>JAVIWC010008777.1:0-600000 GCA_031894815.1 Creontiades dilutus | reverse complement strand
GGACTCGCCGTATCTGGAGCTACGGTCACCTCCTTGGTACCAAAAAACTTGCGACATGCTAACAAAAAACCCCTAGATGTGTAGCTTCTCATATTTTACACATAATGTCGGAAGTGGTAATTCGAATTTCAAGGAAGATTGTTTTAAAACAATTGATTGGAAACATTGACACTCTACCTGTCACCATTCCACAATCGAACTTGCCTTCCATCTGCCCTTTTCACCCTGTGAACATTTCTGCCTGAGAAGCGAAAGGAGGAACTTGACATCAACCAACGATGTGACCTCTCGTACCTTTCATCCCAAAAATGTTTGAACCAACGGTTTTTTTCCACCCCTAAATGTTACCTCTTGATGGAAAATCGGTATCACAGTAGCGCAGGATGCGTCTCTCCCCTCACCAAATTCACAAAGTAGAGATAATAATTAACAATTCTCTATCGTAGGTGCCTACCTCTATGTATTTTTGGGAATGGCTCCCAATTTCCTTGATATTGTCCATCCTTTAATTTTGACCATGGGAAGAATCTGTCTGCAAACCAATTGTCCAGGTGGAATGTGCCATACTGATGTGCCGTCACAGACACGCATGCTAACTCGAGCCGCTTTTCAGACATACATCTGCATCATCAACTCTTACCTCTCACCTAACTTCTTGCCTCTCTTCAAAGTCGCTGATGTTCATCATTCAAAATTTATTATTTTTCCTAATTCCATTCGTCTTATTTCAGAATGGATTGGCTCTTATTGTTTCTACGAAGCTATTAGATGTGTCTACGAAATAAGCCAGACTCACAAAAATCCCATTTAGTTTAGACCTTACCGCAGTGGCGCCGTCATAGGAGATCGAGCAGGATAAGTGGGATGGTCCTAGGGTGGGTAAACTGACGGAAAAAACTCCACTGAGTAACTTTTGGCCCATTCCTAAAGAAAAGGCCTACCTTGGAATGCTATCTATCCTGTCTCCAATTTGGGAGGCTACTAGTAACTAAGATTTATTAAAAGGTTCATTATTTTCGAATAGCAAAGCCACTTTGAGGCTCAGGAATAGGGTTAAATTGACTGATTTTAACTAATCCTATATGGTTGTCTCCTTAAACTTGCTATGCTGACAGCGTTAGCTGAAGAGAAAACATGAATTAATTATTTCAAGTTAATGTGAATATTTGTATTAATTTTGGTTTACTGTTCTTGATAATGATCCTTTCTAATATTCCAATAAGAAAATTCGTAATACCTGTCTACCCAATATTTTTATTTTATTCAGTGATCTGCGTAGGAGGGCTGTAGTAATCCTTTGTGCAGTAACTTGCTGTTTTATTTCTCTTGTTCTTAATTTCTCGAAGAAATGTGTAGGACTTGTATCTGACACTTTCTTTACCAGCTTTTCGAGTTGGTGCTGAGGTAGCACGTGAAGAACTCTTATCAATTCAGAGTCCCCTTACGTAGGCAGTCGTAGGTAGGTTGATGGGAAGTAGGTAGACCCGATTTGAGGAGCCGCGGAGAGGGGCAGTTCTCGGCCTGCAGGCCCCTTGTAGAAGCCAGTTGGTGTAAGTGCGATGTCCGAGGAGGAGGGTCGTTTCGTGTCTATCGTTGACGTCACGTCGGAATCGGGGTGCTTGTCGGACGGGTCGGCAGAGTCTGGCGTTTGCCTGGAAGAACGTGAAGGCCACACAACCATTATCCGGTTAGGATCGTCAACGTCAGAAGACGACGAAGAGCCGGATGGCATCGTTCAGTACTTGGGAAACCAGGAAGTATGTGACCCATGTTGCTATTTTTCTGAAAACAAGTTAGACTCTTTCCAACTAATAGGGGAATCAGTGTTTTGATTTTACTACCAGTTATGAGTAGTTGTATCAGAAAAAATTCCCCGTAACTTTATTCAAAAAATGAAAATAAGATAATACTTGAAATATGAGTACAAATTCGAAGAATTAGAACACATTTTTAATTTTTAACCCAAAATCTTGTATACATATCCCCTTGTATCAAGACCTACATAATATTTATAAGAGCATGTTACTTTTCTATTCCACCTGGGTTTGATTTCTTAAAACATTTACCTCAAAAATTAATCTGTATGAATCTGGTTGGGGAAAGTGTGAAATTGGTTGATAAGGTAAAGAATGTCCCTTGAAAAAGTATAATTCGAATGAGCAGAGTACTGATGTAAATGGAAATTGAAAGAAGGATCAGATGACATTATTACGTATTTCGTATTCCGAATGAATAATTTTATGATTACTACTGCGAAACTTACCGGCAGAAGGAGAAAATAGCTTTTGCAACTCATCTTTGGTAGTTACGAAAATTATTTTGAACGGTTGCTGTAAGGAGAAAAGTGAAACAGTTACGTCAAAAATGAGGGTTCAAGCAAACAAAAGCAATTTAAGAGTTCTCTCATGTATCGAAACTTGAGATGTTTTCGGAATTAGTGCAAAACGTTGTACAGAAATATATCATAGAATCAAAATGTCGCGGAAAACCCATATTTAATCTCACTGTTAAGAGGGGAGTCAGGTAAACATTCCTTCTCTCTTTTACTTAAGCTTTTCGATTTTCTTTTGGGTACTTGAAATTTCAGTAATATTGCTACGTATCACTATGCAAAATTGGCAACTTATTAAATTACTGTACAGGAAATTGTTGAGTTGTTGAATCAATCAATCTCCATCGTTTCGCTCGCGGGAAGAAAAAAAATTATATAGAGCATTTTTTAATGTGGAAGTTTGTTTCCATTCCACATTTCTATATAGTATCAAAATTATTGCATAATAACTTGTTTTTTCACCGAAGGGGGCGTTCCTGTGATGTACGCATTACCTAACAACAGGTTTGGTCATGTTCACTTCCTCCTCTCCATGCCATGGATAAGAACCAATGCATTCGAGAAAAATCATCATCAACATCCGATGCCTTAGTACCTACTAATTATATCGCGAAGGTCGGCGTGGTGTTTTATTTAACTTGGTTCTTTGCCCTACATATACGTTGGGGAGCAGAACGTATGCGTGCATCTGTATCGGATTAACCTTTGGCAATTGTTGATCAACATCTCCTGAGGGCCAGAATTGATAACATTTGTAGTTGGGATTCATTAAATGTTGACAATTTTGTTAATTCCTGAATTTCTAGATGAACCGTCCGTACAGCTACCTGGACAGCGCTCCTAATTTATCGTCACATGTGCGAACTATTTTCCATTGAGGTAAAACATATAGATGACCTCCAACGAACTTACCCACTCGATTTCTTATCATTTCATCAACATTTGAAAACGTTTCGTGTTTTGTCTCGTACAATAACTATTAAATTGTGATTAAATGCTTAGTCAATCGCTTATGTTATATTGGGCAGTGAAAAAATGGTTTTTAGTAATTTAATCGGTTTCCCTATCAAATCTGCATTGAAGACAGTTGTTAATTGTTTTACCTCATATCAGCCTAAAAATATTTTTTCTCTCTCTCTCTTTCTTTTTGACGCTTTGTTAAATGGTCTTCCATAAATCTAATTCCTTTTCGTGCTCAATTTCACCAGGTCTTTATAATACCCCTCTGAATTGAGCCGTTGTAGGCAACATGCACAACTACAACAATTATTTACCTCATTACCTTCAAATTCGAAAAGAGCTTCGGATACACCTCTAAATGATAGAATTTATCGTAATCCAATAAACGTCAGTGATTGCTTGTATGGAATCCTAATAACTCCACTATTATTTTATAGACAACTACTCGTCTTGAATCGAAAAATTCATCATGGAAGCAAAAGCGTTTTAACAGCTCGAAGAAGCAAACCTGAAAAGTCCTCCACATCATAATTCGCAGTTTTATTTTACATTTTAGACCACTCTGAACAGATTTGGTTTTATGACCGCTAATCCAAAAGTATAAGATCGCAAAGTTCTATTCGGTGAAATTCAAGAGTTCAATCAGTTCAAGAGTTGTAAGGGGTTGGCCCTGAATGGCTGTCTTTCTAATTGGACAGCTGTCAAATCAATAATTCCCATCTGATTTCGATGAAATTCGACGGACCTCTATAAAGTCATTTTTACCTGATTGAAGGTGGCATTTACACTCCCGGAAACATAATGGGCAAAAACAATGACTGCTACTTGAATGCACCTGCGCTCAAGAGAATTATTGGCTCCAGCGAGAGGAACAACAATGAAGTCTAGTCATTAAGTAGTCAATTTAATTTGTACTGAATTGCAAAATTGAGAGTATTGTTTTTCACACGTTTTGGTTCCGTGGACAAGAACCTGAAAAAAAACTATTGAACAGAGGCTACACCCGGTATACGTGTCATTCCACTCCCCAGTTATTCATCTGTCGTTCTCATCACAGACGGTTTTTTCGTCTACGTGAGTACGTTTGTTGGTATTGGAACTGTATGGGGAAACGACAATGAGATTCATTTAGGCAGTTTGTTTTGCCAACGCCATCGGCATTTCTTGTGTTCTTTAAAGCGGCGTCATTTTCTTGTTTTCAATCACGTCTGTTTTTGTGACATTAGGCGTTTTCCAATATCGAAACTTTTCCACAGACTCCGCCAATGTGTGAGTAACCTTAAAGAACAACTCACAGTAATTTTGTCGTACATAGTTTGAGATAGTTTGCATTAGTCACGACATCGGCGTGACAGCGTTTATTGGAATTGTCGGATTACGACCAGAAGCTCCTGCTTAGGTAACTCTCATTATTCGGTATCTCCAGTTCTGACCTTATCTGTAACTAACAGGTAGTGCTTTTATGTTCATGCTGACAGAATCCCCATCAACCAGGCGACAGTAATATTATATAGCCGAATGTACAAACGAACAACTTCAAACGGATTTGTAATAGTCAACTGAAGACGCTCCTAAAATAAACAACTTCGGCATTTAACTAATAAATATCACACTCCCTCGAGAAATCAGTATGAAACAAATTCATTTGATTAACCTTATAACTGAAGGTTAATTTATTTATAAACCTTATTTATAGGGTTGATAACGAAGGGCAGTACAATAGGATATATTACTACCTGATTTCTACAGATTCTATAAATTGTATCCAATTCGTAGAAATTATGCGCAATATAATGTAATTTCCAAAATACATTCTGAGACCTATCTGTACCATTACGGAAAATGTTTGTTCCACTATTTACCGCCCTAACTGTCAGAAATTGGTTTCAGTAAGCATTACTTGCATCAACAATCTTCAATTAGTTTCGATGAAATTGTCTGGGAATGCGCGGGTTGGGCTGAGGGTAGTTCTCTTTCCATTTCATTTTACCTATTTGCTTTGATATTTTTCATTGAGCATACGTCAATTTAAATCCTTCAAACGTCACTGTCTTAGGAATATTCGTCGGCCTATTCGTCGACTTCAATCAAATTCGGGAGATTATTGGCAAATGAAGATTTGAGTACCCCGTATGCTTCTTCTACCATAAGATCCCGCTATGGATGTGAAAAATAAGTACCATTTCCTTTGATCTGTACACTCATGTTGCTGATATAGGGAAGCCACATCGAAACCTACAGACATTTTTAAAACCATCGCAGTAACACTAATTTGTATGAAAAATCGCTAAAATCTCAAAGCTCAGGGTTTACTTCAACTCCTCAATGAAGCCCATATCGAACGCTTTGTGAACCTTATAAACGTGTTCTTAGGAGCAGCCTTTGCGACGCAAGTGACTCGTCTCAGTGGTTTCTTTCCAGGCATGTGGGTATCGTACTATGGGAAGGATACGAGTGGGGTAGCACCACTTGCAGTTTCCTAGTACAAACATTGTGTGGAGTGACAACCTAGAATCACTAAACACACATGTGAATAGGGTTTTACACTTTCGGCAGATTTTCATTAGTAGGAATTTTTCACTTTATTGGGTGACAAGAAATGGGGCCGGTTTATCCATCGTATTTGGTATGTAGTTTAATTAGCAATTTTGGAAAATGATTGATTAGAGAATGAAATGATGTTCATCAATGTACGATAATAACTCTAAACTCCTCCTCCACACTCCATTCATTGTGAAAATCGCCTGAACTTCAAGTCACTGCATAATCATTCATGTTTATCTGCTGTCTACATCGAGTTGAGTTTTCCTACTTCTGCTAAGTCGCGTACTACGTACAATAAAAATAATATATTTACCTTCAAGGTTATTTGTATTTAGTACATGTAAAGTGGTGTGGTAATAAAAGGGATGTATGTCGGGGCATTGCAGACCGAGACATACAAGTGGTCTGTTGTCAATGTGATGAGCCGCCAGCTGAACTTCACCCGCAGTTATTCATTGATTTATTCATTCTTGATCGTAAATAGGTACCTAGTTGATACCTGCAACGTTATGGGTAGCGGTTGGTTTTTGAATATCTATCAAAATATTCATACAGGTTCACCATACGACGATTTTTTCCGTTTGGATCAAAAATTCGAAGCTCTATTCTATTACGTTTTCGTATATATATTCGTAGTGTATAGTTGCCCATCGTTCCTACGTACCATCAACGTTCGCTGAACTATAAAATTTGCTTTAATTTCCAGAATGGGCTATGCATTATAGCTGGTGTTCCTTCATCTTTGAATGGTTGACAATACAAAATTAAACAGACATGAACGAGTAGAGCGGTTACTTCATAAATACGTTAGACGTTAACTTTGTTCTGCTGGCATCCCTGTTCTCCCTCGACCAAACTTCTGTCAGGTAACAGGCCTTCAAATGGAGATTGATAAACTCATTAGTTGTTGAAAGATTTGACTGGAGATTTGATAAATCGGCCCTTAATAGTCCACTATTTGTGTCTCCGTTATTCTCACATGTTTTTTCAACATCAACCCATCCACTCTCTCGATGGTGCAATTCAAAGGAAACGAATTTTACTTTACCCGCTTAATTTTTTCGAACAATCTTTTAAATCAACTGGTAACGAGAATTTACCGTTTGTGCAAGCACACTGGGTACTATTGTGTTACCCATGACAAAATGCACCTACAATTGCACAAAGGGCAAAACATGAGAAATTGACGCTGCAATGATTAAACTAATGATCATGCACACAGTCTACTATTGTTCCAAGGGACTCTTTAGATCAGCCATCATGTTGTATCCCCTCCATCAGTGTCTGTTAGTGTTGCTGAAGAAGAGTAGCTAGGAGTATTATTGCCTTTTTTCTGGTTTGTAAAATTGTTTAGGCTCTACGTCTATTTTTTCACTTTTTATGATATTAACAATTAGGATTGACGTCTCACTACTCATAGTAAACGTTAACACAGTACTCGGATCCTCTGACTGTTCCAAGAAGAACAATTGGTCGATGATGACCAACCGCCAGATGTTTGAAATTTTCAGCTTCAAGTAGAGTAAGTTGTGACTTTCATTAAGAAGAGGAGGGGTTGGTAACCCTCAACCATTTTGTTTCGTACGCCTTGATCAATGGCATCTTTTTCCTTGAGTTTGTCCATTAATTCACCAGTTACAGACCCTCTTCACTACTGACAGACTGACGTGTGCATTAACTCATCGTTTCGGGAAAATAATAGTAAATGTTTTACGTATTGTGGAAGTCGATAAATATTGAACATGGAACATATTTCCCCTAATAAATGATACGGCTATCCGGGACAGCCTCCCAATATGTAAGCGTGTTGTATTTTTCTATAAATCCCTCGTACTACCAACCAATCGTTACGACTTGCTCGTTTTCTTCAACACGGAAATCGTTCACCATTCGTAAAGTTCTGAATTTATTACCAAATCTTAAACTATCAACCCCTTTATTGTGAGAATATCACGAAATAATTTCAATTTCATCTATAAAATCAACTCGTAGAATGTATAATTATTTTTTTTCTTTTTTTATTCTTTTTAATTCGGTTATTTGTTTTATTTTATCCATTATGGCTTATGATGAACGAACCTCATTTGTTACCATTCAATTTGTTAAGGGCATGTGACCAAATAGTAACAAACATATATCTTATTAAACAACTTCACTAATTATGGTTGTGGAAGAAAATGGCGTAGGGGTTTAAGATAGCGACGTTGGAAAATTAAGGTGAGAAAGAAACTGTACATACTGCGTCATGATGAGTTTTGGGGCTCGAAGAAATCGGTATGGTAGCCTTGAAGGAGTTAATTACGTAATAGGATTTTAGCGTTCATTGGAATGCGTTGTCAGCACACTAACAGAAGATTTTTTCGGGAGTAGGAATGAAACCATAACTTGACGATGAAGCACGATGTGTAGTATGGTTAAACTCGGGGGAATACAGCAATCATAAAAGTATTACTGAAATTCTTAAATGTATTTTTCAAGACAGTCGGAGATAGTAATGCTAACACAGGTGCTGGATTACGTAATCCCGAACTTTATCTTGGAGGCGCCGCGGCGTAGGATCTACCAGAATGAGAGTAAAAAGAGAAATGAAGGTGGACATTCTTCTATGGTGAAATCATCGATCTTTTCTAGTGATGTGTAACAGACTATTACACAAAGGTTTATTAATCCTGTAATAAATAGCCTTTCTGCGTAAATCATTCATCTTATGTTTATTGGACGTAGTCTATGATTCATCGCCTGTACTCGTCGTCCTGCACCTGTAAACCTGGTAATTTTTTTATAGGTTCCTTAAAAAGAGATCCATTTTAAAATTTAGCTAATCAATTAGGGAAGAAATTAGCCTCAAGAGTTCTTCAGACGATCATTGCGCCTCTATAATTATTAGTTGTACTCTGGATATCTCTGAGGAGCTCCATTTCAAACTTTAATGATGTGGTCACGATTGTGGTCCACGCAAAAAAGGTGTGCCTGTATTTCTGTCAGGTACACCAGTGCAGTGCACAATGGATTTTTCCTATCCGAACCTCCTGGACATGTTGTCACCAGTTTACAGGCATCAATTTTATCGTTGCAATTGAATTGTGTGCGCAAGGTGCCAGGAAATAACTTAAAGGTGCAAGAATCTACATACTGCCAAAACTAAGAAGCACTAAAGGCTGTTTTTGGCTTCTCAATAGCCTCCAAACTGATGAAGCTGATCGCCTTGCTGAAAAAGGGTAGAATCCAACCCAATTGGACCTTAACTTCACTTGAGTTAGTAAGAGTTACATAACTCAACATGTCGAGAAATGGGAGGACAGGACACGGCAAACTTACTGCAGAATACGCCTAATCAAAGATGAGCCAAGCGGTTCTTAACTACGAGTATCTCAAGGAAAAGAAGTCCTTCGCTAACTTGTGAGACTCAATTTCCTACTGGCCTGGACAATAATGGAGTGCTGGAGGAAGTAGTAGAACACACACTTTCTGACTGCCCTGTAACATACATCAACAAAATCCGGCCATTTTCGGTAGGAATTCTTAGATCTAGACGATATTGTGAGGGAAACACCTGAAAACTTCTTCAATGAGTGAAGAGGTAATTAAAAAGGTTCTGCATTGATATGGGAACAAGTTCGTAATTGATCAAAGTGAGTGATCAAGGGCACCGTCCCTTCCTTATCAGGAAAAGAAAGACGTAATCTGTGGTACATTGTCTAAGCTCAGCCGGTCCAGTAATTACATTCCACCTGCTACAATAAATAAATGGAACTCTTTCACTGATGATGGTTCATCATTTTCAACCACGAACCTTTGTAATCGTCAAAGAAAAAAAAAAAAATTGTTTCAACCCCCCCCCATAAAGTTAGCTGTTTTATGTTACGTGTAGAATTAAAAAATCCAATTTAAAAAAAATCCGTCTGTCTGCCGTCCAGAGCTTTTATTCGAAACTACTCATCGAAAGTTGATGAAACGTGAGTGAAAATTTACGTTTGGGGTCCAGCAGGGACTAACTTCTCGGCATCGATCTTAGTCAATCCTAAGGGGTGAAATTTCAAAAATTCGAACATCAAAAAGTTAGGGATAACACCATTGGTTTAAAGATCGTTATTGATATACATGCCTTCAAAGAATCGAATGAGCCCACCCGGACCGCTTTACGTTCATCTGTTCCCTTTCTCGGCTAAAACTTCGACTGACGAAACACAAATGCGAATGTTAACATGCTTGGACATAGTAAAAATCGCCTGGTATTATGTGAGGATCGTATCTGCTGATATAATTACTGTGGATGTTGGTTTCAGGTGTTCCTTTGAAATCGACTTTTCCAAGTCTTAGGTAATATAATTGTGAACCTCGTTAAGTTTCAGTTGTTCTACTCTGCACTATTATAGGTTTTGACATTCCTTTCTGTCCTCTGAGACATCTTCAGTATAATTACAGTGAATTGGAGGGACACCGATGTGTTGAGAGACCCTTTCCAGTAATTTCTTTTTTAACAGGCCTGTAAGACCGAGTTCAGATAATGTGCCACAGACTAAGAGTCGTCGATTTAGAAAGGCTTTATAATACACAAATTATAAACCTATGTGTAATTATTTGCAGCGTTTTTAAAAGCTTTAAACCAAAACGAATGCTTTGCCATATCCTACTCCAGGCGTGAATATCAAGTGGTAACCAAGTACCTACCGCGCTAATACATTGTTAAAATTCCCTAAACTCACAATTATTTTTTCCAATTGGTGCGACAAATGCATTACCTAAAATGTATAAATTATATTTGTATCGTTTAATATTATTTTTTATACAAATTTGTAAACATAGTGAAGCAGTATAAATACTCGACTCGACGCCTTTATTACAATGAGTAACTCCGTGGTCTCTCATCTTATTTTGTAATAAAATGCTAGATGTCCCAAAGGAGATCTATTCCAAATTTCAGCACCGCAGGTCGATTAGGAAAGAAGTTAGCCCTAAAGGTTTCTCAGATGATCACGTATAACCGATTCGCATCACAACTGACATGGTTTTGCGGTGGTCATGCGAAAGTGTGATCTCGTCATCGATAACAATATTGTTATCTGAACCACCATAAAAAACATTTGACTAAATATATGCGAAACAGTAGTCTTGGAACAATTTAGATAGAAAGTTAACTTTGAGGTAAAATAAAAGTTGATAAAAAAGAAATTTAGAACTCTAAATATTAACAATCGAATTTTGATTGGTTCTTGACTTCATCTAATAGGTTTCGTCACGTTATGAATAATTGATGATTTAGAAGGGGAAACCCAGTAGCTTAATAGGATCACGGGGGCAAATACCCGTTGCCAAAGGGGATTCTTACGTCCTTGGGCGTCTGGTCACGCGACAAAAACCAGCGACATCCAAAACGCTGGGATTTTGACATTCGTCCAAGAAGCCCCGGTCTTTATTAAATATTCTACAAACAGGCATTCACAATGTCAACCACCGTACTTCACGGAAAATCCACGAGTTTTCCCACTTGGGGTAAATGAATTAAATTCTTTGTATGAAAACTTGTTAATTTTGAGGAAATTTTATTATTCGGTGAGGAAAAAAGTGTTTATTGAGCTTCGAAATCATGTTCTAACTGTTAGGGTGAGAATTATCTCTTCATCTAACTCCCCTCCACCATTTATCCTGGTGTTATGCTCATGAAGTGAAGAGTGTAGAACCTTTTTGTTCGTTGTCAGTGCGAAACAGCCAGAATATATTGCAGTCTGCGATGTGAGATGCGACTCTGCGTTTCCATCCACGAAATACCAAAATACGTATGCCTTTTCCGAAGCATCCCCATTTTTGGGTCAGCTATAAGAACCATGCTTTTTTTCATCTAACTGGTATTCCTTGAGAGGTTTTCTATTCTTTTTGTTGTTAAGAAATCGAGATGACGATACACCTTCCATTAATAAGGGTTTATTACAGCATTAAAAAAGGCTGTAAGTAGAAACATGAATTGGAAAATTCAACAGATTTCGGGAAATGGTGAATGGTGAAGGTTTTAATCAACCACCATCGAAAGTGATTACGAATAACCGAACGAGTTTATCGAATGTTCATGTGCTGTGCATTCATTCCTGACTACCCGAAGTTTGGAGGAGGAGAAAGTCGACCAGTTTTGCATATTGTTTAGCAGAAAAGTAATTTCAACTAATCATTGGTAACAGGACACTAATTGATAAAAGTTAATATGAACAAGAGGTTCATTCCAACATGAGATGCCAACAGAGTGGCTTGGTGACGCATCTGTTGGAGTGAGTTGATTCCCCTGCTGTTAACAAAGGAAACATTTGGCGATCGAAACCTCTCGCTAACCTGCTCATTTCTAACATTTCGCTCACTTCTACTGAAACCATTCAGATTTAGTGAAAACGGTTTGTTAGTGTTCCAAACGAATTCGGCGGCTCGACTCCACCCGAGAAACAAACATCTCATTCCATGTAACTTGTAAAACCAAGATTTTTCAGTTGATTCAGGAATCTGAGAAATCCTCGGCTTTCATTTCTGTACGAATATGTTGAGATTTGGACAGACTACTATTATTTTTTCTTCCTCAATCAAACACATTAAGATTGAGGTACATAGGATCTTGCACTTAGTGACCTTTTACATTCTCAAGTTTTTCAATGCCAACTTGGCGCGCTCATTTGACGCGAATGCCTACCTATTTGCTTCTCCCAAAGGTAGGGCGAGCGACTAATAATCCACTTGTATTTCGGGTTTGAGGCCAGGTCTCAAGGAATGAGCAGTCTCAGTTTTGTACAGGTATGAAACTTATTTAGCTATTGTCATTTTGAATTTGGCTCCTATACAGGATGTTTGGTACTAGAACTGCGAAACCTCAGGGTTCGATTCAGCAACTAATTTGCAACAACTTTTACCTTCTAGCTTTTTTTTCAAGTCCACGCCTTCTCTGCCTATCATACATCAAATTTTGTTTCGTGTTTTCTATCTTATTTCTCTGAAATGACCGTAACTCCCTAGATTTACTACATAAATTAAATTTTACATCATCCCGTTGAATTAAAACAGTTGAATTTTCTTTAATTTTCATTCCATAAAATTGTCTCCTGAATCAAGTCGTACATGGTTTTTTCTAGCCTAAACTTGAATAATTGTCAACCTTGCTTTTTAACAATTTGCAATGTTTCAATGTGGTCGCCGGTTGAAACATCTACATTTGATCAGCTTTCTATCGGTTTATTAAATTTTCATTTTAGAGCAATTTCTGACGGAGTGATCGGTGTTTGAACGTGGAAAAACATGAATTTTTTAAACAAAATCAATCAATCAAAAAATGAAATTGAAGGGGCCAGGAGGATATAGTTACGTAATTTTTCTCGTTGAATCGGACGGACGCATTTTCGACGCGAAAAACTCTCCGAATGATTAAAATCAAAGAAAGAAGATGGAGGGGGGGGGGATTCAGAAATGAAAAAGGATGTGAAAAAATGAACCTTGTTATTACGTGTTTAAAATTATTTTCTTAGTGAAACTTTGTTTTCTTTTAAAATTAATTGACAATTATTCAAGTTTCGACTGAAAAAAAAAAAAAATGTATGACTTGACTTGGGATGTTAATTGAAGAATATTTAAAGCTCTTTTCAACGGTATATTTTCAAATAATTCGTTTAGTAAATCAAGGGAGTTATGGCCACTTCAGTGAAACAAGTTCAAAAATAAGAAGAAAAAACTTTGACGTAGAATAGGGGGGATAAGGAGCGGACTAAAAGAAACTGCTGAGGTGAAAGTTGGTGTTAAGTAGTGACTGAATCGATCCCTGAAGTTTCGTCGTTACTATACCGAACACTCTGTATATCCCTTGTTTATCCCATTAGACGCAAATTAATGTGTTCGGCCCTGGAGAAATGAACCAAAAGTTTTCATTTTTATAATGAACGCGTCAAAGCTTGTTGAATTCCCAATGAACTGTATCACCTCACCAGAACATGTCATACAAGGTATGAGAAGGACTATGGAATCTGGTTTACGGATTTCCTATACGCTCACTCTCCCATAAATCCTATGTAGGGTTTCACGGTTTCGTTCGTTTTACCAACTCCTGACCGCATTAGGTAGGTTGGTATTCATTCGACGTGTTCAAACACATGCGTCAGAAACCCCACATTGGAGTTTCCGAAGGTTCTGGAGGTATCTAATTGTGTCTTACTTCACCGGCCGATTCGGATGTGAATGAGTATTTTCCTCTTTTACAAACCTCCGCCATGAGACGGTTAATGAAGAAATTCATCATCCAAACAAAATCAATTTACCTATTAATTATTAAATAATTAATCTTATTATTAATAATACATTTGTTAATTAATTAATAATATTAAATAATTTAAACCTATGTAAAACCCATTACGTACGTTGAGATTGCCAAACTTCGGGGATCAGCTCTTCTACTCCCTATTTGAATTTGAGAAAAAAGAAACGCTGCGAATTGTTGTGAAAAGGTTTACTATTTCTGTAGAAAGGTTGATCTTGTACGTGTGTATCTTGTTAATATTGTCTTTGGTACATTAGTTAGACTTGGTGATGCCATACATTGAAGTCATAGTTGTCCCATAGAAGCCCCATTTCCAACCCCCTACCATTTCGGAAACTATTTTTGAAACAGTATGGTTATCAGGCGATTGAACGACTTCGTTTAACTTACAACCTCGTAGCCACCGCACAGTTTTTCAGTCCTTCTGTTTGCAATAAAAACTTATATCTTCATATTAGACATGACGATTAACTTCAGATCGACACAGACTTGGAAACACACGACTAGAACAACTAAAATTTAACAAAATAATTTAAAAAAAAAAGCTGTGCCTCAGTTTTTTGGAAATGTATGACAAAAGTTATAATAAACTCTATTCAAAAAGAAGTCTTCCTCTTTATCGTGTTTATTATGAGTACTTTCGCCACCAGAACCTGTCCAGAGTTGTAGAAAATGATAAAATGCATTTCTGGCCCGTAGTAGGTATGAGAACTGTATAAAACGCCTAGTAAATTGTAACGATCGGATCTGCTGGTATAATACCATGCAATTATTGTATTGGAATTTTGTTCCTTTTGAAACCTCACCTTTCACAACTAATTTATCTGAGGAAAAGTGAAGCGTAGGTTGGTGTTCTATTTTATCTCTCTAAATTACAGTTGCCTCATTGTGGTTTCAACGTCTATGAAGGTGTACAGTATATTGCACATAGCACCATTGCAAGTATCACGATTGTAGTTACTTGGATATCGTGTTTTCTAACGTACTGAACGACTCGTAAATTGTGGGTTTTTATACAGTTTTGTTTATGACATTTTGAGAGGGTGAATTTTTCTTTAAAAAAAACTGATCACACCACCAATTAATTATTCACCTTATTTACCTAAACTGATTTCAATTCCATTAAATTGTGATATTTCACATCCACCGTTATCATTCTTTTACCCCAGTTCACTCTAAAAAATTAATGTTTCTGCACTGAGTGCTGATGAAATTTTTTCCTTTTTCCTATATGGACTGTGTATAGCTTAGTAGGCAGTTGTAGAGTACGAGTACATTTCATTCACTCGGAGGCTATGCGACCAAACCTTGAACGGGAGTGAATGTCGAACTGAACGATGGTTGGGGTGAATACGATGAGATCACCTCCGCATTTGTCCGTGTCTACGTCACCTGTTGTGCGGGTCGGGATACGAATCGTCTCCTGACAATTCCATTTTTATTGGTTTGGGGTTAGGAGGTACGTATGTGTAGACGCTGCATTTATCATACTTGTTCTTGGAATAGTTTGAGACGTAATCGTGTTCTTTCCATTGAGTCTCCGCCTTTGGATCCCAATCGAAACAGCGGGCAGAACACGATTACAAGTGTCCACAACCGCTTAGTTCTAAACAATGCTCCAAGTCACGTGAGCCTGTAATTTTCTATTTCGTATGACTCCTTCTCTATTTTATTACGTTCAAGGTGGCTTCGTTCAATTAAATAGGATAGGGTCTTATTAAATCAATATGCATTAATAAAATAAAAGCCTGATTTATTCACAACTTTATTTTAAAAGGTTAACTCAAAAGGTTGTTCAGAAGTTTTGCTGAAAATGCAGGACCATCCTTAAGTGGTGTTTTCCGTAAGTGATGCTCCGAGTTTCAAGGGGCTCCTTGGTCGAATAAAAAGGTTCTTTACCGAAAAACTCTGTAAATTATTATACAATGTTATTAGTCCTGGATTAGAAAGCAGATCAGATTTCAAGGAAATGGAATTGAAAATTAGCTCCGGTAGTCCGTCTGAAGATAACCAGAGCTTATACATCATTATCTACGTAAAATTAACATCGTAATCTTAATAAAGCTACATAGGCGAAGGCACCTACCTACCGGTAGAAAATCAATGAAATGAAATCATCCTTTAACCTAATTTTTACTGGTCTGTTCACAGACTACAGTTCATGTTGACATGATTCAGGAGGTTTACTGCATTTCTTGGAAAGGTTGCATTGGAATTGTTGGATTGTGGTGGTTACTCTGGATTTTATTCAGAAACATGTTGCTGAACTTTCTACAGAAGCGAACGGTTCAGCAATTCAGTTTGGCTCATTTGATTAGTAGATTGACGATAGCAATAATTAAAAAAAACCTACTCTTCGGAAGAAATGTTATATGAGGGTCATTCCACGCGAGAGATTGAACTCAACATATAAAACACTTTTTTGTTTAAGCGGTGTCTTGTTTCGCTGAGACAATGACTTGGTATCCCAGAATGTTCTTTTAACTGAATAGTGTACAGGTAAAAATAAAATAATGGATTAAAAATGCCCGATCGAAATAAAACTTGTTTACAAAACCGATTTTTGAGGTGAAATATGATTTTGATTGAAAAAAGGGTTACATCACAGAAAAGAGTACGTATTTCTCTTTCCGAATGGTTTTATTTGTTGGAAGCAAAATAAAGGCGGTAGCGAGCGTTGAAGTGAACCCTAACCTGCCTGTTTGCCGAACATTGACTGCCTGTGGATCGACGAAAATGTGACGAATCGGTCGGAAAATATGAATGAACTCAATTGGAAATTTGAATGGGCTTAAAATGGATGTGCAGAGGCTATCGGCTCCCGACGGAGCCATGCACCGAGTTCTTCTACTCATCTATTATACTTCTAAGGAAAAGAGATCGTATCTCATGTGTTTGTTGAATATTTGCGGGAGAAAAGATTTGAAATTATCAGCTTTCATTTTGCCGAGAATAAAGAGTGTGGGACTGCAGGCACGGGGTATGTTCTCAGTGTCTCGGTGACCTCGGTTCCTCCAGCTGGCCTCTGTTCAGTTCCGTTCGAAATGATTCAGACACGACTGAGGAAAGTCATTCGAGTCACTAAATGGAAAGGTCAAGAGTTTCTTCAAGACGGTTTAAGAGAAATCGCAATGTGACCGCTGAAATGACGTTGACAATATTTTATTCGACGGTCCTGACGACGATTCTTTACACCGTCAGCAGCAAAATATTGTTGATTGAGATAAGAAATTCAAGTATCTTCCCAACGGTACTCTCAAATTTGAGATTACTTTGAAAATGAGGGAGTTATGACCGTTTCAGTGCCGTAAAGTCAAAAACGAATTTAAAACCGTAATAACTCTGAAACAAAGCCTCTAAAAAAATAAAAATCGATAGACACTTTGTATCGCAAATTAGTTGAATGATCCATCCCGGACGGATGGGTATTAATCTGAATTGTAAGCGTAATCGAACATAATTTAATATTAAGGTTTTTGTCGAGTCATGACTAAATATTCTATAATTTATATTACCGATTGTATATCATCTAACAACATTTTGGAAATAAAATTCGGAATGATGAACACAATGGAAATGGAGACGTCTAAATGGAAATAGTAAAAGTGAACAACACCTACCCAATCGGAATATTTTATTCATGTTCAATCCTACGTAGAAATTGACACTCCCTAATGCAGCTGTTCAGCGACTTGGTCGAGTCCCGCAATCGTTGTTTTACATTTTAAAATTAAATCTCATGAAATTCAAGAATAAAGGCACCTAACCACATTAATTTACACCAAGAATTTTCTTACCATGGTTTTTCATAGTTCTGGTAACAAACTGCGTCATCTCACCTCTTCCCCCAAGTGTAGCATCACATTTTTCCGAAACTTCGACAAATCAAAAAAGCTACCCACCGTAGGAAAGTGTGTATAGTGCCTAATTTCTCTGAGTGAAATCTACTTTTATTTAAAATTCATAAACTTTTTGATTTATTATTTTCTATACCCCCTTGTAATCGACTAAGAAACAAATATTTAACCACCTTCAAAATTTGTTGTTAGAAATTTCAAGTTGTGTAAACTTCCGAAAATCGAATTTTAAAGAATCCGCCCTCGTACGCCGTCAGCAACTACTACTGAAAAAAAAGTTAATGAAACTTGGGCTAAAAGTCGAATTTATAGTCTACTTGGGACTGACTTCTTCAATACAAAGCTCTGACCTTTTCAAAAATCTAAACATCGAAAACCTTCGAAATAACACTGATGTTTTTATGTTCGCTATTGATGAACGACACTTCAATGTATTGAATGAGCCCGCCCTGACCGCCTCACGTTCATTTGTCTCTCTAAGGGCTAGAACTTTCACAGAGAAAAAGGAACCTCAACACGAATGTGAATGTGAAAGTGCTTGAACATATTATAAATCGCCTAGTAAATTTTGATGCTCGAATCGGTTGATTTGATTGAAATGGGATTTCGTCTTCTTGAGTTCCTTTTACTTCCTAGTTTTTCATAAACATGTTGTATATTTGCGGACAAGTGAAGCATAGGCACATGTTTTATTTAATCTCGTTAAGAAATTTCAACTGTTCTATTCGTGGGTTGCTCCGTCACGTTTACCTACGGACGTAACAACCTCCCAGCCAGTCATCATGAACAATTCGCCTATCCAAAATCGGTCTTCATTCAAATACCTGGGACCTACTGACAGAATTAGACAGCAAATTAGAAATCTGAATCCACCTTTTTAATCTAAACATAATCATAAACCTGTAGCTCACAATGCATAAAGTCCGATCTTTATGGCTGTGTGGCGGTGGCCTACGGTGCTCGGCTTCCGATACTCAAATAAATCGTATCCAGGTGCTCCAAAACCCCGAATTCTTAGATTAATAACCGACGCAGATTGGTACATCTATATCGAAGAGTTGCGACTTGATGTGCCAATTGCCAAATCCTTGCTCATCTCCATCTATCACACCATGGTTAGCGAAAGCAACAGAACATCCCAACCAGCTTATCAATAGAATAATTGATCGACGTGCCATCAACATTATCCGACCCGCCATCTTGTTATTTATAATTATTAATTATTGAATTAAATGAAATAAACATAATTAATGTGAGTACATCTAACTTAGTTATTCACATAAAGATTGTAAACAAAAGATTGTGAAAACAGCTACATCGTGTCCATGTGCAGTTTATTGCGCAATTGAAGGTATTTTGATATCGGCTTCTGTTCCATGCAAAAGGACTTTTACAGGTTAGTGTTCATCGGGTCATATTCAAGACGAAGTCATCCAACTGTATGTGAGACATCTGGAAGTCAGTTACAAGGTATGGAGACACTGTGATCAGCTGAAAACCCTTGTGGCTAATTTCGTCCCTGATTGGTCTACCAGACTAAAATATAAATCAGCTCTTTAATGGCATGTAATTACAAGATAATATCTACTAGATAATATCCGTATTATGGAGGCGTCGAGCTCATCTCGTGTACTACAGACTCCCTATAACATACATCTGTTATTTACGTACAAGCAAATCTGAGTAATCATTTGATTTTTGAAATCAAATGGATCATTCGGTCCTCTTTTTCGGTCAACTACGTTTAGTTTGCGTTTCTTAAACTAGATGGGCCATCCCAAAGGGTGCCGATCCGTTTCCTACACACTGCACCTATACGACCTATAAACAGGCGATAGGATCCCCGCGGTTCGAATTCCAGTGTTGAACTATGCCAAGTAACGGGTCCTCCGGCATGATCCCCCGCAGGTCAGTCGCTGTGGTAGTGGTACCAAACTAAGACGATCAGCGCCCCTGCGACTCGCCGAGTGAGTTAAATTGATGAACGGGGTCTTGGTTGCAGAGTGGGTGCCAAAGGCGACCAGTTTGACTGCCCACACTTCCTAAAGGGAGGCAAACTTTAGGAGACCAGCTCATACTTTGTACAGATTTAGACGCTCCATTTTGTTTTGGTCTATTCAATGTACTCATTTGTTATTTGTGAAGACCTCATGAACGACAATCACGCATTCCTACATAAATATCGGAACATTCAAGTTTCAATTTCTCGGTTTCTAGTGAGAACAAAATGTTTATTTCAGATACACTTCCTATGCCATACCACACATTTGACTATTTCCCTTTTTTAATATTTTGCAAACGGTTTGGAGTCCCTCTAACGTTCACCAGGAGACTTATTTAGTTTCAGTTACTTCAGCAGACTAAAATCAAAACTTCATTTGTAGATTAGATGGGTTAAAAACAATCCGTCTCGCCCCAAAACGACTCAAAATCACCCTTCTGCCGAAGTTTTCGATTTCACTTTCGTTTACAAGGAATGTCGAATATTTCCTCTGCTCCAGTGAGACGGATACTTGAGTTGGTATGCAGCCTCTTCACTTGGTATCCTGCTGTTTCGTTTCCATATCCATCTTAAAATCTGGCAATGCTTTTTTTTAGTAAGCTGATAATAATCATGAAAATTTGCAGGGTATCAGTTTACATCCCTCAGACATTACCCCTTGGTATCCCATTCAAGAAAGAATAGGGTTTACCGAAAACATGTTTTTTTTTTTTTTTAAATTGTCACCTTGCTTTCTTATTGATTTATCTTTTCCAATAATGAACCTTTGCAATTGACCAAGAAAAAAGTAAGTATAATACCCCTCAGAAGAGGGGGGGTTTACGTTTCAAGATACATTCAAAAATCAATTGAAAAAAAAATCCGTCAGTCCTCCTTTCGCCGTCCGTTCCTTTTCTCCGAAATTTAAGGACCGAAGTTCATGCAAATCTTGTCAATAATCCAACATTGATCCGGGTTTAGTCTGTTATGTCGGCATCTTGAATAATAAACCCTAAGAGATTTAAAAGATTAATCTATCAAAAAATCGAAATCTCAAAAAGTTTTGATTTTTTGGTTTGATTAATATGGAAATTTGTTCCGTGAATCGGATTGCTGTACGATCATCCGTTCCCTCACTATTTGGTCTGGTAGACGGTCGGGCTAAACCTTCAAAGGTCAACGGGAGCTCTGAGCTAACCGCATGGCTTGCGACCGCTCAAGTATTCATTTTATCTCATTCATTCAATTTTAGTTGGATTCGTACGTAAGTACACTGTGTATCTAGGAAGCATAGTCTCGGGTTGTACCGCTAAGTTCTGGTACTCCTGTCACGTAGAAATACGGAAATATCAAACCCTTGTGTAATAATTTACGGCATTCCTGTTCGAAATCACCGTAAAATCGGGTGAAGGGTTTTAAAAAAATAATTTCTGGCACTCCAGTGCAGTAGAGTGTGCTCTATGCACATCTCCTGAAATTCAATAATCGCTCTATCATTTGTGAAACACGCACACCCAAAGCTTAGTAGAAATTCAAATCATGAACGCAAGCCAATTGAATAATAAACCCCAGTGAAAGAATTTGCAGCGTTTTCCTTTATTCGTTATTGTAATTATTTACTCAATCTATTTGATTGTATCAATTTTAACGCAACTCTCTGACCCATATGGCAAGATTCAAATACAGGTATCTCAACCATCTACAAAATTTCGGTTGTATATTTTACGGTGACTGTTGGGTGTACAAATTTTTTCAATTAAAAATCAAATGTTCCATCCTCCCATTTGGCTAGCCTTCCATTCCTAGTCCCACATCATTCGTGATCTTAGTTAAGTGGTTGACGGAGTGACTCCTCAGAGCACATTCCTACACTAATTTTCTGTTGACAAACAGGTCCTGATTCTCGTGTCATCTTCCTTCAATGGAAACTGGTCATTTACCTGGTGAACGGTTAACCTTATTACTTAATGCCCCTCCAGCGAACGCTGTAACTGTATAACTATGAGAGACCTTGCGGAATGAATTATCTTTTCACGTTTTTTTTTCTCGAGATGCCTAGCGGCGAGGGAAACAATGGGTACCCACCCTATTTAATATCACTGAAGGTGAGAAACAGTTGAAAGCCCTCTATAATTTGTAGTTTCCTTATTCGAAGTACAAACATTTATGATTAAAAATAGAAGGGTAATAAAAACAACGTTACTATCTGTAACTCTGGTGTTTCCATAACAATTGATTGGTGAAAATAAGTTAAACTTATTACTGGTAAATACAATTATTTCTACAAAAATATCACAATTCT
This sequence comes from Creontiades dilutus, assembly GCA_031894815.1. NCBI lineage: Eukaryota > Metazoa > Arthropoda > Insecta > Hemiptera > Miridae > Creontiades > Creontiades dilutus. The sequence goes on along the minus strand of JAVIWC010008777.1, from coordinate 577,746 downwards.
TTGTTTGAAAAACATTACATAACTTTTTTAGTTGTTGATAAAAATATTTATAGGGAATGCCTTCATCAACGCTGCCCTCCAAGCGGTAGACCAGCACTTTGGTGAGCAGATTGTTCGCCATTCTTAGGATTTCTCCGTGTTCCGGTATCTCAAAGCTTCAACGATGCTGTAAATGTAAAACCTTCTTTTCTAAATAAAGCAACACCATCATCCCCTGAGTCAAAGTAATCGAGTCAACGAGTGGGTCTGATGGGGTTTGTTTATAATACAGCCCAAACAACATTTTCAACCGCAATATTCTTATTCACCCCCAGTTTTTATTGATTTTTGTTTACGCCTTTGTTCAACACCAAAGTAAGACCTCCTACACTATCGATGTATATTATTTTCAGCGTTTTACCTCGTTTTAGTGGTTTCCAGTATATTTTAGCTTTGTAACACAAAAACGCCTTCAGTCTTGGAATTGAGCCTAACATTTTTTTTGTGTATCCTAAAAACTTGAAAATTTATTGAAGCACGTCAATAAATCCTTAATCATTCGATTCGATCAAATACATCCATGATTAACACTGTTGTTCCTTTTACTCAAGCAATGTGAGACATTTTGGGGGAAAAGGCTGGTTTGTAGCGGATTTTATTCTTTGTTCGTGGTTCGTACATTTCTTTAACTAAATTAGTTGTTCCTCACTCAAATTTATAATTTTCTCATTTAAATGAAATTGTGGAAAACATTTTGTCAAACGAGTATTGTTGTAAGCGAATTGGAAATGCTGTACATCAGCCCTTCCCATCTATGCACAGGTAGAGCAGGTGATGAATCCACAACCTTGTTCCATATCACGTTTCAACAGCTACGCCTAGTCTGTCGTGTAGTTATCTCTCTTTTGTTTACGCTACGATGATTTTAGTACGTGAAATATGACCAATCTCGTGTGATGTGGCAATATCTCCGACACCAGCGCTTTTTTCTGACGTCAACCATCGTCATTCATTAAAAGAAAAGTTTCTCTACGGTTTATAATTTCTTGATTAGCTTTCTCACGATAACCACTAGTGTCTGGTTATTTAATGTACTCTTTGGTGCATTATTTAAATATAACCAGATGGACATGGGCACTGGTTTAGATTTGTTTATAGAAGAAAAAAATTAATTATACTAGTCCCTCTGCAAGGAGCTATGACTACAGCGTTACATCAGAATCTGAGTATGTTTACTAAGCCTTAGGCAGCTAATTGGAAAAAAACTAAATGAGTTACAAAAAACGCTTCTGTTTCCCGTTAAAATAAACTCAATTTCTTGAAAAGAGTTCTGTTGAACAGAAATTATATCAGAGGAGTTGACTTACAAGCAGTTAAAAAGGCGATTTTTACTATAGTCATACAGTTTTCATTCCACTCATACTGAAGGTATTTCCCCACAGAATAGGAAGAGCGAACGAGAGGACAATCCATTCGGTGATGCGGTTGGTTTCAATCAATGCTTCAAAATATCAACTATGTTTAGACACATTCACATATGTGTTAACCTTATTTTTTCGGAGCCGTAGAGTGAGCGGCCGGATGACCACAAAGCGGTCCTTGTGGCTCATCCGATTCACAGGAGTATTGTCCGTCAATAACGAACTTAGAAACATAGTGCTACTTCGGAAGTTTTCGCAATTCCGATTTTTTTCGGAACCTCAGCCCTTTCATTTCACCCTTTAGGGTTGGTTGAGGGTGATGAAGATCATTCAGGACCATCCTCAGCCCATTTGTTATTTTTGTTTATCATTTTCGATAGTGAACCTTTTTCGTAATCGACTACGAAAGAAAAGTTTAACCCCCTCACAACTTGGTATTCTACATTTCAAAAATGTGTTGAATCCGGAAGTCGTAGCACAAACGATAACACATTATTTTATTTTATTTTTTTAATTATTATTTTATTTATTTATTTATTTATTTTTTTAAGAAGAATTTAGCCGCATCTACAAAGGTTTGTTTTTCTGTATAAGATAACCCCTTCTGTTTCCGTAGTTGTTCGTTATCGAGATTTGAATTTTTTAAGAATATATTTTCGTAAAATTCAAGTTCACTATCCTAAAAACCTGTTTTTGATTGTTGCCAATGAACTAAGATAAAAACTGTCACTCTCAGTTTCAAACTATTCACATTGAACCACATAATACTAGAACTAGACACACGACTCTCTAGTAACTCCTATAGTCTCTCTTGACTGCTTCATTCCATCCTGCATGATTTGGACACCGTTCCATTCTTCAAAACTTTTACAAATTCCGTTAAGTCCTCTCCTGTAAGGCTGAACAATTTATGAGTTGCTTTTGTGCGATTTGCAGAAATTAGACCATTTTCTGGGTTCCAGTAAAACTTTCCCTATTCACGATGAGAGAATCATCTCAGACTAACGTTGTGGCCTAGTCACCTTTACTTTTTATTTGTTCTTCCTGTATCGAGATCAGCTTGGAGCGTTTCTCGCGAGTGGAAGCAGGGTTGTCTCGATACTACTAAAATTAAGAAATTGGTTATGCCGTTGGGAAGCTGAGGCTTTTACGCATTTTTTAGGGTTGCAGCCCTTATCTTATCACCAAAACTATGGGAACGTGGTGGTGGGAGTAATAAACGTTTGAAAAAAATATAGTTGTCAAGGTTTAACAAAATTAACTTTTCTTCCACATTTTAAACCTCAAGTTCCCGTGAAACAATTATTGTTACAACCTAGGAAGACTTGACACTCTTTCCAATGGTGTGCTGCAATTTTGTAATTTTGTGTGTTTGCAATGCTCTTCGCATTAAGGGAGTGTTCGCCTTTTTAGATACCCGCAGGGGCTAACCCACTCAACCACTGATGATAATTCAAGTCATTCAATGTCATTTGAGCTAGTGGTTATTAATTATCAAACTCAGCTGATAATATCGTCAAAATACCACGTTGGATATCATATCCCCTATTCTAATTTAGCTGGAAATTGAGAGAGCTGTTCCATATATAGTACTTGGAACTGCAGGGAATCGTCGAATGTTTTGAGAATTGAATTGAGAAGTGATTGAATTTATTCATTCGATTTTTGAATAAAGAGGCTAAAATCAACAGTAAGATGAGAATTTAATGATTGTATACGAACTTGTTCAACTTATCTATTTATCGAATTGGAGGAGGGAATGATTGTTGCTCAGTATGTTCCAGATCACGGGAAAGTTAAGTGCTCTCCAAGGCTGCCTCGAATTTATATCGTATAAAGAGTGGCCCATTAGCTAACTCGATTGAAGCGAGGGGAAGGCTTTGACCAGCTCAATTGAATTCAGCTTGATCGGTAACCAACATATAAGCCACTTGCACTACGGTTTATGAACAGGACATTTGTAATCTTTCATTTTGATGCAACCTTAGTAGTTCGGATGGAAAGAGGAGCGTTCGTAGCAAAAGGAGAGAGTTACAGGAATGAAACTACGAAAACGAGTCGAACAGCGACCATAAAATATAAATCCTGCTACTACGAAAGGGAAATTAGAAAAGGTAATTTGGTTTTAAGAAGTGAGCGGTTTAAAACAGTTGGCACCCTAAAACGTTAGTTTTTGGTTTTTGCGCTGTTGATCTTGTTGCGCTGAGGATATGTGTACGGATTGTAGTGGAAATTTTGAAATGGAGGTGATCGCAGTTAGTATTGGCGATAACAGATGCCGTTGGAAATAATTATGAGTGCTGTGCAAAAAATAAGAACATCGAACTTAGACAGAACATCGAATAATCCTGTTTCATTTGCAAAATTGGGAATTGCGCTATCCTGATGGATTGAATGGATGCCATCAACCCGTTCCACTAACCAATGCGTATAAATATTTAAAACGTGCACTACAAACTTAGTGTGTAATGGTACCATAACAACGTTGAGTGACTAACTTGTATCTGTGATGATAATGGTTACCCGCTTGAATTACGTATTTTGTGATCCTGGATGATAAATGACCGATAATCTATTTCGTGAATTGGAATAGTTTCCAATCATTCGAATGTTGGATTATTTTCCAAACATTACTTTTAGTTCCGATTTCATTTTGATTAAATTTTTAGTGAATGTGCAAGGTAGGGAGAGGATGCTCGCGTACCAAGTTCATAAGCCCATAATTATTAGTTTCGCTGCACATGCGCTAACGTTAAATCCGTCAAGCATCCTTTTCCCATAGCAAATTCGACTGAACTCAATCAACTCAGAAGGTAGTAATGGAATTAAGTAGTCGAATGGGATTTATTACCTGATATGAGTTACATCCAAAGGCTTATTATGTTGGTTCCGTCAACATCGTATCAACATTGACTTCTGCATGTGCGTGAACCTCAAATCCTAACAAACATGACTTCCACAGTTTCCTTCCGATTTCGGATATTTGAACTTTGATCAGAATTCATGTACTTTGGGACTCCGAATCTGGGAATTAAATTCTCGACAACGCCTCTGAAGATAGCTTATGTCCTTATGTCGGGAGCTAGAAACGCCAGCCATTTAGTGAAATAATGACTTACTACTATAACGTATTTATTCCCACCATCCCTTAGTGGCAGAGGATCTCTAATATCTATTCCCCGTGTTTGAAAGGGAAAATTATGGAATAGTTCCTGATTGATGCTTAGTACTATGACCACTGTTTAGGAATGGTGTTTCGCATCACCATATAGCTCCGGCAGCTGGTTCGAATAGAGAAGTGAGAGATTTCTCTGGGCTCCTGTCAAAGAGGTATGGTGAAACTCCTACTTCTCTGATGCCCATGATTCAAGAGCTCAAACATAGCTGCTTAGAAGTTGTTCCATCCGCTGTGTTCATTTGGCAATGATAACGCTCCTACACGTGTGACATCGTACTTCCCGGATTGATCACACTAGCGGTTGAGCCAATAGGGTCACCATCTCGGAGGTTCTCGTTGTCAAAACTACTTTTCCTACGACATAGGGTCGAAAACCAAACGTCTCATGTCTGACGTACACTATTTTTGCTTTGCCTGATGTTTTTCTGCAATAGAATCCTTGGCATAATGCTATATACCTCAGGTGAAACTGGTGCTTCTGGGTGTGTATGTCGATCATGCTTGGGCTCATCTTTTTGCGGGATACCAACCCGTGATACTCGATCCAATCTTTCATTTCATCCTCGGAGACTGGAACTCCGGTGCGAAGAGTCCAACAAGTACAATCAAAGTCACCGCTATGACCACTTAATTCTTGACTGGACAGGGTGGTCCAATCGTAAATATAAAAAAAAGGTCAGATTGAAGAAATGTATCAAAACCAACCTTCTATTTTCATCTAAATCATCTCTCGAGAAACGATTTTTTAGAAGGTTGTTTCGAGTAAACCAACTTTTGTGCCATAAAAACCTACAGTTCTCTGCTCAAAACCGGCTTTTTCAACAGGTCACCTCATTTTCGGATTTAACGTTAAATTTTCTGAAGATAAGCATTTTCATAATCGGAAACCTACTTCTAAGAGCCCTAATTTCAAACGTTCAAAATTTGAAGAAAAAAAATGGTTTACTGAAATTACACGAACACTATAACCAAGTAACGTGCTGGAAACTGTCAAATTTCAGGAAAACTTGCTAGTTCAGTCGACCTTAGAGCAAAAGTTTGAAAGGTAAAAATCGGGGAAAAGTTTGATAGAATGTCAATGGTTTATAAATTGTACAAAAAAATCAACTTAGTGATTTCATACCAGTTTCATAAAGAAATCCTCGGTGCCGTCCGTTTCCATCCTTCATGTTGAAACACCTGTTGACGAAGGCTTAACTTGTTGGAACTGGAACCGTAGTTACCATTACCGCGCACGCACCCGTTGAAAGCTGTTAACATTCTCGTTGCGGCATCTGTTTTTGAAAACCAATTATGCTGGTCTAATGGTTGTCTTTCTTCATTTTAACAGGCGGAGGCAAGGTTAGCTGCGAGACGCCAGGCGAGGGCAGAAGCGCGCGAGATCCGTATGAAAGAAATTGAACGGCAGCAGAAGGAAGCTGACGAAAATGCCGATCGAATATACGACATCTACACTTCTACCCCCGGTATGCTCTCAAGTTTACCTTAATTGAATTCTTGTATTCAAGCTCTTACATTAAATTTCAAATATTTTATATTTATAACAATTCTCGAGGTATGCTCTTACATTAAATTTAAGTTTTTTTTCGTTCTTTCTCTTCCTTTCTGTAACTAAGTCAGGGGTGCCCACAAGGAGAGGAGGGGGGGGGGGCTATGACGCAGATTGCTTCATTAAAATTCTTGGGGGGTAAAGTTAATTGAAACATTGATGACATTCAAAAATATATTACATCACTGGATAGAACGTAAATAATAATGAACCTGGTAATTTTATTTAGCTATGGTGGACTCATGGTTGTTCAATCTAATGGTTCTAGCTGCAGAAAAATATGTACTTGAGTCCATTTCCAATGAAGAAATAATCGAAAGATTTTCCGTTTCCTCATCCCAAAGACAAAAACTGGTATGTAGGGTTTAACGAGCTTAGAAGGTGCCTAGATATTATCTAGTAGATAACTAAGTTATTCACTAACTGAGTCAAAAATTTTAAATTTGTAGATCACAAGTCTTGTAAATGGTCTCAGACTACAAATTTGAAATTTTTGACTGTTAATGTGTTTTTGTAAGTATTTACGATATTATTGATATTTGGAGTAACGTATTAATACTTTTTTGAATGTTATCATCGAGAATACGATGTTACCTATGTAAAGAATCTCAAGAAATATACTCGTTTTGTCTATTGCCGACTGGGTTTACATTTTTTCAAGATAAAAGTTCAAGATAAGTTTTAGATAAAATAAGGGGTGCTTACGAGTATTTTTCACGTTTTTCTTTTGGGGAGGGGGTGGCTCATGAAGCTTGGGGAGTTGGGCAACCCTGACTAAGTGTAACCACTGCCATCTCTTTAAGTTCATCTGACATAGATTTCTTCCTTTGATTATTTCTAAATTTCACTTTCAATCTCATTTTCGCAATCATAAATAAATTGTACTAATTCATAAAAAGTACCCCCTACTGACCATAGCTCGAGCTTCAGTACTTCAATGGTAGATTGATGAAGACTTGAGCGATGTTCTCATCTGCTCACATAAACACCTTCATTTTAGTGAACCAAAGGCACTTGTTGGGGGGCAGGATGGTAAAAACATGGCATTCGAAAGGAAGAAGGCTAATGAGGGCAAGAGTATTCGTTTATGCGAGGACTTTTTCACGAATCCCTAGCAATCTACTTCGGGAATGTTAATGCTGTGACAATTATTGTTTGTCACTACGAATGAGAAACAATAAAATGCTGAATTCTGCTATGGTGTGCGTGGTAAGAAAATTGAAACTCGAAATCAAAAAACAAACAGTCATTAGCGGTTTTATGGTAAAATGATCCGCTCATTATGTTAGAAGTCCTTCTTTGGCTCCAAACCACTCGAATCAATTTAATCTTCATTCATATCGTCTTGATGAGATCATCAACTCGTTTTCAAGGTGTTTCAAGAAAAGGAAAAAAGTATGAAAACTATTGAATAATAATGTACTAAAACGCTGCAAATTATTACTAACTTCTTATCTCAAAATCAGTATCGCCTGTCCATGCAGATCTGCCATCCGCATTCATGTTTCACTTTTAGGTGAATCAGGCACATTTACTAGGACAGTTGTGTTACCTAAAAGTAAAGACGGGCGAAATTCCGTGATTTTTTACCTTACTATATATTCGTACTATTATTTTTCTTATTATATTAAATTTGACCTATAATATTAAATTTGACCATTTTGAGTATTCATTTAATGTAAATAACTCTTACTAATTATAATTAGAAACGGAATTCTAATTACTATTCCGTTACTCAACCCAACTACTAGTTTACAAGTCGCTGTTGCATTTAATAACTCTTACTAATTATAATAGAAACGGGATTCTTATTAGTATTCCGTTACTCAACCCAACTAAAAGTATACAAGTCGCTGTTGCATTTAATATCGGTCACCAAATGCTGGGGTGAGCATGAAGAGGAGATAACTCCCCTTGAACTAGAGAATCCGCATTCTTCATTGTTCTGTGTATTCCGTATGTATGGAGCAGAGACACTCGCGCAGAACCTTTCAAGGCGAAATATGTTCATGTTCACATCCTCAAGATATCGTGGATTGACCATGTTACTAATGTTGAGATTTTAACCGCACATTGCAGAGAGCTTCTAGATTTCCTTTGGAAATGAAGAAGATGCTGTGTTTAAAATATTCAAGTATTCCCTCCCCTGGAGTATAATAGTGCTTTTGTGTGTGCATGTGGTTTAGAGGGGGGGATCGCGGCAGACATTGTATATCCAAGCTTCATAATCAAACCAATGATTTGGGAGAACGACTGTGCCGTTGCTCCGAAAAGCCAACAAACTTTTAATAGCATTGATGGTAACTATTATTCGCCAACGTTCATTTGGGCAGCGTAAATTACCTTCCAGTTTTCCTTGCCGAATATTTTGTGAATCATTTGGCTGTTTTTCTTGGTTTTTCTAGACAACGTCTTGTGATTATCGTGGAGTAGGTTTAGAAGGACCAATCTATGTAGAGCTATATGGCATATATTGATTTCACTTAGGAAATCAAGAATAATTGTTTATCATGAATTATTTTGTGTTTAATGTAAGTACGAACTATTAATTCCGTTTTATGTTTTGTTTGATTTTGAAATACTAGACGGCGTCGGTCGAACGAGCAGAGTCAATTCTTCGCTCAATAGCAGCCGCCTGTCAGCCTCAAACAGTTACCAAAGCTCAAGACGTAGTTCTGAGGATTCCCTTGAAGAAACAACCTCTCTCAGGGATGTCAGGGTAAGCGAATTACCTAAATTTATTGATTTGGTCTAAAGTCTGAGTAGGCCACTACTTGAGTTTGTGGCAGATACCATTGTTAATGTTGTAGTTTCTATGTTTGATGTTGACATGCCTCTTTGAATACAAGGTTAGGGTCCACTACTGTTCTTGTTTAGCGTACCCTATTAAAATTACTGAATAAATATTTATTTATCGGAGTTTATCTTGCATCAGCATTTACGCATAACTACAAAGTCGTAAGCACTCACCGAAAAAAAATTAGAAGTAAAACACCTTGGTATCAACTCGTCACAGTGTTTTGTTTTATCTCGGTTAATTTCAGTTGTTCTATTCGTGGGTTTAACACGTATTTTTATATCAGCTTTCGTTTTGTATAGAAGGACTAGCAATGCTTGGTGTTCACCAAATTGTAATAATGATGAAGTCATCGTATCCTTTCTGGTATATCAAGTCAATTACGAGGTATGGGTACGCACTGATCAGTTGCCTTGTGGCTGATTTGTTTCCTCATCGATTTACGGAAGTTATGCATAAATGAAGCTTCTTTAAGGCATCTAGGAAGCAACTACAAGACATGGTAGCAAAGGAAGGTGGTAAAGGGGAATACATAAATTAAATAATAAACTCTCGAGTTCATTGCACTTCGCAGCGTTTCATTTTGTTCAGACGCCTCATTTTAAGAATTTCAGAAAGATTTTTGTTCAAAATTTATTTTAAAATAATTGTATATACCTAATAAGATGTGGTATGTTTGGATTCAATTCAGAACGTCGTTAAATTGAAGCAAGTCGAGTTATTAGTAATTTATAATTGCTAATAGTTTTATCTTACGTGCGTATTTTATTGTGCGTATGAAAAATGGGGCGAGAAGCAACTATGATCATCCCTACAAAAATACTTCCTTTGTAAACATGACTTGAATCCTGTTGATCCTTTTTATTCTCACGTGAGAGCTTTCCCTTGCAATTCTGATATTTTATTGAAGTGTAATCTCAAATGTATTGACATACCTTTATCTGGCATCCCCGATAAGAAATATCTCGCTCTTCACTTCTGCATCTCTGCCAACGAGGTCCCCACCTTTTTCTGCGCTCATACATCCTACATCCCACCTTCTACTTTATTAAAAAAACCTTTTGAATGACAGTGTTACATCAAATGCTATTCCGAATTTGTTGCTCGGTTCATTAGAACCTTTTTTTAGATAATGTCCGGCATAATGTTCAGTTTGCATAAGTTTCGTAGCTTTGACGATCGTGCCCATGTTTTCTCTCAGAGTGAACTCCGTGAAGTGGAGGACAAGTTCAGGAAGGCGATGGTTGGCAACGCACAGCTGGACAACGAGAAGGCGGCAGCAGTTTACCAAGTTGAGCTGTACAAGGACAGATATGAAGAACTTGAAGAAGAACACAATCAACTTCAGGTAATCCTCATCGTAAACTGTGTATTACAATAATAAGCTCAGTATTCAGTCTACGGGCTTTCATACGAAGCAGTAACTTACGAGGTGTAAGACGTTCCATCGAAAGAGAAATCCATAACAATGTTTCCATCACTCTGTCGGTGTTCTAACGTCCCTTGGCGCCTCATGGCTAACAGCGAGTCGAAATGAAATTAGGTGGTGGAAAGATAAACTATATTATTTAATGCTCAACCCGAGAAAACAGCACTCCCCCACTTTTTCTCTTCAAAATATGAGGGAAATACTAATATGAAGTAAAAGAAACAACGTAATTACCATAATGAACCGGAAGTTTGACATTTTTTTCTGACATAACATTGTTACAAGAGTTGAAACGGAAACCCATATCTTCCTCGTTTTCTTCTCTTTCATGATTTTCTTGTTCCAATGTTAATCATGATAGTTACAGTCTAGAATCCTGATAACGGTTTACTGAAAATGTCAGCAACTCGGAACGTAATCAACTTCTACATCTTTTTCCCTGATCATGTCTCTAACGAAATTATACATAATATCAATTTGTCTAGAATTTGAACTGATTCTGTTTCTTTTCGAGAATTAAATAGTTGACTGGTTGTCACAAAGTATTTTTGGGATATTTCCTTCTTGTTCTTGCAGAACATTGTTCATCCAAACTAACTCCATCGCACTTGAAAAACAGCCACACATTCCACATGACAGTTGACAAACTATTACATGTTTTCTCATTCGGTTTCCAGATGATAGGTGTACTGCTTAACATTACAGTAAACCCTTCTTTCTTTCCAGCTAAATCTGAATCTGAGTAGGCTACCTTAAAATCACCCTTCCCATCGATGAAGAATTAGTTATCAATAGTTCCTTTTAAATACAGTAGAACTCTTATAGCTGCTATCCAATCGTATTTTCCTAGATTTGATGTGAATGGGCCAAGCTTGGACACTGCGTAGGACAAATCTGATGTTGTAGGAATCCTATAAATTGTAGGTCTACACTCCGAATTGAGCTCCCGCAATGTTCAAGCAAATGTACAAATCCCAAAAAAATAGCTTAACTGCTTCAAACCCTTAATCTGGTTTCCAATAATGGACCGTTATACTCCGAAAACAAGTTCGACCAAGAAAATATTGTTAAATCCCCCTCCTCTCCAAGGTATTCTCAATCGGCTAAATACGTCAAAAATTGTCGAAATCCATACAAACCCGAAGTTATTTCTGAAATATTTCGTTCGTCAAAAATAAGTATTCTCAACGTTACGTTAGGTTTGTCTGGCTACCTGGACTTTTTGTCAAGATGTCTGCCCGGCTCATTGAGACCAATGCCTCGTAACAATTGCTATAATTATATTGTTGCTACTTGCATAGCTCTAGAACACATAATTGCATTTTCTAATTTTATTCAGATTTTGTACCTATGTACCGGGTACATTGTACCCTTTGAATAATCGTGTGTGCTATTTATTCTACTGTTGTGTTGCACTGTTGTTGTATTGTTTGTTTATCATAATAAATAAGCTCGCTTCTGTATCATTCTCTAGCGTATGTATGTAGCGAAGGTATGTATTTGGGTCACATCTGATTTTTTTTATGATTCCAGAGAGACCACAAGGAAAAGTGCCGACAGCTGGAGCAGATGAAAAGAGATTATGTTCGGTTGCAGCAGGATCTCGCAGCTGCTCTTGCTGCGTTGGCTGAACGAGATAGGTTAATTGAGGTTAGTCATCTCACTATTTACTTCAACTAATTTACTCAATTTTTAAATATACTTTCTTATGAAATTAATAGATGAATCCAAGGTTTTAATTATTACCTGAAGTTTTAATTATTGCCTTATTGCATAAGAGCCTTCAAAGTTGTCTCTCTCAATTTCTGCTTATGTGAACATACGCTAAGCTTTCGCAATGTGCATTCACCCTATTTTTGTTAGCGAGAACCACTTAAAAATGCAACCTACTTGCTCTTATGGGGTTCGACCACACTAAAATTGAACTTACAATAAAACTTCCATCAAAACTAAATGGACACTCAAAGGCTAGGTAGTTAACTCCTTCACAGAAAATTTGTACATTATGGGACGCGCACCATGGACTGCAGGTACATGTTAGAGTGCCCATAACATCCTCCCTATTTGATTGATTGAAAATCTAGATAATATTATACTAGACTGGTTGCCACCTAGTGAACGATTATAAAAATGTCTGAGAAGTTGGGTGTAGCACATAGTTCCGCCGTATCCCCTAACATGAATGTGCAGATCGTTAGGGTTCTAACCTGCACATTCCCATTAAATTTCACGGTTAAATAATAAAAAGGAATGCCTTCTAAGAATATGTCTCTTAAGAACTTAGACATTTCACTTCTATTCTATTCCGTTTTTATATTTGAATTTCCTTTCATGATCTCGTTGTATTTCTGGTGGTTTTGTTCTTTAAACTAATACATCTGAATAGGTCAACATCCTCATTGACATAATCTCAGTCAGGTGATTGGCTTGATGAAATAGATATGAGATGGTTGAACCGTCATTTCCCTATTTGGTACTTTCTGATTGTGAACGAGATTAGACGACTGGGCCGTGACAAAATTATACTTGATGGATTATACTTATAATTATGTATTCCACGTTTGCATGTCCCGTCCAGTTTTTCCTACATCGTTGAATACATCTGCCTAATGCGCACCACCACATTATCGTGGTAAATAGCGTGATTTCAAAGGAATAGACTTATGGTGACATAGCATTCTAAAATGATGGCATCGCACTTATCACAAAGCTTACGCAGATTCTTCTCTGATCAACCTATTTCGTAAAGCATCTCTTCTGTTCAGATTATTGATATTTGAACTATTATTACTTAAACTATGTTATTAAAATTATATTTACCATGATTCATTTTTCTGATGGATGTCAACATTTTTTCAGGAGCAAGGCTTGGTAATCGTTGGCGGAGAGACATCGTCTAGCGCTACGGAAAGCGATGAAGATGACGATAAAGGAGGAGGCGAGAAAAAGGGGAAGGAGAAACACAAACGTGCCCTCGTTTCATCCGACATGGCTAAACTCCTCGATTCTGTCGGCCACGGGTCTTTAGGTTCGTATAGAGTATTTGAAACATTTGGGTATAATGGCCTAGGTGCCGATTCTTTTTCTTTCTATTTCAACTGTTTTTTCACCTTTACAGATCTCTCCTAGAAATTGCTCTAATGCCGATCGTGTTCGAATAGTCCCCCACATAGCACGTTTGCCCATCCTGAAATTCCCCTTTTCACCACGAGCCCGTTGATCATTTTGAAGACGTTGTTATTTTCCCAACTCCAAAAGTTTATTCTCATTCTAGAGCTTCAAAAAAATCGTTTTGTACCTGTATGAATGACTCTGTAGGTTCTGGGCAACCGCAAAACAACATGAATCGTTATCCGATTTTTTAAAGGTTTAATATGTAATGGAGATACCGTGTCTGGAGCTGTCACAGAGTTACATAAGCTTTTGTAGAAAGAGTTGTATTTCACAAGTCAGTTTCAACTCTGCATGCTGATACACTGTATGGCTTATAAATGTGTTGTCTTCATGATTAATGGCTGTGATTTTTTAACATACTTTTACATCTGAATGTGGGAAATTTCAGAAATGTGAAAATATCAAATGTTTACTGTAGGTAGTCTCACCTGTTCATGTAGATACAATTTAATGACAAAATGAAACTTCTGGATATGCCACCAATTTTGTCACTGTATTTTGGCCTAATCTTGTCATGTAAGAAAATACATCTCATTATTAAAACGCACATTATTTTTAAATTATATTCTGAATTTATTTGCAGATGTAAGATTAAAGAAGCTTGCGGCTGAAAGGAATGAACTTCAAGATGAGCTGAGGCATGTGAAGCTTGAGCTTGAAGAAGAGAGATCCAAGTCAAACCGGTCTGGGTCGAACCCAGCTGACTTGGAAGAAATCCAACGTATGTTGATTGGTTATTCAAGTTGATTGTTACAACTCTTGGTTATTTTCACCATATGAAAATATTACAAATTTCTTAGAAGTTTCAATATTTCTTATGGCGATTGTCTACTCAATTCCTTCAACCATGGAAAATATAATTCAAGATCACAATTAGTCCACGTTTTAGGAAAGAATAACATTATTCATCAAGCGTTTGTTCAATAAAAACGACAAATTAATGTAATGACGTGGAGTATTTATGGTCTACCGATAACGATTTCCTAAAAGGTTAAAAATCACTAAATAACGGTACCTGTAGCAGGGCTGCATTGGGTTCCTACCATTTAGAAATCTAAGTAGTGATTCCACGTCGTCAAAGGAACCCATAGGTATTCATATTTTCCAACTTATGAATTTCATTTGAGTTCTTATTCATAAATATGAATACGCCCATCTCTGGCGTACAACAACCCCCCTCCCTTCCTTCACCACAATGAAATGTTATGGAGTACCTATGTATGTGAGCTGTTGTTCCTCACTTAACTTGGGAACCTTTATTTTCATGTTGTTCATCCTCACAACCACTATTGAACGTGGGTTCTAAGTTCTGGGTTTGCTCATTAGGTATGCATTTCTTCATATCTACCTCTGAGTATGCACAAATGTGAAATTCGTCTCTTCATGCATACCTCCGTTGACACGGTGACCCCGTATGAATTTCATGTATAGGACTATTTATAACTACTGTTTGTGCACGATAATTGGAATAAATAGAGCGCAGACTACTCCCTCTTCTTTCCCCAGATTTCTATGACATCTTTAGGAACTGAAATTGATCGTTTGCAACATTCACATTTTAATGGAATATTATTACAGGAGAAGCTAATAAGCAATTGGGTGACTACAAATTCAAGCTTCAAAAAGCTGAACAAGACGTTTCTACGCTTCAAGCGACGGTGAGTCATTGCTTTTAGTTATTTTGATTTGCCGTAGAATAGCACCCACATGCGATTTATATAGATATAATAACTAAAATCATAAAGTTAAAAAACGAGAAAACATGCTTCACTTGTGATTTTCTTCCGTCGAGCCACAGATGCATGTGTTATTGATACAATAATAATAGTCTGAAAAACCTATTACGCAGCTAACTATTGAGAGGCATAGCGGGGCACAAAAAAGGAAAGGGGGGAGAATATTTATGGAAAAGACTTGTTAATGAATAATTACCCACATGTAGATACCTTTTAGCTACAAGTAACTTTTCAAAAGGATGTGTTAGTTTGAAATAAGTTGCTGAACTTCCTATGACTAGCACTGAATGAGTCCCAGGTGATTATAGAGAAACCAACTGCAACCACCAGGAAAACGAATGGTATCCCTGGTCCATATCGATAGATTTACTTTCGAGATTGGGAAATGGAGTGTAGTACCTGGAAGGAAGAAGTAATGTCTTTTAAATTAGCATATATGTGGTCGGGAAGGGAGTTTAAACAACATATAATGTCAATGTAGAAGAAAGTAGCTAAATGGGATTTGCGTAATTTCGTATGCTGTAACTGGTCTTGCTTCAAAGCTGAATGCATTTTGAAGATGTATCGCTATGAATCTGGTTCATGAAAACGAAAAAAGCTAAATATGTTTAAATACTTCATAATACCCTTATTTCCCGTGTTGCATTCACACCCCACTGATTTTTCCTCAGTTAAAAATTATGATAAACGGTTATGATTCTGTGTGAGTGAACAAACTTGATGGAAAAAGTACATACTTTCAAGGGTGATATTAATTCAGATATCACCTTATCGTTGTCAAATGACTTGATACTTTAGAAGGCGATTTGTTGACAAAACTAATGGAACGCCTGCAGTTTTTTCCCAAAAGCTCGTAGATTGTTGCCTTCTGGCCCAGATTTGCTCCCCCGGTCTAAACTGTCAGTATTTATAGACTTTTCACAGACTCCATTCTTGTCACTCGATGTTGACATAACCTTCCTGACTAATATTCTCATATTGCAAAATAAATATGCTTTGTCAACAGGTAGCGAGGCTGGATGGACAAGTTGCAAGATATAAAACGGCTGCAGAGACATCGGAAAAAAGTGAAGACGAACTCAAACTAGAAAGAAGGAAACTTCAAAGAGAGGTCTGCGCTTAACAACAGCCTTAAACCTACACAACTAAATCAAATTATTCTCAAACAAAAAAAAATTTTTTTTGGTGGGAAAAACGAAGTCAAACCTCTAAGACTGACTTTTAGTTCATCGCCATGTTTATATAATTATGCTTTCGATTGAGTGGACCTGTTACTACTATTCTCTGTAAATATAACGTGGGTGGTGGCTTATCATTATTTACCGTTTATTTAATTCCCTTATTTGTTCTTTCATTTTCACGGGTGTTCCTTCTTTGTTCTTTGCATCATGAATATTTCACAAATATTTTGAATTTCCTCATTTTTTCTGTCTGGTGATATATTTTATTCCGATCATACTTTTTCCTGAGTTGGTGCTATATGTTAACTGACTGTTCATATCCGCTTTAAAGCTTCAAAAGCAATTTACAGTACTGCAGGGTTTCAACACTTCAAGCCTCTCATTTGTTTGATTGTAGTAGTTGAATGTTTACAAAATTCTCCCCCATCTATCCAATTCACCATGTTCCACTCTCAAAAGCTCATTTAATCAAAAATCTACGAGGACGCCCTTTTAAACAAAAAGGTACAAATCCTAATTCGCTTATAGGGGTTAATTGTCTGAAGCTGTTTCATTCCCAGTATTATAGTGTTGCCAATTGATCCAATTCGTTTGTCCTCTCTCAGCTTTACGTTGATAGATCTCTCTTGTGTTATGTACACGTCACTATCGTCATTAATATCCGTGATGTTTTCCAACCTTCGAAGGGCATTTTATCAATTTTACAGAAGCGAATATTCTGCGAAACTCAGATCAGTTCATTTAAAACAATTTCACGCAAGCGTTTTTGTGGTGCCGGTGGAGGACAACGGGATGTATGAGGCTGCGTATGTTAACTCGTGATGTGAGTCCTGGGTGGATCATCGTAATCTCTCCCTTTCCTGCAGTCATTCATTATACCCATTCAATTTTCCTTATTCCTTATAAAGATTTCGAGTTTTAAAAAAGCCTTGTCGTAGAACTTATTTTCAGAGGCCTTAAATGTCCATCTACGAGAAAGGCTAGAATTGCAGCTTTTTCGTTGCAGAAAATATACTACTATACGTTTTTTTTTACCACATGCCTTCATTTGGTATTTTAAAAGAGAAATGAATCGTGTACGATACCGTTTTACACCATCCTGAACTCAAACTCTTGGGTCCTTGCTGAACAGGATTTTGTTCACAATCATTTGAACTAGGTATTGACGTCAAATAAAAGGTTTTTCAAGAGAATACGCAATTTGATTGGTTCTCATGTTCCATCAATTTCAAAGGGTTATCAATAAGTCATATTTATTGTTCTTGTTATTCGTTTACTAATATACCACGAAAGTTCAAGGAACTTTGGTTGTTAGCCAGTGATATTTCATTAGTGCGTCTTATAATTTACAAGAAAATAAATGCTAACTTATATTATGGTGTGGAATATGATATTCGTACAGATGACTTGTTGGGCATAAATTCCATTCGTTTCTGATTGAGGGTTAAAGTTATTGGTGCTCACCAACTACTCGTAAAGTACAGCTCAACATAAAAAGAATAATGAAAATAATAACGTTAAGCATAAACCCTATTTCTTCAAAACCAACTTTTTAAAATTTTGTTGATTAAAAAAATAGCGTAAATTGTAAAAAAAAAAAATTATTATTCTCGTTCATGACAATTTGGCCGACAGAATAAACTATTATTGATAACAACGTTTGAGGCCACTTGCACTGATTGGCCTTTTGCCAATTCCTACTAGGGGAACTACTTACATTTCGTCTCTCGACGTTTCAACGAGAGTGGTACCTCATGACGCTATCAGTTTTGCATCAATTCCATTTTCAGGAGGGACTGTGAATGCCCCTTCTATAAATCTAGGGAGACGATTCCACGAAGACCCTGGTGTACAAATTTATCAGCTACAAATCACAAACAATATAATTACTGTTTAATGAATTATCCTCTTCTATAATACATACAGTGGGTACCTTCAGAGGGTGTGTATGTCGCTCCAGTAAGAATTATATAACTTCCTGTCAGGCAAAGGATATATGGACCAATGGCGTCCCTCTGGTGCCCAATAATGTTCTTCATTTGCCCCTAAAAAATGTAAGCAAAAAAAATTCCTAAATCTAATTTTTGTTCTGAAAATATGATACCCTAAAATGAGTGGTTGGTTTTTTGTTCAGATGGATCCGTTGTGTGCGTTCATACAAGTTTATTAATTGAGTGATCCTAACGGCATGTGGCTTACTCTACAAATATGAACAAAGAATTAATTGGTTAAATTTGTTGCACGAGGTCATGTGTTGAGTTTCGTTTGTAAATAAATTTCTAATATATTTTTTAATTTTTTGACCTGGTGCGTTATAAGTTGTGCATTTTTTCTATTACAGTTACGAGAAAGTCAAGCGCGTTGTGAGGAATTAGAAACGTCAAATAATCACCTACAAAAGAGGCTTGATAAACTGAAGACAGCGAAATCAGCGCTTTTGAAGGATTTGTAGCGAAGGTACTTACAAAGCTTCAAGTTTTTAAACAACTTGAAATATTCTGCTTACTCAGTCATTAAGTGAGGTGCGCTGTTACATGTATGTCAATGAGCCTACTATGGGTCTTGTCCAGTCTTCTACAATTCTCCCTAGTACCAACTCTGGAAGCCAAACAGTTTTATGGTGGGAGTAGATGGATATTTCCAAATTATTATTTTCTGAATAGACTTGACAAAAATGAAACTACTATCAAAAAAACTATCGATGGTAGCTGCTCATCAATAGTTTTATGTAAATTCTAATGTCGGACTGTTGAGTGATTGAAACCTTACAATAATAAAAACGAAAATCTCAAATATTGGTCGATTGCAAAGGTTCATTATTGAACATTGTGACATTGAACTGTCGTAGCTTCCTTTAGGTTAACTGTAAACTAGTAAAAGTATATCGTTGATAGAGCGTTCCTAACAGAAAAAATATATAAATGTGAGACTATGTTCAGCTTATGAACAAAATTAAAATTAAATTTTTCTCAAATTGGAGAAGTAGTTGGGTATCTTTCATATGGCCTATCAGCACAATTATTTCGATTTAGTAACGCGTTTTGTGAAAAAAATCATCTTTATTTCATATTTCCAACAGTGTCGTCGAATCATTTTTTCCTTCATGCCTACCAAAGAAGGTATCAGGTTTACTTGTTAATATCCATAGATCTTACTAGTACATTTAAAAAGCGTCGTGTGGGAGGTAAGATCTTGAAGCAGGGAGTAAATATTTTCAGTCTGATTTTGAAGGAATCCCAAAAGATTGATTCAACTGGAAAATCTCAAAAGTTCTTCGAATCAGCGTTACTGTGAAAGGAAATTATAGTAGGAGTTTCAACAATAGTCACGGTTTTTGGGCTGTGAAAATAGTTATAAGTACTAAGTCTATGTTAAAAAACGGGA
The DNA here is from genome assembly GCA_031894815.1 of Creontiades dilutus. Lineage (NCBI taxonomy): Eukaryota > Metazoa > Arthropoda > Insecta > Hemiptera > Miridae > Creontiades > Creontiades dilutus. Next base: position 557,918 of record JAVIWC010008777.1, on the reverse strand, counting down.
TTCACCAAAAGCAATTCGATGGAAGATAGGTGAAATAGTGCCCAGATTTGCCATCTATATATTTTTCCTTAAAATATTATAAAGACTTTAAGATAGATCAATACTCACCTCAAATAATTAACGGAAATTTTGAAGTAGGTTGCTAACCTTTGTTTCTAATTCATTGCTCTTCACTCCTTCTACGAATTTGTCAATCTACGTACTTAAATAAATAAATGAATCAATAGAATTCGGGTTTCTGTCATTCTGTTGAGATAAACCTTGGGCTTTTGACTATTTTTCAGGCTCGACAGGTAGCAACTTGATTTCGCGAGCTACCGAAGTTCCACGATATAACCTCATCGACGAGTCTAACCAACAAATATTTTTTAAATTATTGTATATTTTATTATCATGGCTTACGTACCTTAAAATAAATACGACTCCCCCCTCCCCCCCTTTCGCACATTTAGTCAGAATGTAAGTTTTTGTGGAATGAAAGTGTCGAAAATAATTTCAATCGTTTCTCGAACAAAAACCGCACGTTTGTTTCTATTAAGCAGTTGACTACCTACGAATCGACTGTTAGGTATAAATTATGATTATACAAACTATGTATTGTACAATTAAATTATTATGTAATGTATTAATAGCCCGTTGATTATGTATATCTAACTTTATGTATGAAGAGGAATAATTTCTGTCGAATGTACCTATTTATGATTTCTGTCGGACAGAGTAATTACTCGTATATAGAAATTTATCAGATTTATTTATGTAATCAGTTGTACTCATGAGATTAGGTTTGAATTGACGATGCATTGAGTATTTGTTGTGTGATCTCCAACTTAGTACTGTTCGTATAAGCCGATTTCTATCTAGAATATTTTCCTCGAAAACTACTTTCAGATCAATTCATTAAATATAGTTCAATGCAATGGTTTATTAACTTGAATTTTCGCTTCCACTTCTCAAACACTGCTCATCCCAAAGTTATTAAACCTATAGTCGGGTTTGTGGAAGAAGTTATTTGAGATGGTCCCCTTCACTGGATCAACCATGGGAAGAGGAGAAATAGGAGTTTGATACCCTCCCTACCTCCTCCTAAGGTCTGATTGTTGTACCTGAACCAATTATCTCAACTGCTGAAACAGCAGGAGGTTTACATCTATTGAAATGACAATGGTGAATGATATTGCAAAAGTATCAGCAGATTCGGTCTCCACAGTTTAACAGTTGGGGAAAATGGATGGTTGGTAGGTTGGGCGTGACGGACTGGTGTCAGCTGATTCGTCACACCTCCTTGCCTTCATTAACTTCTTAGCCTGAGCCGACTATAGCTAAGTATATCATAAAATGTCACTAGGTGCTTCTAATGAATTGATCTAATTAGGAAAGTACTGATTTTTCAAATTAATTTGTAGCTACATGTAAATAAGTGCCGCTTTTAATATTTATTCAATGAATTGTTAAATTCATGCAGCTTATTTGTTTCACAATACGTGCATGAGTCCCAAAGCATCAATACTCTTATTTTTATAAAATACTCCCTCGTCGTCTTTTCAAACCATATCTTATGCTTTATTATTCAATCCGCGAATCGTCGAAAATCGTTGTTGGTATTTGCGATTAGCTTTTGTTCCTTAATCTACAGTAAACAATTTATTTTTATCTCTATTTTTTATTCTTTTGGTTATCCATTTACTTCAATATACGTCCAAAAATGAAAATAAATACCTATTGTTTGTAATTTTAAATCCGTGGAACTACCTACGTTCTTTTCTTTTCATTGCATCTTTATTAGCTACCTAATTTGTTGGCTAACCCTGATTCTCGTCTGCCATTTACGAAACCTACTTGATTCCGTTCCCTAACCAAGTAGTCAACCCCGTACTTTAGTAGGTAGGGTATTGAGAATCTAAATTCCATTAAAATGGAAAATGATTCGTTTTTTATTTACTTTTCAGTGCAAAATGTTTGTCAATAAACTTGATTACTTCAGCAACCAGCCTTGGGACTGATTGAATCGGAAAGTAGATTTCACAAATTTGTATGAATACTGCTCAATAAATTTACATGAATTGTTGTTGGTAGGGGGTAGGTGGAAGCTTCCTATGCAAATGGCAATGCATTTTGCAAGTTTAGAAACTGCAATGCTGTAAATGGACAACTTTTCTTAGTTATTACAGGTGTACACGTAATATTTAACAATCAGAAAAAAAGGATGGATGGTACTTGTTAAAATTAACCTAGGATTTTAGATGGTGCATCTTTCATTTGGTTTTGCGACTTGCAACAGTTGTAGAAGGACGAGGAAAATTATTCTCGGTAGTACTATTCCTTTTTCGGAAGAGCAGACATGCGAAAATCAATATTATTTGGTTTCATTTGTGTTCAAAGTGCGTCATAGTAATAATACTCGTTCAACGCAACTTTTATATAGAATAGGAGGTTAATAAGAATTCCAAGATCCTAATGTTTTCCTGGAGAAGAAATTAGCTGATTTCCGTCCGCTGGCCCAATCCGTTACCTCTTGCCATTCTTGTCAGCCCCCAATTAATGGGTAGCTTGCCAACTTGAACACAAGATGGCAGCCGCTCATCATTGTTCATATTAGTGGTCAATCTTATGAAGAGCTACTAATTGTTCAACTTTAAACTTAAAATCAGAAGGATCAATAGGTTTGATATTGGGTTATTTATCCTAGAATCAACTGTATACTTTTGAAATAGTTTTGCAATTGCTGCCTTTAGCCAGACAAAGTATTGCACATTTTTTTCGGTTTCCAAAGTTACCTGAAGCATAATTTCTACAAATTCTTTAATACCACAGAATTTAACTAGGAAGAAGCTAAATCCATTCTGTAGATAAAAGTATTCTGAATAATCACTTGGTGCAAAATGAGACGTTAAAATAAACTATTTGGTGTCATCAACAAATACGAGACTGTGACCATTAAAAACTCGAAATAACAGCAATGTGCTTCTGGAGCTCTCTTGGAATAGTAGACCTAACATTTATCTGGAATGGAAGATCTTCAGTTCTTTCTTGAGGAAATTCTGAATAATGGTATGAGCATACATGATATCCCCCTTGTGTCTGGGGTCATTAGAATCCCCCACCCTGGTAAAAAAAAACATGAAATTAGACCACTAATTGCAAATCTTAGTTGGAATCTTTATTATTCGTATAATTAAGGTAACATAAACTGTTAATTATTGTTGTTCTCTTAGTATCCTTGTACATGTATTGCCTAAGGAGCAAACCTCTTACCAGCCACCAATTGGATAACAGGTAGACATACTGTGCTTAAAGTGCCTGCACGAAGCAGAACAGTCTCAGAACTAACTGCCAATAACAATTGCTTCTCGGTAGAACACAGTTGCTTCTCAAGATGCATAACACACGGAGTGAAACTTTCTCAACAACCTGAGAGATGACGAAAAACGCTTTGAATGAAGAAATGTTTACTAGTACCCCGTATGGTGTTAGCACGAGAATTGGGATTCTGCCGCTGAAGGTTCAAATAAAAATTCAGCTTCACCATCCTTTTATTCGTATAATCATAAACCTATCTCTTATGGACACGGACGTATTCTTTGGAGTTTAATATAAGTACGCGGAAAGGGTGGAGGTTTATTGTTCACTTTCAGCCGAAATCAGGTCTGGGCCTAATAATAACATTTTGATTGGATGTTCGCCTGTCTTCAATCACATTAATTCAAAGAGCAAAGGTTGGATGCCTACCAGTGGTATGATATAAAATTCTAACTCATAAAAAGGTTTTGATGCACCATTTTCATGAAAAATTATACCACTCACGCTGTTTGCTTGTTTATCACTTTTCCTGTTATGCTCCTTGCTCTCCTACCCCACGTATTTTGTAGTACTAGGCCATAGTCATGAACCAAACAGATTGTTAGTCCTTTCTACAGGTGGTTGGAATTATAAACTATGGTCGTTCTATTATTAAGCTAGAGAAAATCACCCGTTAAAAGTGCAATTTAAAATTCGAAAATCTACGATCCTCCAATAACTTTATTATTCTTTCTGCAAAATAAAAACAACTCGAATTTGCAGAAAGTACACGGATGACATATCCAAAGAAGAAGAAGAACGAGTATGAACATTGTTTTATAGATTGAGCAATATCACTATGCAATCTATTGGTAGATTAAACGAGGGCAGAAAGCTGGCGTACTAATTATTTTTTCGAAATTTAATTATTGAAAGGTATAAGCTTTAAGAGATGGATATTAAATTCATTTGGAAACGTTTTCTAATTCGGAAACACCATAACTTTTTCAGCAGAAATGGTTTTTCAGATTAAAATCTCGTTTCCAAAAAAGGTTCACTACTTCTGTACAGTACAGCTATCAAACATAATCTACTGTACATTGTCTAATTGTAACTAAATGCATAAACGTTGGCACCTACTGAAAGAAATTAAATAAAAGTTCATTGTTCCATGATTATAGCAGTGCTTCAATGGAAATCCAAATATACTTACAGAGGTTCTTTGAAAACTATCTTGTAAATTCTTGAACAGTCGCTTATGAACAAAATTCAACTGTTATTATTATTATTAGCTGTTGTAACACATTTACTTATAGGTAGGGCCATGATGGGAACAGCAGGGTTGCCAGTACTCAATTAGACACTTTCCCACTAAATACGCAGCACATGGAAGCTGAAGAGAGCTTCATACAAAATGAGCTCTGGATATACTCTGTAATCTAAAAGCAGTTGCAAACATCTGTCAAAATCGACCCAAAGTCTAAAATATGCTCATTTTGTGTTTGTTACGTGAAAAGAGAGTAGATATGTCATACGACAAAACCAAATTTTAAACATTTTGATTAAATATTGAGAATAATACGATATATTGAGATCACGATATTTGTGCTTTTATTATCACCCAACTTTACTGGTCCGGTGATATATATTACCAAAGTTATTTAAAACTCTATTTCTTAAACAAGGAATTCCATTGAACCATGGTTATTGACAGTGGTTAACTAATTCAGTGTCAATTAAATCCCATAAATATATTTAACCGAGGTTTGTTGTTGACCCAGTAGTCCCAATGAAAAGCACAGGATGACTTGAAGACAGTTTCGTTTTGTCGATTATAATGGCTCTATATTAATAGTAATAAAGGCTTCAATAGTGAAATATTGTGCAATCACGCCCTTATCTTTCTACGAGTTACTCAAATTTTACTCTTACCTTTGCAAAGTGCATTTCCTCATTTATTTATTTGGAAAATACAGTTGTTTCAAAATGCAATAATATATTTATTACCTCTATATCAGCGCATATATCTTTCAATATTTCGTTTAAGTAAAAAATTTGCTCACTTTAAGGTTTGTTTATAGCTAGTCTCACTCAGCTCAGCTACTCACACTACTTCTCAGCACAAACAAGTTGTCGGGCCTCTTTGACGAACTTAATATCATCCTTTCACATGTATTCGACTGTACTACTCACTGTTCTATTGTTGAAGGTTTGGATTCTTTCAATGTTCAATACTAGACACGCCCTCAGAGCTGTATCCTAAAGCTCACATAACCTCCTTGTGAAGCTTTTATTCAGAAGTTGTTTCTCTTCAACCAGCACATCTCTCTGAACTCAACTATATCTCGCCTCCCTCTCATCTCATCGATATGATCACTCTAATTTAATTCAAGGGTCATACCTGAGTAAATTAGTGTAGCTGCTTGTTGTATTTAATTTGAATTGATCCTTATGTGATTTTTAACAGTGAAGTTGATGTGTACAGTTGTGTTGATTTGTTCTTTAGCACTCGAAGTAATTTTTTGATTTTCAACCACCTTATGGACACACTGGGAATAATTAGATACCTACTTTTGAAATAGCGATTTCACATGTTAACATTTCTTTCTATTGTCTATTCGTTTACGTTGCCCTTCCACTTTATAATTGTGTATTTCTTCCTTTTTATAGCTTTCAGCACTTCATATCCTTTACATTACAGCAACTTGAGGATGTGCAATTACGTGGGCTACTAAAAATTTTCTTTCGCGGTGTTTGGAACCAACACAAATTTTCCTACAAGAATTGTGCATTAAACCAGTCCAGTGTACGGAGATTTTCTATCCGAAAATTTACCCAATTCTGTCACATTATTTCCATCAAATTCCTGGACCAAAATTTGAGAATGAGAATGATTTACAGAATGTGGTAAGCATTTCGGTCTGAGGTTCTGCGAAAAGGACTGCACAAAACCAGTCGTTCAATTATCATATTTTAAAAACGCTATCAATCAACAAGAACAATGCAGGATTGCAGCTGGTGTTGGTTTGAACTGTTCATGTCAATCAAACATTTCGCCACGATGCGTAGTCGCTTGTTAACCAGAAAAATTGACTTTTATGAGAGGCCAGTATGAGCAACTAATTATGCCAGTCGTATTATGTCGTCGTCCGAATTTTGTAAAATGGTATCCGACGTCGTTTCGCTGTTAGAAGTTCGAGTTTTACAAATTTTTAATAATGGTCCCTATTGAATGATTTGTACAACACACCCTGTTCGATGAACCATCTTGCAGAATAAAAAAAAACGAATGCCACTGCGAGATTTAATGGTTGCTATTGATGGTCACTTTTCTAGACTGCTTCATTAGCTTTTGACGTAGCTTGTTGAAATACGGTTTTTTGTTGCGTCAGCAAATTTCGTGATGAATCCAACCTTAAAGTTTTAATGGTACAGTACTTTCCATTGTCCGTAGCTGTTATATTCCGTTTTATAATTGAAATCCTTGATCAGTATTTCCCAGGCTATAGACAAAGGTCGACTGATTTTTACAACTTGTGTTTTTTAATGTCTAGACGGATTTAAAAACGCTTGGCTTTTGGATGTATGTCCTTTTCACATTTTCACACGAGGTGTAAACCGCAATTTACTCATAAGTCGACAAGAAAAGGTTGTGAACATGGTTTTTACCTTCTATCCTTCATACGAAATTTAGGACGCTTCAAGGAAGTTTACTAAGTTCAATATGACGGATGGGATAAGTAAGCCTGTAAACATCTTGGTCAGGAACTGGAAAGTATTGAATAGGTACTATTTTCTGTCTTAAAGAAGCTAGAAAGAAAAATTTGTTTGGTAGTTTCTAGGGACATCTGAACTCTGGGCTGTTGATCTGCTGTGTGAGTCCAAGAGCCCATTTCTGTCTTTTACAGCCCAGAAAGCTGACATTTGATTGACAGCATGATGGAATTGAGGGCTTTCCAAGTAACATAGTAAAATATATGGAGTGACCTATCGTCTGGCGTGCAGAGATTCTGATCTATAGGTTTTGATATCAGCTTTTATTTCTCACAAAAGGATTAGTAAAGGTTAGTGCTCTCGGAATAATATTCAAGAGAAGTTATCCAAATGTCTTTGGACTTCTAGAAGTCAAGGAATGGAGTTCAGTGATTATCTGAAGACCTTTGTGGCTAATTTCGTTCTTAATGTGCTGCAATGTAAATGAGGGTCTCTATGGCATCTAGAGTGAACAAGCGAAGATGTGGAGGCTCTCCGCAGGTTAGGTAATGTACCTCTAACCACATATAAAAGCTGAGATCAGTGGTTTATGGAGATTTAGTTTAGTTTTTAGCCCACTTGATACTTGTACCTATTAAAGTACATTTGGATAACCCGTGCGTTAGAATTAACAGCAATTTTTCTCTTATAAGCCATAACCGAACCTTTTTTTTTTATTCATCTTTGCTACTAAAATATATTGAATGCGACGCCTCTTTGATCATTTCTCTCGAGAAGAACTTGAAGAATATTCAACATGCTACTAAAATTGTAACGAATAGAGTTGATATTAAATTATTACCTATGTGTCAATTCATGTATCATGATATCTACAAGCCATTCCGCTAGTTTTGCGGCCTAGGTAAATTACGATGAATACATCCTGTTTTGTATGTTACATGGAAGATGGGGAAGTCAATTCGAATCTGCGAGAAAAAATGTGAGAAGTCATGTGTTCCCCCCCCCCCCCTCTCCATCTTGTTATTTAGTATCCTCTAGTGAGTGGGCCAGGGCAATACTCGCTCAATGACGATGGTTCCTTCTCAGGTTTTCATCCATATCCAATTAATTACCGATCCGATTTATACCACTCACTATGCGACTAATTACTACGCACCACTGGTTCGCCGTGGTGAATCCGAAACAATTTAGAATGGATACATGTTAATCATACCCGTACTATTGGAATAGTGTAAATGATGACTACTACCCTTCGTTCTGTAGGTAAATATTACTATGGCCTAATGATTGAACAATTAGATTTAATTTTCTTGTTCCACGATGTTTCTATTGATTCTACCTTCCTGATGAATTTTGTTAAATTGATGCACCCAGTAAAAACAGCTCAAAAACGTAGGAACATGAATTCGTATCTGTTTGACATTATTTCAGAAGATAGTTTTTGCTATAGTATCTTCACCTATCAGCAAGTTTTATTTTGTTTTACTCAAGTTTCCTTCCCTTCACAATGTTCCTTATTGTTTTGTCTCGTTATGGATTTATTAGTTACGGACCACTTTTATTTATAAAAATTATTGTTATTAAAAAAATTATTATTATTGCTTTATTTTAATTCATTCGTAAGTGTATACTGCCAATATATGTAATTTCCTATATAAATTTGTGTAATATAGTATAAATTATTCAAAGTGCTTTCTAAAAAGGAATTTTATACCGCGATTGCAGAAATTAAAACACTAAAAAACTAAGAGTAGGTGTTATAGGTATTCGCTGTGATGTTGTTAAATATTCTTGAATTAAATCGTAAGAAGATTGTACGAGTGACGATTTCTTATAATGGGCCAAAAAACCTTTAAATTGGCTGTGGGATCCATAAAATCGCTCCAAAGAAATTATGAAAATTTACATTTCAGAAAATAACATGCAGTTAGTACTTTTTCCATTACTTTGTATAATGTAACTTTCAGGTGTATGAAAAGTTAGGTCACTAAACTACAAGTCACAATTATACTTGGAGATTCTAGTTCTGGAGTGGTTCACCCTCCTTTTTACTGTATAGATATGTTTACCGATTTTTGTACGATCAATATTATATCTTATTTACTCACATTTATTTATCAGCTGGAGTGGAGATTAAACAGATGCATGTACCCCGTGGACTTTCGTTATTGTGCTCGAGTGTTTTCCTTTGTATGTAAATATAATTCTTGTATGAAACGAAATATAGTCCGATTTAAAGAAGGAAACTTTGTAATTTCAGCAAGCACTGGTCATCCTCCGTTAGTACTAATTTTGTTGTATCCCCATGGTAAGATCAACTGACTGCTAAGATAAGATAAGATTTCGATTTCATTATATTTTAATCGTTAAAAATTAACTCATAGGGTTTTATATCAAGATGCCTGGATTACTGCCACATCCCGGATGGATGTTAGATTTTTCAGCCAAATTTCGTGATCTTTGGTCCAGTAGTTAAGAAGAAAACCTATAGACAGTTTTGTTTTTTTATTCGATTTTTTTTTTTTTTTTTTTAAGGATCTTAAAACGTCAAACAACAACTTTTGAGGGGGTTAAAACAATTTTTTCCTTGGTTGATTACTAAGATTCGTTATTGAAAGTAAGAAACCAAAGTAATTTGTTAAAGCTGATTTCAGAATAGTGGTCCATTTAAAATTATATTGCACCTTTTCTCTTAACATTCCTAGTGGTTTCCTAATAAATCGTCAAGTTTTTGCGTGGCGCAATGAATGTTGAGTTTAACATTCTGAAAAAATCTGATGTCCAACATAGTTAACAATGAAGACGCCTACTCGCTCTAGTGTAGTTTAGGAATCAAACAGCTTGATGACGAATTGAGATGCTTGATGGTGATTAAAACTTCTAGGCTGTGGTAAGCCAAGCGGTTTCTTAGCATCTCAAAGAAACACGGATGTGCTGTCAATGAAGCAAAAGGTTATTCGCAAACTAGTCCTCAACATGAAGTATCAACGTTCTAACTTTTCTTTCCTATCGGTAAGTCTCTTCCCTATTAGAATGCTGCGAAGAAGGGTGAACATATTCAGCTTGTTAGGAAGGAATTTAACGAAAAGCCAGTGAAACCCACTGAAAACGGAACTTGGGCTCTCCCGCCTAGCTTAAAGGGCAGAACTGCTGAGCTTGTCAACCCGCTCAGCCGTCGATGACATTACTCACAGCAGAGGCAAGGAATACCTCCCTCCAGGATTCGGAAAAGGCTCCTCAAGAACGGTTCGGAAAAATTAAGGGATTCCTCGTCTGATTTACGGATCAATTATTCCGGGCAGTGAGCGAATCCCTCCCCCTGCTGAAGACTTTCCGGACTTGGACGGACCTGAGCCCAAGCTGCTTAGCCAACCCACGAGCGGCTTTCCTCAACACGACCTTCTGACCATCACAAGGTAGAGAACATTCGATACGTGGCATTATGGCACAAAAGTATTCCGTCTAAAGAATGTGTAAATAAAGAATAGTTCGCCGGGGCGAACACTAAGAAGTTTGGTGTCGGCAACCGTCGTGGAGTTCAAACAGGAGAATTCAAACTCCCCCTTAATAGAACAAAATACAGCCCGACACGACTATTGCAGCTGTTTCTGCGAGGTCATCTATTCAATTAAGAGGTCGAGTTTGTTTGGCAATAGGAAGGTTTCTAATCCGGGTCCAAGTGGAAACTTTTCACTAGTAGATATACGAATGTGGCGATGGTACCAATCTATTCTAACTCGGAATATTCATGGAATATAACCCTACTTATCCAAGCCGTGGTTCATAAAGTAACCAAAACTCTCAAAATGGACAATAGTTGAAACAATACGACGCAAGGGCAACGAACATCTAGTCACGATGCAGCTTGTGTCTGTCGTCTGACCACGACCGCACGCTCGAAGCTTATACTTCCTAATACTAACCGAATACTTCCGATCACGGACAATAGTCGAGCACTGTCATACATTTTCAAATACAAAAATAAACCATATTTAAATTAATTACTAGGTTCATCATCATTTATCACTAGATAAACACATATTTTTGAATCGTCACGTTAAACATTGTTTCTATCACCTTTAAACCCCCCCCCCCCCCCCAAGAATTTTGACGTATTCTGCGTCATGTTAGGAGAGGATGTGCTGAGCATCCTCAGAGATTGGATCAACTTCTGGAAAATAGTATGACACAGTATGAAATCATCATTGCTAATCAGACTGGACCAAGGGCTGACAAATACGCTTCACTACAATTAATTGTTGGCTAACAGCTCAACGTACAGAGATATTCTGAGGACGCAGGGTCTGAATGGCAAATCACAAAGGAAGAAGATGATTCGTCAACTACTCAGCTCAAGGAAGTCGAGTCAAGACCAAGGGAGGACCTTCTCCTAACAAAGACGGTACTACGTTTTTGGCTACAATAGCTGATAAATGTGATGTAATAATCAAATCTCAGTTCTTTTTGTGCAGATCGGTGAAATACGGCAAAAGGGAGGTACAACTTCAATTGAGTTCCAAAGGAAAGGTTCTAAGGAAGTTGTGAGTATTGGAGCGCTAGACCCTTACGGATGCCGAGCTGGTTTTCACTGTCTCTACAGAAAAACTCCAACTCCATGAGGGAAAGCACCCTTTTCTTTCTTTGTCGATTATTGAAAAAAAAATTTAAATGAAGAATCAAAAATAGTTTTAAAAAATCCGACTATTGTCAGGAGTTTTTCCTGCAAACTACTTGACCCAAATTTATGAAACCTTGATGAAAAATCACATTTGGGATCTGATTGGTCACGAATCTTCAACATCACCATTTATCAGTCTTCAAGCGTAGAAAAAAGTATTGAAAGACTGAAATACTTATTGAAAAATCGAGATGTCAATAACTCTTGAGCCAGGGTGATTCTTTTGCTGTTTGTTATTGATAGATACCACTTGAACGAACCGCATGATCACATTCATTCCCACTGCTGTTCGTTGATGTGATTGATCAAAATCAGTTGCAATCGTAATAATCCATTTCAATTATCGATATAATTTCAGAAAAATTATCTTTTAGCGAAATCAAGGTTATAATGGACCAGTGAAGCTTCAAGAGTTTCATTTTATCTTATACATTTTCAGTTGGTAGGTGGCCACCTATGTCCATATTTGCAGGATTGTAATGTATCAACCATTTTACTCATCAGTAATTGCTACGGGCACAGGACTAGTGAGGTGTAGGTATTTCATTAGCTATTTAATTCCCTCTCAGTAGGTAGGTGATGGGTATGTATAGCGGCTAATGTATGGATATAGTCAACTTTTTCCTTGCAATCCGCAGCGTTTTATTCTTTAATTGGATTCTTCACATCTGGAAACGTCTATTTCAAAAACATCCATTGTCGGATATTTGGTTGTGCTGTTCCGACAACTGTTATAAGTAATCCAATTATATTCAACGAAGATTGGAATCACTCTAGTAGTGGTCGAACGCTAAAGGGTCTGCCCGACTTTTTTTTATGTTGTCTTGGTCAGATATTACCGTTGGAACTCTATTGAGTCAAACGGTGGGGCATATTTTCAAAATTAGACGAACGTGAGACGGATGGCGGATGTGACTATCAAGGAAGAAGGGGACCTGGGCCAACACGAGAGCTTGAATGAGCATCATGATGAGCCAAATTGCCGGCAAGCGTAATCTTCCAATCAGCACTGTGTTGTCTTTCTTCGTACCGCTTAGTTTTCTTGAGTGAACAATCAACAGAAGATAGAGATCGGCCAGTTGAGCACTTCTGCCTAACGAGCTGAAGACACTTCCCAGTTGCTGAGGAGGGGAATCAGTACTTATTCAATTTTTTCGCGAAGAAAGACTTTATCCCTTTCTGATATCTGAGGGGATTTTAACGATTTATAAACTAAATAATATAACTAAATAGATAACTATGGATGGATCAATTTCACAAAAATGTTGTAATATAGAAACATCACTTTCAAACTGACCACAAGAACCTTGTAGTAGGAGAACTTCTGACTCCAAAAGATAAATCATCACATTTAAAAACACACACACACATCTTTATAAAAGATATGTACGTATTTCTTCGGCAAATTGGACTAACATCACTTGTTCAGGTACCGTGTACTCAACATCTTCTACATAGATAGATGGTGTACGGTATAGGAAATAGAACCCCTTTCTGCGAAATAAACGTTTGGCTCGACCTAGTTTTTAGTTCAAGCGAACATAAAAGTCCCAATTGTGAATCGCAATTTGTGATATAAATGTTTTACATAGTTATATTTCTGGAAAGTCTCTGCAAATCCGCTCAACTGATTTCCGCGAGCAAGTCTAGAGCAATTTGACGACTTGTTAGTGATTGGTGAATACTTATGACTGATTAACTTGGGCATTCCATCAACAATACCTACGAGATATTGCGATTTCGAAAATTAACTGCATTCAATGATCCATTCTAATCAAATGGTGATTCGTTCAGAAGTTTTTTATTACGACCTACGAAGTTGGATAACGAAATTATAAGATTGCTTTCTCTTGACTTTCTCCCCGGCATAAGGGAAATTGAGCGCATGAACGGCAATTTCCTGCTTCCTTTCTTGAGGGATTGTGCCTCCAGTCCAAAATCCATTGTATCAAGATAGTTGTACAGTTAACGCTAATTTTGTATAGTAACGCCATTGTATAAAGCCATGTCTCCGATACAACCTCTACCGAGACTGGGTTATTTATCAAAACGTTTACAAGGCTGGGTTTGTTTTGGACTAATGATCGAGCGTTCCATTGCAAGGGTCTCCTCACGCCAGTAAATAAACGAAGAAAAAAAAGAAGCTATTTTAAAAAATGTTAGCGGATTAGATAGCAAAAGGTAAACTATTTTATCTCATCCTAGAGATAAGTTGTACTCAAGTGTTTATTTTAGAAAGTTTCCATTTCGAACTTGTGAATAGTGTCATTAAGTATAGGGCTGTCATTATACTCCCAATCAACTTTATCATCTGATTTATTTAGAAGCTCCGTGATCGTAGAAGATTAATGATCCGTTTCCTGCATCTAATACGGAACCATTTCTTTGAGATAAAAATACTCAACTTCATTGATACAAATTCTTAATTTTTTAGCGAATGAAATGAAAGTAAAATTCATAAAGACCAACAAATCTCCTTTATAACGATCGAAAAGATTGAGATGAAAACTTAGTACTGTTGCTGAAAAATTGAGCGTTCCAAAAAGAAAGGAAGAGTAAGCTTGATAACAATGGTTTAGTACAATAAATTGGCAACATTTCAAAAATACACTAAAAAACAAACAGCCCGAATTAAACTTTTTAAAATTCATTTCAGCGTAGGATTTGTCTATTTATTATTATCCTGTTTTACCAATTCTTATTAGTTTAACAAATTTTAATAAATTTGTATCATTCAGTGATTCACCGTGCAAAAATACCCAAAATCATATGTCACCTGTGACAATCGAATATCCCCAAAAGCCCGAAATTTCATTCAAATTTGGAAGTGATAAGTCATTTCTCCAAGAAATACCAATCAGATTCCGAATCTGCAATAAAGGGATTCAAAAATATCGGAGAGTAACTTGACGATTTTTTATTTTATTCATTTTTTAAATTTCTTCCTTAAAAAATGGTTTGACAGTTATTTTTATAAAGTTTTGAGCAAAATTGCAATAACTTCATTCTTCTATGAAAAAATCTCAAAAAATCATAACTGTAAGACCAACACCTTAAATAAAAACTTACTAATTACAGTGAAAGCAACTATTTAAACTCAGCCATTAATTGAAGTAAAGTATTTAAAAGCAGTATTACCGAAATCAGTCGGCAAACCCCGGGTTACCTTACAAATACGTAAGAAGGTACATAGATTGGGCCAGGCTTAATAGAAATATTCAACTCTTTAATAAAACGGCGAGGTTTTTGCCTCTTCCCGTCCTCTGAAAATCCAGTTGAATCCGATTCCGGAAGAGGTGGGAGAGGAAGGTGACATTGCACTTGAAACACAGGTCCTCCAATCATCCTTTAGCCCATAATGTCAGCCCAAGGTTCCGTCTTCAGGAATCTTCCCCGCAGATAAGCTGGTCAGATCAGAATCCCGGCGCTCTTCCTACCCCCTCCCGCAATCCATCAGAGCTGCCTATTTTTCGAGCTGTGACTAGCCAACACGCTTCAGTCTACAGTTCGGTTATCTGGTGAAATTTTCTATCTGGCTGATACAAAATATTCCCACTGTCATGAGTAAGTGTGAGACACGATTGGTGGAATCCAGCGTTCATCGACAACCGTCTCTATAGACTTTCACAACGTATCATCACCAGCTTTGAAATGCAGTTCCATGTGTTATTTATAATCGTGTGCGTGCAGATAGTAGTCTCATCTATACCAAGAAATGGTGAGTTCAATCCCATAATTTCAAATAATCTTTACCAATAAACTACAGATCGAACAAAAACATTTAATTTCGTTCAGATATACCGATACCTAATGTGGCAATTGACTCAACTATTGTTTCTTCAATTTAATTTGAAAATATGTACCTACTCTTAAATTTTTACTTTTACTTCTTAAATTTTACTACCCCCTTTTAGGTATCTTGTTTAATAACCATGATTCACGTATACTGTCGTGAGTTGGTATCAGCTACGAAATTTGTTGGCGATCTAGGATAGGAGGAGTACGTATATAAATTAGTAATTGTAATACTTACCTATATTGCAAACTGTTGAAAAACTGTACGAGAAGTTAAGATCTTTTGCATTTCATTGAGAAATCAAAACATAATGTAGACATGAAGCACCACCTCAAAGCAACATAGTTTCAATATCTTTGACAATAAATTGAGGAACTGTCGATACATAATTCCATAATGATAAATAGGTATATCCTACCTAATTGAATTGTGAGTCCCTCAAAATAAGTAAACTAAATTGAGCATGCTGCAATTCCTTACACAGTTTTCTATTCGTCATCTGGTAGCCCTTCTAAATAGATCTATACCTACACCTAATGAAATATTTTTTGGGTACCCATCGAACATCAGATACATATGGCGAACATTCGTTGTTGCTTACTGTGGGTAGATTCCACCACTAGACGAGTAGGTACCCAAGGAAACATAATTAATAGTGTAAAATAGCACCTAGTTCCCTACGCTTTCCTAGTCCGTCTACAAGTAGCTGGATACCTGAGTAGGTACCAAATGTAATAAAAACGAAAATGAATTGCTGAAATGAAAATTTCACTGAAATAATATCAGCTGTTTAGATGGTAGTGAGGGGACTTATCTATCTATCTAGGTGGTTTCATTCGGAAACTAAGAACTTAAATAAATCAAAAACGAAAAAACGCTACAAATTACTACGCAAAGTTACACTATTTCTGTTGGTATTAGAGAGTCTTACCACTCGGATCACTGGTATAAAATTGTATTGATTTTACACATTTAAGTATCGTGCAGAAATAAAGACTCATGACAGGAAAACGATTGAGTCGAATTTGCCGAAGTTCAGCTGACGGTGCCGCTTTGCAGTTCTCAGTATAAAGTAAATTTGTATGGATATGTATTCAATAAAGGACTTTTTTAGATGTCAACAAAAAATTGAACACCTTTCAAAATTTGTTGGTTTTCATTTCAAGATGAGTAAGATCAGTTTTTTAAATTATTATTCCTGCAATAGACAGCCGTTCTGCGTTGATGGCTTTTGAACATCTCTAATCTTCCCCACAGAATACTAATAGATCACTCTTAAGTATTATCTAAACAATATTTTGATGTGGTTTACTTAAGTCGATTGAATGACCATAATTTCCTTAATTCATAAAATTTACTGAATAACGTTGGTAGTTTGGAAAATTTAACGTTTTTCAAATTTTATTCAAAAGCTCTAAATAATTTCAAACGGTACATCTTCAGAAATTTTTTCTTAGTCTCAAAATGAGCTCAAAACTCAGTTTTCTTGTCGGTATAATCATTTTTACCTTTACTTTGCAATTTCGGGAGGAAATTACCTTTATTATTATCTTATTTTATCTTATCTTATATAAGATAAGTTTTTCCAAGAAAATCTGATTTGATCTCTTCGTTATTTTTCAAACTGAATAGAATGGAAACATTTACATATATTCCCGTCTTCGTAATGTAAGTAGGCTTCACACCTTGGCTAACAACTTTATTCACTCAGTAATTTTATTTTTCATTTTCGATTTCGTGTGTTGTTGGCTCACATGAGGTCGGATAATCCTGAGATGTTCGATTCAACATGAAAAATTAACAATATGGAGCCGAACCTCATCAGTTTATGGATGGTCATTTTACAAGATACCCTTAGTGTTTATGCATGTTGATCGGTCACCATAGCAGAGTTTTATCAAGTAGTATCCATAAATAATCAATCTCTGATCGCTCGGAATTCCTCTCTTCAAACCAGTTGTTTTGTATTGTTTTTCAACGCTGATCCACGAGGTGCTGTCCCTTTTGTCATTTGACTAAATCTGCAAACTTTTACACCCGAATCAGCGTTGAAAAAAATCCGAATCTGGAATAAAACAAAGGGGGCCACATTTTCCTTGCGGCTCCGCATCTTTGAGTGACCCCTGAGCGGGCGATTAAAAAAATCGGTTATGGAGTCATATTTTCATGAAATCTACCGTAGAATCCAAAGCTGCTGTTACAATGCGGACCCCCATTTGGAATACAATGCTCTAATATTGACAATAATAAACCAGAACAAAGTTGATTTGGTTGCGCAACGTATTTGAGATCTACGGGAAAAACACGTAGACTTTCTAAACTTTTTCCTTTAGTGAACTAAAAAAAAGTTTAGAGGGATGACGCTTGGATCTAAGTTTGCATTTAGAAGAAGTGTGCAGAGTAGGTACCTTGTTAAGGAATATTTTATTTTTGCACTTCAAATTTTCCCTTCTGCCCATTCACTCCAACATTACTTATTAGGTTCTTCAAGCTGAGCTGATTTATTAGTATTGGACCTATCGGGCTGTTTGATTAGTCTTTTACTCGTAGAATCACGTGAATTATTCTGTTAAATGGCTCGATTGTAATTATTAAGAGTATTTGAGGCTACATTTATGATATATACTCAGTGTTGGGACAACACTTTGAAGCTACCTACATAACCAGTTTTCTTGTTATGTAACTGGTACCATATTTTTAAAGTTGGCTCTTTCTTCACGATATTACGATCATAGTTGTGACCAAATAGTTATTAGCAAGATGAATATGTACACACATATACATATCTACTCTCTTGTTTGCACATGCATCAGTCAATCTTCTTCTTTTTCTCCGAGCGATCATCTTGTTGGAATAATATAAATGATTTATTGGCATTTCAAACTGCTGGGTTCCGTATTCTTAAAACGCCAATGCTTCTTACGTAAGAAGCCATTAGTTTACGAATAAATAATGAATCATTTGGGGTCGCAAATACTTCAGTTTCAAGTTTATCAGGTTATTTTTAACAGAACGGCAATCTTTGCAATTTTAATTTAACCTTAAGTAGATAGGTATTTAAATCTTAAAGTTTTTTGTTGACTCATACCAATAAAATGGAAAATTACTCTCTCAAATTACACTGAGAAGTTAAAAATAATTGAGTATTCCATTGGAGTAAACGTTTGTGACCAAATAAGATTCTAACGTAAATGACCAAGGGCATTCAGCAGTTAAAACCAAAACTTATGCAAGAAAAGCACTATATTCACGACTCTAACTCCGTAATTCACAACAATTGCGGATTCAAACGGTATGATTATTTTAGCGGTTTTAGTACCAAATGAAGATATTGCGACGGAGCTAAAAAATAAAAAATATTCACTATGGAAAGGTTGACGGCCCCCTTCATTCCAAAATTGTCAACATGAAAATCTGGACCAATGGTATTTGTCAAAACATTTTCCGTAGAATTCGGGAATAATACTTTCGCATCTGTCACTTGCGTCACACTGGACAAATATTTCAATAAAGAACTTTATGTAATATAATAATAATAATATGAAAAGACGTGTTTCACCCTCTACAACGCTAGGAGGGTAAAATATGAAAGACCCCTAGTCCAGTAATTTTGAGGCTCAACTGACCACTTGCTAGTGACTACCTATAACTTGGAATAATTTACATCAACATCTATGTCAGTCTATTGAAATGTAGCTTTAACCAGCCTTTAATTTTTTTCTGTCCAGGTCCCTGTATACCAGGAGAATTAGTATGGGTGGATTGCAATTTGTGCACGTGCAACCAAAGAGGTATGCCCAACCTTGTCTGCGCTAGTATGTGGTGCCAGCCGCAACCAAAAGGTAACAACCAGAACAGAATGACGACAGAAATGCCTTATTACGACGAAGAAGAAAACGCCGCCAACAATGAAGCATCCTGATCTCTAAGTTAGCCGGCAGGCAGACCTGAAAAATGAGGAGAGAACCATGTCCACTCCGGACGTTCATTATATATACAATCATGTAACCTTCTATCGATCAGCGACGTAAATGTATACGAAAGCTCTTAGGTTTCCTGACCCGTGCCGTACTTATAATCGAGACTAGACGGCATGTACCATGAATTACATTGCACTTTTTCTGCTCTTTTATCACTTTTCTGAAATATGTCGGCAAAGCTGGATGATTGTACCTTCAAGGTACACGGCAGTTAAAGTAAATGTTTCATTTGTCGTTACTGCCGAATAGAGATCAAATGTGGGTATGTTTTTTTTTGCGTGCATTTTGCAGGGAAAATGACATCTCAATGGTTTTATACTGACAACAAAAAGTGTACAATTGTTAAGGGTAGGAAAAAAGTACCTAATTCTAATGTTTCTCGATATCCTCCATCAATGTGAGCAAAGTTAATGATTTATGAGGAAGAAAGAACATTCAGAAAAGTGTGGCGAGCCCAGGAGGAAGACGGAACGGCCTGTTCTAGGGAGTACTGCGATATCTAGAGAACGTAGTCTACTAACTTCTCGAACGCGAAGATGGTACGGAGTATACAAACGTGTGTTTGGTCGAGTTCTTGGTTGAAAATACCATGGTAGCAACGGTCGGCGCGCCTAGCACCTAGGGATTGTATGTTTAAAGGAGTCATGTATATCCCGAATAATACTAAGAACTTGTAGGTAATCGAGACAACCAACCCATCATCAATTATCAAAATTTCATATTTACCTATATGCACACCAAAAAGAATTATAGAACGAACTTCTAAAAAGTAGGTAATATATCGAGCAGTTTTACACTACCACTCTAGTCAAAATTTGATTTAAAGCAGTTTCTGAAAATCATTAAAAACATATTCATTACAATTAATAACATAGATTACCGTTTTGATTGAAACAATGGTCCATAATGGTCCCATAACAGCCGTTTTAGAAATATCTGACCGAGACACCATATCAAGAGTGTGGTTCACTGGGGAACTCCGACCTAAGCTGTGGTGTGCGAATATACGAAAAAAATTGATGAATAAATAATAGTCAATAAGCATTTATCTCAAGGCACCATTCGGCATGGTGTATAATTATCTCATAGGATATTTGAAGATATCTACATAGGTACCTACCTAACCACATTGTTTACACAACGATGAGTTAAATCTAGCCTAAAGTAAAGATTTTATATTGAATAGATTCTGGCAACTGTAGAATATTTAATCAATTTAACGTGTAGGTTAAATGTATTCTCCCTAAGATACGGGATAGCTTACATTGCAATGTTTATCTTTGACGAGCTTATGAAAAAGCTGGAACTCTAAAGGAGGACGACTGATTTAGGTATAGGTATGTATTATTGACATGAGCTTGATGTATAGTAGTTGGTATCCCGATTTGTAATGCTGATAAAATAGAATAAAAACAGTTATTATTTATGTGCTAATTAGTCGACACAGATTTCAAGATGTCCTCATGGTTTGTTTTCAATTTGAATCTTCACTGTCAATCCGTAATTTCACGAACTCACTGGGTTCTTGGGGTTCTTCACTTTCTCTTGGGCAGAATCGGGTGAACCAGTATTTTTTCAAGCACCGGTCGCACGGTGAATCTCTGCCAGGCAAGACCAATGAAAGACCCATATGCAGACTGTAACTACTCACTAGCTACTGTAACCCATGTAAAATTGTCAATTCTCAGAAGGCCAAGGATGTAGAACTCAAAAATACATAGTGAACTTCAAAGGGCCACTCACGCCCACATGCTTATTTGCAACAAGTTTGAGAGCAATTGCTCCTTTGATGAAGTGGAGGGCCTAAATTGTCCAAGAGTGAACCCATGATTGACTTGGTCCCTGTATCAGGAATCACTTAGACGGATTCCTACCCCTGGAAGGGTGAGAAAAACTCCACGTTGTAACAAGATGACTTGATATATACACCAATCAAGAAGTGAATTTTGCTTCGCTAATCAACTGTTATGAGAGCAAAGAGCCCGACGTATCCCCCCACCAGGCACAACAAAACCCAGTCCTGATTGAGACCCAATAGTTGCAAGGCTCCTTCTGGCTTCCCTATCTGTCCCTGCCAGCTTGATTTTGTTATTGATGGGTATAAATGGTTTCTAGGATTGTCTGACAAAGTTCAGACCTCTGAACTTCCACCTGTGACAGAGACTCAACATTTCTATATTCCTGAAACATGTCACCACATGCTCCATAGTTCATTACTTTTTGGAAGTTACGAAGCGACTGTTCATTGAATTTGGTGAAAATATCGACTCAGAAACATCTATATTTCCATAATGTCATGCCAATTGTTAGTATTAATTTATCATAATGATGTAGAGCACAGCCGATCAAAACAACGCACCTATTAGGTACTATATAGGTCCTATATTTATTTGCTTTCTAGCATTGTTTAGAGTGCTAATATAGACAACCTATTGTGGCACAATCAAGTACCATATAATTTTACTAGAGTGTATGTGATGCTAGTCCGAAGTTTAATTGGCCCTCGATATCTTCATTAATACTGTTGAGTCAGGCATCCCAGCTTGTAAGCATTACCTTTTGCATTTTAGGGGTAAATGCACTCCATTCCATTTTGGTATGATTTTCTGATTTTACTGATTCACTATACTTCTGATTTCTTTTTTAATTGTCCTTGATAACAATACATTCTTATTTTTGAGCTTGATTACACACATTAAAACCATTAGCTCAATACAAAGAGCTTCGTTTGAGTTTTTAACTGGAGACTTACTGAGCATTAATACACAATAGGCCTAAAACGCTAAAACGCAAGGTACTGGGGAAAAGCAGATGTCAGAAGGAACGAGGTGTCAGGTATTCTTTCCTATAATTATACGGATTGACACTACTGGGCCATTTTGAAACAACGCAGTAGATCAGCCTCTCATCAGGTATTTCAAAGGATTCTCAACAGGCCCTTAAAACATCACCTCAACGTATCAGCGGTGCCCACACCCCCCGCGGTGCGGAAGGTTAGGTGGTAAACTGGTATATGTATGAGAAACCATGTACCTTTATAATAAAGTCCGTAAGAAATGTGATCGTCTTTATTTTTTATTAAACATTTTTCACGGAAGCGCAGTTGGGGACGTTTAAGTAAATAATATAAAAAAGAGACGTTTGGCGCATCCCTACCCTTCTTCCTTTGGCTCACTAGGAGTGGGTGCTTTACTGACTTCAAATCCTCTTAAGGAGGAATAAGTTGAAAACTACCCCACCATACATTCTACAGAGACTGGACCACATTCTCACAAAGTGGAAGGGTTTTAATGTTCATCCATATTAGTAAAATTCATCCATATTAGTGTAACAATAACTGAAAATACGTTTAAATTTTATTCCCACGAGGGCGAGACAGATGAAGACCCTGGGACACTGTTGATCAATGCAAAGCTTAACTCATCTAGGATTTAAAAGCAGGTCCTAAAAATGAAAAAGCTATCTTGAAGCTTTATCAAGATTAATAAATATATGGCATGAAAGTGTTGGTAGTGAGCTGATAATATTTGGAAAATAAATATCAGCAAGCATGACGAATCTGCACTTCAAATGTTTAAATGAGAAAATCAATTAATGACCAGCAATTAATTTCACCACTCAATACGTTAAATTCTATAAATATCACTTAAAACTAAATATCCTTGCTTCGTTGTCGTACTGATTTCCCACTTCTTCACTTCTATTGACCAATGGGATTCCAGCTCCCATTAATTTTCCATTCACGTAATTTTCCATTGTAAACGTTGATTTTCGTTCACGTTTCATTGTTTGCTGTTTATGATGATCTAGTCGTGAAAAAATATGAAACATTGTAAGAAACTTGTTAATTTCTTGAAAATAGGATGTTTTTTATTTACTTCCACTTTCATGAATATTGATCTTTTCACCTGTATTTAAACAATTTCAATGGTGTCAATGAATTTTCAAAAATTGTGTTTTCAACGACCGAACAAAATTTAAATTTCAAATGAGTTCCCAAAACTTGAGTTGTTCAGTTTGTCCTCCGTTGTTTTTTTTAAGATTTTCGACCGAAAAAGTTTCAAGTAAGTGAAAATCCAATGGAGTTGTAAAATATGGAATTAATAGGAATATTTGGGTTTTCATTATAACTGTATTATGAAACAAAGAACAATTTTCAACCGTACAGTTGCCTTATACTAACAATCCTTTTATTTTTATTCACCCGCTCCTTGAATTTATTCTCTTCTTTAATTTTCCGCTGAGGAACATGTTTCAAAGCCTTTTCCCAGCAATTAGTTATTTTCATGTCCAACATGATGCACAATACTTGGTTGATGGTTAATGACTTGGTGCCCACTCCCCAGTCAAGGTACCGATCCAGTGGGAGAGTTGCCATTCGTAGACCTTCTGACTTGGCTTTAGCGAGGGAGAGGGGATCATTGTTCACTTTATCAACCATTGCTCCTATAAACAAAATGAAATAACAAGATGAAAAACAAAATACGCCGTATGAATCAAACGAACCTGAAATGCAAGTTCAATCCTTATACATGCAGTATTCATCCCTCAAGATGCTCTAACTGGAATAAGGATAGAAAATGTGAACAGGAACGTGTGATGGAATACACAAAGAAGGCACCATTTCGCTGTCGAGCCTGTATATGATAGGTTACAGAAGCGGTTTTTACACTGCAGGGAATGAACAAATTTATTAACCAAAATCTAAATTTCAATTCGCGATTGCCGGTGAAGATGAGACTGGAATCTCCGCACCTAACAGTCCTAACACCTGCTTGTTTCCCTTCCTAACAACAGCCAGGGGCATCTGGTGATAGGCGCATATGCACCCCCAAAAAATAAACCAAAAAAAAATTAAAAATCACTCCATTAAACCTCTTGAAACAAGACTGGGCCTATTCGAACCAAGGCGTGGAATAGACCTGCCTGGGGACTGTGTGGAATGGAGTTTGGAGAGGGCACCTGACTGATCAGATGAACTAGGGTCACATATTCGCAGTGGAATTTGCACCAAGGCGAGAGCTGGAATAGTTGCTCACCTGTTTTTTTGGAATTTTTGGAAACTTTTGGTCAGTTCTTTTTGTTTCTGTGTTTTCGAAAGAACTTATGAGTGTTGAGACCCTTTCACAACAAATGAGCATTGTTAACGAACACTGTTCTCCAACAAACACGAGCGAAATACTTGGACAGTGTGAACTGTCACCAATGTCGAACACAGTCTGAGCACCCTGTTCACAAACGTTCTCGAACGCCTAAGACCGTTCCACCACTTGTTGGTAAACCCAGAGAATTTGTTACTCTTTGCAGTAAACTGACGAATCATCAAAAGATGTGCTACCAGTGTAGACAGCATGTCAGCAAGAGAGCGAATGGTGGGTTCCTAATGTGTTATTCAAAAGTGTTAAAGGTAGGTTTGTGTTGGCGTCTTTATTATTTTGTGTTTATTGAATACCAAAATCATTTTTTTAAATGAAAGAAAAAAAAATCAGCAGCAGAGCAGACCTCGGAACTCACCTTGCAACTAATGTAGCAAGTTGCTAACAATTAAAAAAAAGTCTGCCACGTTGGCTGTCGCACATAACTTGCTGGAAGCAGTGTCATTAAAATGTCATGAATGGTCTTAAAAGAACTTCGATTCAAGAGTAATGCTTTTGAAGTCCTTTTTCGAAGTATTTGCTAATGAAGTCGTTCAAGTGTAATGCTATACAGTGTAATGTAACGATACGATCGTAAAGTAAATTTAAATGAGATTATCGACTACCCTTCAAATTTGAGGGAGGCTGGATCACTAGGAAAATGATGCTTGGTGGATTGTATGTTAGCACACGCGGAGACTGATGTATTGATTTGTGAGCAATGAAAATATTAGGGGATTATCTGCTGCCTATCCAGCACGTCTACTGAAATATCATAAAAATAGGAAGACAACTGCAGTAGCAGTGCAGGTTATAAGAATCTGCGTACATGAATCGACATATGCATAAACAGAACGAAACGAAAGTTGTTCAGAATGGTCTGAAAAGTAATACGCAAATGAAAATTTAGATTTTAGCGAACATTTAGGTAAAGGTATGGGACGTCAATCTTGTGAAATGCTTTTCTCAAAAGCTGGGTCATCGAAAACCAGTTTGAAATGGGCAAGATGTAAAATATATTATTATAAACATCAAGCTTGTGGTAGATTTTTCCCTAAAAGGAGTGCAAATAATGTTTAGGACCTACACTGTAGGTCTTCTTCCAGATCACACTTAATACTTGAATAGGTATTGAAAAGGATGTCAATGAGACACGGAGTAATTCGGTTTTGTGAGATGATTAACAAATATGGAGAACGTTTAACAACAGCGAAACCTATACCTCAACCAATAATGATTAGTTGAGGTATTATAATCAATGGCGTTGTCTGATCATACAGTTTATTTTAACCTCATAGATTCAAGGATAACACCCTCCCTCCCCTGAGAGTAAGAACAGAGAAAATGGGTCAACAAATCACGATAACTCTTTTCAGAGTTAGCTACTTCAAGTTACATGAAATGAAATTGTGAAAATTCTATAGTAAGTAATCAAGTAAATGTACAAACCTATGATATATACATCATCGTGATTGTACGTAAGAAGTTCCTCCCTACAGTGAGGCGTGAGATAAACCAATTTCTCCTTAGGAAATACGTCCAGGTAACTTCTCTCGGTAACATTCACAGGGAAATCATCGTTGTATAGCGTCGGAATCATTTTATGAAGTTTTGACATCATCACCCCATTCTTGTCAGCGTTACAAAAATGAACATTGTAGGGTGAAACGTGAGAACGATTGTCGGAAAAAACGTATGACAGTTGCAGAGCGCTATTCGAAGCCTCCTTTAAATTCATATACTTCTCATAACTGCAGTCTATAACTAAAGGTTGCCCAAACATCATAGCTTCAATCAATCGAGAATTTTTCCATCTATCTATGGTAGAATCGTAAATTCTCAAGAATATATTCGAGCCTTGTAAACCATACTGAATATGGTTGTTATCTGTTGTTTTGAGTTGTTCCAAAATAGTATTTCTTTCCATACGTTTCTTCGTTTTTTTCTCCTTGTCCTTCACTTTCTTAATTTCATTCAATGCCCAAAATCCCAATTGTTTGACTCTCTGCGAACGGCTAGGTACTAACAACAGCTCGCGCCACCTGTCTGTGCTAATGGTAGTCGGTATCCGATGACCTTCTTGTCGTAACACATCGACTTCCAGCATGATTAGTTTAAGCTTTTTTAATAATGCTTCATCACCTTTAGTCAAAGTATCGTAATCAACGTGTTCAAACAACCCAGCACAACTACCGTCGACTTGAGAGCTGAAAGACTTGGATGACAGTGCCCCATATGAAACTTTCACAGGTATAGGATGTAAGAGACCACTTCTCGCTAAGCAACCCAACTTCCGAATTTGGCCTAACATTGATTGAAATATTATTTACTTGTCTCGAGAATTACGAAGTAAACCTCACAGAATTATACAGAGACTGATAACGCGCTTTGCCGAGAATCTGGAAGATAACATACCACAATAAACGAAGGTGGTGGTTCTCTTCTTGGTTGAAGCGTGGCTAAAAAAAGTCAAAAATCGATTTCATTTGTTCTTTGAGTTAGGTACTGTTTGTTCCATGTAATTTTAAAATGGAAAATGTGCCGTGAATCATTGTAATAAACTCGTTTTGTTCCAGGGTTCATTCCAAATTGAGCAAAAATATCTAAGAGACAATAAAAAGAAAATATTTGCAGAGAAATTGCATTTTAAACAACTGCCAGAAGTTGCAGATTGTGAGGTAAAAGTTGTATCGTCAGGTCAATGCTGATCAATGGGTTTGGATGGAAAGGGGGGGGAATGGATCATTGACATTTACCTCATTAAAATTGAAAGATGTCAAAGCTAAATCTTGAAGGACTAAACCATTTGTAACCACAAAGGAACATTAATGGTTAACACCTCCATGTTGTTTTTGAGGTTTCCTTATCTGTCATGGTCAAAACAAGTAAGATGCAGAAGAAGAAGTTTATATTGAAGTCTGGGGTTTTAACATTTGTAATAAATTTGTCTGTGAAGTCCTCAACTAACAATTATTGTTTTGTTGCCAAATTACCTATTTCAAGTACCGACCTGCAATATCCTTTTGCATTCAGCAACTCGGGCTGGTATCATAGAGACAACACTTCTTGAGTGTTCCACTGTTACGTTGAATCTCACTCACTATGGTAAGTATTTGAAAATTGTTTTAAGACGTTCCTGTCCATATTTTTTAATATGCGATGATTGTTTTCAGTCATACACATCCTGGTTTGTTTGCCTAGCATCATAGCTACATATTAAGATTGTTGATAAGTAACATATAGATTATGGATGCCTTACTGTGGACTCTATTTATTGGTTTTTAATCCGGGTGAAATATCCGAGCAAAGTGTTATGTTAAAGCTATGTAAGCAGTTGAGCCTTAGCTCTCCACTACCGGGAAACTTGCAATTCATAGCATCCACCCTAATTTTTGGTGAAGCATCTAATCTGGTGTGTGGCCGGTGCGTCTGTTTGACAACTTGGTCAGGTTATGGTCGTTTCTCATCTATCCAACCGTGCAGTGGCTTATAGAAATTGTAGATAGCTACTTGAAGTGTAGCCAAAACAGGAGGGCTTTTCAGTAACTGTTTAGACAAACAAACCGGTTGTTAAAGTTTCAGCGTGAGTGCACTAATGCGGAGCAAAAAGCACAATGTTTATTCAACCTGCCCTTCATAATTAATAGAGCATGATGCAAAACAGAAAATTTCTGTTTTAATTTAACAGAAGGATTCAGACGGAGGAACAGTGGTTTGCCACTGATAGTGCTTATAAGAAACCAGCATGTTGTGGAATCGATGAAAAGGCAATTGTTGCCTGCTAAATTTTGCTTCTTTAACTTGTTATTAAAAAGTTCACTAATTCCTGATACGTAGGTAGATGAAGGATAGTGCCTTAAGGCCCAGCTGGTCTACCTATTCGCCTCATAAATGTTTTTGACGTCTAACGAACATTCTTGACTCACCATACTTCAAAGTAAAATTCCATAGTATTTCAGAAAGTACAACTTGTACGTAATTTAAAATGACACTTTGTTGTTTACTGGCGGGGTTAGAGGGAGAGAATTTTTTCTTAACTTGTCTCTGGTATTGAAAAATGTATGATTTCGAATGCTGTCTAGGCCCGTATAGATAAAGGGCAACACCAAAAATATCAATGATCCAGAAATCTTTTTTTTTTTTCTTATTAAAATTGCTCTGGTAGCCGTGTTGATGTCAAAATCACAAGTCTGCCCAATGTCTGATTTTACATACATTTGTAGAAATGTGTGTAAATGTATGTAAATTTGAGCAATAATTGGTGGATTCAGAAATGACTGATTTTTTCATTTGTGATTGAAGAATTGTGTTTATTTACTGAAACACGACCTTTTCAAGTTGGCAGACGCCCCCGAAGTATGGTCGAGAAAATAAAATATTAAGAAATGTCTGCATTTTGTGTGTGGGGCATTCCACGTCAAGGTTGATTTAAAAAAAAATGAAATTGATTTTTTTGAGTGTGTTGTACCTCTAGGCGAGGGGAAATTTCCCATAAAGTTTCAAATTGGTGTTAGCCTGGCGGGCTAGGACCCCAGGAGGAGGAGGCTGACAGGGCTCCCAAGGGAAGGGGCCCCAGGTAGACAATGAAGGGAATCTTCCCTCTCTCCCAGCCCTCTCTAAATTTCCTCAGCAGCGGTGGAAACAGATCATTCTGTTCCTAGATCTCTTCTAGTTAGCAACCTTTACTACAGTACACAGTTCGTGCTGCAGATACGGCTGTCCTCTCCCCTGAGACTCAATATATTCCCCCCTTCTTCTGTGTGTTTCCCCCCTTCTTCTTCTTCTTCCTTAAACTCCACACCAAACTGCAACTCCAAGTCAACAAAGACGGTAAACGACCAGTAGTGTACTGTGTATTGTTCATTGTATTGAAGCAAGATTCCAACGCTCCTTTTAAAACCGTTCAGACTGTGGAAACTGTATTTAAGCATGTTTATTGAAACGATTAATGTCTTTTTAGTCCTTAGCACTGCACTAAGAGTGGGTGAAGTTCAGCCAGCTGGCAGTCTATTTAATAAAGCAAACCCCCTTGAGAATCAAAGTTTAGAGTAAACTAACTTTCAGCCAGCATTGGTGCCACCATTATTCATTGTGATCCTCTTAACATTAGTACTAAACATAGTAGATTTAAACCACTGGTTGCACCAACCATACTAGTCACCGTACGTGGTGGAATTGAGAATTGTTACAAATACCGTACCTAAACTTACTTCAGCATCGTACTGTTACCATTATATGTTCCTACAGATGTGTGCCTAGACACACTAATTATACTCTAGTACTAACTTATGACTTATTTACAGTATCCTAGCCCAGTTCGGAGTTTAGTTTGGTACCCTATTTAGGTCCTTATAAATTGCTAGGTAACTAAACCCTATTAAGTGAACCGCCTTTTAAATGAGTCACTTTTGCTCGTCCACTGAATTATCATTACTACCTGGAGGGTTGGATTGCCCCCAAACCTCGCCTACAACCCTCCGAACGAACGGGACCTTCAGTCCCCTCGCCATTGTAAAGAGGCTCCTCACACCAGGTCGTACCAGTCTCGCCAGGGCAGTCCAGATTTGTAAACTTAGGCGGTTTCAAGTTCACTTCGCCAGCTGTTGCCACCCTCATTCCTCTGTTGCCAAAAAATCAAAACCCGTGTGTTTTGCAAAGAGAAGAACCCCCTTTTTTCCATGGTTAGGGGGGATGGCCAATCCATTCTAGCACTCCTCTTACCTACTACAATTCATAGGTGGTTTGAAGAATGATCTCATAAAACTGGGTCGTAGGGATGTACGGATTACTTACCAATATGTTTTTTTATGTGTGAGAGATTCATTTTTCTCATTTATGAAAATAACAATGGCAGGCGTATGGGTTAATTCCACGGCTGGATGTATAATTACATTAATCGCACCAAATTGCTCACTATTCAACCAGTGGGGTTTGAACCAGAATGGATGGGAACTATTTGTGTATGCTTTTCATTTGGGCAAACTCCCAAATGTTGGTAATTAAATACGTAAGTATAAGTAGCTGCACTATTCCAGGTTTGCAAGGGGTTAAACTGGTAGCGGTTTATTATTATTTTTTTCAAATCGAAGTCTCAAAAGCTTTCAAAGTAAACTTAGTAACACTTATTGCATCCAACCAACGAGTGGTCTACAAGGATCTTAATGGCATTGAAAGACTTAGAGGCACGAGGTGCCGAGATTAGATAAGTAATGTACCATACACTACGTATAATATGCACAGTTCAGTTATTTACAGAGAAGGCATATCTAATACAGAAATAATAAACCTCTATGCAATAATTTGCTGCGTTTTTTTTCTGAAGTTCTTCGACTGACTGGAAAAATAACCGTAGTCACAACTTCCATACTTTCGCCCGATTCAGTATATAATCAAGCTGTAAGTTTGTATCGGCTGTGTCAGAAAAACAATATTACTAATGGAAGACGAATTTGCGAATGTATGAAGAAAGTTTTTCCTACACACCGTGTTAGAAATATTTGTCTTTAAACATGAGTTTTAACCTTGTTTGCTGATTTTTCTTTTACGTTTGAAGGCACACACGATCATGTTGATCCAACCTGGTCCGAAACCTGAGACCAGAACATACTCTGACTACGAATCAGTTAATGAGTGTATGGAAGGTAAGGGTTCAAAGTTTCATTTTTTTGAGAAATTATTTATGATAAGACTCAAAGCATGAGTTGATTAGTAAATGTGTTGCTTCGTTTTTTCATGTGTGTAAACGTATTCCACTACCTTTAGTTCAGAGGAAATTCACCACCACAAAAGTGGAGAATCTTTATTCAAAGGGTTATTGTTCCTTTATTAAACTGCCACTGCCAGATAATGATTAAAAGGAGTGTATTGTGCATTATCTAAATGCATACAACAACTTCGTAGATGTTAAGCTCGAATTGTTAAGAATTCAAATATATGAGTAAATTCTACGCAAGACTGGAAAGATAAAGTTAACAAGAATACAAAATTTGGCTTTAGTAATATTGGCTGTATGTCAAATCCTTAAAGTCTCTATACGAAGAAAACGATGACACAGATGACAGACACAGAAGTTTGACAGTTAGTTTGCTACGTACCAGCTGAGCAGGGTTTCCACTACGCAGGGTACCGTAGATTTCATGCAGACGAACCACCACTACACGCTTGTAAGCTATGCACACACTGTACCACCGTACGAATACGAAGTTCAGCCCACCTCTACAGTAATGACGTTTTAATCGAGATCTGATCTTCACAACAACACATCATCAGGAAACCTAGGTCTTCAAACCTCCCCCTTCTTGAAAACCCTAGAGTGGGGGCCTGAGCGGGTAGGTTTTTTGCTGGTTCGTGGCGGTCTCTTTTGGCAGGTTCCAGAACTAATTGCAGAGCACCTTGCAGCGGTCATTCCCAAAATTAGTTTCGTTTTGTCCCTATTGTTTTGTTACGAAATAGCTAAATTACGCAGTTTTTGTTTCTTTCATCCAAGGAAAAAATGAGTTGGTGTCATAAATGGCTGGAAGAGTGAAACACAAAATAAGGGTTTGGGCAAACGAGGATTAAAAATATAATTTGTTATTGTTTCTCTATGGAAAAATAAGGTCAGCAAACACGGCAGATCCAGAATTAAAAAACGAAAAAATAAACTGAAAATAGGGTTCTATCTTGTACAGTTGCTGAGAAAAATTGCCACCAAGCATCCTAATTTTACATAATACTTAGGAAGGCTGTTAAATATGCCCAAAAGGTCAGCTGAGCTGTGGCACGGTGAATTCGGGAGTGCTCAAGTTATTATGTAATGGATCACTAGTACAATCTAGAACTAGAAGTTGTAGTATAAACTAGAAGTAGTCGTATTATTTTTTATTTCTATCATGCTTAGAGTGATTACGTGTCAAGCTTTAAAAATTATAGTGAAACCACGGCTAGTGGGTCTGAGAGGTGATGAAAACTTGAAGCAAAAATTAGGGAATGGCAAGCAGATGCATACAACACAATTAAATGGACAACGTTAAAAAAATCAATTGTTCTCTACACTCTTTTTGGGTGGCATTCCTACCTATTTTTCTAGCATTAATTGAACGGAGATTGGTATGCTGGGCTGTGGCACCTTCCTAGGTATTCTGGTGACGGGAGGAACAATTGATCAATTCGTATAACATTTTAGTACATGGGTTTCTTACTAGTTTTGCTTCTTTGTATGCGCTCCTAACTTTAAACAATTATACACCGAGTGTCAATTATATTTGTGGTTTCAGGAGTCTGTCGTATCTATGAGGAACACTTGAAGCGTCAAAATCCAAACACTCCAGCCATAACCTACGATGTTTGCCAGTTATTTGACTTTATTGATCAACTGTCTGATTTATCTTGCCTGGTGTAAGTGTACAACAATACAAAATAATCTCCGATGCCTGAATTTTACTATTTTTCATAAATAATCTGAGAATTGGCGTTCGTTCACAAGAATAAAAACAGAACTTCCTAAAAGTTAGGATGAGCTTGATAGGCAGCACACAAATTAGCTCAGATTCCAACTCAATTTACCATAAATTAATACTACAATTTCGCGAAATTCAATCTTACGATCATGCTGCATGACAGGAACTTTTTTTTTACTATACAATCAAGTAATGAATACAAGGATGTGCTACATGTAACTTGATAGAAGTTTTTACCAATGCACAGAATGCTGATTGCAATTGCTAATTCGTAGTATAAGTTTCTTGTGCGGTAACCCTCATTATTTCAGTTCATTTTTAATTTTGCAGTTACCAAAAAGGAACCAACACCTACGCCCCTTACAATAAAGATTGGATAAAAGAAAAGATCTATGTCCTCCTGCGAAGACAAGCTAATCGCCCGGTTTGAAAAGAAGTTTACCATCATGCAAATGTCCAGTAATCGCCTAATTTAGGGGTTTCTACTTTTGGAGAAGTTAAGTATTTGGTATCAAAGTTTCATTATTTGATATTTTCGTCTGACAACATAATGGGTTGAAAAATCTCGATTGACGAAATGTACTTCTGATGTTCTTTTGATTATGATCGGCAAGGGTAACTGTGAACCTGAGTACCTATTTATTAATTTCTGCGAAATGCTTCTCCCACCTTTAATTTAATAAACCACAGTCACACCACGAATTCCTAGTTTCTTGCAGACATACCTAGAAACAGTTCGAATAAACTTCCGAGTTATGAATATTTGTTTGATTGAGGAAATGAACTTCAAGATACTGATTTGAAAATAGGTAACAACCAACAATGAACCCAATGGAGATCAACCTCTCTTTTCTTTAACATTAACCAATATTTGTGCCAATTTCAAGATTCGTTCTTAATAAACTACCTCCTTATTGGAACCTGTATTAATTACATTTTTGTCTTAACAGTAAATTAAATAGTAAGTTTATTATGACAATGGGACACAACATTTATCTATACCTTTCACCAATAATTGAATAAGATTTTATTACTTTATTCATCAGCAACATTTCATCTTTTGTAGCAATAAATTTGTTTAGATGAATTTTTATCTTTATGGTGAAAAATGGAAATTATGAATTGAAGCGTTGTTTGTTGAATACAGTCTATTCATAGCTTAGTCTGTTATAGGTTTTTTAAAGTAACATGTGAGCCTTCACCATCGATTTTAATGTAACTGATAGAGCTAATAAAATAGACATTTTATACGTCCCAATACTATTGGAATATATCTATTTATTTTTTGCTTTTGTTATTCCCTATAAAGGGCCTCCTTCACAGTACATAGAACGTTTTGATGTCTATCATTATTTTCTGACTGTTTCTCAGTGTTTAATACCTTCATATTAGAACTACACTCGTTAGATTATCAGCTTATGAATGTTCAACAATGGACTCTTCGTGCAAAACAATCTTTATTTCTCAGATCATGGAGGTTGGGCCACTGGTCTTAAAATAGTAGGTATTATTGTTCAAATAATGAAATTTAAATTCGAGTTCACAGAATCAGCAGATTTGGATGGCTTTGAGAGGTGCCGTTTTTTAAAATGAAAGCACTAACCATGTGCATGGTTTCTACTGTACTCTTAACAAGGTACTGTATCCCTTCTATGTTAAGGGGAAAATCCTGCAGGCGAAGAGTTATGGTCGAACTGGTCCCGATTGATAAAGGCTTCGGTGTTTCTCTGGATTTATTTTCTGGGAAAGGCATGAGCTCGAACTGTAGCAAGGCTCAATAGTGTTTTGAGTAGTTGATCGTTGACTACTTATTGTAGGTAAGCGTTTTATTTTTCCGATGTAAAACAAATATGAAAATACAATGATTGTGTAAGCCTCCCTTTAAAGAGCCCTCGCAGTGAAGGGTAATAAACGCTTGAAGAGCCGTTGAGAAAAATACGGATTATCAGGGTAGCTGACTTGAGGGGTCGAAGACTCCTGAAGGGAGCTGACAATTTAACACAAATGGTCCCAACTAAGCTGCCAAGGAGAGTTAGGTAGAATAAGAGTCACAATCAAACACAATGATGGTTTATTCATATAAATAAATAGGAACATGTGCAATACAAAATATGAAAATAAAAAGTAAATATATTTGGAGCCTAGTTATGATCCACAATCTTACGAACTAAATGGATAGTTGTACTTAATATATAGGTGTCTCGGATACCTAGTATGCTTGAAGTAATTGGCTTAAGAATTTAATTAGTATTCAAGTTAAACAAGCAACGGCAATAATCAAGTAAGTTATGCGTGAGCCAAAAGTAATACAAGAGCTGAGAGCTATACGTAATATTCAAGAGTTATGCACGAGCTACGAGCCAAAAGTTATACAAGAGCTGAGAGCTATATTTGATCTGAGAGCCAACCTAGAGTTATTGAACTATCTGAGAGCTAGAGTTATGGCGGACGAGATGAGAGCTAGGTGAGCCGTAGTGGTCTTGCACCCTGATGGGGTGGACGTGTACACAAGCCTACCTACACAGCAGGGAAAGGTAGCCAAATTCGCATTGCTCCTCAATCCAGACTATGATGAGGTACGTATGCCTTCGGGGTTTTTCTAGGGATTTAGGGTTTTTTATTTCCCGCTTAGGAAATATTTTCTGTAAAAAAGTTGGCGACTGTGCTAGAAAGGTCAGCTCTCAGATGAGAGGAGGAAGAGATTCCCAGACAGACCCCTGATGGTAAAGATTGCTAGAAAAGGATGATATGCTTGCTACATTTTTGACCTACACTTCTGGATTAGAACCTTGTTCAACTCTTTCAGAGCTAAAAAATGCATTTTCCCCAGCCTTGAAAATTGGGAGGCGAAACAATGCCAACGCTTTTGAAAACAATGAAAATGTTATAGGTAGCACTGGAGCACTACATGCCCTTTGAGCAATGAATAGTTGGAGAACTGTTTTTGAGGAACTTAAGAATTGTGGAAGGAATTATACTTACTATAACAACAACCAGGATCATTGAGTTTTTAATGGACCTGGTTCTAAGACAGTATTTGAACTGCTATGATTGAATATGAACTATAAAATGGTTTGCAGCTCTCACGCTCCACAAAGTTTGAAAATTAATGATATAGTATGGTAGAATTTGGTGTTTTATCAACATTTTTAAATTTAGTTAAATACCAACACAATTAACGAATGAAAATTCATGAGAAAATCTACATTAAAATCTTTGAAACAATCGTCATAGTTTCTCAACATGTCATAGTCCTAGTTAATGAATCAACAATAATTTCCTAATAATTAGTCAAAACCATAGTGATTTTGAATCCATTAATTGACTGATTACAAAATTGTAAGGTTTCCTGTAAGGGTGAGAAATACAAATAGTCAACTGTACCCACTCAAAACACACTTCGTGACAATTGCAGACTGTACTACGCCTATATGTAGTCCGTAGTAGATATAATTTCAAATGAGGCATAAACCCAGCCCCCTCTCATTTTTAATCATATTAAATATGATTATTGCAAAAATTTTTTGCAATAGAAGAATCTATAGTCACTGACTGTTTGAAATCTGTGTGTCATACACAGGCATGGCCCCCCCTCAGCTTATAGTAAGAAAAGAGTTCCCTAACCATCATCTTCCAAACCTAAAAAGACTGTACTCACTACAAAAAAAAACTACGATTTATTAAATTAAATTTTTATTAAAAATTATGAACATGGTTCATTTGCTATTTCGACTCCTCGCACAGTTAGCGCTAGTATCGCGCGGCCACTCATGGATGGTTCCAACTGCACCTTGTATAGGTACATCCTTTTCGCTTCTTTCCACGACATGTGGAATGTCCTGTATTTCAGAAAAAAAAAATTGAGAAGAAACAGCCCGAGAATAAAGAAACAAACACACGTTCAAGGAGACAGCTTCAGCAATGGTCGTGGGCACAGGACGAAGATAACATGGAATAACAAACTTTTGTTGTTAGTGGTTCCGTGGTTACGCCAATGTTATCACTAGAGCTTGTGCTACCGAACAACTTCGAACTGTTTTTACGACTTGTAAAATACATTTACCTATTCAACTGTGCGTATTAATTTGTTTGAAACGTTAGAAAGTATTGTGGGATCCTTTCTTTTCATATTCACCTAAGTACTGATGGCAAATACTACTTCTTTCTCTCCGGATTCCTTGGTTCCAGCACGGTTCCTCACTCTTCTCGCAAATCTCATCATTCTCATCCTGTCGCTGTGGTCTCGGGTAAGTACTGTAACTACCAATATTTATCAAGCGTGTAAAGTGAGGAGGATTTTCAGTGCTCTGCTTAAGTCAATAAGTCATAAATATAACAATTGTGCTATGGTGAGGGTAGTCAAGTCTTTTGGATTAGTTCTCATTTGACGAAAGATGGTCGTTGGAGGATACATGATTATGGGTGAATTTTTCAATGCATTGTTAAAGGATACGTAACAGACCGTTCTGAAGAGTAAGCAACTTTTTCAGGTTAACGAAAAAGGGTCTATGACGTCATCAGCTATCCTCCGCAGAGAGGAAGAAAATTTGTTCCCATAATTATGACATTCACTGCCTCTATCCATTGAGTTTAAGGTAGAAGTCTAGAATAAGTGACCCCTTCCTGGTAAGACCGTCATGCATATTGAAAAACCCGATGTCTCCTATCGATTTGTTCTGTCTAGTTCGCCGGTCTGGTCAAAAACAAAGAAATATCCTACATCAATCCTTCTAGATCAGAATATGTTTTCACTTTTGTTTCTGCGAATTAAAAATAATTTTATCGATAACACGGTCGTGAAAATCATTCCATAATACATGGCAGTGGTATCGATATATTATGCTATATACACATCGATACAGTCTATTAAGAGGAAGGGGTCACCTCTCCTCTACTTCAGCTGAGTTTGACGTACATCAGTTCAAGAGGAGTGGGATGAGAACTATCCCGGAAGGGTTGTGCATTTGCTAAACAATACTGTACCTAGCTACCTGATTAGTGGACTGTGGTGCATGACGCTGATCCAACAAGATGGGTTGTTGCTGCATCCTGATGGTAATTTACATTGTCTACACCTCCACTCAGACCCTTGCCAAAGTGGATTCCATAATTCACAAAAATTCTTGACATAGTATTTATAAAAATGGTTCAGAAAAAGAAATGCTGATCCAGAACTCCATTGTTAACATGGAATATGCTTTAGACATCTGGTGATTGGTTTTCTGGCTACTGATCTCCAAGTTAGAGAAACAAATTGATTGGTTGATCTCTTCCTGCTGTTTGGTTCATTCGTAACTGGCTTGTCAATTTCTAATCGTTTAGAATTTCAATTCTTCGACAGTTAAACAAAAATCATACCTGTTGAATCTAGCCAAATTTCAGAGAAGGGAATTAGCAATGTCACCGCCAACTCTCTCTTAGTGAGAAGTAACACCAGTTATTCATAGATTTAATTATTTCAGGGTGTTCTGAGAAGGATTTCTATGGTGTTTTAATGTTTTCTACTTGTTGAGCTTTCTGTTCAATAATGTATATAACAATTTTTTGGAGGCTGGAATGTTTGTATTATGTTAAAGGAGAACCACAGTCGAAGAAGTTTTACTAAATCGTCCTCATAGGGTTAAGTATAGACTGCTGCTTAAAGAAACAGTATCTCTCTGACCATTGTCCTTTGCATTATTATTCACTGATAGGATTTGAACAGGTGGAGTGGACGATATTTGGAGGTAAGAGGAAAAGACAAAGGAAAGGTTATACTTGATGGATCTGGTTCAAGCTTGTATCCGCTTGTCATTTGTGTACTATCGTTATCCACCTAAGAAAATATTTCCTCTGATCCCCGTCTTCCACTACAACACACTGATAATTTTGGCTGTAAAAAGTACAAGTTCCCTATTTCATTAATCTTACGATTGGTGTTTAGAGATAAGACTTCATTTGCCTTGTCGAAATCCATCCAAGTGTTGTAGGGTGAGTGTTAACGTCATATAAACCCAAAACCATCTTATTTACAAACTTATATTTTGTCTTAAGTGTGAAGGCGCAATAGTCATTTCACATTATTTCACAACGTTATGCCCACAATAGGTATTCAAGTTGATAAGTCAATACCAACGTGACTAAATTATAAAGCTCAAATATCAATTTGTACTTAAGTGCTAACATTCTCAGTACCTACACTTAATATTTGAAAAGTAGTATTTCATTTCAGACTCACTTCTTCTTAAATCGGTTTATATTTACACATGATGAATTAAAATTGAATTCTTGAATCTATAATATTAATATCAATAGAAATGTTGATGACAACCAGTCTTTTGGACGGCAGAATCGACTATTACAACATAATCCAAAACTGATGGCATACTTGCAGCAGTTCCATCTGGAACGATAAATTAAAACGATATAAGATGACAATTCTACCTGTGAAACATACGTTGATAAAACTGCTTCCATATAGGTAATACTAGGCATTTATAAAAAAGTATATTCGTGCATTAAAAATAATAAATATAAATTTTTAGCGATTGTGGGACCTAGAAGCCGAACCCCTCAAAATATTTCACTACTGCATAGTGAACAACGATATAACTTTCGGTTTCTTGTTTACATAAACATATATTATTGACATTATTTCACAATAATGTAGTTTATAGGGGGCCCTTGGCTATCCTTTCACTTCTCATAAGAGATACTTTATGAATTTAGAAAAATCAATACCTCAAAAACTTCAGAAGCGAAAGGATAATGTTTGGTGTGATCCTGTTGAATTACATTTCAGTAAATTGAAAGATACCACCCTTGTAACTGCGCGTCCATCCGTTCGTTCTCTGCAAGTGAATCTTTATGCTAAGAGTCTGTAGTATTGGAATATATAGAACTCTCTGCAGCCTTGTTGTGTACCATCGCAGATGAATCTCTCAGGTGTGGAGGTTGATTGGAGATACGTTTTGCAATTTGTTGAGAACAACTAAACAGGGGGGACTCAAACGATAATGATCGTTCGATAGACCTTTAGGTCTATATGTTAATGTTGCAATAAAATTAGGAAGCTATATTGCAAAATACAGATTTTTGTTCAACCAAGGTCAAGGTTAAATGGGTTCAACTGGCCAATGCCTGTTCAGCCACGATCTTCGTTAACAGAATTCTACTGAAAGAAGTTGAGCAAAAAGAGTAACTACCATGAATCATACACTTCGCGAATCCAGCCTAAAAGGCCAATCATAAAAACTTCTTGATTAATTTATAAACCGAAAACAAGTGTCTCTCGAAAAAAGAACAAAATAGGTACCTTCTCAACTCAATCCCATATTTAAAACAATTTTTCTAAAAAGATATGAGGGTCTTTAAAACCTACATACTTACTTAGTGATATTTGTATCTCTCTTGTCTTCAGAAGTAATCAGTTTTTGAAATCCTGATTTGGCTTGAATATGGGCATGCACTTTTGTACCCAATTTTGATGCCATCGTAACCCACCAAATGAAGCAATTGCTTTGCTAAAGTCGTATCTTCTAGGACCATCTGGGAAATTCGCAAACCAATCAATGAGCTGCCCTGAAAGTTGGGGGGCATCTTTGAAGACCAGTCCGTTTTGTCCATGGCGAACCAACTCTGGTACACTGAAACGTTTAGTAAGAAAGAATTACACAAGTTATAGGGGCTCCACTGAAAGGTTAAACTCGAAAAATTTAAATCGACTTTTTTTTAGCATTTTGTACTCCTGGGTGTGAAAACATTTTCCACAAATTTTCTATGTACTTCAATCTACGGTATTCTAATTGTGTAAGCGCGCGGGGGCGGGGGGGCTCAATGTAGGAATGACTCTCATTCATGGGGGAGGCTCGCAATAATTAGGGCAGGGGAAAGATAATTGTTAAAGGGGTCATAATTAATAGCAATCAGCCAATGGGGATCTGATTTAATTGGGTCGTCAGGCGACAGATTCAAAAATCGGCCCTGTGGTCGTAACCAACGCATATCCATCACAAGTGTGTTTATACATTTTTTTCCATTTTGGTTCGCTCAGGTTTGACAAACGGAGCATTTATCCTCTCAGATTATGAAATTGGTTTTAGGCCAGTTCGGGACTGGCAGAGAGACTCGCTCTCTGAGTTATTTTTGACAAGTTGCTCAATACAATAGGGTAGTAGTCGTTTGGTGAGTAGAGAGGGGAGGGAGTGAAATTGTATCATTTTGCTGGTAAATGTTGACTCCACAGAAATTCTGGAAGGAATTTTATTTGGGGTGGTGTATCAATTCGGTAACGTAAAGGAATATTTAAAAAAATAACAATAACTGAAGAGTATTCACCTTAAGTAAAAAGTAGCTCTGAGAAACATGTTTAATCAAATGTTTTAGAAAATTAGCTTTTTTCTTGCCATTTTCAACTAGAATGAATGACTAAGGTAGTTCTTTAAATCTCATCTGGATGATAAGTAATTAATTAACCATTTGTCCTGTAACAGCTGCTGACTATTAATATTGGGTGCATTTTTTCTTGTCACTTTTATCAACAGCAATGCTGAAGGTAGATAATGGTTTTAATATAAAGAGGCATCTATATTAAGTAGAGCCATAGTGCACGAAGGTAGATTCCTAAGTAATTCTCAATGCTCACCATTTAAAGTCATGAGCGAGAACCGCCAGCCCACATCCAAACATGTCCACAACTTTCATGGGAAGGTCCAAACCACTTGAAGAGGTGTGCAAGCTAACCCCTAAATCAGCGCTTCCTGAAAATCGCGATTAACTGTAAATTGGGATAATGATGTAATGCAAATATTCTCAGCCATTGTTTGTAATTATGTTTACTGGTGCAAGATTTCATACCACTTTCTCATGTTTGCGTGGACGATGTATCCAACATGTGCAAGTTCTTGGAAGGAAAACTCTTGCTTTTAAATTAGTTCTCTCAATAATTAGTATAATTATAAAACAACGAAGTTCCCCTACTAATAGAAGACTTGCTTATTGGATGTGCTGTTAAGAGCTTTACAATTGATTAGAAAGTACTGGGAGTAGCCTGGGGGTTTCAGTAGCCCCTGTAAGTCACTCAGAATGTCAAAATTGAAAAAAAAATAAAAACCTTCCGACATGGCAAGTACCCAAACCAATACAACAAGTGCGTGAATAAATACAAAGGGACATACATTTTCAGAAGGAATATTTACCAAACGCTAGCCATCTGTTTGAATCGAAATATAATATATAGTAACACATTATGGGACTGGAATACCTATCAGTTCATGAAAGTTGAATTTGAAATCTGTGTTCCATTCCAAGTAAATCACAAACACGAATATTTCAAGGTAGACTTATCGTTTTAATGTTTACTTTACGTTTTTTGTGTGTGTTCCTTATGACTTCTTATTAATCCGTTTTGAACTAATTTTAAGCTGTGTGCCCCACAAAAATATATTCCTTATTTGGAAAAAAAGTGACGATTTTCAGATGATTACCCTTGTACTATTTGAAAAACTTAGTATTCCAGATATAAACATATTTTACACCTACTTGCGCTCGTTTTCTTTACTCCAAATTTTGATTAACACGGATTTTTCCTATTAGGTTAGACAAAATAAAACAGGCAAACAATTATATTTCATTAGAACCAAAAACCTAAAAATAAAATTAAAAGTCTCAATGCGCAGACGTGTAATTTATCATTTTAAATAATGATGTGCAATTTAAAATATACATCGAAAAAAGTGGTACATTTATAATTTGGAACCAATTTAGTAATGAACCAAAAATATTAATAAAACTGGTACCCAACTAATAAGAGAGAAAATGAACGTATTTCTGGGATCCCGATAAAATCGGAGAATTTAATCTTGTTATTGAAGAATCCTTGATTATGCGCAGCAAAGTGGGAATATATTACCTAGTAGCAGAGGGTAGTCATCTTCTTCTAGCCAAGGTGTTATTATAGATACCTTCCTCCACTTGGTGGCTTGAATGATCCCAATATAGTACTCTTTGAGTGGTCCTCGTCCAGTGATAATGCAGATGAGCTTAGGTAAGTCACTTCTGTCGCATTTATCGTAATCTGTTTCAACAGTTGAAATGATTTTTTTTTTTAAAGTTTTTCGTACAGCGAAAATTACAAATATATATACCTCTTGAGATTAAATCCTTAAGACATATTGTGGTCTCCACAATGTACCATCTCCGTCCATTCTAAGTGATCATCTAATTGATGTGCTCTTCAGGTGCTGAGGTTATCAATACGTATTCGCACCTGTATTTATACTCCTTTACCTGATGTACATCTACTAAATACTGGAAAAGTTTTGAGAAAGCAAAGGGAAAATATACTGATGTGTAATTCATGCACTACACAGACATCGCTACGGCCGGTTTTATGAGATAATAATTATAAACACCAAGTCTTATGAATATTTTGAAGCGTTAGACTTATTTCTTAATTGGAATCCTTATTCTAGCAGGTATAAGGAGCGCTAGAATCGGCCATAACACCTCGAAATGTCTGGGGCTTATTGCACAAGAAATGTTTTCTATACAAAAATCGGGATAGAAAAAAATAAATAAACAAAACATGATAATATTGAAGACAACGATTTATCTCTATTGGCCCCCCCCCCCCCCCATAATTAAATTAGAAAGATCCAAACCAAATCAAACAAGACCAAAGTTCTTAATCCAACAAAAAAGCTGAATGGGCAGGCTTGGATGGATTGTTTGTTCACCCTCCCAACCGAAAATTCAAAATTTCCGAGGTTTTTTGTATAACTTGCCAGAAATTAGTGTCAAATAAAAAAAAAGGTTCTTAATTCAATAGAATATGATGAAATGAGTGAAGAAATAACGGATAGCTTCATCATCATTACCCCCACTATTCTATTAACCACCTTTTATAATGAAAATTGAGTGTGTTGAAATATTTCTAAATACTAAACCAAAACCTCAGTTGAGCAAAAAAAAAAAGAATGATATGAATCGGTCGAGAATCCTCTCTTGTGGAGAGGTCGGAAGGATTGGCTATCACCACCTCCGAGGCTTATTGCACATCTAGACTAAAGTAGGGATCGAACGAAAAATCGGTTGAGGATTTAGCTTGAGTAGCCGTCGACGAAATTTGAAGCTTAAAACACTTTATTGGCTGATTTGGAAGCGCTACAGAGCGGTTTCAATGTTGGGGCATTTTGATTCCGAGTAGCGGTTGTCCCGTTCTCCTTGTAGGTAGTTGGAAGATGGAAGATTTTATTCGTGCGTAGTTTCTCTACTAAGGGTAACGGCTAAAAAATAATGATAAATAGTCGGTCACTTGTTAAAAGCATGAAATTTGTCGCCCAATGATACGGATTGGTAAGAAGCATACTCGTATCAAAGTTACCATCAGTTTGAATTGCACTTAATATGTAATAAACCTATTAAATTGAATGAAGTTTTAGCAAGACCTTATGAAGCAGCGATTCGTTAATAGCTGGCAATGATGATGTTGTTGGTTTCAATCGCAACATTACGCTGAACAAATTCTTACGAAACTTATTTCTTTATATCACTCAAAATTAATGTCTTGGGACAGTGATTGGTAGAATTAGGAAGAGTAACTCACTGACAAGTGCTGAGAGTAAAATATTAAAGTCTTCATCTTCAGTCCACGAAGT
Source organism: Creontiades dilutus (assembly GCA_031894815.1). Lineage (NCBI taxonomy): Eukaryota > Metazoa > Arthropoda > Insecta > Hemiptera > Miridae > Creontiades > Creontiades dilutus. The sequence goes on along the minus strand of JAVIWC010008777.1, from coordinate 513,265 downwards.
GGAGGAAACGAGGAGACCTGGCCGATCCGACCTCAGAACTGGATGCCCATCCTCCACCTTTGTGAAAGCCGTTGAGTGGAGAGCTCCTCCTAGGATTGGATAGCGTTGGGATAACCGTGTGAACAACAAATGGCGCTCTTCAATATTTGTTCGATGAAATTCTTCCGGAGCTCTGTCATAAAGCACTTTTGACCTGAAGTAAAGAAATTGGATCATCAGGTGCGTACGTGACTTCAGCTCAAGTTCTACTCACAACTTCTCTCCTACGTATTCTACAATTAATGTGTATGGGAGGTGGGGGTAATTTTCACACTGTAAAAGTTTGGTATCTATGAAGTCTATTTTTCAATAAATACTAAGTATTATAAATTCTAATTAACCCACTTACACGATCGCCCATCGTGTCATTAAATCCAAACGCATTGCCTTGGTGACGCAAATGTTACTATGAGCTTTTCTCCCAAAATAACATTCAAACCAATAACTCATCTGAAAATTTTTAAACAAGGAATTACAATTTTTAAACGATTGGGATAAAACGAATGAGCGGTGCAAATTATCAAATAATTTGTTACTTCATATCAGATACTTAGCCCTCCTAAGTAGATCACAGGTTACCAGAAAACTAATAGACGGTGTTTGTGGTACATTATCTGAATATAACCACATGGGTGAAGGTATCTACCAAATGAAAATTAATTTAAAAAGTATACTTGAAACCCAATAAAACAAGCGAATAACTGTGTATTGAAAGAACAAACCCTCGTATCATGTCAGATTTAAACATGAGATTTCAAGAGGGGATTCAACCGTGCATTTACTGAATCATGGAAACCGATATTAAATTACAAGCGCATAGATCATTATCCCACTCGAAATGATACCGCGATTACAGACATACGAGAAATTGCAAAGTAAGAATAAAGAATGATGAAATGAAAAGTGGCTTGGAGGGATCTGGAAACAGAAAACCAAAAAATTCAGAATAACCATACGTAATTGTAAAGTGCGATCTTCCGAACTACTCGACTGATAATAGAGTCGCATACACTAGTAGTAAATTATTCATAACTTGTTCCTGAAACTGGTCAGAAATTTCAAATTTTATAGAGAAAACAGGTCTGAAATCGGTCCAGCAAAGGAACAATTCCGTCTGACACTAGAAAAAACATCATGGGGATGCAAAAAAAAAAAAAAAAGCTCAGAAGTTACAGCACCTGACATGTGAGAGGTTTGGTTACAACGGTTCGTGGGCGGTCACCTATACTATGTTTTGAACAGAGTTGTACAAAATCTACTTTTGATTTTTAATGAAACATTTAAAAAAATTCTAAAAAATCATCCTGCGTTGCCCATTTTGTACATACACTATGTTTTTTGTTAATGAATTTCTGAACTGAAAGACTGTTAGTTCTAAAGTTGATATTACCTTCACGAGTATACTCTTTTCACCCAATGTCAACGCCATGATCGTATAAGCATAGTTGTGCCAGTCGATAACGAATTTGGCTCGAACAAGTGCTGAGTAAAACCAAACTACAGCAAATACTGGGATGGCTGGCGGGGTTTGAACGAAAACAAAATCTGACCTTCGCTTTAGTATCAAAGCCCATAGTAGAGTCAGGCTCTGCCACAGAACTTTGAAGAAATATGCAAGCAGCCGAGGAAGATCTGTGGATAAGAAATACCGAGTTCAATCAAGACGTTTGAAAACAGGGTGTGGGTTTACTGCAAAATAGAGATAACGGAATAGATTATGCAAGAGAATGACATGAATACGATTTGGCAGTCTTACGTCGCTTTTCTTCCGAACTACTGGATAAAATTCAAGGAAATGTTACCTCATCAAAGAGTTACTACCTTCGTTCATTCAAGGCAGATCACTGCCTGTCGATGTCTGGTTAACCAATGTCATCAATGTCCATGTAAGGATCTAATAAGTGGGTTGTTGAGGATGTCTTGTCGATGTAAAATGCGACTATACTCGCATCACTCATCATTGTTATTAAATAACAAATAATAAATTTTATTAGGATAAACAAATTAGGATAAATGTTATCCTAATTCAATCACGTGAATACCATCAATAACTATGGAGACATGGGGAGGCCAGAAATAGAGTTCGCGGAGGGAATATAAATATTGAACCCAATCCAATCTCCATTGAATATAAATATTTGTCAATTAATATTTTCTCAAATGGATAGAGAGTGGAAAATGAGCCTCTGTCTGAGTTTTATCTTCTCAAACTCTATTTAATCCAATCTGGAGGCAGGAAGATTCATAAACTTACATTTGTTGAATTCAGGCACTGTTGCCAAGTAGGATATGGAGACATTTGGGTCACTGGTCAACTGTTTTTTCGGTTTGGCACCTTTGTATCCAATCACATTGACCTGGAAACCCTCCTGGGCTAAAGAAATGCAGTGGTACTGGAACCTAGAATACAAATTAATACTTAGTTATTCCTTCAACAGTAAGTGAATCACAGTTTTCAATGTTTATTCTTCAGATATTTGAGCATACATTGAAATACCATTACGTGCTTCCACTCCATTGATTACACTGGTCTAGAAAAAAATGACCTCTAAGTTGTCAGCTTCTTTCTACCTATTCTAGGGGGTTTTGAAAGTGCTTTTTCTGACAATGATAGCTTCTTCAAGTTGGTTCGAATAAGACATTTTGGGCCGATTTTAATTGCGTAAGTTTTTTGTAGACCAGCGTTATACAAAAAATACAGATGTTATAAAAAGGTTTACCTCGGGGATCGGCCAACGTCTGACAGCCCAACTACTGTTACCTTGGTCATGGCCCGTTGGACTTGGACTGCAGTCGACAATTTGATCACACCGTCAAGTTCAGATGAATGCCAAGGACCTGTAACCAAAATAGTATTTGGGGCTATAAATAAAGGTCGATTTATTCGATTGATGATAATGAGAATGACATCTATTGAATCAAATACAATGAATCGACCAATAAAAAGTTCAACCTCCCTCAAAATTTGTTGGTTTGCGCTTTAAGATGCATAAAACAGAAGAAAAAACGGGGGAATGATTACAAAGAGGTTTATTATTTCTGTATTAGGAAAGACGTTTTCAATGTATATTAAACGTCTGTGGTAGGTACATTATCTGAACTCGGCACCTCGCGCCTACATTCAAGATAGAAATTTGAGGGCTGTCGCCAACCAAACGGTCTAGCTCAGGCCTCAAGTTCAATGGGCTCTGCAGCCCGACCGTCGACCTGCCCTAATTTTTAAATAGTGAGCGGAAGGATGGTTGTACAGCAACCCCAGTGGTCTCATCCGATTCAAGGAACTAATTTGGAACCGAATCAAACATTTCTTTCCCTTTCCCTTACATAAAAAGTTTTTTTTTAGATTTCGATAGTTCAATTCTTAAATATTATTCCTTAGGCTTGATTGTTCAAGATGCCGAGATTTCTGGCACAACCTTGATCAATGATGGATTTTTTAGGGTAATTCCGTAAACTTTGGTGCAGTAGTTCAGGGGAAAGCTTCGGACGGCAGTTTTTCTTTTATTCGATTTTTTAAATCTTCAAATCTAGACCAACAACTTTTTCAGGGAAGTTTATGATGAGCCTGAATTGTCGGCATCACTTTCAGTCAACCCTAAAGGATTGATTGAAGTGCTATAATATTGACAAATCAGGATTTCGAAACTTAACTAGGACGAAGTTTTTAGTTGTCTTTGACTTAAAATTCAATTGAATCGAAAAATCCCAGCCGGCGTTGCTAGTTTATCCGAAGAACTTCAACACAAACTTATGACTGTGAACTGGCATGAATGTGGGCATACAAAAATCGAAATGGAAAACACCATTTCGCTGACCAACCAAAAATTCTGTTACAAAAACGTTACGGTTCGCCTAATTGACTAGGATGATAAGATTTGCAATTTTATAAGTTCAAAAATTAAAATAATAGTGTGAAAAATGAATAAGGCTAGAATTTGATTAATGAGTTCCTATGTTGATAAATTGTGAATAGATTTCTAGCTGAGCTCCATCTGTCTCATTAACACAACCCTTCTAAGACATATCATTGTCGTGCTTCCTCTTTTTTTCAAACGTATACTTAGTGCATTGGGAAAGCTGAGAGAGAACTAGCTGGCGTATGGCTAGCTACCTGTCGAAAAAGCATCCTTGTGATTAGTCTAATATCAATTCCCTATTCCTAATTTTTGCAGACAGAAGTAAGACAATAATAATGAAACAATTATACTCGTACTACTTGTGACCGATTAAAACTTTCTGTTTTCTTCGCATCAAAAGGCTTTTGTAATTGCTTGAAAAACGAAGGCAAAGATAATATTAGAACATGTACTCGTACACACCTGAATCACTAAAAATTGAAGAAGAATTGAAAAAATCTGGATATTGTTCAAATTCTAGCATTCCTCGTTGGCTGCCGTTTCACCAAGTGTAAAAATGCGAGTATTTATTAGTTTCGGCAGTCCTGAACAAACGAAATTAACGGCAAAATTCATATAACCATATAATATGAACCGATAACAATTCGATAACCAACGTCCCTCGATATCCTCGAACACGTTTCGAGACAAACACTTTGTAACAAGGACCACGATGGGGGATTTGATTGGAGTCATTGTAAGATCCACATACTAGATAAGTGGACAATACAATATAACTGGACTTAGTGCACAATACAATATTTAGCACGGAGGAAGGCACAATTAAAAGAAAAGATTGCATTGTCACCGATTCGTGAAGATCCTAGAAGTCATCGTGCAATGGAAATGAGTTCAAATCTTGTCCACGATTTCATAAAAAGAAAAAAAAATAATTGTTCTAGGATATACCTGTCTACTTGCTTCCGCTAATATAATGTCGGTCTGAAGCTGGTGTGTTTACTGTTTACGTGTTGATCGTACAATCGCGTTTGATAACGCCTTCGCCTTCTTCTATTATTAGTTTTATCTCGATTGCATGTTGTTGTTGCGCATAGTAGTCGATGTGGATCACAGAGTAAAGAAGTAGTTGTCCCTTCCTGGCTTCTCGGAAATTGAAGGCTGTCTCCCAATCCCGTACACCTCACCATTCCGGCGGGTTGCCTACCTTACGTCGGGAGCCAAATTACTTCCATTTTTCCTCGGTCATTAGCAAAAATTGAATTTTTTCCGATTAGTTAAGTGCATTGCTTTGTTAAACTAGCTAAAGTATTGAAATTCGGCTCCTCTAGGTTTAAGAAGGTCCAGGATGTTCAAAGACCACTAAAGGGAGATTTAAGAGAAGTGTAGGTAACTAAATATGCAATATGAAAAGTTACACCAGGGTTCAATTCATTTCCATGTGCTTAGCAGGACGTGGAAGTTTGGTATAGAAAACTTCAGAACATTTTAACTGGGTTAAACTCACTCACTGTACATCCTTAATCTCAGTCAACATCTAATTTTTGTTGGTTTCAAACGGATTCCATTCCAGCGTTTAGATCAAAGCAAGTTGTGTCATTAGTTCTGCAAACGCATTCTACTTCTACTGATCATTGGTGTACACTGGTTGTTAATCTGTTTTCTCCAGTTCACAGTTTACAATCGTATTTTTAGGAGTGGTCTAAGTTGGCTTATGTATAAAAACCTGAAATATTTCTCTTTTGTCTTATTTCAACTTGTGAATCCTGTTTGAAACAATACATTTAGTGCTGGAAAGTCAGGAAATTTGAAGCTCTTTACAACATTTCAGGTTCCAGCAATAAAAACTCCAACAATAAAAGGACAATAAAAGTCATACAACATGATTGTGTGAGCAAATTTGCGTAAATTTTATATTACTTTATTTTGTGTCGAAATTTGATGACTTTGAGGGACAAAATAATGGCAGTTATAAATTTTATAGCAAATTAACTTTTTCTAAGTAATATTCCAGTGAAAAAATCAATTTTCGGATTTTGTCAATTCATATTGATTTTCAACTTATTTCAATGTAATTTGAGTGTCGTTTTCCATAAAATTGTGTGCGTCAATTTTCGAATCTTTTAGTTCATGTTTGAGAAACTTTTTTAAATGTATTCTGGTAGAAATATATAGATTAGTGGATTTTCTGTTTTTTTCTATTATTTTTAGCAATGAATCTTTGTGATTGACCAAATTTTTCAATAATGAAAGCCTTTCGAAATTTTTCATTCCAAAAATTCAAGACGAAAAATTCATCTGAATCTTTTCTCCTAAACTAATCAACTAAATTTAATGAAACTTGGGGCAAAAATTTTATTAGTCTAGTTGGAACTGAATTTTGGGCATTGATGTCAGTCAATCGTAAAGGGTGAAGTAAAAAATGTGAATATAAAAAAAAAAACACTGTTGTTTTCATGTTCATTGATAAAAAATAGGTATATTTAAAAAAAATTGTAATGTTCATTATTGATAGACGTGCCTTCCAAGAATCGAATGAGCCCACCCAGTTCGCTTTACATTCATCCGTTTGCTCTTCCCATGGGGGGTTCTTTGACAGAAAAAGAACGTTAACACCAATGTGAACGTCAACGTTGGCGAATATTATAAACATTGCATTGTGTCATGTGAGGGTTGCATCAGCTGATATAATTGCTATGGAATTGTTTTAAGGTTCCTTTCTGTAGTATGAAGATAAGGCAAACTCCCATAGTATCAATGGGGCCAATTCCTGTAATTTTATGCAGTTAAAGTAAGTTTTGTTCTAACTAAAACTTGAATTCCTAACCATAAATTGGTTCAATCAGTATCCCTTTATCTTGGACCTATAGCCAACATCCAGGCCTGTGAATGTCATTCCAAAACTCAGCAATTCGAGTTATTGCTTTCATTAGAAAGCAGAGTTAGAGTTGTTAGTCAACTTTCAAGCTAATTGTAGGCCCCTAACCGCTCCCCAGGAGGCCCTGTTCAAACCCCTGTGGGAAGGCAGCACCATGCAGAACTACTCCTCACCCCCTGAGCGTGACAACGGGGAGAAGGAGAGTCACCCAGCCTCCAGATTGGTGGTCTTATTCCCACTTTGTGGTGGAGCCCCCTGAGTGGGGAGAGAGAGGCCAGCTGGCTCCCCCAGCCCTTGTCTCTCAAGCTAGTTGTTTTTCTGCCAGCGAAGGAACCAAACCTATTTTTATTCTCTGGACGTCCCCTGTGTGCCATGATTGTGGACAGTGATTGGAAGTTAGTGGTAGTTCTCTTACCCAGTTGTGTTGAGATCTGGAGTGATCTCGAGTTGTTCCTAGTCGGTATTAACGTCAAGTAGTGTAGACGAAGTATCCCCCGAGCAAGTGACTCTTTCATACTACCTGGAGATTGTGATCATGACCCTTCATCTCCTCATTGATCTGTGTATTATACCGCAAAGTTGTATTTAATATTAGTTTACCCCTGCTGCTCTCACTTCAGTCTAAAACCAGCTATTTACTCCTCCCGGGTTTTGCAATCCCTGGGATCTTTGAGTTAACACAGTTAGTAACACTATTAATGCTCTTGCACAATATTCTTGAGATCTTTTAGTGATCGGGAATTCCATTAGAACTTACATAATAAAGGCAGAAGCCTGAAATATGATTTCACCTGTGTATAGAAGGTAATTTGAAAAGTGCCGTATATAGGACTACTATTAGATGCTTACTGTTTGTAAGTAGACGAAAGGTTGTCATTCCAGGCTGTCCCTCCTCGGGATCATACCATGAAACACTTCTAATGGAAGTTGCTACTCTCACATCTTATGGGAATTTTTTTAATTCTAGGTTCCAAAGGTTAATGGTAACCCTACTTGCATGGGTTTGGAAGCATGGACTATTTTACTGAATAGTTACACATTTTTACATCACACTATTTCGATATTGAGCAACTATTGTTTATAGTAGTATCTATAATTATGTTATTGGCTTTTGAGTGATTGATTTTATCGTTGCAGGATGGCAATGTTCTGGCAAGCCTACCTGTGGGCTATGATGAGGATGAATACTACTCAAAGGACAAGGAGTAAGTTGATTCCTATTTACCAAATGAATATTATGAAAAAACCCTTCAGGCACACTGAAATTTTTATTTAATAAGCTTTAAGGTGATGAAATTCTCCTGCAACTCGTAAAATTTATAGGTTGTATAGATGATTACCTCAGACCACAACAAGTGTTATACTAAATGAAACTGTCATTTTTAGCTTCGTTACTGTTGCTCCTCTAGTACCCTTATAGTCCCTTAACTCAGATTCTAATCTTCAACTTTTTTCCGTTAGGTTTTATTTCTTTCAAGAGTTATTGTCGACCCTTCGAATAATGAATTGAAGAAGTAACGTCATGTGGAAGAATTCACCAATGACCGGGGAAAAAAACTAATGTTTATTGAATATAATTTGCACTAAATGAGTGAAATCACTATTCCATGCCCAAAATACTATTTGTGGTATTTACTAAGTCTAAGTACATTTTCCTGGGTCTGGGGAAGGTATGCCGAACTGTAAGGAATTTTATCCATGTATTCATTTCAATTTATTAAATGAAATAGAAGAAGACCAGAAGCCCAAGGAATGTTGACTCCTCTCGCACTCTCCTAAAATGGTACTAAACGCTGGAGTCAGTGGGTACAGGTTCGGTATACTTGATATAAAGCAATTTCATCAAGTTTGTATAAGTTTTGGTTGGAACTTGTTATCTTCTCAAACAGTTCAAGGATGCCCGCACTCCACCATTTCAAACGCAATGCTCACAAATAAAATTTGAGTTGAAACAAATTTTTTCAGTTTCTCCCCCCTTTTCAATCAAGGAACAACATTTTTTGAGGGTGATTGCTTACCTAGCGCTGGTACGTTATACGTGGATTGTAAGGATTTACGAGTACCTATACTTAAGTTCGCTTCAAGGTTTGATTTTCACAAAGCCCCTAAGGGCCAAAACTTTGACAGAAAAAAATAACGTAAACACTAATGTGAACGTGAATTTCTATTATCGATCGTGCTGACATAAATGCAGTGTCTTCGTTTTTCCTTCTAGAATTCCTTAAGAAATCGAGTTCAATACCGTTGAATGTCAGCTGTTCCATTTGTGGGTTTCTAAATCTGTGTTGATTTACAGTGAATGTACTATAATACTATAGCATACTATAAATACTATAGCATCATTTTTGGACTGTAGACATCGGTTTTTGTTGTGTACTGAGGGATTAGTGAAGTGTTGGTGTTCGCCGGGTATTATTTATATTAATTCATCCTATCAACTTATGAGCACATTGTATTTCAAAGTAGGTTTCGAAATGGTGTTGCAAATGTGGTTTTAGTATAGTCAAGTCCCTTTCTAATCGACCTTCCCGCAGTAGATACAGAAATTCTGAAAGGAACTCATTCGGGACATCCTTCATGTCGAGGGGCACGAGAAATTTGGGCACTTTTTTATAATTTATAAAAATCAGTGTTCCAGCAGCTAGGAAAATGAGAAACAAGGCATTGAAATACCTTACAATTTGGAACAAAAAACCATCAAAACAATCACATCTTCTCTTGAATATTGTTTCGTAACCTTGACAGCCTGGTAGAAGGCGGAATGTTCGGTGTTAGTTTTTTCAGGTTGTTTCTTGAACCGAAGTGTTTTGTTCAGCTTCACCTGTAGTTTTGACTATATTTCGACGTATTAGGTACTTACTTCGAATCACCGGGAAGTCGTTCAAGTATCAGGTGAAAGATAGCGAGTGAGTTGTCTGCTTTCCACCGGGTGGGGAAACTTCTCCCAAATCTCACTTGAGTCTACTTCTAACTATGTTAGTGTCTCGTTACTTGCCCTTCGTGAACGGCTGAACATTCGTTGCTGTACACTTTAAGGATTGTTTGGAATAGCGAGCTACATCCAGCAGGAACATCTTCCCGGGGTTCGTTTTCGAACATCTGGGGTTGAGAACAAGCATGACTGTTTTGCATATAATCCCATTTAATCGTTCTGTTTGGCCATTCCTAGGAGTAATGTGGAGTAGTAAGGCTGGTAGCTCTGTTGTAAGACGAGGTACTTATTTGAGTAACTACTAGTAGGACGATAATATGATTATAATTATTATAAAACACGATTCTTAAAAATAGCATTGTGAGAATACTCATACGATTAATTTGGAAATGATAACTATCATTGCTTGGGGGGTAGTTATCATTTGGGGGGAAATGATAACTATCATGAAAATGATATGCACTATTTACGCTATTCTGAACCGAATTGTGTGATTCATCCTTTGTGTGATCGCTATACTATTTTCCTCGAAGTATTTGTTCTTCAAATCACATACTGATGAATGGGGGGGAAGGGGGGGGGGGGGTTATCTTAAAACCGTAATATTTTCCACTGTTTTCAGTTTGTTTGATTTTAAAGTCTATTCGTTTAGATAGGTTTGATACCAGTACTGGGCAGTTCATAATTTGTCATGGGGGGGGGGGGGGGGGTTGCGTAGCACATTTATGCTAAGTTATTATGGTGGGGATTCTTCCAGTAGTACTCTAATACGTCTAATACTCGCAGATATATAATCGACGTAACGGAATAATCAGGATTTAGTACTGTATTATCAACTACTATTAATACTAAATGCGGTTAACTCACGAGCAACAGTGTTGTTAAAATAAGTACGATTAATTATTTACTAGTAGTGAGCAGAATTTGATGCAGTGGATTTGTTGGCCTCAATGACGAATATTTCAGTGACTGATCATCATGTTCTGTCAAACCTCAAGAAACCCAAAGTAAATGTTGGTGCAAGGCCTGATAGAGATTCCCCTCTTCTTGAGGGCATGTAGTGAATCGTTGGTGGCTTCTCTGAGGATATTTTTCAACCAGTCCCTGTCCCTGGCGTCTTTCCGGATAGCTGGAAGCTTGGATTCATCGTAACTATTCACAAGTCAGGGAACAGGAACAATATAACTTATTTCCTTCCAATCTACTGTCCACTATCACCAAGATGTTCGTATCTATTATTTTTGACATCCTTACTCAACTTTACAAACATATTACAGTCTCATTCGGCATGGATTCGTGGTTAGGTTTGTGATCTGTTGCCACAAACTTACTACAGTTTGAGTCAAATTGACGCCATTTATACAGATTTTTGCAAGGCATTTGATCGGGTGAACATCGAGTTGCTCATATGGAAGCTGGAAACTCAACATCCAAGGTGGGATTCTCGGGTGGATCCCATCTTACCTGTCTGAACGTTCACTTGTTTCCACTGGCCAGGCAAATTCCTTGTGGGTCTCCCCTTGGCTTGCACATGTTCCCATTATTGTTTCGCCTGTTCATAAATGACTTGTGCTCTGTGTTTGATAATGTGAACTACCTGCTATTTACAGAAGACCTTAAGATCTTCCGTGCGGTTCGCTCAGATGATGATGTTTGCTGCTTACAAAACAACCCCTGGATCACCATTATTGTTGCACCATTATTGTTGCCAGAATGGTCTTGAGCTTAATGTGGACAAATGTTGCTCAATAACTATTACTCGATCCCATTCACCAGTCTCATCATCCTATTCCATTGCTGGTCAGACTTTGAGTAATATTTGTAAAGTCAGAGACCTATTTGATGATAGAGTAAAATTCTCCAAGCATATTTTTTCCATAGTCTCAAATGCTATGCAGAGATTTGGATTCTTGATTCAGAGTACCAAACGTGTTCAGGGCCCGCTTTGCTCTGCCTGCTGTATGTGACTTTGGTGAAGTCAACGACATCCTCTATCGCAAAGGTGTGCATTTGTTTGTGGATAGCCAACCAATCATGAAGACAAAGCTGACTGATTATTATTGCTCTTCTAGGCCTCTGTAGTTTTTTGTTCTTTCGTTTATTTCTGTATGCTGCATTCCAATGTACTTATTGTGTTTCTTTTTGATTTTTCTTTTCAATTCATCTTACTGTTCGACTAGATCCTTCCAATGTTACATTGAATTCTGTAAACTGGGATTTATCCTGTATTGAGTAGATAAATTCATCGCCAGATACTTTGTACTTTAACTATAAAAACAAAAACTTGATGAATTAAAGAATAGATGAAGGAATGGGAAACACCAAATCCACAGCTAATTAAAACGTAATGTTACTTAGTTAATTTGTAATACTAGTAGGCATGTGGTGTTTGTCCATTGTAGGTACCTCTGGATTGCAGTTTAATATGTCAGACATTATTTTGGGTTTTATAGGATCACAGTTGGACTATCACTTGGGATCACTGCGATAGCAATCGAATTGCTTGGTTTTTTCAGTGGTATATCCATGTTTAGAACTTCAATAAGCTTATTTTGTATCCTTTACCTGAACAGTAACCTATTTTTTTTTCAATAACCATACTTATAAACGCCACGTAACATTGGCACCGCCTGATCTTTATTTGCAAAAGAGCTCACGATATACACTCATGCACGCTGTTTTTGAATGATCTTACCGTTTTGACTATTAGTATGGCTTTTAGATGTCACGTAAAAATTAACATTCAGTGTTTTGTTGATTTTTGTGTTGATGATGAATTTTTACTTTGCAGTGACTCATAATATTAATTTTAATATAACTGCGGGGGTTATTTAGATGCAATTAGTCTGCAATTCCTAGGGGCTTAAAAAAAATCGGGTTGGGGGATAAATTGGGCGGAAAGGCATGACATGGCAGTGCAGAGGTAAATAGTTAATTTTTATCTCTTAATTTGAACAGTTAGAAGGTACTAGTGGTTCATTATCAAGCCCTACTAGCATATTACAAGGAGGTGATGAAGTGGACTTATTACCCTTTCAAAGCCCTTAGAGGATTATTCTGGACTCCTAGAGGATCCCTGGAAACTTATATTATTTGGTCAATGTCGAATATTTTAATATGCCAAGCGCCAAATGCACATAAACCCAAGATGACTCTCACAATAAAATCATTTCTGTTTATAGTTCTACTTGAACGCCGCATGTGTATGCGAATTTCGGTCTTTCTTTGGAACCAACACAATGGTCCGTCCTCCCTCTCAACTAGTCATTTAATTGTTTATTTCCTTGCCATCTTTTTCTTGACGTGTAATGGACCCCTCTGTAACTTTGAAGTGTAATGGCAACCATGACATATTTCGTTCTATTTTATTTAGTATCCCCCAGTTCACGGCAGTTCGTCTTGTTTATTGTAATATGACGTACCTAACTATCTTGGATGTATTCCTCTTGGCTGTCTAAAAAATTTACGGCTTTATTGTTTTGTTATGAAGAGGATTTAGCTAACCCAAACTAAGCTAAATAGGTCTAAAGGCACCATAAAATCTATCTCCAAAGTTTTACAACGAGTTTGTACCCCAATAAAACACTGTACTTACCTTTGTTTAGACAATAACTACCGGCAATCACCTGTTCCTAACTGGTACTAAGAAATCAAACTAACTGATAAAGTGTAGTTCATGATTCGAATTTGACTTGAATACCTGGTTTAGCTTAATAGATATTTTACTTAGTATTCATGAAATGTATTTCTCCTTATAATCAGTAACGAATAATATTTGAGCTACCGGAACTACCATACCTAAATGACTCAAGTAGGACATTCTTGAAGGGTGGATCCTCTTTCCAGTCCCATCTTGATTAGCTTGATCTATTAAATTCGCATATAATTTAATCTTGACTTTTTTTATTGAAGGAAAGTCGGTTATTCAGCCACACCACAAACAAAATTATTGCTCTAACTAACTCGAAAAAAGTCTGCCAACTTGGGTGTGGTACAGAGCACCCTCATTTCTATAAGATTAATGAATTTATCACTGAAATATTACAAATAATTTCAAAATATTAATTTGAGGTTTTTTATAATGATGTCCGAAAGATCAGCAGCAATGAGGCTTGACAAATTTTACGATTGCGCTTGTTGCAAGTACATTGAAACACAGTATTTAGAGCAAAACATTGAGTTTTTATAGAAATCTTTTGCACATGCCTGCAAACATATTAGGACCATAGCGTGTTCTACTTCGAAAAGATAACTCATGGGAATGGTCGCGCGAACGCGAAGAATCATTTCAAAAAGCATACTCGCTCTCATCTGAAAAATTACAGTACTGTAATTTTGGTACTATACGACCCAAGTAAGCCCATAATTATGACAGTCGATTCAAGTTCTTAAGGTGTTGGGGCTGTGCTTAACCACACAATAAATGATGAAAACTTGCTGACAGCGTTTGAATCAGCAACGTTAAATTCAGGGCAGCGTCATTATTTCCAATTACATTGGGAAGAGCTATGAATCATTTTTGGTGTTCGCAAATTTGATTAGTTTCTATTTAGCACACATTTTACCGTACATACACATCTTGAACCGTTGAAATCACTTTTTATTAATGAAAATAAAAAGTTAACCGTTCTTCATCAGCATCGGTCTTTACACATGAACATCGTGTATTAAAAAAATGGATCAAAATACCGCTGGCAGATGCGTTATCCAGGTTGCCTCATCGCGAGCAAGTAGGATGCAATTTTATTCATATTTCTTCACTAATTGTCTGACTTAATAGTGGCAAACATACATATGGTCAAAAGAATCAGGGAGTTATTAAGAAACGGATGTTCATATTGTCAAATTTCAGAAGTGGAAATGAAAATATATTTTTCCGTTGAGAGACTGTCTATCTTCAATTTTACAGATAATATGTAACAATTGAGTTGCCATTCTAAGATATTTGATGTAAATAACTTTACGGATCTGCACCATCAACCAGTCAAGAATTTCACGAGGTAAATGACTAACTAGGCCTCATCTATTGATCTACCTAGTCTCCCATACTACCCAAATGTCCCATAAAATTTGCAAGGAACGTTAATTTGCTCAACGCAAATCAATTAAAAAACAAACAGTCATGGTGTAACTCGAATTTCTTTGGAAACGTGCTTATATGGATCTGTTTGAATTGAACAAACCTCATTTGTAATACTCTTTCAAAATAAATATAATATTTTCTCACGGTGAATACCATTATTTCTTACCAATAGTAAAATTGGAGGAAATTTTTTATCGTTTTCATAGATTCTTTCTACTAAAGGAATCACATTGTCAATATCAACCTCATGCATATCAAAAATCGTATACAAATCAATAGTGCACACTTGATTTTTGGAAAACAACCAGGCAATAAACACAAAATTAAACCTGTTGCTTCCAGAACAAGTTTTTATCACATACACCTAACGCTTTTCTGTCACGTTGTTTATTTTAGGGAATCAACAAACGGATTTCTAGGGGTTTTATTTTTCTTACTGTAAATTGTGGTGATAATTTCTTGTAGATCAAAACGTACCAAACTCTGCACAAAGAATTAGTAGCTAAAAGGTGTGAACTTCTTCCCATCAATAAGTATTCGTTACTCACATTGTTTCTCTTGCCAGTACGGCGCACTAGGTAATCTTATCTCAATTAAGTGAATTTTTATTATATACTTACCTGGTTTATCATGAATAATTTTGTACACTAAGTACTCCTGCAAATCATGTAAATATTGGTATGGATACGAAGGATATTTATTCGGGTCTTCATTAAATTCGACGGAGGAGAATCACGATTTGTGAGGTAGGTTAGCAACATATTAAAATAAATAATTAGTTGTTAAGTATGTTCAAGTGTTTTTTTTAATGGACCTTGATGAAAATAATCAGCTATCTTTCTCCATGGCTTGGCTTGCCTGTCCACGTCCCAATGGCTGCTGCAATCGTGGCATTCTTCAACTTACTGGCTTATTTTCATGGTTTGCTCTTTTCTACCAGCAACCATCGAAGCTGTCACAATCGTGGGCTCCTTCATAGGATCTTCAAAAGAATTTTGAATTAGTTTGTTTAAACTGTAAGGTGTTCTGCTTGCTGATCAATCTAAAAATGAGTTCAACCACTCCTATTAATTCACTCACTTTCCATCATCACATGGTCACATCGGTTAGCTACAAGCAATCAGAATAATAATTTCATTGCTTTAATACACTTATAAAAAAGTCATCTCTTTTATATTCATAAGTACCTAGCCACTAACTATAATTAAAAAATGTCACGTTCTTATAATTTAAAAAAAACATACTTACGTATTTATGTAATTCGTTTATTAATTTGTTTGCAATCTTACTTTCTAGTACTACAGTGCACGAAATATTCTGTTCCCAGTTCCTGGTTGTATTGGGGAGAGGGGGGGGGGGGGGGGTTCAGGGTACTATGTGTAATTCTTCCCCTTAGAATCTACCTGCGGCTCCTGTACATAAACAGGTTCAATCCTTCTATTAATATTTATGGTAATCTTCCTAAATTGGAATTTGTTTTCTCATAGGTTAGTAACCACTGTCGCCGCTATGCATTATGTAGTAGCAGAATTGTTTGGGGAAAACGTGACTGAAATAATACGCATTTGTGTTCATTAGCTGCGGATTTAGTTATGTTTTGGTTGGCTAAACCAGTTTATTATAATTTTTCTTATTGTCTTACGCTTCCTAACAACACAAGGTTTTTCAGTCTGGTTATTAAGGGGAAGCATTGAGTTCCAGTCATCTAATTATTCATTCACGTGCTATAACCTAGCACCCATAACAATCCAGGGATCGGTTCAGAATTTTAACGTTTGACGCGTACATTTTCTTGTAATAGAAAATTAGGCTTTTACGCTTTTTTCATTTTGTTTTAATCTTGTATTTCCTTCCAACCATTATTTTTCCTTTCCTCTTCCACTCCTGATTAATCATTAATCTCCCTATGTTCTCTCTCCCCCCTCCCCCATCCCCTCTGGATCGCAGTGTTCATACCTGACTGCGCTCTTGACTTATCGAAAAACTCATCCGTATTCCATGGTCGCAGACGTAGCCTAACATGGTAACATTATATCAACTAAATTCGCTCTGATAGCGAAACGGTTCGGTTCTATAACCTTCACTCCTTCCGTAAACGAAGCTCGATAATACAATTCTTATTCGAATGGATAGTTTGTATGCGTCAAAAAACTGTTCACTTGACTCACCCAAGTATGAAATAGGTAAGCACACTTCTCCGGTCCACGGGAATGCACGGGATAAATCATTTGATGTGGTGGTGAAGTTTAAGGAGTCCAGCAAAGTTTCATAGCATCTTGAAACTCCTCACTATTTTAATATAAATGTGCAACATACCTACCTACCTACCATTATTCACCGTGATTTTTTTTCTTTTTAACCTATCCCCCGTTAATTGTTCAATGTTAAGTTTGTGAATAACCATGTTCCTTGCGATTACAGGAGTTTTGCTTGCACTCAGTTGAAATTTCGCAAATCGAGGCGCTGTTTAACAATAGCTTAAGCACTGTTCATCCCCCATGTAAATCATTCTCCAGTTAGGTATTTTTACCTCTGCTTTTTACTATGATTTAATTTCTCTTGAATTTTCAACGTTCACTAAAAATTCAAATTTGAGGGCGCCGTTGAAATGAGCGTTTAATTTCCTGTCTCTTTAATGCCTGACACAACTTTTCCAGACAGAATTGACGTGAGGAAAGGGAGTCCTTTTTTGCCGTAGGCTCTAAGCAAAAGTATCCGAGGGTCTACGGGTCCTGCCTCAGGAAGACCGGATCACCTAAGTTTTTTAGTTTAAATTTAGTTTTCTTTTTAAATTTTAGTTTAAAAAACGGCACGAGTGGTTGTTTCTCCCAGCTCATACCAGAACTTTGGATTTGATTTGATCTTAGAGGGTTCAATTTCAGAAATAGAAGTAACAGATACTATTTAAGAAGTTTCATATGTATCAGATGAGATTGATTGGGGGTAATTTAACAACCATGGAGAATTTGGATTTATACCATAAATTATGAATTTATGCATAGTGTCCAGAACTAGTAGAGGAAATTCTTGAAAGTCCAGAATCTCTCAGATAGGGAACTGATATTTGTCGGGTCCACGGAAAGGAAGCGAGCGTCCGGTGTCCCCTCCACCTGGTTCAAGGCGGCCTTCCCCCGGGAAATTGAAGACGGCAGGAGTTTTCTTAGGAAGCAGCGAACTGCACAAAATTTAGTCCGGAGAAAGCTGCGGTAGAAAACAATTCGCTGCTGTTTCCTATCACATCCACGACTCCTAAGACGAATAGCCCCGTCGTAGTATCCAGTGCTCAAAGCAGTCCCCCTCGCGTTCGGAACAAGCGGTCGCCCCATCGTTCTCGACGTTAAGGTACCACATGAGGAGAGACTTTAGTTTAGGGTTAATTAATAGATAATTAGGATTAAGACAAAGTTGTTAATTATAGTCTCTATTTAGCTTGATTGCCGACTTTTCCTTAAATACCTAATTGAATCAAACACCCCTAAACAAGCACGACATATTCTATCCACGTCTATATATTTGCTGCTTGCTGGTTCCGAGTGATTTATGCAATGAATAATTTACAGTGAAGTAATGAAAATACGATTTATGGAAAAGAAATGTGGACCCAGACAAATAAAAAAGGGACGTACATGTACATACCTAGCATTCATAAGTCATAACCAGGTAGTTTGTTTTTTTCTTGTCGTAAACAGAGATAGGTACCTACCTAATATAGTTTCGAAAATTGCTCATTAGCTTTTAAGGCTAACAAGGAAGCACTTCCTTCTCTCAAAGTAAAGAGTCTCTGGAGCCATAAATTTCGTAGCCATTGCCAGTATGTTAAATTAGTTTAATAAGTAGCCATAAGCTTATAAAAATCAAAACCCACTGTTATTTGGTAATACCGTGAGTTCGTGAATAAATTTCGTTCGGTGGTATTAATACTTGAAGTTTCTAAATATTAGTACCTTACTCAAGGGTAAGCTTGGTAGGTAAGTAATCTTACCTAACGATAACTCATAACGAAAGCAACCTTGTTCGACATCCATAATTTACAAACGGTCAGCCAAATAAACAATTAATTTATCAGCAAACCAAAACATTTCCTTCTCCAGCAGCAAACTTGGACACCGATCCTGATCGAAACATTTCGTATCAACAGTTTGTGATCCGATCGATGATAAGAGTAAAATTTTATCGCGAATCAACTCGTGAGAATCTAGGTACCGAAACTAGTTGAATCTCCATCGTTCGTTCTGTACTCTGTACCCAAACCTGAAACATGCAGAAACTGGTCGAATACATCACAACTTATGGCCAACAAGTATTGTTTAGTTGTTGACGTATGATTCAATATGTTGTGGATTCGCCTTCGTTAGTTGGAAGAAGATGCCATTCCAAAGGTAAGCAAATAATTTGTTTCGTTTTAATTCGCATTCAAAGCAAGTGCTGAGGTAGTTAGAACGTTTCAAATAGTATTTCTTCATTGGATGGCCCTTTTGCACAGATCACTGGACCAGTGTTAAATATTAAATGGAGAATGTGGAACATCGCTTTTCAAGTATTTCTAAATACAAGGAAACTTGCACTCCCTAGATGGGCATCTGTTTTCACGGATTTGTCCAGACATCTCCAGTACTCTTCATGTTTACTACACCTCAAACGAAATGATGCTTGGATGATTGAACATATTTTTGAGACATTAAAAATATCATCATCATTAATTTTGTGTGCAGTTAGTTTCTTATCACCTTCTTATGTGATAGCTACTTTACGACTCTAAGTTGGTAGGGAGATAGCAAATGAAAACAATGACGTGTAGGACAGTTTTACATTTGTAATCACAAGACAGTTAGCAGTTCCAATTTCAGAAACATGTTATAATATACTTGTAAAATATCGGCTATCAAAAAAGTAGAAGGTACTGTAGTTATCATCGACAAGAAAACGAGTGCTGTACCCATTAAACCCGTCGATCGGATAAATCAACAATATATTATAAGAACAACACAACATTTAAAATTACACACAAAAGATAACTTTCACAACATACGTACAGAATCACAAGCTTTTATGGCTTAAAAGTATGCGATCCATGGGGTTGGTTCTGATTCAACAAAGAACACGCAAACGGTGAAGATGGCTCTAATTCCATTGAACCCAGTTGTTGATAATTATTATCAACCTTTTACGCCTACTTGATAGGGATACTCCTCTTCAAATACCAAATTACAATCGTTATTTCTTCTTCCTAAGCTTTTTACATGATTCTTATACGAGAATCTTGTAATAAGTATGTTATTTTGTAGTAGTGCAAAGGATGACCTTTCTAAATGCATAGGTACTTTTCCCTTGAGGAGGTCAATATGCACCTACAAATAATATGGCTGAGTTAGTTCTTGCCAAACCCTCGATCCGAAGTCGGAAGATTTTTTTTTAACATTCTTTCCGTTTTCTTTGACATCTCCATCTTTAATCATAGACAATAAAAAATTAAAAACAAAAAACTGAAAAATTCTGTAAATGTTAGGATTTTTCTAACACCAATTCTGAAAACTTCTGCAAAATATAATTTATTTAGCTTTCCAACAGTCTAAACAAGTTTATTTCCACTAAAAAATTTAGGGCGGCATGGAAACTTGGAATATTGAATAGTGGACATTCCACCAAACTCGACGTTTTCCTCAAACTCCCTCCAAAACTCGTAGATTAAAAAAATTGGAAGATGTCTTCCTCAAAGTTGTCTAGCCTCTCAGATCAAATTTTAGAAATAATCTTCATTCTTTGCGATCTGTAGATCTGTTACTTATACTCGTATGCAACGCACGAATGAATGACGGAAATGATCTCGAGCAGAGAATTCAAATGGGTTTGCTCGTATTTCCGCATTGCTTTGCTTGATCTTGAAGGGATCTTGCCTTTCTATAAACACCTGTCCAGAACAATGTTTTTGACGCTTTGCTCGGTGCTCTTCCACTCTTTACTTATTCGCACAAACTTAATTCTTACAGTTTCCATCCGGTTATGGTTTATATTTTTAGGAAATATGCGGATTTCATCAGTTTATTTTTTCACAAATCAATATTTCTCTCTGCTAGTTCGCAAATGTAAAATCCATCAAGCATTATTTTCTAAGTTCAATCTCACAAATGTGGAAGACGGTTGGGAAATTAAGGTTTAGTAATTTCATAACAACTTCAACAGAATCGTATTATTACTGACTGCAGAGCACGTGCGAATGGTATCCATGTAACTTCGACGGTTTTCATTGGATTTTGCGACAAATTTCTGGGAATGTGTGGGTCAAGCCGAACATGGCCCTTTGCCATTTGCCAAACAAGCATTGTTTGTTTACCAAAACGATATTGAACTGATTTGATTTAGATTCATGAAAAACACCTCTGGGAAATTCTTTGCAGCGATTTACACTGCAGATCCGTGGAAATTAAATTTGAAATTTCGGCTTCCTGGAGTTTCATACCTTCACCTTTTCCAGCTCCTTCGCTCTCTCGATTTTCAAACTTCAGACATTATTGGTCTCGTAACTCAATGCACAGAAGTCATCAAACTGATCTCTTAGCTGAGTCATCGACAGCGGTTCAAGACATCGCACAAAATCATTTCATGCGTCGTGGTTAGATGCCATCTTCAATTAGGTATTACGTGAACATGTAATGTTGAAACTCATTGTGTCAATATTTGCCCATTCAGTTCCGGTCCGTCTGTTTTATATGTTCTTTTATTTACTTATGTCATGTTATTTGCATCTGGATTCCTACATTTTGCCCTCAATTTATTACATTTTATTTGAAAAAATTGCCTAATTGTCTTGTTTACTTGTGTTTCTCTGTGTTCATTGGTTTGTTCACATTGAAAATGTATTTTATGTGAAGTTCAATGCGATCAAACTGTTTTCAATCAAACTGTTGTCCCCTCGACCGTAAGGATTATTGATTCTTTTGAAGTACGAGTAGAATGTTTAACCATAGCATACAAGTGTGTTCTCAAATAAACGGAATATAAATAGCTGGCATGATTAACGTAAAACTGAGAATTATATAATATCTGCTTAGTTACAAAAGTTTCCATGTTGTATTGAGTGTCAAATGTATTAGTTACCTGGTTTCAAAATTTGTACGTTTGCTAACTTACTTAGCTGTAAGCTTGTACTCCTGTTGACAGACAAGCGGACTGAAAATCGATTCACAATAAAGCCGACTATACAGCATTGAACTTAGTTACGCGGTTTGCACAGGTAAAGAGGTATTGTCTTTTATGGCTTATCGAAAGGGCGATATTACGGCGACCTCCACTTGGATCATAACCGGGAGGCACAGTTGGACTGTTAAACGGTGTCCACCACTTCCTCGACGAGCCAGACCATCGACGGACGTCCTCCGGACGATCTTCACGAGCTGTATCCCCTCTCGCGCGAAAGCTGGAGTACCCTCTCCCACCCTCCTCCCCGCCTTTTATGTGCCCCAAGACCATTCTTTATTCATTGCTACTCGTGTTTTTCTATACGACACGGGCTCAGTAGCCATTTCCGATACCTCCGCCTTTACCCTGAATGATTGACAGTCAGGTCAGCTCGTACGTGTGAAACGCTGAAGTGGATTTTAGTAAGTTCAAAAATTCTGGAGTTTAAATCTAACCGTATGAAGTGCATTTATTTAACGGTTCTCTCTTTAATTCCGAGTTTTTATTTCGTTTTATTTCACGACTTGAGTCAGTATTGAGATTTTCCAAGAAGAGAGGGAAAACTGTATTCTCATTGAATTTTTCTGGACATTTTAGGAACTTTTGATTTATGCGACTGACCGATAAAATATGTTGTGCCCTAAAAAAATAAATTTTCACTCAAACTGACCACAAATTGGTATGGATTAAAAAATTTGGTTTGCGGAAAAATAAGTTAAATAATTTTAAGAGCATCTAAATATGTCAGCTCAGAGGATTGAGAAAAAAGTAATGAAAAAATTGTAGAGCGGAAACATAACTTTAAAAAAACAAACAGTGAAAAACGTCTGACATATTAAGCACTATTGCACGGAGCTTCTTTGTATCCCTAATATGACTATGAAGATCATTGAAATGTTTCAAATATTCTTATAAAATTCAATAGAGGATATATACAACTGGGGGGATCGGGTTCAAATGGCTCTTATATTATTGAACCATCCCGGCAACTTGAAGGGGTCCATCTACAGCATGCACATTCTCTCAAATTTCATCAGAATCGAATATTGTACAAATCAAGCGTAGTACAAAGATTTATCTTTCGTGCATGCTTATTAACGATTTTATTAATCCTTATTAGTTATAATAACGATTGCTTATTAATCCGTCCTTCCTTGACCACTCACCAAAATCGAAAGAAAACTTCAGAAATTAAGTTCGTTACTACAGTCTGCGGACACACATACACGTAAAGAAAGTTTTTCAGATTAGTATGACACGTAAAATTCGTGTAGCAATTTCGATTTTGGTGACGAAATATCATTAACCTCCCAAAAGTGGAAACCAATAGGTAGAATAGGGAACAAAATTATAGTCCTGTCTTTAATTTGCCGTAGAAAAAATGAAATAGGGTGGTTCGCACATTTTGCGTTTCCACTCGCTTAGCGCTACCTTTATCCTGAAACAATAACATTGAATTTATTCTAGACCGTAGACACATTGCCTGAGCATTCCATTGAAATGTACAAATATTAAGAGGACGTTAAGGATTGAGCTTGCGAAGAGACAGCCATTGGCCCGCCGAACATTCATAGTGCCCTGAATGGATGAATGAATGAATTTCCGCATGCCACTATTGCTACAAAAGGAACGCTAATGTCGACCTAAAAGTAGCCGTCACGGCTAGAAATGCGTTTCAAGTAATATAGTATTGAACAAGACATTCAGAGATCAGGTCAATCCCTGACTTTATTTTCAAAAGGGACGTGTCAAGTATTAACAGATCGTAACTTTGAGGGAGTAAGCTTAGTTTTATGAATAATAAAAACTGGAAAAAAGATGGGTGTAAAGTTTGAGCGTTTTGATATTGTCATAAGACCCTATACGAGAACGACAGAACGCGCTACAAACAATGAAAATTTCACTAGTTTTTAAAAGAGTAAGAATTTGTAAAAGTAAAGCTCGCAACTCCTTTCCTGGTTTTCACTTCTCTCACACGAGATAAGAATAACTAAAGGCTTTTCTTTCAACTGACATTCAACACAACAAAGACTTAACAGTTGGTCAAATAACAGGTCCGAGATTCGGAAAAAGTCTAGTTCTACGAGTAGTTCTTCTCATAGTTCTTTCCAAAACGTGAGGGGTGGGAAGTGGCGAAGTCCAAGGGAATTTTCAGGCCCGAGTCCAAAATTGTGTGGTAGGTTTACTCTTGTTTAAAAAAAATGAGCCAGGACTGAACATTAAAGTAAAATTAATTTCCTTGCTTGCCGATGCCCTCATTTTGTTCATTGAAATTCGGGTAAAAATTTTGATTTTGAAGGAACTTTTGTTTTTCAATTATTGAAAGTGATTATGATGAATATACTTTGTATGAATATGCCATTGTGAGCTTGTGAACAAGAAGAACTTCTTGAACTCACTACTTCCCCGATTTCTCCTACTTCCGCTATCATTTGAGTCACTTCCAGCGGCAATTCAATTTTCTAAAAATTGGATGAAGTTTAATATTGTTTTTATTGTACCTTCGAATTCAAAATCAAATTCCATGCGTTAATTACTCCCCTGAGTCTTATAGCGAAGTGTACCTACCTATCTGGATTGGTGTTTATCCGTCGCTAAATAGAGTGAGTTCCTTACCGATCACTTGATGTGGCTTATGGAGTTAATCTTTTATTTAATACTTTTTCAATTATTCATCAGACACGCTGTAACAATTGAGTGTGAAATGTCAAATTTGGAAATAATCAACTGCGTGTACTCATTTGTAGTATCTTTCATTATGATATATCATCTTGAAATATATAAACCAGGCATATATATTTCAAGTTGCATATCTTGTCTATTTGATATATGACCAATGAGATACCAAACAGTAAAAAGGTTTGATAGTCATTGCGCCAACCATGATTCTTCTCTTCTCTCATTTCTTCAGTAACCTGTAATGTCAAATTCATTGAACAAAATGATTATACTGAGTTTTGAAGTACCATTGTAAACCGTATCAAAACTTCAGATGCTACAAAAATCTTTTTGCATTAGTTTAAAAGGGGCTAGGAAACTCTTTTTGTTGAGCTACGTTTTTTATTCGTGGTAGTTTGGTCCTGTTAATAATTTTGGTTGATATTTACCAGAGTGAAGTGTTTAATTCTAATACATTAGGTGCGAGTGAATTAATAAAAGAATGATATAAAGCGATATCACATGTCAGAAGGAATGAAAACAGTAATTAGATTTGTCAGTTTTTCGACGTGACACTCGACCACTTGAAACGTAGGTATGAGCACACACTCATCACAGACGGCTATTTGAGAGTAATAATCACCTTTTGTAAAACAAGTGCTTTTCTTTAGTTTTACAAGGTTTCAATTGATTGAGATATCTTCTGTGTAGTGTAATCAATTTCTCATCAAAATACCAATAAAATGTTCCTAATTTATCAAGGTTTGGCAAACTGGCGATTAATTAGACTTGTAACCATGTATATTGACGTCATGGGCTATCAATATGCTTAAAATAATCGAACGTACCAGAGTTTTGCCACATTTGCTACCTAGTCTTAAATAACCTCAATAAACAAATTCAAGATTTAATGATTCTGGAAATGCTGATATTTTAACCTAAAATCTAAAGGATTTACCTAGTGTGCTGTTATCAGATCATATAAAATTCCAATATGTAGTGTTGCTTCTTTACTTATCTGATGATAAATGAGGATCTTATTTCCGGCTAAAATGTTATGAAGAGCTTCAACCCAACATGAGTCCCTCAGTCAACACTATTAGCAAAAAAAGATACTTTTTGCGCGATTATGGAGTTTTAAAATCATTGCTTATTTAAATTGATCAAAAACAGCTGTTTGCACATTAAAATTCGGTGCGTCCACAGTTTATCGATAAAAAAATGAACTCGTTAGAATTTAGCCACTCTTTTTCAACTATTCTTCTTGTCAATCTTTTGAATGTTATTAATTTAGATTGGAATTTAGGGCTATCCTCGGCCCATATATGATTTGTTTACATGTTTGTAAATGAAAATATTCAGAATATTTCAGTAGGTATGAAGAACAATGATAAGGAACCATAGATTCACCGCAAAAACAGTTGAAATGTGCTGGACGATAGATTAATAAACTGAGATAAGTCTAAAGCTGCTTGCTTCAGTTGTCTGTCACCTTCCTCAATCTCCTCTCTGCTTATTCAGTAGGACTCTTCTTTCCTCTTCCACTATGATTGAGCTCCGACAGGTCAACAAAAATATTCAAAGATTCAAATGAAAAAAAAGTATGACTCAATTCTTGAAGGCAACTAAATTTTAATACCTCATATTCTATGCTTGAATTCTCCGGTTAACACCTATTGCTGCTCCATCTAATTTGTTGAACCTCTGATTTTTAGGCCTGACTTTTGCTGATTTAAAACTGGCGAACCATGGGCGTGGACAAGGATCATTTCCACGGTGTTGATCGACGCACTGATTACGCCGCCAGTAAACCTGTGGTGGTAATGTTCTAATTTCGTTTCATGCATAAGGATGTTTTTAAGTCGCAATCTAAATATTCTAAATAACAAGATGTTCGATAAAAGGAATACCTGTAGATAAGAGTTGGAAAGCGATTCAGGTTCAGGGAAGTAGTCCTAAAAGAATGGGTAGGATGGACTGGGAGAGAGGGTTTATTTATTTAAAGGAGGGTGGCATACCTGCAAAAACCTGTTCAGCGAAAAATATAGTTTTCCCTCGCTTTGGAATAAGTTTCTTCAAAATACCGTAGAAAGCTGCTAAGTACTTATTATACTACAATAATACTAAAGGTGAATGTTCACTTTGACATTAAATGTACATTAAAGAAATTTACATTTGACATTAAATAAATTTTATTGAATCATTCTACTATGCTGAAATTTAGTACGGAGCTATTTCAGACATGAAAAAGAGATTTACCAAGTACGAAACCACCCTGGTCAGCTTGGAAATATCGCTCTTATAGTTATGCTACACGTCACAAACGTTTCTTAAGTTTCATTTGATACGCTATGTGAGGCATCCCGGGATCAATTTAATGTACTATTTGAAGATTATTTGCAGAGGCTTGAATTCTAAGTCTTGATTTATGGTTAGGTAAAAATAATAATTATTCATAACATAAGAATACATACATAAATCAATCAAAACTTCGCGAAACATGGAATTGGAATTGTTCTAAATGTGCACGTGGATGTTAATTTATTTTGAAGAAGATTTATAAAAGTTCGAAATTAGATAATTTCACAATAGGTACCACTGAATTAAAACTGAACGTGTAATAGGAAGCTTATTGTTTAGTTTTTCGTTGATACGTCCCTATTGAAAAAGCCGGCCGAAAAAAGTTCGTTTTTCTTGCGATCTGTTCAGTTGGATGTAAACCAATTTTTCAACGTCGGAAATCGACCGTTTTTCGAACTCATTGAAGTCAATAAAATATGTTTTGGTGGTTGAGATGTGGTCCAATCACGTAGGTCAATCCTGTCAAATTTGAAATTTTTGCTGGAGCTAAATGACGAGGGAGGCGTATCATAAATTTCATATAAGAAATGAGAAGATTAGTTTTCCCAGACTTATTCGTTCAGTTGAGTTTCTTCTATTCCAAATCTAAGTTAACTGACACAATTGGGACTATCCTACTACCTGTCAGGTGGCAAGAGATATGATTAGTATCTACCTACAACCTAGACCACCGTATCAGGCAAAGTTGTGCTTACAATATTTAAGTACCTTCAAAGCAGGCACGTACCTTCCCAATAGCAGTTCAATGCTTCATCCCCACTTCCGACCATGCTCCTATTCATATACCAAAGGAACAAAACCCTTTGCTTTTGTGAATATTATCGATTCCACCCTTCCATAGCCCCAGCTTGGCTTTCTGGGTCATTACCAATTTCTTTGGGGTCTAGGATCGTTGATCTCAATTCTGGTTTGCTGCTATTCCTCAATGCTAGTGCAACCAGTATAGTGATGCCTAACAGGAGATATTACAGAAGGAAAGATATCCGGGAGGCCATTCAGCGTTTGAAAGTCAGTTCTGTCACTCTGCATGACCACTTTAAATAGGTATTATTTAAATAGGTTTTATTTTCCAATAAATATGAACTTCTTGGTAATGGTGCACGAACGGGGAAGACACTCATGGATTCATGAGGGCTTGTACAAGAACATGGTTTTACTTAGAGCATTATGAATAAAGAGTATCAAGATATTATCTTATTAATACCTATTATTATATTAATATATTAATATCAAGATATTATTAATACCTAGTTCAATTGGGATATTAATTGAAATTGAGTTGAAATTAGAGTGAATTATATAACTCACTCAACTATAATTAATCAATGATAAATCGAAAACTTATTTTGAGTCACCTCACGGTGACTTTCCTCTGCCGGTATTCTGCTCTCCTACTTGATGATTGTAGGGGATCTGTACAAAAATGCTGCTTAGTGTATGAAAAGCAAATAAAAAGATTACCCAAGAAATGTTGATGAGTTCACTCAACAAGTGGATATAAACCATCCATTTATTAAATTTACTTTCTTCAGTCGTTTGCTTTGTTCCTACTTGAACCCTGAATAAGGCAACCCTAAGATTTGGCACCAGAACTGGCTGATTTAGGATTCAATCGGTTCCGCATCAAGTCAATGTGAATAAAAGGTGTGAATTAGTTTTGGGTAGGCATTTAGGTTTCAAATTTGATTTTTCTCAGTTTTAACTAAGAAATACGAATTAACCTTAGCGGAAAATGGGAAGGAAGCTCAAGTTACGTAATGAACAATTTTGAATATTTAGTC
Source organism: Creontiades dilutus (assembly GCA_031894815.1). NCBI lineage: Eukaryota > Metazoa > Arthropoda > Insecta > Hemiptera > Miridae > Creontiades > Creontiades dilutus. The sequence goes on along the minus strand of JAVIWC010008777.1, from coordinate 484,503 downwards.
ATTCGAATAGCCTGACGTTTGCGCTACTCCCTAAATATCTTAATTGTTTATTGAGATATTGCTTCTTATTTCTTAATTTTTATTGTTGTCCTAATTCATGATATGACGGTGCACGCATACGTGTTTGCAATAATAGTTTTTTGTAAGCGTTCTTTTTATTTTGTTTTATTATTATTTTGACGTCGAATATAGTTTTGGTTCAGCAGGAAGTTCTTGATACATTCCTCTCGTAGCATTGGGTCTCACGCCACCCCTGCCATAAGATATAACAATATTGATAGTTTTCAAGAGTACCTCTCACTCAATGTAGAATGTTGGAATTGACTGTTTTTAGTATGTTATTAACTACTCAATAGATACCTGAAGTTATTTAATATGATAAAAAATGATCCTGTTATGGAGTTTGTTCTCAATTTCCTCGAAGTCCAGCTGCAGAAGGTGTAAAACAAAAACAACTCTCAGTCTCTATGGGTATATATTTTATTACATTCTTTCATATCAAATTAAGAAAGTCACCATATTATTTGAGGATAGCACTGTTATTTCAAAATTAAGAAAATAAAATAGGGAAAAACTTGCCTAAGTTGATATTACTTCAGTTCTACTATAGGAATATGATTTAAAAGAAAATACTGAGACCAAGGGGAGAAAATGTTTGTCAAGTTGGGTGTGCCATCTACCTTCCTCCTACCAGTAACATAAGCATATAGCTCATTAAAACGAAAATAATCTTAAAAGATTTAGAACATCACATAGCTACAACGATGTTCCAGCGAACCTTACAGTTTAGTCCAAAATCCTTCAAATGGGTGAGTGTGTGTGACGTGTGTTGGAGTGTTGGAGTTCTGTCGCGCTTATTCTGAAGGGGATAAATTAAGATACGATTCCAAAAATAAGCGCACTACGAAAAATGTACAGACAATCAGAACCATTGTTTTACATGGCTAAATACATTAAATACATAAGTGTTTGACCAATAATGAAAACGATTCCAAAAATATCATAAAAATCGGGTAAAAACTAAAAATTTTCACAATAATACCATGTTTTTGCAAGGAAAGCAGCTAGGTACCGAATACGATCGTGTTGAAATTGAAATTTGATTATTAATCCATCTTCCCCGAGTAGCCTCCGAATGTGATCGAGATCTCTAGAACCTACAAAAATTATGTTTGGTGGATTACACAAGCGCATGTGCAGACTGAAGTGTTTATTTTCGACCAATGAAATAGGTCAGGCAAAAATCTTGCGCCTAACCCTCGTATTCTTTGAAGGTTTCAAATCGGATGAAACTCGTGAATATTCCACAAAACAGATTACAACCTCATATGCTTAGACACGGCTCCTTCAGGAAGTCATGGCATATGGAATAGAAATCGTGCAGGGCCTTCAGTTTCGTTAAACAAGATGGTGCTGTAGTTCATTTTTCGAAATTTCCTCCCGCACTGTTTAATGTGATCAGAATGTCTAGTGTGATGAGAGAAGCAGTGAGAAACTGTTTCAATACTTATTTTTTTTATAAAAGACTCAGCAGTCCACTGCAATGAATGCTGTTCACCAAGTCAAGATTTCAGTTTATCCACAAATTGGAAAATATCGTGATCCATATAAAGTTCTCGTCAAGCTCAAATATACAATCAACTACGGGTAAATCGGCAGTCGGTATTAGTTTTAACTCGATGAAAAATTCCGTTGTTTCAACCAGCAATGCCGTGCGCTGGTTGCGTGAAGTTCGAAAAACATTACTGTGAGCACACACACCTCCTTTTCTGCATGCACTTGAATATTCCTTTTACAATATTGTTGAAATGCAGGTCAGGATAGGCCTCCACCACTAAAAACGAATCACTGACCTATTTAAATACAACTTGAAATAGTTTTATTGAGTTTTAGTAACTACTCCAGGACCTTAAAGCTTTTTTAAATCTACCTACTAACATTGGGGGATTCAGAGTTTATTTGGGCAGATAATTGATTCAAATTGGAGGAAATGGCAGAGAAATCCATGCTATTAACAGGGAGCGTGTCTACAAATCATATGGTTTGTCTGCTGCAAGCTCAAGTAAGACTCGATGAAGGAAGCAATATTTTTGTCCTTTGAAAGTTAACATACCTACTATGAATTATGGTTCTTTCAAATGTATAAATATGAATATTGAATCGATCGCAAGGACTATGATTATTCATCTTTCCATTAATAAGAAATGCTTCGGTAGGCACGAGGATTCTAGAACACTGAATAAGTATTTTGTTTCTATTACACCATGATAAATACATAGTACCTATACGTATGCAGCGACTTGTGAGTTTCATGAGGAGGTATCAACTTAACTCAATGAATTATAAATTTCTCTGAATTTCAGAATGTTGGTTGGACATGGAGGCTAGCCTTGGCGTGTGTGTCAACTTTCGTTGGTGCAGGGTTACCTATAGGATGGCAATTAGGTGTTATAAATACCCCAGCTAAGGTAAGTATTTATGTTCACGTTTTCGAGTTACCTATTCACTTCATTTTCTAAGGAAACTATTGCGCCTTAACTTTTTGTCATTTTAACCTAAAACGAGTAGGTCATGTTCAAAATTGTACCCACATATATACATCCCAACCAGTTTTATTGAATGACTGACTGAATTGACACCACCTAAATACCAATCTATACTATCTATCTTACCCAGACCAAAAAATTATAAATAATAACAATAATAATAAAGATCTCCAAACTCTCAATCATTGTCTAACCTGTTCTATTTGTTTATTAGATTATCCAACAATGGTGTAACGAAACTGTGGCTGAGAGATACGATGTTCACCTCACTGAGTCCGGTCTGAACGTTCTTTGGTCAGGAATAGTGTCTATCCTATTGATAGGAGGGATGACAGGATCTTTGTCGGGTGCTATTGTTGCAAATAAGATTGGGAGGTAAGTTAAATTTATTTGTCACCAGCGAAAACAACATTCCCTGTGTCCTTGTTTGATGCGATCGACTTGAAACTGATTTTTCCCGTCTGTACTTCAAGTTTGAGCAACATCGGACTATTAGAACTTGACAAATTATGTTTGATGGATTTTACTTTATTTTTAGGCTTCTTAAGACGTCTCTCTGAAGCAAGGCTGCAATACTGCAATTCGTGAACGATTTTCATGATTCTTTTTTGTTCGATCCCAACTTTACTCAATTTGTACAAAAACTTCGGAAATCATGTTTTTACTGATAAGGAGGTTGTGCCTAGCCTTTCAATCACTGCTCAAGCAAGAATTCTAGACCGATCCATGTCTCTTTTTTGTAATTAAGATTTTACAGAGTTGGTTTAGTGTTTAAAAATATTTCTAGTTGTGCAACAAAGCTCCAAGTTTTGAATTTTCTGTCGGGAGGGAGGTTGACGGGGTAATGGACAATCCACTCAAGTGCTGCTCCGATAGCCTATTCTGCCGATTTTTTAAATTCTTTTTCGTCCTTGAGTATTTACGGATAAATCAATTTTTTTAAATGTTTAGTTCATCTTGAAAATTTCTTCATTTTTTCGAACAGAGAATGATAAGAAATCTATCGTTTTTTCCACTAGTGTCCTCAAAATTTATTTGAGAGGGTAATTCAAGGAATTAAGGCCATTTTATTGGCTTGAAAACTTAAATCGTCAAAAAGCCAGAAAAACACAAATTAAAATAAAAAAAAATTCTCAGAAGGCATTAAACGCTAAAATTAATTAATAGAAAAAAAAAATTGCTGGAAATAGCCTCTAGAACCGACTCTTGGAGTTTGATGAACTCAAGTCGGGACTCCCTGTATAATCTGGATAGAGTTGAGTTTTTAATTTTAAAAAATCTATATTAACAAATAAATGAGTTATGTGACTTATGGAGTCCTCACTGCGTGGTATGGAGGTCGTAACGTCACTGACTAAGGAGACGCTGAAAGCAAATCCTTTCAAGACTAAATAGACGTTCGTTGGTATAAACAAGCTTCATGTCCTTAAATGTCCATTCCCGTTAGTTTATTCTGCGCTGCTCCAACTTCATCTTTAATCATCTTTCTTAACTATTAATTTCGTTTTGGTCACGTACCTAGTAGCGTATTATTCAACGCAAAGAATTGAACAGCTAGGTACTTTCATCGTTTAGTTGAATGTTCAAAAGCTTGAACATTTTGTTTCAAACATATTAATTAGTTGAAAGTAAGTGAAAGAGAGAACAGCATGTTCTGTAATTAGTTTATGCTTCACATTCTTTGATTAATTTTAATCTATTATTTATCATTAGATTTTTTAAGGCAATAAAACTATCTTTTGCTCTCAAAACCGTACTATATTATGTCAAAGAGAATGTGCCCTGATGAAAGAATTATCAGTTGTGAAGAAGTAACTCACCATTAGCCTTAGTTGTAAAGGTATGTGTGTAGTGTAGTTATTTTCATTTTATTATAAAAACCATCTATTCATTTGCATTTCAGGAAAGGAACAATGGTTCTGGGCGAAATTGGATATGTTATCGCTGGTGCTCTCTTCTTTGCGTCAAAACCATTCAAAAGTATTGAGTTCCTTTTCGCTGGTCGCCTTCTAATCGGACTGTGCTCTGGTTGGTTTTTTTGTGTATGTGCATGTGTAGCTATTCAACTAACATCTCCTCTCAAATACTTACTGCAATCATATATCTACCAGTAGATTATGCCCAGTGATGATTCTTCCTAATATACTATCGGATTACGAACTAGGTATGTTCCAAACTACCACTTTCGAACAGCAATTATACAATTTTGCAGAGTAACTGCTCTTTAAATGCAGACTAACTTTGATTTTTCTATCATTGAATTAATTTTATTTCGATTAGTTTATCTTTTACGGCCGTAGGTAATGATCGATTTTGACTAGATGTGTCCAATACTTTCAATTTACAGGTCTTATCACAGCAGTAATGCCGATGTACCTCACGGAATTGGCACCTATGACACTTCAAGGAGCAGTGGGTGTTGTTTGTCCTCTCGGACTCACCTCTGGTGTATTTATCGCTCAAGTAGCGGGCTTGAAGGATATTTTAGGTGAGTTTCCACCATCGGATTAGATTGTTAATAAATAAATCTATTTCGTTTCATTTATATTGTTGTGACTTGGACGGATTAAGGGAAAACTGCTTTATTGATCAACGTGCACGAACAAGTTTTCTCCCTCACTACCAACTTTTTGGTCTCCATTATCAAATCCTAACAATATTTGTCATTAACGAAACTCCTGTAATATATAACCATTTACTTCTTGAACTGAAGTAGCAACTCTACACTTATCCCCTCTCTTATTTTATATGTGGCTCACAACATAAAATAAGTCCGTGGGCAAAAACGACTTTCATTGGTCCCTTAGGAACAAATCGTTGGACACCCTTAAACATTAAAATCCTGCTATCGTAGAAGAATACCTCGAATCTGATTTCATTATGACAAACTTTGGAGCCATTGCTAAATTCTAAAAGTTTGTTCATGTGTCGTAACAGACAAATAATTGGTTCAAAAAACTGATTGAATGGAAAAAAAGAACTGTTACTTGTGTGTACATATGCAAGCATGGAAAATGAGTCTCATCAAACCATAACAATAACAGCCTTGACCATCAAAGGTCGGTTGGCGAGAATGTAAAGAGGATCAACTTAGGACAAGCCAGTACATTCCTTGACCATTTCAAACATATATAGACGCCTATTAGTTTCAAGAAACGCAAAAAACCACGTAGAAATTTAATTTGAAGGCCACCACTTTTCTACCTTTCGCCCGAACACATAACTTCCTACCTGCTATGTGAGAAAGCAATAAATGCAATGCTCTATTTAGAATTCATTGATAGCTTATGAAAGGTGTTTTTTTTTCTAGCAATATAATATGGAACAATGCGCACCAACTCGTTCCTTTAGATTTAGTGAACTGTTAATATTTTTGTTGTGTGATTCAATAATGTACTTATTCCATGATGATGTACTCCATGATTTATTGTACCTTGCGGGGTGGTGAATGATAGCAGGATAAGGATTAGATGCTGATTAGAAACACGTGCAGATTTGTTCTATTGTTCTTCGAATTAAAATATACTTAGTTTATTGTGAAATTCTATTTCAGTATTATTGGAAATACCAGCGTCCCGAAACATGGCGCAGTCGTTAAATTGATTGATTTTGCAATTTAAAAAAAAAAAAAAAACGAGAGTTTTCGGTTTATGTGATCAAGTTTCCGCGAATATCGATCGCGAGTTACACATTCGCTTCGGGCGTCAGATTCGACTACAGAATGCCAAATGAAACGGATCCCATTAATTTACATGTAAAACCACCAGAATCCTTTACATTCAAACCAAGTGATTGGAAACCTTGGAAGCAACGATTTGAAAGATACCGGTCGGTAAGCAAATTGGCAACAGCGCCTGAGGAACAGCAGGTAGATATGCTAGTGTATTGCATGGGCGAAAAAGCCGAGCAAATTCTCGAATCTTTTTGTTTAAAGCCGAATGAATCAACCAAATATGCCATTGTGATGGAGAAATTTGAAAACCATTTCACGCCTAGGAAAAACCTGATATATGAGCGCGCAAAGTTCCTCAAACGAAAACAACAGTCATCAGAGACAATTGAAGAATTTGTCACTGATTTGTATAGTTTAGCGAAATCTTGCGAATGGGAGAAACTCGAAGAACAAATGTTGTTGATGATAATTATTATTGGTATGCGTGATCAGGCATTGAGCGATCGTCTACAGCTAGAATCTGACCTCAAATTAGAAACCGCAATCAATACCATTAGGAAATCGGAAGAATTGCTTCGACAAAAAACTGAACTAAACGAACCTATTGTTGATGAGGTCCGCAAATCAACCAATCGTTATGGGGTGAAACCAAAATCGTATATCAATAATCATTCTAAACACAAAGGAATGTATGGAAAATCAACACAATCTAACAAATACACAAATACACCCTGTGCATGGTGCGCAGCCTATCCATCACACAGACGAGGGTTATGCCCCGCAAAGAATGCTACCTGTTTGGAATGCAAACGTCCAGGACACTTTGCAAAAGCTTGCAAGTCCAGAAAAGTTAATGAGTTGGAGTTATTCGATCGAAATCAAAATGAGCATAGTCAAGGCGATCAGGATTTTTTCATAGGGTGTATTGGTGATGGAAAATCAATTACAATGAACGATCCATGGACCGTAACTCTCGGGTTCAATGATAATACTGATCACATCGTGTTCAAAATTGATACAGGCGCAGATGTATCAGTATTACCTGCTAGCTTAAAATTAAATAGAAAAATAAAAGTTACACCAACTGAGAAAATTCTTAAAGGTGCTGATGGAAATCAACTATCAATATTGGGAACTATTAATACTAACCTCTCCTACAAAAACATTGTATGCGACGAAATCTTTTATGTGTCAACAAAATCCTGTAAGCCTTTGTTAGGGAAACCAGCTATTGAAAAACTAGGATTGTTGGCAAGGATTAACCAAATTACGAAAGGACCTATGAATTGGATAGAAAAACATCCCACTTTATTCAAAGGGTTGGGGTCCATTTCGGGTGAGTATACTATTAAGCTAAAGGAAAATGCCAAACCCTTTGCTATTCACACCCCACGAAAAGTGCCTCTACCACTCTGGGATGAAACAAAAATCGAACTGCAAAAAATGATCAAATTGGGCGTTATTACACCTGTCCATCAACCAACTGATTGGTGTGCGCCGATGGTAGTTGTCCCTAAAAAAGATTCAAAAAAGGTCAGAATTTGCGTGGACTTGACCAAATTAAATGAAAACGTTAAAAGACATTACTACCCTATTCATGCTATTGATACTACACTTGCCCGGGTAGCTGGGGCTCGAATATTTTCCAAATTAGACATGAATCACGGATTTTGGCAGATGAAGCTCAGCAAAGAATCTCAACATTTAACAACATTTCTAACCCCATTTGGGCGGTATTGTTTCCTTAAGACGCCATTTGGAATTTCGTCTGCACCTGAACTCTTTCAGAAGCGCGTCACTGAGACGCTCCAGGGGCAACGAAACGTAGTGACCCACATGGACGATGTACTTCTTTGGGGTAAATCCCAAGATGAGCACGATGAGGTACTTGAGGAAGTTCTTTCCAAACTGGAACAAGAGGGATTCACACTAAACAAAGAAAAATGTGAGTTTTCAAGGAAATCTGTAACATTCCTTGGTCATAATTTGTCTGCTGAGGGAATAAAAATTGATGAATCGAAGGTAAGGGCAATCAAAGAGATGGAGGCACCCACGGATATTGCAGGTGTTCAGAGGTTTTTAGGTATGGTCAATTTCATTGGGAAATACATACCAAACAGAAGCCACATCATTAAACCAATCAGCGACTTGCTGAACACAAAAAATACTTGGTATTGGGGAGACACCCAGAAAACTGCCTTCACTCACATCAAGGAATTACTCACCTCACCACCGACTCTGGCATTTTACCATCCTAATCTCCCAACTATGGTCTCCAGCGACGCTTCATCTCATGGCCTAGGTGGAGTGTTATTACAAAAACAACGCAATGATATTTGGAAACCCATTGCTTACATTTCACGGACGCTTACTGATAGTGAACGAAACTATTCCAATATTGAAAGGGAGGCACTCGCTGTTGCTTGGAGTTGTGACAAACTAAAAGACTACATAGTAGGAAAAGACATTATAATAGAGACGGATCATAAGCCTCTTCTCAGCATATTGAAGTCGAAAGATCTAAATGATCTTACTCCTCGGCTTCAACGCATCCGAATTCGGCTCTTGAGATATTCCTATCAGGTGGTTTATACTCCTGGTAAGCACTTAGCCACTGCTGATTGTCTCTCCCGTAGCCCTACCTTCGGCTCTAAACACTACGATCTTGAGGATGAAGTAGATGCATTTATCCACCAAATTTCATCGAATTTGTGTGCATCTGACCATATGATCAGCAGGATATTGGCTGCACAGAAATCAGACCCAATCTGCTTAAATCTGATTAATTATTGTCTGACCAGTTGGCCAGAAAAATGCAAATTGCCCATCATTATGAACTCCTACTACCCTACACGAAATGAGATCAGTGTAATTGATGGTATATTGTTGAAGGGCACAAGATTGGTGATCCCTGAGGCATTACGAGGTGAGATGTTGCAACGATTACATGTTGGACATCTTGGGATCAACAAATGCAGGCTTAGAGCAAGCCAAACTCTCTGGTGGCCAGGTTTGTCTAAAGACATAGAGAGAGTTGTATTGGAATGTTCGGAGTGTGCTGAAAATAGGGTACAACGTCACGAACCGTTATTACCAGCAGAATTTCCGTCAAGACCCTGGGAAAAGGTTGGCATCGACCTTTTCAAACTACAAGGAAAGTGGTTCATCACTGTCACAGACTGTTATTCGCGCTATTTTGGAATTGCAACTCTGCAGTCCCTCAGTACTAGGGAAGTAATTGATAAGTGCAAATCGATATTCAGCCGCCATGGAATCCCCTCTGAGATCCGAACCGATTGTGGCACACAGTTTTCTGTACGCTCACCTACAATCCGAAACGCGGAGTTCCAGTCATTTGCAGATGAATATAATTTCCGTCTGACAACCAGTAGCCCACACCATCACCAATGCAATGGTTCAGCAGAAGCTGCTGTAAAAATAGCCAAATCAATTCTGAAGAAAAATAAAAACGATGCTTACCTGGCACTTCTCAGTTACCGCAATACCCCTATTGCTAATGGTCTCAGCCCGGCACAGCTCTTATTTGGTCGTAGACTCCGTGACAACCTACCAGTCCTTCCCCAAATTCTCGATGAAAAACCTGATGTTTCATGTCTTAGAGAGCGAGAAGATAGGTATCGCAAGATTTATAAGGCAAATTATGATCGCAGGCATGGTACTAGAGAGCTTCAACCACTGGCAGCAGGGGATCACGTGTGGGTTCAGGATAAAAAGAAATCAGGGATTGTTGTGTCTCGAGCCGAGGAGCCTCGATCCTATTGGGTGAGAACGGATACTGACACGATTCGCCGAAACCGTTTCCACCTTATCTCACAGAAACCTCAAGAAACTGGCAAATCATCCAAAGTTCCTTGTACGTCTGACACATCAAAATGTGTGACAAAACCAACAACTCCCGTCCGAGCACCAAGACTCTCTATACCTCTAACCATTGAGCATTCTAACAATGTGATTGATAAAAATATACGCTCAGAGGTGCTGACTAGTTCCAGAGGCACTCAGACGATCACGAGTGAATCGAAAGAATATGTTGCAGGGGAGAATTTGGACAACCACCAACAAAACACCAGCCTGGATACCACTATTACTCCTGACTTTCTTGGGTTCAATACGTCAGACGTGGATCCTCCAACAGAAGGTTCAACAGACCAAGCCCAAGGAATGGTGACCAGATCTGGGTTCGTTATGCAGCCTCCCATGTGACTGACTTAAGAGGGGGGATGTTGTGTGATTCAATAATGTACTTATTCCATGATGATGTACTCCATGATTTATTGTACCTTGCGGGGTGGTGAATGATAGCAGGATAAGGATTAGATGCTGATTAGAAACACGTGCAGATTTGTTCTATTGTTCTTCGAATTAAAATATACTTAGTTTATTGTGAAATTCTATTTCAGTATTATTGGAAATACCAGCGTCCCGAAACAATTTTAGTATTCCTTCATCATTTCAATAGGTACTGAAGAGAACTGGAACGTCTTGATGAGCTTCTTCGTTATTTTCGTACTACCTTGCCTTGCCACACTGCCTTGGTTGTGCGAAAGTCCGAAGTATCTAGACAGTGTGAAAAAGGATCGCATCAGAGCAATTAAAGGTCAGTATTTCTTTCAATTCCCAATCATATGCCGTTAAATATTAAACATAATACTCTCCATGAGAAGGAGGAGGGTCACTCAATGAGTAAAGTATCCTTTTCCATCAATGAGATGCGAGAGCCTGAGAAACAAGAGATATGGGATTAAATAGACGTTTGGTTTCTTGTTTCAGTTATTCTTTTTGAAGGGTTTTTAACTACTCTTTTATTAATTTTTACTATTTGTTAGCATAACCTTCTATCTTACGAGTACACCTATACCTAATCATTATTTCAACTGTCTATAGGCAGAATTTACGTTTCATTTTCTCTCCCAACGTTCCCAATCTGTCAAACTTGTAGTGTTTAAACAGTACTCTTCACTCCACCTACTCCTTTTTGATCATATATCAAGTGTGTCTACACATTGTCTGGAGCCAGAAAACTATGATAATTTTCCATGCATACTCCTTAAAGGCGGTTCGATTAATATTTAAATGTTCATAGGAATGTCCGTGTTTGTTCGCCCAACGCGACAACAGTGATCATCAGAATTACATAGTTACTGAATGACAAAATTGAATTGAATTGAATGGAAAACAAACCATACATCCCATACTACCTATTTCTATTAGAAATACTTAGTTCCATTAATTTATGAATCATTCATTTAAAATTGATTTTTTCAAATCCCAATCAAGTAGGAGGAGTTAAGTGTTAACATGCAGCCTTATGGTATGAACTATAAGTGTGATGGGTGGATACCAGATGAAACTATGGTATGGTTGTTTTCATGAAAAATCGCACCCACTCGCAGTGTGATGGTTCCGTGTCTGTCTGTGTGTCTGTCTGTGTGTCTGTCTGTCTGTCAGCAAATCCTTGTTACGTGCAAAACTACACGAAGTTATTGTCAGATGAAACTATGGTATATTTTAGATGTATTCCGTAGGATCTTTTTCCCACCTCACTTTTCCCCTTGTGGTAAAAATGCACATTCCATTAAATATAATATATTGCTTATGCATTAATTGTTATGGATCATTTTGTTTCTCCGACTGAAATTTTCTTGTGCGGGTACTAGTATATTCCAGTCCTTGCGTAACACCGGGAGTTTTTGACCGATTTCGATTTTTTCACTTATTAGGTATACCATAGTTGAACATGTCTATTTATTTTCTCAAGTTACGCTCCTGCATAACAATAAATGTACCCTAATTCAACATTTACTTCGCCTAACTGAACGAAGTTCTTTAGTCAATAATAATTTTCAATGATCTATACAGTCATGTTATGGATACGAGGAAGCTATGTGCCACACCCACTTGGCCCGTAGGATCTTTTTCCCACCTCACTTTTCCCCTTGTGGTAAAAATGCACATTCCATTAAATGTAATATATTGCTTATGCATTAATTGTTATACATTTATTTCTCCGACTTCTTGTATACTGTGCTGTTATTCCAGAACTGTGTAAATTACGGAACCTCCCCCAAGAGATCGTCGTTCATGAGCTTGATGATTTAAGCACGAAAGACAATTCATCATCATCACCATCAGAGAAATGGAGTGTCCTTCGCCTTATCGGTGATAGGGGCCTGCGTCTCAATTTGGCTCTCGTTTGTGCACTGCAGGCTGGTCAGCAACTGAGTGGTATCAACGCTGTACGTTTAAGCTAAAATTTTAGGATAAACATCACTTTACTCTATCGCCCAGTGTTCCGTAGAACGTAACCGTCCTATTCTATAGAATTGGAACCAAGCGAAATCGTGAAGTTCGTTTCCAAATTTATCGCGCAGGCCCAATGGAGAACGTTTGCATGTTACATTCCACTGAAATAGATCGACAGTTCCAGTTTGAAGTGACTTGAAAATTAACAAATCTTTCAAGAAAGAGGTTGGGGGTTTCACCAGAGAACTAGTATATTGGCTAGAGAGGCAAATGAGTCAGTGGAGACTCATTCGATATCTTGAAACATATTCTCATTTGGCACCCAGCCCGTATGACCACAGAAGACCCTGGAGCACGAAGATGCTAAACGAAATAATTTTGCTCATAACATCGGGATCAAATTAGCTTTGATATGCTGAAAAAATCCATCAATACCGTGGATTAAGACATTCGATGGCTGTTGTATTTATTATCCAACTGGATGGAAGTACGATAGTAAAGTATCACGAGCTACTTTATCATGAGATATCCCGCTCATATCCGGATATCTGGTTTCAGATGTGTATTTCAGATAATACGATTCTGACGACAAAAAATTACCATGATTGGTTAGGAGTTGCTGAGCATGCTATAAGCAGTATTCGGCAGTTCAACAATAAATTTAAAATACCAACATTTAAGAAAAGTGGTCAGTATATCCCAACCACAAAAACGGTTTCCTTTAGATAGCGAAAGGATCAAATTACGAGATTCAAATAAAAATTCAAGAAAGTTGAATCGAAAAGTCAATAAAATAAACAAGAGAAATTATCATTCCTCACACATAAATCTAAAAATGGCGAGACTATTCTTGTGGGATCTTTTGATAGACCTCAGAATCCTAAAATCATCAAATAATTTTAAAGTCTTACTCTTTGAGACCAAAGCAATTGCATGATTGAAGACATTATGCAAAGTAATGCTTGTCCGATGGTCTGAGGTAAAAGTCTTTAAAATCACTGAACTTTGAAATGGCGGAAGAAATCAGTAATACGAGTTTATTGAATGAAGCTCGAAAAGCTGATTTTATTAGGTACTGAATAACTTGGATATCAGGTTTTAAAGTACCAACCAAAAAATGAAATTTTTTATAGATAAACATTTGACTGCCTGGCATAAAAAGCTCAACAGCAGCCGATTTTCATTCCTGTTTGGGTTTTCTTACTTCAGCAGTTAATTCCACCTGTGAAATTTAATAAGGATAATTGAAGAAAAGTTAATGTTGCTCCACGTGATTAGCGTCATTTAGAGAAGTTTAAGATACGTTTTGACTTATTGATCAGGAAAAGCATACTTATTTGGTTGCCTTGATAGATCTTCAATATCATTCTGAAACTTTTCTATCTAATGTTTGGTAACACTTCCACTTGTTCTCTTCCGGTGTCTGTCGAAAATAAACTTATTTAGGTAGCACTCGAATGTATTTACTAAGCGTATTAGGCATTCAACTACACACAATTGTAAAATTTTGTAATAACTACAATACGCGGTTCCCTTCTTGCGGGTGGTCTATTGCAATACCAATTGTAGCATTTGTTACCATATGTTGCCACTTACATATTTATTTTTTCCTCTTTCACAGGTGTTCTTTTACTCCACGTCTATATTTGAAAGCGCGGGTCTCAGCAATCAAAACGCTCAATTCGCCACGCTTGGGGCTAGTTGTCTCAACCTCGTATGGTCTGTGATAATGATTCCTCTTGTTAACCATTATCCACGAAGATTCTTGGCCATATTGAGCACGTTCACTGCCACTTTGTGGCTCATTTCTCTCACCATTTTCATCCTTTATATGGTTTGTATTACCTATACCTGTTTAACGTTATTTATCTAATATGACTACAAGTCTCCTTACGAAAGGGGCAGTAATTTTCTTTCCATTTAGAAAGGATTTCAAAATTTCCCATTTTTTAGGTCAGACGTTGAAAAGTACCTCGTTTCATCTTATCTCCATCTCTATGAGTAAAACAGCTACAAAGATGTCATAACTGGGCATTTCGTTTCTCCCAGTACTCCGTTAGGCCTCCTCAACACCGCTAAAATATCCCAGATATGCTACGAAGCTTAGTTTTTAGGTTTTCCTTTTCAAGAAAGTATTTGCTCTTACAAGTTTAATGGTTTTGCTCCTTCTTGTCGACCAGTGCTGTAGGGAAGATACTTGCTCCTGCACCTTGGTGAAGCACGTTTTTCTCTGAGATACATTTTCTCCCCTACGTCTTAGTTAATTCGTTTTGCCCTCAAGGGAATCATACTTTTCTCGTAGAAAGTTGGAGGCCCGCGTCGAATTTGAACTTCTAAGATGGATTTCTGTGTTCCCAGTTCGCTGAAATTAAAATTATTTTTGAAAAGGCTTTCAAACTTTGGTGGGGTCTCCTCCAATGACGTTTAATTCTTTCGGACTTTATTCTCTTTTCTTGTGATATTTCTGTGATATTCCTGGGAACACAGAAATCCTTACCTTATTCGACTTGGCGCGAGAAATTTCAACCCCTAGGAGGGGGTGATTAAGGGAAGAAGAGGTGTCTACGGACTCTTGGAAGTTCAAATTCGATCTCAGGACCCCGAAAACATAGAAATCCATACCCCACTGGACTTGGCATGAGAACTCAAATTTCAACCCCTAGGAGTGGGTGGCGGGAGGTCATTGAGGGGGAGGTAGTTTCCCCAGTCTGAAGTTTAAAAAAAAAAAAATAGAAATTCACTTAAAAAGATGTCGTAGTTCATCCCAATCTCATGACTCAAAATGAAGGTTCTGACACCAATTTAAGGGTAGTTTTTTGGCCGTAGCTCAAAATTTTGGGGGTCAGGGGTTTTTTTGGGTGTTGGATTCGAATTCAGTATAAAAAATACATAGGAATACCCTATTCTACTTTAAGGATCTTGACTTTTTTTTTCTTTTTTTTTTTTGTGGGGCTGTGTAATGTATCATATAGACTACCTACGTCTAATGAACTTGGACCAGTGATCTGGTGGTATACAATACAGAAATATCTCAGAGTAATAATTTGCAGCGTCTTAAGAGCTGAAAACTTTTTGTCAAAATTCTAATCATTTATTGTATACAACCCACAACTACTCAGAAGAACATCCACTTTAGCGCACACATCTGACAATGATAATCTCGTGTTGTATTTGGAAGCAGAAGTATATGTTTGAGATGCAGTTAACATCTTCACACTGCCTACTTATAATTAATAAGTTTCTTGGATTTAACATAGTTCGTTATTTTTTTTACAGAAAACCATCAGTTTTTTTTCATATATGTCCGTTGTGGGCGTTCTTGGGTACGTCCTATGTTACGGTATCGGGCTGGGGCCAATACCTTACTTCATCGGAACTGGTAAGTCCAATTTCAAAGAAATCAATTTATCCTTGTATTCAGTACCCATGTCATCCCAATATGATCTTTTTTCGTGCCTTTTTGAAGAGTCAAGGGCGTTTTCACCAATATTTTGAATCGAATTCAACAGAACACAGTTCAATTTTTTGAGTAGAGATCACTCGCAAAATGGATTTCACCATGGTGGTTCATTGGTAAACTCCGACATATAGACATTCGGTTCAGAACGCTTAATCCAGCAATAATAATGGAAGTTAAATCCTGAATTCAGTTAGTTCCACCAGAACCTGGCTGCGACCATACATTTGTACCTAATACAAGTATGTGATGTGGAAGAAAATTAAATACCAAACTCAAATACAATTCTGAATTCACGTAGAGAAACGAACAGCAACAGGAAAATTTCCTATCATGGAAAGAGAATTTTTGAATGTCTTCAATGTGAACATTTAGTGCTGTTTATTAAATTTAAAAAATGCATTCAAAATTTAAATTTTGTTAAACTTTTGTAAAACAAAAGAAAAACTTACCGGTTACTTTACAAGATTTAATTATGTACCTAATGCGAATTCTTACAATTTCGAAAGATCTTCCTGACCAATTTTTAGTTTTATTTTATATAAATATATTGTTCTCTGACAAATGTAAAAGTAGTGAAAATGTTCAGCTTTAGCATTTTTGAATATTATAAATTTCTCATTCTTGAAAAATAACTTGGAATTTTTGTTGTAGAATTATTTGATGTCGGACCCAGGCCATCGGCTATGGCATTAGGCAGTGTCTGCAATTGGAGTGGAAACTTCCTAGTGGGAATGACATTTCTGGTGATAAAGAACCTTATTGGAGCATATTCTTTTCTTTTATTTGCTGCGTCCACTGGTCTCCTCACTTTATTCCTATAGTAAGTTTTGGTTTCTAGAATCCGGCCAACAATTTAGGATTCACCCATTTAACAATAAATTATACTGTACACTATTTTACAAGTAATTGTAGATATCTGATACATTTTAACTAAATATTTATTTTTTTCCATAGCAAATGTTTGCATGAAACAAATGCAAAAGTGTTGGCAGAAAGAAGTCCAAGCCATGGTTAAAAGAGTAGATCGTTTTTTGACATCATCCATCGAATTGTTGAAGTATTTCAACAGGTTAGTACAAGTTTGCAGTTCTATCTAGTTACTATTTTTATAAAAGATATTAGTTGTCATTTGTTACCCAATTCTACAGTGGTTTTAGCATTTAAGAAATGGTAAGAAGTAGATCTGTCCCTTGAGTCAATTTCATCGTTCTTTTTTTTTCTTCTTGTACCTATTCTACACTCATCTTGGAATCAAATCAGTTTGATTTTTTTTTTTTTCTTTTACTTTTTTTTACATCTGTTGTCAAGTTTATTGAAGTTTTTAAATCTATTGAGATGTTTCTCGAGCGTTTGCAAGGTAAGAGCTACTTATCAACGAACAAAAACACGAACGTCTTTATGGATTTTTAAAAGAATCAGCATTTCAAGAATAGACTGAAGGGTCATGGAGTTCTCGAATTCGGTCCTTGATTGATAAGTGTCACTAGACGGTTGGCTGTGCCAACGTCTAATGCAAATGTAATTTATCAGAGCGGGGCTGAATGAGGTTAACATAAATCATCTCTCTGTTATATTCGGAGAGGAACACCCATTGTGTTGATACGGTTCGTACAGAAGAATGACAACGCGCTCCCCACCACTCGCGGAAGCGTCCGCACAGGACAAAAGAGGCGTCTCCCACTGTGCACCTTCACACTTGTAAAAATCGGAAGTGTCGCTGAAACCCCCCTGCTCCCACTTACGTAGGACGTAGTTCAGGAGTTGAACACTACCACGCATGGCAAGTCTGTCATGTGGGTTTTCACAATAGTCTTTGCTCAAAAACACAAAGAAATTCCTACATTTCATTTTTTTTTTAATGTACGTAGGAACTATCTTTATTTTGTTTTCTTCTACTCCTCTAGTTTTGATCCACCACCAGTCACCTCTGCTTTGATTTTTTGTCTTTGCTAATTTCCAGGTTTGTTTATGATGTGATTCCCAACTGTAATTGAACAGGTTTCAATTCGGCAACTGACGAATAGGTCACACAGAACTCGACTCTTGATGCTCTTCCTCTAGCTCAGTTACTGTCTGATAAAGGTACCTATCCAAGTGCATCTGTACGATACTTCTTTTCTCATCAAGTTTAAGAAGTATCTAATTAGTTTCGATTCAATAGAATTATTATATTATTTTAAAAATGTCTCGTTCCTCGAATGTGTAAATTGGTTAGTGTATTTATACTTTTAAAAAATATAAGCGTTATGGAAAGAGGATCCCCCAACCATCCCAAAAGCATAATGGCTTTTCCTACGTGCCTCTTCTTTTTTTCAATTTTAATACGCAAATCGGTTTATTCTTCATTCTTAAATGTATTTTAAAATTGCCTCTTGGAATAGGAATGTCAAGTTTATTTGAATAATTACAATTATTATAATTCACCATAGTTGCTTCGTAATATGTTACCTAATGAAAACTATGTGTCTAGCCAATGACTATTAATGACTGCTTAATGAGGATGCATTCACTCCCAGAGAGGTTGTGCTTCTATCAGTATTACTTCCATTAATAAGAACCAAAATAACTTCAATATGTATATACACATTGTTAATTTGTGTTAATAAATACATAAATATACACTGTTAATTTTTTATTCAAATTTATTGTTAACGTGTTTGGTCAGAGTGTAGGGGGTTGTTATTACTTTTTTATTGTACAGTTATTATTTTATCCAGTTATCTACAATGTAGAGTCTACTTGCCTTCGACAATTCCTTGTTTGAGAAAGAGTTTGGAAATGCCTGTATCTTGTGCAGATTCGCTTCGAGTTGTTAATTGTTAACTATTACTAGTTCGGATTCTACTGTTATCTGCTTTATCTAAAATGATATGTTTCCCTAAAGCAAAAGGATCGTATTAGATTTTGTCTGTTTCAACTTTTGTTTTGCCCTAAAGAATAAGGTAGGTATCTTGTGCTTCTGCCGAGTCGTGTATTACATACCTAAATTATTGACCTGTAAATGGGACCATATCCGTTCCATTGGTAAGCATTGATGGTGTAGTGTTGAAAATTGAATGAGTTACTTTTTCCGAGGTACTGTTCTCACACTATTGCTACACCTTCTTTTACACATTGAAAGGACTTAAACTTTGCACAATAAATCATGTAAAAACTTCATAGATAATACACTTTGTTTAAAGGTATTGAAAGGCCAGTTAAATTAGTAGGTACCAGACAAATTCTCTCATGAATAGCTCAAAAAGTGTTAGTCTTCCAAGTAATCATAGTAGTTCCACAAAATTGGTTACCCGGTTTCATCAGCCCAGTGTGGGGTTTCGCTTGAAGAAGAGATTTGGTTCTCTGTGCAAATCATTACAAAGTTTGTTACGGCAGAAAAAAACCTTAACGAGACATGTTTGAGGTACTAGATAATTTCATTTTGAAAAACAATTGTACCGCAACTATGGGTCAGTATATTTATTTATTTTTTGTAAATTCAATTTCATTTGAAGGCAAACATTATTGAGTTTCTCTAAAATAAAGAGTAGTGATAAAAATGAATGAAGTTACTATTATTGATGAATTTCTAGTCTTGTATGTAACTTGTAGATATAAGACGTGTCAGTACCTGACTCTAAGTTGGTATTGAACAGGCTATTTATTTCAATGCTTGGCTCCTACATCAAATTATCTTCATATTTATTAACTATGATGATCTCGTTTCTTGGGGTTCGGGATCTTGTATCATTACAAGTCTATTTTTAATATTCTTTTGACTCGTATTCTTTCCTATTAACCCTCTTTCCCTTCTTGTTGTTTTACAACTTTCAATAAAGAACCTTTGTAATCGATCAAAAAGTAACCCCACTAAAAGTTCGGTGGTTTAAGTTTCAAAATAAGTACTAGGATCATCATCATCATCATCGGCCCACATGTGATTTACCAATTTCCGGCGGTTTCTGAGAAAAGCTCTGGGCGGATTTTTTAATTCGATTTTTGGATTTTGTGCATCATGAAACGTAAATTGACAAAATTTTAAGAGGGGTTAAACAAATTTCTTTTCAACGGTATGTCTATTATTAAGTTTACGGATATTTTCGTAAAGCAGGGCCAAAATAACAAAAAAAAAAATAATAATAATAAATAAATAAAATAGGAATAAAAAAAATTGGAAGTACCTAATAAATTGTAAAGGAGAACTTTTTGTTGGAAAACGATCCGTGAAGTTTCTAGAATTGTACTGAGGGTTGTCAAAAAAGAAAGAGTCCAAAACAAAAGAATTTATTAGAGCTCCCGTTCTACATTTTCACCAACTATCAATAAAATATAATTTAAGTTCATAAATAATTTCTAACATGTTGCTTTTAAAAATATCCACTACTCCAGTATCACCATAAAACCACATGGTACTTAGTTATCCCTTCACTATTCCATTTTGGCTATGTTAAAATATCAGGTGCAGATATCATCAAGCCTCAGATGTCTAGGCATGTCAAGCTGATCAAAATTGGAGAAAGTCTCTGCCACAAAATAATCCCCTCTCCCTCCAAAAATTAGCTAGTTTTAATTCTCCAAGATCATAGAAACAGTAGAACAGCCATTTAATATATCATTTAAATATGATCATCACTGATTTAAGTAAAACATAAATTGATCTTCGTAGATTTTAAGAAGTTAGGACTCTATTATTTGACAGTATAACTTATTGCACTTATTTTATTTTGTCTTCATCTAGCTAAGAGCAAAAAGAGGACTACGTAAGATCTTCCATCTCTCAGCCATGCTATGAGCAATACATATCTTTCGAAAGTCATCGCAGATTTGGAGGTATTTAGGGGGTTATTGCTAAAGTAGCGTCGATAGCCGAGTCCACGGATAGAGCAAAAACTAATTCAAGGCACTCTCGCCTTTTTACAGCTAACCTAACCAACCACATGCTAGACAATTTTTGATTGTGATTCAAGCATATTAAAATGCCAGGGATACAGTGGTCAAACAGACCAACTCAATTGAGTTTGGTTATTTCCAACTCAGTTGAATTGGAAATAAGTTGCCAAAAGATGATGATAACAACTGATAGGTCTATGAAAGGCATGAGTTCAAGACTAAACATGTTAGTAACACATAGAATCGAACACAGGCAACAAGAAGAAAGAGTAAATATTCTATGTACATAATTATACTTTACTTTTGTTCGACGAATTCCATTTCTATGTGAATCAAATTACGTCAACACAAATACAAGCGCAAATAAAAAAATAATTTTCAAGCATTTTGATTTAACATAGGTAGATAACCACAATAGCGGCAGCCAACTTTCTCACTTTAAGGCACATTTATCATATATATATATATATACTCATACACATAATGTCTAGCTAGCGTGTAAAGAAACTTCACATTCTGATTCTTCAAGTAATTTTGAACAAAATATTCCAATTTTAATTTTCAAAAAACGCTCCCTTTTAGTTTTGAGATTTACTAACTTGTAAAAATCTTTAGTATATAATATTAAACACAATTATACCTGTGGAAAAAATCTTTAATTTTCAATCAGCCTGGTGCTATTATTTTGTTCTTTCTGGAATTTTTTTTTTTCCAAATAGTTTCAGTAGTTGTTCCAAAATTGTGCTGCTTTATTCTATGAACAACTTTCCAAGAGTAACAGTACTCCAACGGCGTATTATTGTTTTCAGGAGAAACCCTAAATAATCGGGAATTTTTATTTCTAGATATCCCTCAAAATTTGTAGGTTTATGTTTTAAAATACATAGATTCCATCACCTTTACGCTGTCCGTCACTAATCTCCCAAACTGCTGAACAGAAGTTGTAACAAGGAGGCGACGAAAGAAAATTAGGCAATTATGCCTTTAATACCCTGAGAAGATACATGAAGCTAAAAGGTCCAATCCATATCCAAAGTTTTCGAAACAGTCCAAATATTTCTCATCAGCCAAGGTTCCAATTGAATACCCTGGAATGAACGAAGTCTGAGTCCTTTGGCAGCTAGGAACGCAAACAACTGTAGTGATTGTTACATTATTGAAGGCTGACAACATAAATAATTAAGTCTTCTCGGAAATTCAACTTTTTCAGCTTTTATTGATTTGTTAAAAATGTTGATAATGAAATCGTTTTATATTGGATTAGGTGTATGGCAATATGGTACAACAATATCCTACAGTAATGTTTTCGTTCGGTGATGACTTTCCAGATTAATGCTGAGGGCTTTATATACACAGGCAGTGATCTTGACAGAAGGGCTCTTAACTATTAAAAAATAATGAACCTGTTTGTAATAAATTGCTCCGATTTGATTCAGATTGAGGCTAGAATGACAAAAAACTACTACAAAAAAATGACGTACTACAAATGAGTTATGAGTTTGGGAGTAAGAATCGAATATTAAACTCAAATCGGTAAGATTTTTGGTAGAATATCACTTTGATTCTATCTTTACTAAGAAGAAAAACACGGTTATTACGCACTCATGGAGGACACCGTAGAATTTAGCCGGAAAAATTACACGGGCATCAATTCCAGCGTTGTCTCTTATATGACCTTCAAAAGACCAGAAATATAAATAAAATCACCCGGCTGAAGGTACTCGCTAAAAGGTATACATATATGAAACAAACCCAAACAATAATATATGATAGAATACAACTCGAGTACCTACTCCTCGAACATGAATGAACCCCTGAGAAGTATGTACAAGCATCAAAATGGTCTATAATGGGGCTCTTCAAATTAAACTATTATTTTGTACCCATATTAATTTTCAAAGAAATATAGATATTCGAAAGATGACAGTTCTAGAATCCAATACATTGTTTCATGATTGCTGTTTTCACGAGATTTGTATCCAAAGGTAGATCTTACGCTAAAAATACGATAATGGTCATGAATGCTGCTGTCATAAACACGATTAAACCCTTATCAGATTTCACCCTAATAACCCCTATTGTTCTTTTCATTTCACACCCAATTATTTATAAAAGTTCGTTGAAAATTGCGGTTTTTTACATTATTCAACCACCTACAAATAATATTGAAGAAGTTATTATCAGAAAGAGGATGCCTTCGTAGAATTAAAAAGTAAATAAACAAAGAAATATCACAATAGGTTGAAGTTTGGTAGCGCCTCGATGGACGGTTTGAGGTTTAGAATGAAGACTTACAATTTAGACATTGCGTAAGCTACAAGAGGAATGGTTAAGGAAAGGATATTCGTTGTTACGGGAACAGCACTAGACGTCTTGGCAAATTTTTTGCAAGGTGTGTTTTTCTTGACGAACTCAAACATGCTTCCAATGATGTTAGCCGGCGTGGGTTCTTTACATTTTTCCAGATGATTGACTACGCATTTCTGAATTTTTGTTAAATCGCTGAAACATAAAACATTTGAATTAGTTAAAAGCTGTTATTAGCAAATTACGTTTCGAGTACGACATAACATTTGAATAAGAAAACTTTGCTGAGGGAGAATTATCTTCCTGTTTCTGCGCTACTGTGCACTGAAGTAACCTACTATTAAGTAACTCTTCAAAAATTGAGAATGCTTCATCTTCAAAGGAATATTGTATCTACCATTAACTATATCAAGTTGTTACTGCGATTATATTAAGCTAAATATTTAGTAGATGAATTGAAATAAACCTCTACTAACGCAATCACAATATAAAGAGAGAAAGACAGGTCCATATTTCCTCCAATCAAGAAAAATGACAGGATACTAGTTGTAAACAACTTTCAAATCATCAACAAGTTTTACAAGATTGCAGAACTGTGAACCCGTATTTCATTGTAATACATACCTATCAATAGAAAGGAGGAATTTGATCGACCCCTTTACTGATAAGATAGAGTGACCTTTGCATGGCCCACATTTCGATTGTACTGGCGTTATCTCTATTCAGAGATAGCATGTTATTCAGAGTTGAAATGGATTACCTTTATGAGACACTCGATAAGCGAAAATAGACAAACTACGGGATTTCAAAACCTCTACGTCAAAAATGTATGTGTAGTGTACAGATGTCCCAGTTCAACATGAGAGCCCAACCCCCACCATTTTATGATCACTATTCAATTACTTAATCCAACGACTACTGGAGTGATTTGACGTCGTCATTCTTCATACCAGTGCAAGTTTACCGTTGAAACCCAATAAGTCGAAAAACTCAACATGATAACACTAAACGTTTTTTCTAAGTGTCCTCAAAGATTGACTAATGAAATTAAATTATTTTCGCCGCTTCAATTTAAATAGGTAACCGACAAAAAGTACTATCTTTGTTAGTTTCTAAAAATAGACAGTTACATTTCAGAATTAGAGCAGAATCCACCCAACCATTTCTCATACACTCACACAATCATAAAAGAAAAGTTACCCGCATTGTTTTTCATCCAGCAAGAGCTCGGGAACTTGGTCCGATAGATCTTTGCCTTCCACATAGCCACTCAGTGTTTCGTTTAAGCAGCTTTGGATGAGATCAACTTTACTTTCGAGACATTCAGGTCCACCTTCAGCAATGAACACTGAAAAAGTAATAATAATAATAATAAATTATATATGTAAATTTGAATGGTAAATGATGTTATATAGTTTAAAAATTAGTCGCAATAAACATTAATAAACTTTTAAAATGTATATGCGTATACTATGCATGACTGTTGGGTTGAGAATTGGAAGAGAGAAAGAGAGCGTTCAGGAAACTCAGAAGCCAGGGATACAACGTTGAAGGTTCAAGGTTGTAGGAAATTTGCCCAGGTATTTACATGACGTTTCATGATACACGAAATCCGTAATTGGGATAAGATAGCAGACTACTTGCCCTCCTTGTTTCATATAGTCATTTAAGGGAGTTGGAGCCGTTTCAGTGAGACAATGTCGAAAACAAGAAAAAAGTCTTCAATTCAAAAACGTCAGATTTGAGTTGAGTAAAAAACTATTTTCATGTTGTTAGAGGCACTTATTGTCCAATACAAATGTAGAATTGGTTCTCCGAGTTTGTTCCACGATAACTCTAGACACCCTGTATACACTAATGTCCAAATGTTTTGCAACCATCTGTGGCCAAGTGTCGAAATTATTAATTTTGTTAGGTGGTCTGAACATTTCCATCTTCCAAAAGCCAATGGGAACAGATCCCATGCATCCATCATACATTAAAATTCCCAGTAATAATCGCGTTTGGCCCTCAAAACTGATTCACAATGTAGTTATGTCAAAGTTGTACCACACTTTTTCCTGTGGTAGGCAGGTCATTTTATTCAAACGAGGATATAGTAGTATATCTAATCACTTAACGTTAGCCCTAACCGTATTCTAATTCTGACGTGTGAATATCAAACATCTTCAAATGTCATAAACCTCACCTAAGAACCTCCACAAGAAACATTCCATTCATGCTTTGTTTTCATTTTTTCCAAATATAAGTAATTTTTGGTGTTGGCCTTGGCACAAGAACACCAAGAGTAGCACATTAGAACAAAGTTTTCAGATAAGTATGCACCACTATACATTGAACACACCACCGTACATAAAAAATTATTTTTGTAAAAACTGTAATATGCCAAACGTTGAGGTATTTATCTTTGCAACTATAGATGGTATATTAATTAGATCACTTACAAGCTATCCTGTCTCCTTCCTTGAAGCATATGAAATTTATCATGGAATCAGTAATGTTGAGAGCAACACTTTTATGAGCTTTCTCCTCTTCGTCAAGGCAAGGCTCCGAAGCATTTAAGAATGTCTCAACACAGCCTTTCAATTCGGGTGACTTTCTGTGGGAAACAGGACAAGGAAAATTCAAAGGCTTCATATTACCTTGTCAAATGATAAAAAGAATAATGATTCACAATAATTGACTTCCTTTCGATAAAACAATATAGTTTGTACATACATCAGAAAATAATTAAATTTACCATGGTACAAGAACATGGGTAGTTCTTAAGCTACAAGGACGAAAGATAAATGTTCCACGAAATAACTATTTAAAAGGATTGGTGTTGTCTCCAAGTGTTTTTCGAAGACCCACAACTTGAATAAAATAAAATTCCACACCAAATTAACTATGCGCGGGATCCAACAGACGGAATCTTTATTCAGAATAATTGGTTCAATTTTCATCGTATTTCATTACGGGTGTGAAAGCTGAACTCCAGATCTAGAAGCTGAAGGAAAGGGGAAACTTTAGTGGAGCACGGTACACCTCTCACGTAGTTATAAACAAGATCAGAAAGTTCAAGAAATCTTTCTTTTAATCATTAATGGAAAGCCCCACATGTAGGACACGTAATGACATGTAATGTTCAAGGAATTTTAGTGACGACGTCTTGATTGCCGAAAGAAAAACTGCTAGTTCAAGGACCTCAAAACTGGTTACGGTAATTCTCAGAGATGATTTAGGCAAATGAATGAACAATTGAAAGAATAAGAGGTAAATCCGCTAGTAGTTGGACCAAATTTTAGGAGTAGGTATCCTTTCTTTACAGAAGCTAATTTTTTCTCCCCACAAAAATTTTGTAAAATCTAAAAATGATATTATCACAGTTCCCATGAAAGGCTACTATCTCTCTTATGGTAAAAATTACATCTAGTAAGAAATCTTTAAGTAAACATGAAATTGTATTAAATGCGAACATCACCTATGGCAAGGTGTAGAAATGGTACATTGCTGACCACCTGACCATTGCTGACATAGCACCACCGGAAGAACATTGAGGTAACAGCTAATTATCCTATGTACATATGTGCAGTCTTTTCCATCGTAAAGAAAATGCATAACTTGAAAAACAGGTTCGAGGCCTGATTTATTAATAACTATAACCTATTTATCCAGCCCATGAATCACTCCTCTTTCCTTTTTTAATGAATATAGTGAATTAAGGAATGAATAATGACAACTAACCTGCAGTATTTCCTAAAGACTGTGTCCAAGTCACCAGTTGGTTTGGCTTTCTCAATTTCTTTCTGCATTTTTTCGTAGTCAAATAGACCTTTCACACAACCAGAAAATTCTTCTTTCGCTTCCTGAAACATTTGAGCACCAATTAGACACAAACATGACTGATGTGACTTGTAGAGTTAATAATTTAAAGGTTAACCCAGAAATCGACGATACATTCCCTGTTCAGTCCATTTTCTGAAGGGGGGATTTATAGAAGTGAAATCAAGTACTCAAGTGGATTAGAAGCTCATTCATTCGAAGCAAATCAAACAAAAAGATCAGTGTAGCTATTTTGGAATAAACGATTGAATAATGGAAATTATATTGAATTATATGCATTACAGTTTGGTAAATTTCGTTTATTAAATTCTGGTTTAGTTTGTTAAGCTCGGTTAGTAAATATGAATTATTAGCGATTCACTCGCTCCGACACAGGAACGGAGAATTAATAGTTGACGTGATTCAATTGGTGACGTAAGAAGTTTAACACGTAGAGTTGACAACTTATTACTATATTAAATTATTTAGTGGTCAAGTCATATTTTCTCGTGATTGAGTGGTGATAGGTACCTAAACACAATTTTACAATATTTCCCACTTTTTGCACAAGGCAACCTGCGGCTCTTTGGATATGAAACTGCGGCTCTTTAGTTCCACACGCAAATATTACTCATTAAAAGAAAAAAAAAACATTTCAAAACTATTGAATCGACTAACGAGGATTGGGCACCATTTCTCTCTCTCTCAGCCCATTGTACTCGCTTTTCACTCCACTTCTCCCCCGTGACATGTGTTGTCACTGTCGTCAGTATGGTAGAATCTTCTTTTTTTGAAGAACTTTCCATGAGGAATCGAATGAGCCCCTCCCCAGATCCGTTGTTCAAACCGATTTATGGTGCCAACATTTGCATCCACATTCACTACATCACTAGGTTACTGCGATCAAAAACAACACAAGAGTTTTTTGTTTGTTTCGTTTTGATCGCAGTAACCTAGTGATGTAGTGAATGTGGATACTGGAGTGAACTCCTAAAAGGGGTTATAGCCGATACACGGGTTGAAGCATTCTGATATGCATGCTCCGTCTTACGAAATTTAAAATTTTCAAATAGAATATTTTTCCATTGTAATCGCTCTTGAAAAAAACGCTGCAAATTCTTTCACTGGGTTTATTATTCAATGATTCATGATTTGAATTTCTACTAATCCTTGGAGTGTGCGTGTTTCACAGGTGATAGAGCGATTTTTGAATTTCAGGAGGCACACAAATATGATCAACTGATCAATCCAAATAGCGATTTTGGTAGAGAACCGATTTAAGTGCTCTATGCATATCTCCTGAAATTCAATAATCGCTCTATCACCTGTGAAACACGCACACTCCAAGGATTAGTAGAAATTCAAATCATGAATCATTGAATAATAAACCCCAGTGAAAGAATTTGCAGCGTTTTTTCAAGTACAATTTGCAGTGTTTAATGAAGTTTAAATTTTTGAAATGTATGTTATTGTTTGTTTTCATTTTCACATCGATAGGACATGTGCTTGCGGAGCAGCACTTTGCCAATTTCAAAGAAGTTAAAAAATAGGTTAATTAATTATTTAACTCACAGGAGTTACGAGTACAATTCTTTTAGAATTCTATCCATAAATTACTTCAGAGATGTATAGAATCAAATGGAAAATACTTTGATCAAATAAATTTTAACTAAATACTTGAGGTAACAAGTTTTATTTTGCGAAAAATCCAATAAAGACTTTTACACACACCTGATGAATAACCTAATTTGTTGTAAAAAACACTAGGTACTTAAGAATAAATAGATATTTTCCTTTTGAATAAATAGATTCGTTTTTTTATTATAAAGGAAAAAAAATAATGCGAGTGCTATTTTTTATTGGCAAGAAAAATTTTTGTGGGATTTTAAAACTTTGAAATTTTGTAAATTTTAACTTTTGGCTCTTCCGACTCAAAAGGTTGCCGACCCCTGCACTAGACCTCGATCCCGGATTTCACGTTATTCATTTAACGCTAATTGCAAGAGTTGTCGGTTATTATCTACTCCATCCGATAACAAATTAAATACGTCTAAAGGTTTCTTGCACAACTAGAGTGAAGTTAGAGTCAAACAAACAACAATAATTAAAATCAGATGAAAATAGTGAAAATATAATTATCAATCACTAAGATCCCCTTCAATCAACCCCTTTCATGAAGGAAATTGAAAGTTCTGAAATATGTTTAAATGTCGAACGAAAATCTTAATTGACCAAAAAGAAACATCAAGTATCGGTAAAGAAATCTCGCTTGAGCAGCGATTGAAAGGATTAGCTGATGCTAATCCCATTCCCCCTCCTGTCAGTAAAAGCAAAATTTGCGGGGTTTGTTGTACAACTAGACACAAAATAATAATAATGAAAACCGGAAGGGAATTGAGCCTGTGTAGCGTCGACAAAATTTGTCCAAAAAAAATAATTTGTTTGGCATTTTCTCTACAATTTTTCTTTTTTCTCAAAAAATTGCCAGGGTTTGTTGCACAACAAAGGTAAAATTGGGATCGAACAGAAAAGAATAACGAAAATCGGTCAAGATTGCAGGTTGGATAGTGTCGACGTAACTTGTCACACAAATATACACACCCGCAAGGACATCGTTTTTAGAAGGCTCTGAAACGGATTGGTATTTCAGTTTTATCACACACCCCCCAGTATCAAATTTAATAGGCGTCCCCCTGAATAGAACAAAATCAATACTGCCGAACCTTGCTTCAGAGAGACGTCGTAACTACTTCATTCTTCATTAAGGGGACTTCTCTTTTGACCGGGGTGAGCGATGGAGGGATTAAAATTAAAAAAAAAATAAATGCACATGTGAAAGCAATGTGTATGACATAACAGGAAGACTGAAGAGATTCAAATTCTTTTGAAAACATTTTCATTTTATTTTGTATAATCCCACCACTAAACGTGAATTTTGAGGATGAGGCAACAAAGTGAAATCCTCAAAGAAAACATTAGCCCAAAAGAAAAGGACAATGGAAGTAGGTCAACAGCAACGGCCAAAAGAATCGAAGATCTTGTTAAATCACTCAAGAATGGAAATAAATGTATAACTGGAACAATAATGTAGTTCACTTACGAACTTCTAGTATAGACTGATGAAACTACATACACCCTTTTTAGTACTCTAAAACTACACCCAATCAAAGTGGGTCACTCCACTTTTAGGTGAAAAAAAGAGAGTTGAGGAATGTATTGTCCAGCCTGAGGAGGGAAAGAGGAGTACCCACCGTTTCCTACTCAGTTCTTTTCTAGTGAGCGAATAGCTTAGCAAGAATAATCTAGCGAAAATTTTCAGTTTTAAGAGAATGATTTTTTTTTTTAATATGAATAACATGGCAAAGACAGGACCTTTCAAATATAGAGATAGAAATTCAGATTTTCTTCAAAACTTTCTTCTCTTCTTATTTTTCTTTTCAAAACTTTCTTATAACATTTTCTTCTTATTTTTCATCAAAACAAGTCACATAAGGCTTTTTGTAAGCTTACAAACAAAATACTAACGAAATAAAATGATGATAACAGCGATAATATAGTAACTACATCATACAGGAAGGAGTATTTATCCTTGAGCCAAGCCATGAGAGTCGACAGGTATGTCGACAGAAGATTTACAAGGAAATAAGACGTGGATAATAGCCTTCATTAATGGTGGATGAATCGGGGAGTCGGAGACTCATTACGCGTGGCCTCCACTTTGTTCCACGCGAGTGTCTCTGGAATCGGTCAACAAAAAGAAACACTGTTGAACGACGCAAGTTTACATCTTTCTGATAACATAGCATTCACTAGAGTTTGTCTTTCACGATTATTTCTACATGTTAATAGGGATAACGGATTTTAAGTTTTGCCCGAAAAGGTCCTCTAGTTGATATCGCTTCCTATCTGAATTCAACGAAAGACGAATTGATAAGAGTATATTCAAGTCCATTATACTGCATTACAGTGCACATGAATAATTCAAAAAATTAACGTTATTAATGAAAACTTGAACAGAACACATTTGGAGCCTAGTGGGGACTGAATTACAGACATCACTCTCTCCATCCAATCGCTCTCCTTAAGGGTTAGAACTTCGACAGAAAACAAAGAATGTGATTGGGTGAAGTGTGAGTAAACATAGTAAAAAAGTTTTGTTAATTGTGACGATCGGTTCAGGTGATATATTTGCAATGGAATTATATTTTCGAATTGTGTTTTATTCAATCGCATTAAAGTTCAGTTGTTCCATTCGTGGGTTTCTACGTTTGTGTCAATATGCACTTTATGTAAAATTTGTTTTTGGGTAAAACTAGATCGAGAATAGAGCAAAACGAAGCCAACCGCACTTTTCCAACTCCACTCGTTCTCAACATATGATTTAATGTCGGTTTTTTTTTTTTTCCAAGAAAACCACGTTCTGTAGCAGGAAAAACCACATTTCTCCCATAAAACGAGTTTTTTTTATACTCATGACGACATTTTCGAATTCTATGCTAAATTTCCAACACGTTTACTGCATTTTCATAACCAAAAACTATCTTCTAGGGACCCTAATCGTAGTCCAAAAGTTCCACATTTTAAAAAACCAGGTTTCTGAAAATACATGAACTTTCACTCCATTTCCCCCAAACGTGCTGAAAGCTGTTAAAATTCAGGATAACATGCAACTTTAATCAGGTTTGCAGTGTTACGGTAAATTTTGTGATTCCATATCGATTTCACGGAGACATTCTAGTTAGAAGGCGATAAACTTTTTATAAATATTTCCGAAATATTATTTCCGGGAATATAAATATTTCGAGAAATATTTTGTAAAGTTCCAGGTGGTTTATAAACAGCAGGAAACATCAACATTACAAATAAAATTTTATACCAAGGGGAATTTCAACAATTTTAGAGCCATTGCGATAGTATTATTGCCCAAAAAATTAACTAAAACTGAGGGTACCAATGTAAAGTTGATAACAAAACAAAAAGTAACTAGTTTTCAATCGTTTTTTCTTTCAAATTATTTTTCAAAAAATGTTTTTTGCTTATAGCATAGAAAATTTAAAGGCATTTTCAACTCTGTTCTTATTTTGTGTACAATGCAAATAATTCATAGTTATTTTAAGGATTTAATGTTGAAAACACGATAAAGATGCTGCAAATTATTACACAACGTCTAATTATTTCCATACCCATAATTAGTTGAATTGACGAGTAAATAAGGTAATGAGTGAACGCGATTCCTTTTGTTTTGTTCGGACTGGGGATTATTATTATACAGATGGTCAAATTTCCACAGCTATTTTATTCGACTTCGATAAATGTACCAACAAAATATGGAAGTCCTGGTTCTGGAAGATCTACGAATTATTCTTCGGTCGAGGGATTAGAAAAAATACTCAGATTAAATATAATTATTTGGTTAGTGCGAAGCGTCACGTAACTTTCCTCTCTTTATGTTACAACTCACTATTAAATAATGTATAAATTTTATACCTCTCAAAACAGTAATTTTTGGTAATTAATAAAAATCAAAACCCGAACCAAAAGGCTTAAAAACACGCGGTTTTCCCTAAAAATCGATATCAACATACTACTCGTATTTTCTGGAGCCTTTGAGGCATTAGATAACTTTTCCAAGCACGCAGAACAGTCATCCACCTCTGGATATGCATGAGTATCGTCAATAAAAAATTATTTTCTGAACGTTTTCAGAGTCGGATCTATTATATCAATCTTCAAAAAATCGTATTTTACTTTTGGTAAGTACCCAATATCTATATAGTTGTAAGTAGATATTGATCTCCCGTAAGCTAGTCTTTGAGTCGAAGATTTGGGACGAACAAAGTGGATACGGCTCAATTCATAGCATAGCCTAGTGGGTATGACTCATTTCAACTCAAACATGAGAGACCGATCTAATCGGAAAGACCAATGACGAATGGTCGTAGCCTAGTAACCCCCTCGGACATGATAGCATTAGAAGATGTACAGTTCACCGCGGTTTAATGATTACTTAGGTCAACTGAGAGGATCAGGGGGCTGTTAAACTAACGTTTCAGTAACAATTTCTAATCTTTTAAGCCGCGAGATCTTCGGATCTTAAATAAGCAAACTAAATCAAACATCAGGGACCAAAAACTATCTTATTAAGAGAGATATTTGCTTTCATGAAGGCCGACCTCTTTGAATAAAGTTTGAGGTGGTTGTGATAAGGAAGTTCATTTCTCAGGGACTCGGTCTTTGCTTCAACCGGGATCGCCCGCCATGACGCGACGTGTTACTGGTCCTCCCAACTCTGTCGTGTCCCCACTTCTTCAGTTACTTCACAACCCGAGGTCAATCATTACCTCTTACGTCAAAGTTGAGTAATTGTCCCTTTATCCGTAGTGTCGTTCAATGCAACGATTGACAACATTTCAGCCATTTCAATTTGTTGAGAAAATATATAGATTACGCCCGAAAATGGATCAATTGAACAACTGAAATGTCTCAATTTTCCGAGGTCACAACGTCTGTCACTAATTGGAAAAAAATTGACCTCAACGTTAAATAAAAAGACCGATCTCTGTAGAAATGCCAAGCAGTAAGTGATCAATCTGGACGGCAAAACAGGGTAGCACTAGGGCACCTTGGCCAGGTAGGTTAATGCTCCCGGATTCCTTGAGTAACTTTTCCCCAACAGAGCCCATGTTCGTGTTTCCTAACAAAAACTATTCGTATCTATTCCTCCTTAATTAAATACTAAAATTAAAATAACCAACACTCTTCCACTAACAATGTATACTAAACATATTACCAGTATTACATATCTAGTTCTCAATGCCAAAATAATAAATAAGTGACAGCGGGGCGCCATATGATTACATTTTTCCGATAACCACATCGACAACTCCCACTTCATGATCTTCACAAATAACACAAGGAGAGTGTAACAAACATAGCAAGGGGAGGGGGTTTACATGCCTATTGCCATTAGATTATCAATAAACTAAATTAGTACGAAAGATACTAAATTCCACGATACGAGACTTTCACTGTCCTCAATAACACTTTTATTAACGAGATAGGGATTTGTTATGAATTATTCTCCTGAATAACACACGCTACCGTTCAGCGGCCTTCATTCCGTAATCACTCGTAAACACAGACGGAACACTGAATGTTGGACGGAGAAATGTTGCCATAGCCAAGGTTTCTATGGACATTTCGTTCATTTATGAAGAGTACAGGCTGGCCTCGTCAGCGAATTGAACATTTGAATTTTTCTCCTCAAATCCTGCATCGTTTCATACCAATTGTAATGCTCTGTTCTACTTCAGAGAACCTAACGTATGGCTTCCATGTGATCCTTAAAGAAATTCAAATGGAAACTCGTAAAGAGTCCCGAAATGCCCCCAATTAAATCTCGCCAATATTCATCAAATGCATCACAAAATATGGATGTGATACAAGTACTCAAATCACATTATTGGCCTGAATTTCGTGAAACGTATGGGTTAAAGGCCACGAGCAAAAAAAAAAAAAAAAAAAAGAAGAAGAAAAGAAAGCCACTTTTATATTTTAATAATACCCTCCTCAAACTTAGTAAATTCTACTATTCAAAATCTGCAATGTCAGTCCACTAAGACACATAAAAAGCCTTAGAATCTATGTAAAACCAGCACGATCGCTTCACACGCATAGATGCTATGGCCCTGGGCAAAAACGTGGATTTCCGAGACTTCCAAGTGGAGTGTTATTTTCTAGCTGTTTTGCACGCAAAACCGACGGGGATAGGTTTCAGACCTGCCCGAGCTCATCTGACTTGAAAAATATCATTGTAAGGGTGAAAATGTTGAAAACGGCTGTGAATTTCAATCGTTTAAATCCCTTTTTTTCATTTTCTGGTTATGTCGACTCGACAGTCGAGGAAAGTTGAGAGGGTGTCAAAAATAATAAACCACTGTGAAATGATTTGCAGTGTTTTACTGAAGTTACTGCCTATTTGCTAAAAGTTGATTGATAATGATACCGAAATTACAAACACATCCTCGACCGTTCGACTCGATGTTGGGCTGAATTTCGCTAAGTTTGATAGCATAGTTTCGGACGGAGCCGACAAATGGACGAACACATGATCGATCGCGCTTCTAAGCATGTGTGAACGAATGTGTCTTCCGTTGCTCTTCTGCTTAATTCAGTGGATGGTGAAGGACTCCCACAGCGGCCTGAACCCCAAATTTATTCCAAAATAGGTTTGAGACCCGACGAGAGTCCCTACCACTACTAGTGGAAAACTTTAAACCATCATCGATAACAGGAGGACGTCATTGACAAAAATCACTGGAGGTTTCAATCACCACCACACCTTTTGTAACCATCGTCCAAATGAGTTGGCAATTAATTATTCGACAGATCTTTCCAGCAATTTGTGTCGATCTGAACCTTTTCAAAATGGTTAGCGGCCTAAATCGGGTTTTTCACAATCGAGTTTTTTTTCGAATTATTTTTTAGTGCTGAGTTGGTTCAGAAGAGCCCGGGTTTTTGCAATTCTTCGACTATATATTTTAAAATTGATTATTAGTTGAAAATCCTACAAGACGTACTGCCGTTTCATGCTTAGGTCCGCAAAGTTCTTTGATGTTGGTGTGTGGTGTGGTTTGAAAGGGAGAAATCTCGCTTTGAAAATGGGCCAGCACCAATAACACCCTAAAATGGGACTCTATTGAAGGAAAGCCTAGATATTGCTGATCCTATTTCCTAGGGAACTATTTTTTTAATGCGGTTGATTATAAAAAACCGTCCGGTTTCAACCGTTCAAACGAATTTCTAATTGTTAAGGAAACCGGAATATGAAATAAGTAGGGAAATGGATGTAAATTAGTTTCGATGACGGTATCACAATAAAGATGATTCCTGCAATCACCCATTTTCGGACAATCAAATCCATAATCAACAAAAAATTGTAAAATCAATACAAAATATTCAACCAGAAATAATGGAGGAACCTGGTATTAGGAGTCGCAAGTATAAACTATAGCATCAACATACCATCACTTTGTCGTATGTTTCGTTATTTCCATTCTTGAGACATTTTTCCCTGAGTAGATCATCACCCTCGTCCAGGCTCGGAAGTTCATTGAGAAGGTTGGTCGGAAGTTTATCCTGCAGAGATTGCAGAGCAGAATCTGCATTTTGGTCGGCTCCCACTGCAAAAAGAAAAACACAAAACAGTTCATTTTATAGGTTTTATTTGTAAAGATACACTTGACAGATAAGGATGAGTCTAATATGGTAATATTAATTTCTTAGAAAGAAAAACTGCATACCAACGAAGATGAACATAATCGCAAATAATATCTTCTGCATAGCGACGGATTTCTGCTCCAAGAACACTAATATATTTGGGTCACGGGTAGTTAAGGTAAGATAATAAGCATGCAATCTAGTGATTTACTAGAACAATACACTAAGGACTTCTTTCTAAGAACAAAAAAGAAGAAGATTTCCCGGAATGTGTTGATAAGAGAAAATATTATGAGCCACCGGATGCCCAAGATGTTAAATAGATATTATACGAGTCACGAAAAATAAGACGGCAATTCAACTGAGAACCACAAGCCTCTCTCTCTCGGGATCGAACAATCACGCAACACAGGAACTTTACGCTAAATGAGTAATCGTATAACAAGATAACGCTATCAATCAATCCCCTCCTTTTGATCTTATACTTGTATTCCGATTCCAACTTCATGTTCTGATGCATGGATCGATGAATGTAGTTCCATGTTCAATTCTGTTAATGTTCGATTTGTTCACTGATTTGTTGAATGAATATTTATTCTGCAGCTGCAGAATCCATTCCATGCCGTTCACATATATTACTGAAGAATGGGAGAGGGAGCAAATTCTCGGAATGAGAGAGATCGCTTTCGGTAGGAGATTACAGCACTAAATTCAAGGTGACTTCTTTGTCTCCCAATAGATGCCACTACCTTTTATTTTCATCATTTTGAAAGTAGCTTCATTTTCCCAGTAGAATAGTAAAAAAACACGTCCCATCCACACATTGTTCGTTTCGACAACGACAATGTGGAAATCATTGACGAAATGTTAGAAATGTACAGTTGGAATTCAATTATCCTTCATTGAGAACGGGTTCTGGCTTTAAACGTCAGGGACGTGCGTGACGAGGAGACAATTGCATTTTTAATATCCTGATAATATGAACAATTTTACACATTTTTCATAATTGAATTTCAAAAAAAGAAAGTATTTCTTCTGTATCAATTTGGTTTATTCTCATGGAGCTGCGAGAAGAGCCCATCCTTGTAGAGATCCACGTTCAAACCTAATTGACGCAAATAAAGCTATTGAGTACCTTTACCATCTATTTTTAGCACTCGGACTTTAACACCACCATGGACCACGAAAAATTAGCCACGTCCAGATGCGAGGATACCAACCAACCAACCACTTGAATCTGCTTTTTTCATGAATCTGCTTCTATCCTAGAGAGTGCCTGTGGCTCCTGTTCAAAAGGTACTTACTTATTGCTATTCTTATGAGGTGTTAAGAAGAAGTAAATGTTATAAAGTTGCCTGTTCGGGGTAAATACTAGTTCCTCTGAGGGTTACCCTGAGTTTGTCTTTGGACAAAAGCTGATAATCAATTTTTCTCTCGATACAAGCTTACTTTTGAGAGGGTTACCTGACACCCAGGAACTTGAATGGTGTGGGACATCAATGCCATCGTAAGGTTGACGTGTATTATAGGTCTCCCGAGCTAATTCTACATCAGATGAAATCGTGTTGAAATTGTTATGAGATCCTCAGACCACTCCTTTCTGGATACCGTAGAAATTTGAGCAAATTCAAATCACTTGAACTTTATAAAATTATACTCGGTTAATTTTGTGTATGTGCAAGGCCAGAGTGTGTATTGAGTTTTGAGAAATTTAACTCTTAAGGAACCATCTATAGCATAATGGACAAATCCCCCGAGAAATTCATCAATATTAGAAATTGATATGGAATCATTAGTCCACACTGCCGTGAAAACCCAGAAAATTTGTGCTCAATTGCACTGTCGAGTGTGAAGAGTATTGTATTGAAACTCATAGGGGGCCATTTAAAGCATAAGCCACACAAAAATTTCATAAAAAAAGGGCGAATCTTGAGGGATTCAGTTTGATGACGTTGTCAATATATTTACTTATGGATAATTCTCGGAGCCATCTCCATCCATAGACCATCCATTCTTAGACCTACTAATTCTTATGGCTTAGTTGTATCATCTTGTTGATCTCGATAAATTTGGTTCACAGCTATCAGATTCATTCAAGTCACTTGAGATACTCAATATAGAAATGGTTGATGCACTCGAGCCAAATTCATTCTACATGGATTTCCATGATGCTGTCAATGTTACCAGGAAAAAAATTGCTGAAATTGAAGACAACATTTCCACCTTAAATTGTAATCACTGTATTTTCTTCCTAAAAATTACTTTTTATATGGTGAAGTAAGCGTTCAGTATCCACCAACATAAAATACTGGGGCTTTACCTTGTTCCAAACAGGGTTTATTAAATTATAAAGAACTAATTCAAGTATTGATATGTAGGTATAGAGGTGAAGTATTGAACAAGCTTAACTTCAGACACGTATCAGTCTTGGACCTAATTGTTTTGACCCACATTCCAGTACGAAATCCCTTGTTAATACTTGTTCAAGTTGGATTATTTCCATGTTGAAAGTGTGATATGCGGCAAACCAGCACACCATAAAAGGGGCGCTTCCCCTCAATGTAAATGGGCATATATATGGCTATTTTGTAGCCCTATAAGTGTGGGTACATGTCACATCACCTACCCTAAAAGTAAATGTTCATGGCAAAGCAGTTATGGAGCAGCTAGAATGATTAAATTAGAATTAATTCGTATGACTGTGCTTTTTTTCCAGACTCCATTCATTTTATTTATATTTCAAACAAGTAAGAAATGAGAAACTAAGTTTGGAAATGTGATTAATCATTCTCTTCATGAGCTCATTTTACTCTGTACTTGGATAATGTCGTGCGATTGAATTCACAGGTCAAACTGCAGCTGGTACTCTAGAAGCTGCCACCCTCTTCCATCCTTATATACTCTCTTGCCTTCATGACATCGAAGTAAAAGGACGACAAATGGACAAACAAGTTGTAACTACCCAAGAAACGAAGAACAGTTTGTTAAAATTAGTTGATGAAGCCAGCTCAAAATCTTTGGATTATTGTGAGATTCAACTTAGAAATTTGGGCTTGTTGCACAATACTGACTTGAAGTTCGAGAACTAGAGCTCTAAGGCTGGTTTCTACAGTACCTATTTCGATTCTCATGAATTGCATACGTTGTTCGCTGTATATTGAGATTTATTCGCTGAATTTAACATTGAACCTGTTAGTTTCCATTATTATATTTTGATTCTAACTATAAATCCATTTGAAAACAATTAATTTGGAAGCAACGGTAGTGGCATGTATGAAAATGATACAGAAAAGTGCATTAAAATATTCTGTGCTAAGTGTAATGACAGAAGAAAAGGTATCACACCTCTCATGCCATTTGGTTACAACCTACTAGGACTGTTTACTCCTACTTTACTTGACCGCTTATACCTAGGAACGTTTAGCCCTTGGAAACTTGACAAGAATGCGAGAGCATTCTATCATGGCACAGACTAGCCATCTTATCCCTTCCTCTATATTACTTGTTATATCTGCTATCTACCATATCAGCTCGATGTTCCTTTTCCCAATGTAAGCCCCTCTTATACCTGAACCCTCAAGCTGAAAGAGATTTAATGATCCAATCCTAAGCTGCAGGGAAAGTAGGTAGTATAGAGAACTAGACAAGCTAATAACGAGCAATTTATTAATAGTATTCAAAATACATCAATATATAATATTAATTGATGTATGTATTATATTAAAGCAATTCGAATCAAGAGCAATAGAGATGGTAGGAACAACCTTAGAGTTAGGTAAGTGTACCAAATTCTTACGAGCTAAGGCAATTGGTAAATTCGAAAGAAACAGTGCAATCTTAAGGTGCAAACACCTTGAAAAATCAAATAGTATTAACTTCAGAATAGCTGGACTAGAGCCATGAGGCGGCAGAAAGCTAAAATGAGCTAAGGCGAGCCAAAGTGGTCACACCCTAATGGGGTTTAACAACACAGTTATACAAACCTACGAGCAACAGGGGGTAATAGTACATGAGCTAACACTACCTTACAGGTGATGAGGGTTCATGAGCTAGGTGGAGACAGTTCTGTGAGCTTTGGTGAGTGATGGGAGACCACACAACTTAGCTTTCAAGCTAAATACGAGCTCGAGCTCTAACAACCTATTCAAACACAGACAGGCAAGAATTCTACTCTCAAACTACTGTCACTCACAGGGGAACGATCACAAGAGATGTTTTCAACTTCACAGCGTAGAGACTTCTGGTTGAGGAGGCCCAGGTGGTGTTGCTGCCCCCTCCCTGAGGTACATCCCTTCCTCTGTGGGTCACTGGAGAGGGGGAACAAGTACACTAGTCTGGGGGTTGTCCTATCCTCTGTGGGAGGGGGATGGTGTCTTCTATTATATTATTTCTGTCGTATAATTAACGGTAATTTTCAATATTGCTACAAAAAACCACCACTGATGTTTGCACCTGAACAATGGGATAACTATCAGCCAATCCTAATTGCTGCTACAACACATTTTCTCATAGACAAAATCATAGTTGAGAAACAACTTTTCCATTTAATTTAATGTGATAGGTGCCTACATTTCTAATGGCCAAGAAATTCACTACTGAGCTTGAAAATTAAGTTATTCCAAGCCGGTAACCCTTGATTATTCTCACAGAAATCTGTGTAAAAAGTTCCTTCTATTTTCTGTGGTTATTCTCCGCAGTTGCAATTTATGCCTAGATTATCGACCATGTTTGTGTAATAAAACGGTAATTCATACATATTTCAGTTAACTGTTTGCTGATCAAGTTTTCAAGGTTCTTAAACCACTAGTAAGGAAGCTAAAATGGATCTGGATTGTGAGGTGAGACAGAAGATAAGATTGGCAGGTGCTTGGTACCAATTCACAAGAACACTGTTGAGCAGCCTATATTGGCGCGAGTGGCAACAATTTTTCCCATAATTGTATTCACACAGCATTTAAATGGAAAAAGATATGTTTTTATCCAGATAACCAAATGAAAAAAAATTTCTACCTAATTATACGACAGCAACAAATTTTAGTCACACAAGTCACTGGTACCTATGTACTTACCTAACGTAGTGCAAATTGAAAAGAGCAACATTCGCAAAAAACCATTTTTATTCGTCATAAAACAGATTTAATAAGATGCAGTATTATGAAGGTTATGATTTGCAGGTAAGGTATGCAAGTCAAAAATGGAAATAAAATGTGTTGTTTGTATTTTAATACTAATTTGAAGGCCCTGCTACGCAGGTTAAAAAGGAATAGGTGAATAACACAATGAGGGAGTGTAAAAGCAACACGTAAAGTCAAAAAATCTTAAATTCCAAGTCTCTGAGGAGGAGAGCACGCCAGTTGCCCTGAGAGACACTCCGCCCCGCTGGGGCCCTCTCCCCATCACTGGCAGGGGGTTCTGGTGGGTGAATTCCACCCACCAGCG
Source organism: Creontiades dilutus (assembly GCA_031894815.1). NCBI lineage: Eukaryota > Metazoa > Arthropoda > Insecta > Hemiptera > Miridae > Creontiades > Creontiades dilutus. The sequence goes on along the minus strand of JAVIWC010008777.1, from coordinate 442,922 downwards.
TCACCACCCCCTGAAAACGGATATACTCTGATACTTTCATCTTTATATATACGATTGAGTAATTCTAACAGCAATGAAGTATAATTCATCAAATACAAAGTCAGAAAAATCTGGCTCCTTGAAATCCTAAAAACCAATAAAACCGTAGTTTGTGCTACCCTGCCCCTATCTCCATTCTGTGGGGCGAACACATAATACCTATACATCTCAAGTAATAAAATTCTTTACTTGAAAAAAAAACAACGGGACAGTAGACCTTTATGGTTCTATAGCCGATCATTTAAATGATTAATTTTACACATTCAAGTACCAAAGATGAAAAATTGCCTATGCAACCTACAAATATGGGATTCTAGCCCAGAGGAGGGGAGCTAGTAAACAGAGATGAAAGCTATGGCTGGGGGGGGGGGGGGGCTAACAAGGGTTTACGTGAGCGCATTCTGTGTTAATTACTAAGCCTAACCAACTCCATGGGAAAACTGTAGATTCAACCAGAGCATCAGTGAGGCTAGTGCTTACCAAGGTGACAGGTACACGAATGACCCCCTTGGGCAGACGGAAAAGTGGTGATGCCAGGATAACAAAGGGTGGAAGGAGCCCACCTGAAGGTTAGTTGAAGGAGTGTTGAGCGGGGGGGGGGGGGGTAACTGTCGGGTCAGTCGCTAAGAACTGGATTGTACTCCTGTTGATCATTTAAATGATGAAAATTGTCACCCACAATAAGTACTTCCTATTTTTGAGTCCTATCAGGTGGGCTGGTCATCTTTTATGACCAATATAAAGCCTCTACGCAAATTTGTCTACAATGCATTAGACCAGAAGATTTAATATGACGAGTACATTCGTAAAATCGAATTTATACATGTTAAAACGTAAAAGGACGTAGTTGGGTGATTCGAATTGAAGAACTAACAATTCTAAGCCACAAATGAAAGTTCGACGTTTGAAAGAAGCGGGGAAGCCAGTGGGTGGAGGAGGACCGTCTGAGCGTTCCCGGGGGCTAGATGTTTCTCCTGTTATGACGGCTGGTGTGTGGAAATCTCATTCCTGGACAACCTGAAGACGACCGAACGATGCCGTGTACGAGGAACCCGAAAGTTATTCGACTTCCCCCTTTCGAGGTCCCGCGAGAACCACCTGTATGTAATGTCATCCTACCTGGCATAAACCGCAGTTCTGGGCATATACCCGAGTTGCGTGCATTCAGTCTTCCCGAGTTCCAAGCTTACTTGCCACTGTTCGAGGTAAATCTACTCTTCTTCGCACTATAAAGTAAGATTAAGTGGTTTTATAACAGAGTTACTTCTTATCTGAAGCTCTGGCTAGGAAAATGTTGATGTGTCGATATTGATTCCTTGATTGACAACCAAATGAATATGAGTGAAGAAGCTCTCAATTCATTGGCTGGGAGATAGGTAGATGGAAAATATTTGCTGGAAAATAAATTAGGCGTACGTTACCGTAGTATTTCTTGCTGTACATTTTGAGGTATCGAACTTTCGTAGGAGCTGTCACTATAAAAATGTTGGTCAGTCAACTGTTCCTGGTGTTTTGTAACCTGTTTATCCGTCAATTGTTTTGAAAGTTAATGGAATGTTGACGATATGTGTGTCAGACCAACAGTGAACATATATTCGTTGAACAGTTTGTCCTCTGAGCGGGTGCTGACTTGAATAAATAATTATTACATGAGTTTACAGAATTGATATTTTTTATTTAGGTACTTATACAAAATCATTTACAATAGTTATCCGCAACATTTTCTGAGTGGCGGCAAATCACCTTACAAGTAGATATGTTGAGTATTTATTCGTATCTTGTAGGTATAGACGATTTAATCTTTAAATTACGTTATAGAATAGCAACAAAACATTTTTTTTTAGAAATGAGAAACAATGTTCTTATTCGTATGATGCAGGTTTTGTTTTATGGTAATTTGATTTTTTTTAAATATGTAAATGTGGGTACATTGTTTATAAAGTTTATTCTATTAACGATAATTTACGATTTCGGTTGTTAGCTGATTTTTCTTTGAGTGATACAAGGTATTTATCATGACTTGAAAATTGAATAGAAATAAATTTAAAAAAAAAAACACGGTTGTGGTTCGGTACTGAATAGTGCTATCTAGTTGGACAAAAACTGACGGGTCTCATGCCTTCCGAGTTGGGTTCTCTGATTTATACCAACGATCTTTGCTTCCTCAGTACCGATGGTATGAAACCTTAATTTTTTCGAAAAAAGTCAACTAATTTGTTGTTCTCTAAAACGAAATTTCCACTAGTCTTTAGAATTTGAGGCCTTGTTAATTTTTTTTTTTTTTGCCTAGTCTATCTACGGTAAATCCTTGTCACGCTTAAATATACAGATATACAGAAGGCAATAAAAACATTTTTGAGGGGGCCTTGAATCGAGTTGAGCAACGTTGGCTTGAATCCAAAGTTAAATGCCCACTACCATCCTGGAAGATGGTTTCCAGCGTCCCATTCATTGCAAGTTCAGTCAGTTCTTCTTGAATTGCTACCGCTGCGGACTCAATAATGACGAAGGATGTTGTTTAAGTCAGGAATTTTAAGAAGTAAGACAATCAATTAGCACGTGAAAAATTGAACAGTAAACTTGAGATGTGAGCGAGAAGATGATTCTCATGAAGCCGTTTTTCACAAATTCGCCAAGTTAATCACTTTCTTCGAACTTCGCTCAGAATTTCATTTGTTCAGAGAGTGTATGTAAAGCTTTTATATCTGGTCGTTCTTAATGAATGACTCACCCTTTCTATTTCCGTTGATAATTAATTCACCATTATTGTGAAGAAATGTAGGCACTCTTCTAGTCTGTCCCCACACGCAACCCCATGGCAACCTCCTACACATATCGAAATATATATCGATAGTTTTGTAAATGAACCAATGAGAAGGGCAGGATAGAGACTCAGAAATATATATGCAATCGATATGTTCATGATTCATTCTGATCTATTTGTCCAACTGATCTATATTTTACTTGAAGGATTGATTTAGGGTATTTTTTGTTTTTGAGATGTGAGCGAAGCGAGCATCCAGACCAGCAAACTGACCAGACAGAAAACATTTGAACGCGCATCGAAAGCGTGGACCTATATCGATAGGAGACATAGATATTTTTCGATATGTGTGGGGAGGTTGCATGAGGGGACTGACTAGAACAGTCCCGACATTTAAGTACTAAGTAACAATATTAAGTAACTAGTAACACCCTCTTATTTTTTTGCAAAGGATTCAAATACTGTATTTTTCCGCCAACCGTACTTAACCCATTCCCGAGATATGACTTGTTTATGGTTTTCTTCCCCAAGAAAACCAAGTTTTGTTGCATAACAAGTTTTGTTGCATTTCTCCGCTTGAAAAAATATTTTTTCCACTTTTTGGTGGCATTTTCATTCATTGTTGAAGTTCCTACACAAGTACTGCATTTTCCAAATCCAAATCTCATCTCTAACGAGTCTAATTGCAGTTCAAACGTTCTAAACTTGAATAAATACCGCTAGAAAAATTTTGAACTTCGTCTGCCTACTTAGGGGTATGGTCAACTTTGCGATTTCATGAAGAAATCCCAGATGAAAGGCACAGTTTGAGAGGTAAATACTGAAAGCTTAGCTACGATAAGTGAATATTGAAATTCAATCATCGAGAATTCGTGCAAAAAATGATCACTTGATTAGCATGGAATCACGATGAGCAAAGTGATCATACGATATGATCATTTAACAAGACCGCATACACTGAACGGTATTTCTTGTGAAGTATCGTGCAGGCAGCACTGGAGAATGCACTGAACAGTCATAAACAAATGATAACAATAAACAATCCAGTAGGGACCCATGTTTGTTCTTGTCATTGGTTGTAATTGAGTGTCAGCTTGCACCCTCGATTCGCTCGGAGGGTGTTGAATGATTTGTTACCTCGTATATCAGAAAAAATATGCCATCTATCTATGTGTAGCCTTGAATGTATAAACCTACCGTTATTTTAAAAAAAATTTTCTCAGGCTCAATCGACATGGTGTGTTACTTATCCATTGCTCTTCTCATCATACTCTGGTTCTTCGATGTGCAGTACTATCTCAGGATTATTTCAACAGTGATTTTTGGGAGAATATTTCAAAAAAAATTCAAAATCACGGATCCAACAACCATTTATGGTGAGGCACTTATACTTTTTCTTTTGTATACTTATGGCATGCGGTAGTTAATTGAAGGTTGCATCACATGATTACAAATGTCATACTAGCTTTATACCTAAACACCTAAAGCCTTACAATATGTTTAGTGCGGATATACCCTCTACTTCAAGTGGAACCGTTTTTAAATAGGCCAAGTGCGTTCATTATTTTTTTAAGGAATATAACGCGTGCTAGAATTGGATGAAATTATGCTAGACTCGCACCACGTGGGTGATCGGCCTGGTGAGTGGGAAGGACTGGTTTCTACGTTACTAATTAGCTTTACTATGAAAAGGAAAATACTGTAATATTCGTGAGTAAAATTAATATTGATAATATACTCAATTATGGTCTGAAAGAATGTCAGTTTGATTAGTGAGGCATTTTAGATGCCAATTGGTTCTTCCAACATAGTCATCATTGACCAACCTTCTAGATTAAGTACTCAATAATTTATCAGGTTAATCACCATTCCGTCTAAACTATGATGAAACCTTTTTTAATAGCTAAATTGGGTCAAGGTGCAATGTGCCAGCTGCCATACCGGTCCAGTTCATGACAGTTTTTTTATTTTGTTTAAATCATTCGTTTGAAATATATTAATAGTCACATACGTACGAGGTTGTATAATTCTAAACTATGTTCCATAGAGTATACTAATTAAATATTCAAATTACATTTAAAAAAAATGAACTCTCGTGCATAGAAGTTACAATTTGATCGTAACACTCTTTATTATGTGTTTGAAATGAGAATAACTTTCAAAACCAGCCTGGTTGTTATTTTCTTGCTTGGGTATAATGGGGGCATTCTATAAAGATGCAGGTTGTAGTTCCTTCGGTTCCACACTGTGGAATCTGCAAATAAAAAACGGAGTAGGATAGAACGTTGTCTATATTTCCACGAAAGTAAAGAGTTACACTGTTAAATCGATTTCGACGGTTAGGTTATCATCAGTAACAAACATGAACTGATGATGACCTAACCGTCGAAATCGATTTAACAGTGTAACTCTTTACTTTCGTGGAAATATAGACAACGTTCTATCCTACTCCGTTTTTTATTTGAAATGGGTTTCCACAACTTCGTCGCGAGTGACTTAGTCCTTGGAATCTGCTGCTGTCTATTTCGGTCTGCTGCGTTCGGAGTCTAGTTATGCTTTTTGGAACTTTTAGATTAATTTTTTGATTTTTACTAATGAAAATCAAGGTTTTATTTTAATTTTGAAGAATAAAAATGTGTGAATGTTTCCAACGAGTTGCTGGAACTTGTGCTGAACACAACTGAAAATGAAGTCAGATAAAAAAGTGAACATAATTTCAAAACTGCTACAGCCTGCACCTGTGCTTCCTGACCGAGGTGTCATTGAAATGTCGATAGCGCGAAATCTTAGGACATGTAATCCATAGTTCATAAAGGCGGCATTGAACATTTCCCATCTGCTCATAAGAGGGTAATTTCAAAATGAACTGCTGTTACCCAAACACTGATGGGATAAGTGATTTGGGAAATCAGAAAAGAAGAAAGTACAACATCCAAACTCAAAATTATTTGATATGTCATTGCAATCATACTCCCGGGCGATGACTGATTTTTTATCCAAATTTCGTAAACTTTGGTCCAGTAGTTTTGGAGAAAGCTTCAGATGGATTTTTTTAAACCTTGGAATAACTCGTGGAAAAATTTCGCGCGAGGATGGACCGGGAAACTGGTGAAAATTGCCGTTGTGGTTTATTATTTGGAAGGCTCAAAATCATCTTCGGCTACAGATCGAAATGTTGAATGAATCAGATGTGAATCAGCTGAAATTGACTCGGCTGACAGTTCACCATGATGTTTAAATTAGTTTTAAATGAGTTGACTCTTTTCACATCATTGTCTCACATCCATTTGTATTCTACTTCTCCCCTGTAATGCCTCCTTGACCTATTCAAGGCATTAATTCACATTTTCACTGTGAAGGTGGCACAATGTGTGACTTACATATGTCATATGTAAGTATGTGAGTGCGACTTTACACAGTTCGACATTCTTTTCCCATGCCCTTTTTTTTCAATTCTATCCGATCGATCGTACAATCTTTTTCTAGAACTCCTTCAATATATTTGTCTTGTTAGTATCTGAACACGACTCTACTGGCAAACAAAATTGCTGAAATAAAAAAAAAATCTTGTTGCAGAATATTTTTTGCAAACACTTTTCGCCTCGAAGATGTTTGGCCACAAAAAGGTGCTGCAATTTCAATAAAATGTGCCCCCAAACTATCACAAAAGAAGGCATGTTGGTATTAAATCCTGCAGATTGTTTTTGTTTCAGAAGTTACGATTTTTGCAAACTTTCTGAAAAATCGCTAAACATAGCAAACAAAATTTACTGAAATTTGTGTTTGTTGCATTATATAACTTAGGTATAAACTATTGTATTCTTGAAGTTTGTTTGCCACAAGCAAACACACTCACGGGTAGAAAAAACGAAAGTTGCTACAACGTGAAATTATGGTGGAAATTTTGATCTTCAAAAAAAGCTTTCGTTTCGGCCAACATAGCTTCTGCTTCCTATATGTAGATCCTGCTGCCTACTTTTCACTTGACTAGTTTTAAACAGAAGTTCTAATACACTATTTCTCAATGAGATGAATCAATTGAAAAATTAGATAGCTGGTAGATCGCCGTGGTTCAAAATCGGATTTTTGCTGTATTTTTTAAAGTGATTTTATTCACACCTTTTGTTTGCCAAAGATAGAGCCAACGGATGAATTCGTTGGTATAGCAATCTTGTAGGTCTGATTTGACCCATTGATATGAATGTCCATCAATAACTAAGAAGAAAACAGTAAGTATTTTTATACTGAAAGTTTTCGAGATAGATTTTTAAAAATATCTGCCCTTTTTGTGTTGCGGAAGATTTAGGACTAACTAGATTCCATGCGTGCTGTTTTGCTTAACTTTCGTAAATAATGGTCTAGTTTATCCCCCTTTGTAAAGCTGGTGTTTTCCACCCATTTGTTCATTCTTCGTGTTAAGTAAACAAACAAAACTTTTTGAAAAGGCTTAAAAAATTGTTTGTTTTTCTTCGTCACGAGTAAACCAAAATCGTTCTTTCTTCAAATATTCAACCAACCTAAAAGACGATGAGTTTGAAGAGGAGCACTCTATGATTTTAAAAAATTGTTACAATAATTATTTTGATAAGTAATGTTTGTCTTTGCAAAGTACTGCATTTGTGAGCACAATAGCTAATTCTATGTTTGGTCATGCTGAATATCTCTGAAGTTGTAGAATTGTCCATGGTAGAATATTAGAAGGCACTTGTGAAATCTGCGACCTATTTAAGGCAGGAAACTAGGGTGACCATCCGGCGAAGGAGGAATGCAGCGACCGTGATGGGTGTAATCCCGCTAACGCTAGCATGTCCGAAGTTTTCCTTCGGTGCATGACCTTTCCCAACACCGTTCTTAACAACAGTTAGAGTGGAGAATCCACTCATTCTTACCTACACAGTTGGCTAACAAATTCCCATGAAAAAGTAATTAAAAAAATTCAATTAAAATAAATATATAAAATTATAAGCAGAAACAATTTTTGTTTGTTCTCATTTAGGTTGTTTACAGAGTTTGTTCTTCTTATTTAGGTTGTTTAAGGGGTTAAAGATTGTGATCACTACATTTTTAGACCAAATAAACTTTTTCCAAGTAACATTCGGGTAAACGAATAACTTTGTGAATTCACACCATTATTTAGCGTTGTTATCGATTTGTGGCTTTGTAAAATAAAATAAAATACAACTTTGTGCATCTTAACAAATTTTCATTGACGATGAAGCTATTGCAAGTTTGTTTCCTACGATCTAAAACATTAAACAATGCAATCTCAAACTTATGCAGAAATATGTTCTTGAATTTGACTAAAATGTGCTTTAAAATGTTATGTGCACATTTTCCAACTTATCGCAACTATTAAATTTAAGTTAAAATGAGTTAAAATGTTAGCAGTGTTTTTTTATTACGAAAATAGTATTCTTCTATTCAAATATTTACGGATCTTGAGCATATTTCACATGTTTATCTCATTTGAATGAAATCCAAGTACACTTTTCAGGAGTTCTGTACGTACATTTTTGATCAGCTTAATGTGAGTAGTGTACTGCTAAAAATAAGAAAGTTGTTGATTTTTGTTTATTATTCAATAATAAATCATTGTAATCGCTCTGGAAAAAAAATAATTCTAACCCCCCTGAAAATTTCATGGTTTACGTTTCAAAGGGTGTAGAATCCGAATCTGCAATGAAAAATTTTCCGTCCGTCCGCCGTACGCACGATATCTCCGAAACGGCTCGAGCAAAAGATCTGAAATTTTCAGGAAAAATCCATCTTGGCCCGACGACGCCCCAATTCTTGAGCCAGCTCTCTCACTCAATTTAAAGTGCCCTTTAGGGGCTGTCAAGGTTTTGTAAAATCCCTAAAAACCTCAAAACAAGTCGAAGCGGCCTAAATGTATACTCTATTTGAAGAACATACCATTAGGAATCGAATGAGCCCTTCCCCACGTCCGTACGTCAAACCATTCCCGATGTATGGCCCGATTTATGGTGTCAACATTTACGTTTGCGACCCACTGCCGAACGAGGCGCCGTTCCTTCAACGGTATGCAAAACCGCACAGCTTCCCCAAGTTGAAGGGTGCCTACCTTCGTGCGGGAAGGCAAACATTGTTCTGTGTCAGCCTCACATTTTTGGTTTACTATTGTTTGATTGTAACCTAGGGATGCCGATTGCGTCGAGTTGTAGTGAATGTGGATACTGGAGTGATAGCCGATGTGAATACTTGTAGTGTAGTTAGTAGCCGATACACGGGTTGAAGCATTCTGATATGTATGAAACGCTGATAATATAATATATTACACCTATATTATACCTATATTATAGGTAAATATTATTACGCGGGTTTATTATTCAATTGGCTTGCGTTCATGATTTTAATCTTACTAAGCTTCGGAGTGTGCGTGTTTTAGGTGATAGAGTGATTATTGAATTTCAGGAGATATGCATGGAGCACGTAAATCGGTTCTCATCCAAAACACCTATTTGGATCGATCAGTTGATGATATTTGTGTGCCTCCTCTACATCTGTCTACCTTTGGCTACATCGTTTAAATTTGGATTTGGGGAAGTTTTAACGCAATACGGGTGCTAAAGGACTTGATAAATTATAGATGTTTTTATTGTGGGGAGGTATTGAGGTTCAATAAAAAAACGCTGCAAATTCTTTCTCTGAATTTGAATTTCTACTAAGCTTTGGAGTGTGTGTTTCACAGGTGATAGAGCGATTATTGAATTTCAGGAGGCACACAAATATGATCAACTGATCAATCCAAATAGGTAGTTTGGTTGAGAACAGATTTACGTGCTCCATGCATATCTCCTGAAATTCAATAATCGCCCTATCCTGTGAAACACGCACACTCCAAAGCTTAGTGGAAATTCAAATCATGAACGCAAGCCAATTGAATAATAAACCCCAGTGATTTACATCTCTATCCCAAAATGAATGCTAAACGAATCAATAACATAGATTAAGAGTGATTTTCGAACCCATAACAATGAGAAGTATGAAACGTATACACCTGTTTTACAAACGGCTAAAGTTGACTTTGATAACACACGGTCATACAAAAGTATATTACATTATGTATTTTTAGTTTGGTTATCGTAGCGTATTGTAAGATGACCGTAAAAAAGTGGACGCTTCGCAAAAAAAAAAAAAAAAAACATTATACATAGAGAGGGGCCCCGAAATTATTTTGCGGGGGGGGGGGGGGGGGGGGGGCTGAAACGTTACGCCACTGACTAATTCTTCACTTTCTGTTTCAAAAGAAAAAATTATGATCATTTTAGTCAAAATCTGATTAATATAAAACAACGTGCATAAGCAACCTACAGCTCGATCGAATCAATTAAGACTTCCTGGGAAGTGAATCAACCGAGTGACACCGCGACACTCCCGACCCAATACTGCCGAACGAGGCGCCGTTCCTTCTACGGTATGCAAAACCGCACAGCTTCCCCATGTTGAAGGGTGCCTACCTTCGTGCGGGAAGGCAAACATTGTTCTGTGTCAGCCTCACTGTTATTTTTACTGAGATACATATTCAATTAGTTTCTTCAAGGTCCTGCATTCGTAAATTTTAGGCTGGATGATTAAGAACTTTCTAAATTGTTAATTCGGTTTTGAATATCGAGACATCAGAAATCTATCAGAATAACTTACCCTGTTGATGATCTTTGAGCTTCCGATTCAGCAGTTTGCGGTATCATGGCCGTGTATCCTCTTTTTTCAAGGATACTGTCCAACCTGCAAATTCACATTCATCCCAATTAGGACATTCTGATATTCCGAGAGAAGATGGTAACATATTCCAATAAAAATGTCTCAACCGCAGGCTTAAGGGATGATTAATTTACTAGATGTCTACGTCTTAATCAAGTCTTACTCATTTTAAGGTTACTATTTTAGTTTTCAGAGTTGAACCTTGTATTTTAAAAAGAACAGTTTAAAATAACGAAGGTGGTACCCAATCAATAGTAATATGAGAATTACCATAGTGAAATCGAATGGGTTTTCCATAAATTTCCTTTAAATGAAACAACGTAGAAGCCTTCCGAACAATTGGTAATGATGCAATTCAGATGGGATTGAACACCGTCCTTAGAGCAGATAAGGTTATTTTAGTTTTGTCTACTTATGTACCTAACGAAAAAGAGCTGCCAAATAGAGCATCGCTGATTAAGGAACAACCAAAAATGCTAGAAAATTTAGGATTATCGGCTTTAATGATTGGGTTGTTCCGATCCTCTTCTTGTTTTGCATAATTTAAATAGTTCTATAATACTTATAACCAGCGCTCGATTTCCAAAATTTAAGGTACCGGAACTCTACATATGCAATATGCCAATATACCTATATATACACCCAGGGCCATCCGGAATACCCCCCTGGGGAACGGGGGTTCCGGGGCACCTCCCCCGGAAAATTTTAGCCGTGGACTTTTTCATTTTCAAACTTTTTTGTGCAAATAATTTAGTTTTTTGGTTTATTATTCAATAATAAATCATTGTAATTGCTCTGGAAAAAAAAAGTCTAACCCCCCCTGAAAATTTCATGGTTTACGTTTCAAAGGGTGTAGAATCCGAATCTGCAATAAAAATTTTCCGTCCGTCCGCCGTACGCACGATATCTCCGAAACGGCTCGAGCAAAAGATCTGAAATTTTCAGGAAAAATCCATCTTGGCCCGACGACTCCCCAATTCTTGAGCCAGCTCTCTCACTCAATTTAAAGTGCCCTTTAAGGGCTGTCAAGGTTTTGTAAAATCCCTAAAAACCTCAAAACAAGTCGAAGCGGCCTAAATGTATACTCTATTTGAAGAATCAATACCATTAGGAATCGAAGGTTCCCCATTCCCGTTTATGGTGTCAACATTTGCGTTTTTTTTTTAATAATTGTTTGTTTGTTACCTAGGGATGCCGATAGCGTCGAGTTGTAGTGAATGTGGTTACTGGAGTGAAGCCATGTGGATGCTTGATTTATAGTACACGGGTTGAAGCATTCTGATATGGTGATAATATTATTATTATAATATTTTTATTATTCAATTGGCGCTTCGGAGTGTGCGTGTTTTAGGTGATAGAGTGATTATTGAATTTCAGGAGATATGCATGGAGCACGTAAATTGGTTCTCATCCAAAACACCTATTTGGATCGATCAGTTGATGATATTTGTGTGCCTCCTCTACATCTGTCTACCTTTGGCTACATCACAATTATTTCGGATTAAGTTGAAATTCTGACTGACGGACAGACCATGAAAATGAGGTTGGAGGTGCATTTCGATCAATTAGCGGTATGCACAATGAAGAGTAGCCGAACTTCATTACAGAAATGAGGCCTAGTTACCACATAAAATCTACAAAAATAATTGTTGGAAAAAGTTGAACAGGAAATTATTTATCAATGAAGGACAGCGATTGTCCCGTGAAATAGGAATCACCCATAAACAGAACATCAAAAATTTTAGTAAGCACTTTCTATTATATGTGATACATTCAATTATTGCAACATAGAATAACTTCATTACAGTTCAATTGGTGACAATTTTTCTCAATCAATTTGTAAAATGAAATGTCTACAAAAATAAATTAAACGATAATTTCAATAACTGACGATTTTTGTAGTTTGTTCTCAAACATTTTCTGATATTTCAACAATAAATTTACTGAATTATCTGTGTAGAACTTACATTTTACCCCAAAAAATATAATTACAGACCACTTTGTGTATTTAGTGGGAGGGGTTGGGGTTGGGAGTGGGTTCAACTCACCAGAAAAAACTCACATCGATTGTTTTGACGTTGTTCTTAGAAGAAAAAGAAAAATGATTTGACGGAAGCAACTGTTATTTTCCAAAGTATTTGTACAACGAAATGCCGAACACATACTTTGGAGGGATTTACCCAAGCCATGCCTTCTAGTAAACTGATGATAGTGCTAAGTTATCACAACCTATTTTTTATTGATGCATATTTTTTCCAAATTCGAAATCTGAGCAAAATGTCAAAGTCTGACAAACTCCTAACCATGCCTTGGCGGAACAGTACGTTCCTTTAACGACAAGATATATTTTGTGGAATTTAACCAAAGTTGATAACATATTCATAGGAATTGGTCAAACCGTAAGACTTGTTTTTTTTTCCCCCACAAGCAATCACCGTCAATTGTGCGGGTCAAAGAATCAATTGGAACCTTTAAAGAAACAAATCATAAATACATTACAATAACTAAAATAATTATATCTGAAAATGTGTAATAAAAATTGGTTTCAAACTTTGATATAACAAATTTATACCTATTTCTTGGAAAAAACTGTTGTCCTTGAAAAAAAGGTGTCCTTAACTGTGCCGAAAGATGGAATGAGTAGTAACTTTTTAACAAGTGTAAAGAGAAATTTCTAACTGGAATAGATTCAATTTTTCTGGCCTGAAGAAGAGTGTATATAAAATTTAAAAGTCCCCGAAACCCTTGCAATCTTCAACTATCTGTGAAAACTCACTGTTTTGGTCCCCACTCAATGATCGGAGATTTTATTTCACAACTTACACTCTAATATACAAAAAACAATTTTTAATACAAAATGTACAGACATTTCCGCGTTACCAATCCAAGTTCAGTTGGGTGCTCATGACTTTGAAGATTTGAGGTTGTCACCTTTTAACAACTACAAGTATCATGTTCTATTGCATGTTGAATCATCTACGCAAACCACACTGGTGATTGTAGAGAAGTATCTCGAAAACTGAACACGATTTTCAGGTGACCGTTCGTGAGAACATTGGAAGTAAGTAAGAAATCCTTTGGGAAGGAGAAGGGGCGTATGAAATTCCCTTGCGAAGCTGGTGATCCTCCGCAGTTGCCATCTGCAAATTATTATGATACTATTAGTCACAAATGTCATAAAGAGAATGGAATTGATTGGTGTTGCCTACGCCCAAGAACCGTTTTTGTGTGAGCAGAAGAGTTTCAAATCCACGCGCCAAACAGAGCCTCAGGATGGGTGAGAGGATGGTGGAGTCGTGAGTTTTGTGAGAAGGGTTAGGGGTTCGCTGTCCAGGAATGAAACCCCGTCTGTGCTTTGAATGGAAAGGGAACACAGCGTTGATTTCATACGGATCCAAAGAATGAACCAATGAGAGGGCCTAAAATAAAGGGCGCAACATTTTAAAAAGCATACACAGGAGAACAAAAGTAGTTCACACGGTAGGTACATAACTCAGTAGTTGAGATTTTGAATTTCGGTGGTTTTTTTCATCGAATGCTTGCTACGTATCGATTGAATTGAAATAATTAAGTCTCTATAATTAAATATTAAGTATTTACCCGTTAAGTTCGATGTATTGGAGGGAAAAGGACCGGTGGAGGCGTAGGTCGTGTTTTGGAAGATCTGGAACCGCCCATGGCAACGTTATACCCGCCGTAGTTTCCCGTGTTCAACCTCGGTAGCTCCCAATCCGCCGAGATGAACCCCTGTTTTGAAAACAATAATGACACAAATCACGATTGCGGATTTTGATAATGCTGTTTAAATATAGCAATAAACTAGACAATTTCATTATAATCCTATCTTTAACAATGGATTGAAGTGGAGTGGTGGTAAGAGATAGATTTCATGAAAGAGATCAAATGGAATCTGCGTAACTTGAAAACTTAATCGCACAACCTGGTCAACTCAACCGCTGAAACGTTACGCCCCTGACTATGTATCCACTAAAACGTGGAATAAATTTTGTTTCAAAAGAAAAAATGATCATCATTTTAGTCAAAATCTAATTAATATAAAACAACGTGCATAAGCAACCTACAGCTCGATCGAATCAACTAAGACTTCCTGGCAAGTGAATCAACCGAGTGACACCGCGACACTCCCGACCCAATACTGCCGAACGAGGCGCCGTTCCTTCTACGGTATGCAAAACCGCACAGCTTCCCCATGTTGATGGGTGCCTACCTTCGTGCGGGAAGGCAAACATTGTTCTGTGTCAGCCTCACTGTTATTTTTACTGAGATACATATTCAATTAGTTTCTTCAAGGTCCTGCATTCGTAAATTTTAGGCTGGATGATTAAGAACTTTCTAAATTGTTAATTCGGTTTTGAATATCGAGACATCAGAAATCTATCAGAATAACTTACCCTGTTGATGATCTTTGAGCTACTAGATGTCTACGTCTTAATCAAGTCTTACTCATTTTAAGGTTACTATTTTAGTTTTCAGAGTTGAACCTTGTATTTTAAAAAGAACAGTTTAAAATAACGAAGGTGGTACCCAATCAATAGTAATATGAGAATTACCATAGTGAAATCGAATGGGTTTTCCATAAATTTCCTTTAAATGAAACAACGTAGAAGCCTACCAAACAATGGATTGAAGTGGAGTGGTGGTAAGAGATAGATTTCATGAAAGAGATCAAATGGAATCTGCGTAACTTGAAAACTTAATCGCACAACCTGGTCAACTCAACCGCTGAAACGTTACGCCCCTGACTATGTATCCACTAAAACGTGGAATAAATTTTGTTTCAAAAGAAAAAATGATCATCATTTTAGTCAAAATCTAATTAATATAAAACAACGTGCATAAGCAACCTACAGCTCGATCGAATCAACTAAGACTTCCTGGCAAGTGAATCAACCGAGTGACACCGCGACACTCCCGACCCAATACTGCCGAACGAGGCGCCGTTCCTTCTACGGTATGCAAAACCGCACAGCTTCCCCATGTTGATGGGTGCCTACCTTCGTGCGGGAAGGCAAACATTGTTCTGTGTCAGCCTCACTGTTATTTTTACTGAGATACATATTCAATTAGTTTCTTCAAGGTCCTACATTCGTAAATTTTAGGCTGGATGATTAAGAACTTTCTAAATTGTTAATTCGGTTTTGAATATCGAGACATCAGAAATCTATCAGAATAACTTACCCTGTTGATGATCTTTGAGCTACTAGATGTCTACGTCTTAATCAAGTCTTACTCATTTTAAGGTTACTATTTTAGTTTTCAGAGTTGAACCTTGTATTTTAAAAAGAACAGTTTAAAATAACGAAGGTGGTACCCAATCAATAGTAATATGAGAATTACCATAGTGAAATCGAATGGGTTTTCCATAAATTTCCTTTAAATGAAACAACGTAGAAGCCTACCAAACAATTGGTAATGATGCAATTCAGATGGGATTGAACACCGTCCTTAGAGCAGATAAGGTTATTTTAGTTTTGTCTACTTATGTACCTAACGAAAAAGAGCTGCCAAATAGAGCATCGCTGATTAAGGAACAACCAAAAATGCTAGAAAATTTAGGATTATCGGCTTTAATGATTGGGTTGTTCTGATCCTCTTCTTGTTTTGCATAATTTAAATAGTTCTATAATACTTATAACCAGCGCTCGATTTCCAAAATGTAAGGTACCGGAACTCTACATATGCAATATGCCAATATACCTATATATACACCCAGGACCATCCGGAATACCCCCCTGGGGCACCTCCCCCGGAAAATTTTAGCCGTGGACTTTTTCATTTTCAAACTTTTTTGTGCAAATAATTTAGTTTTTTGGTTTATTATTCAATAATAAACCATTGTAATCGCTCTGGAAAAAAAAATTCTAACCCCCCTTGAAAATTTCCGGTTTACGTTTCAAAGGGTGTAGAATCCGAATCTGCAATAAAAATTTTCCGTCCGTCCGCCGTACGCACGATTTCTCCCAAACGGCTGGAGCAAAAAATCTGAAATTTTCAGGAAAAATCCAAGTTAGTCCGACAAATTCTTGAGCCAGCTCTCTCACTTAATTTAAAAAGTCTTTAAGGGTTGTCAAAGTTTTGTAAAATCCCTAAAAACCTCAAAAAAAGTCAAGGCGGCCTAAATTTGGAATTTTTTTTTTCAAGAACTTTCCACGAGGAATCGAATGAGCCCTTCCCCAGGTCCAGAGCTCAAACCATTCCCGATCTATGGCCCGATTCACATTCGCATTATTTTGGTTTATTATTGTTTTTGTGTTGATATCAGTAACCTAGTGACGTAGTGATGTAGGAATGTGGATACTGGAGTGAACTCCTAAAAGGCTTTGTAGCCGATACACGGGTTGAAGCATTCTGATAATTTTCAGGAAAAACCAGAAAATCTGAAATTTTCAAGAAAACGCTGCAAATTCTTTCACTTTTATTATTCAATTGGCTTGCGTTCATGATTTGATTTCTACTAAGCTTTGGAGTGATCGTGTTTCACAGGTGATAGAGCGACTATTGAATTTCAGGAGATATGCATGGAGCACGTAAATCTGTTCTCAACCAAAATACCTATTTGGATTGATCAGTTGATGATATTTGTGTGCCTCCTCTACATCAGTCTACCTTTGGCTACATCGTTTACATTTAGGTTTACGATTGAGTCTTAAAAAAGATATGTACGCAGATTAAAAAACGTTAAAAATCTAGTAATAATTTCAGAATGCCTCAAAACGGATTTCGATAAAGACAATTTTCGGAGAAATTGCAATAGCTTCTTTCTAAGAAAATTATGTAAATCAAAGGGCTTAAAATCGCGGTTTTATACCTACTCCATGTTCGGTTCATCATTTTCTACAATAAACCTCTGTAATTGACCTAGAAAATTTCTTTCCAACACTTCGAAATGGTTTTTGTTTCAATATGCGCAAAATTAAAAAAAAATTAATAAATCTAGCATTAGGAGCTTTCTTCTTAACTACTGGACCACATTTCAAGAAACGGGTCAAAAATATCTATCTTACACTGAGTTTTTGCCATCACTTTCAATCTATCTTTGAGAGGTAGACCAAAAATCTGAAAAAAACCGATATCGCAAAAACTTTTCGAAATAAGGGTATTTTTGATTTGAAAAAATCAGTTCAATGTATCAAATGAGCTCTCCCAGATCACTGTTTTGCGATAGACCCTACCCAAGGGCTAGAATTTTGTCAGAAAAAATATTACCAACGCTTGGGTGATTGAGAACATAGCTTTTTTTCTATATTGCCCTCACTAAATACATTTAGCTATGTATGTATTATTGTATGCTGAAGGTCTAGTTCATAGTTCTATATTAAGTGTTTTAATAAATTTCACAAGTCAAGTTTCCTATGATTCTTCACTGTTGATGTACTGTAATCTCAAAGGAAGTGTAACTTTCTTGCGGACGAGATCGTTCATCTGTCACTTTTGATTCTAAGAAATCGGTTGAATGTATCGAATGAGCTCTCCAGGACCGTTGTTTCCATCTCGCTGCCTAAGATATTTTGTGTGGAAAAATATAATATAAATATATAATATTGCAGGGTTCTGCTTCACTCAAGATTTGGATTTGGTGATGAAGCACATGAACAATGCCCGCTACGTTCGGGATCTGGATTTCGCTCGTTTTCATTTCTATGACAGAACGGGTTTGTACGATGAAATGGTTAAGCGGAAGACTGATGCAGTACAGTCAGCCACCAATGTCCGTTACAGAAGGGTTATACCAATATTCACCTTTTACAAAGTCACAACTCAGGTATTTATTCAACTATCACTACCCAGAACTCTGCATATGATAATTTCTACGTCCAATTTTTTTTTTTTTCAAAAGCACATTTTGCTCCTTAGTTTACCAAGTTAGTGTAATTTTGAGTTTAGTGCCGTCGAAATATGAATTAGACATTACAACTTGAGGGCGCTAGTTTCGAATTGACATTGCCAACTTAATTCCATTACTCTGGTTTAATATTTTTCACCAACTTTATTTGGCAGTTGTTCTTTCTTTTCTCTTTTTTTGTAATGTCTTTAGGTACCTACTATTAGGAGTCTGTACTTATACTATAACAAACCAGATATAAAGATGAAATAGGTACATTTTTTACTCAATTTATTTAGCGAAAATCATAGATGAAACTAATAATAACCTAGTAATATCACATTTAAAATTCGAATCATTATGAAAATAGTACACTTCGTCGTTACCCTGCTACTTGCTTTCTAGGTAGTAGTTGAAGTTAGGGACCGACCTAATAAAATTAACAGTTGAAATGAATACCAATAGATGCAGAATTGCCAGTTGATCTGCTCAGAAGGGCTACTTGATAACTATTATAAAATGATAAATTTGTTCTGAATGAAGAACGACTTTTGAATAGCAACTGAACTTTTAATGAGATGAGTTCGCCTATAACAAACAAAAATATTTGTTCCTTTGTAACATATATTCGTAGTAATGAATTATAGAGGTACATGAGGAACAAATTAACGTTGTACCTAAAAAATCATAAACCTAATAATGTGCAGAACTGCGGCTTACTTCGTTTGTACTAATAATTTCTTGCCTTTTTATTCTTAGACTTTTTCTTAAGAATAAAAAAAAAAAAAAAAAAAATGCCCCATTCAGTGGGGTCAAAAATGAAATGAATAAATTAGGTACGTTAGTTTGTTGCTTATAATTTTAAAACAAAATCCTGATAACATTACTACTATTGTTGGTGTGTAGTGTTGCTAGCAATTCAAAGCTTACTATCAATAATTGTTTTTGATCCGTTATAAAAATGAAATCTTTTAACCCATTAGTAAAATGTATTACTCCATTTGGTCTAGGAGTAAGCCATTGGTATTTAATGGTTGTTCCATGATTGGAATTTGGTCATTCCATGGTTCCCTAGCTCGCAATCTTAATCATCCTATTCCTGAGGATGTTTTACAATAAAAACAATTTAACAAATTATTTTGTCATATTATCATTAATTTAAATTAATTATCAGTATTTTAGTAATTCATTTATTTTTGTCTGAATTTAAAAGAATACCATTGAACAAGATAAGCAGCTAGGTACTAGTTGATGTGTTCATGTCCGTTGCATTTTTACCAGATGATTTACTGGGACGATAGATCCATCTACTTGGAGCAGAAGTTCATCACGAGTGACAATTTTGTCCGAGCAGCTATTCTTTCCAAAGCCACCATGCACAAACCTATCGTGGAAGAAGTAATGGCTGTTCTACAGGCTGGTCCCAAGCCGCAGCCGACTGAAGATCTCAAGTTGTGGATAGACAGCATGGAATCCTCAAGCAAAAGACTGAGACCTGATAAAAAAGACTAATTAGGTAATCAAGTATGAATCATTACTAAAAGGTCTATGAATTATAATAAATTTTTAAGTATTTCTATTTAAACACCAGAGGGGTTGGTTGTTGGTTTCAAGACAACTGCCAATATGAAAATTACAATACTATTTAATTTATGCCGTGCATTATTGCATTATTGTACATATTTTTATTAAAGCTCACCAAAAAATAATATGGCTGATATTGAATGACTGATACCTATTGTTACCTTTTTCAAAGCTCAACAGTACTCCTGGCATAACTACCATTACTACCACTAGTGTACACTTGCTTTTCCTGAGGGGAAGCTTGTTCAATAACTTCAGTTCCGTTTCTGCTTGAGGTCGATCTCTTGCCACACTTAAACTCAACTGCCGAAATATTTCTTAGATGTTCAGAATTCATCCTGAAGTTAGTCCTTAGTTGTCCCATGAGGGTCCTAATTTAATCAGTACTTGGTAAATGCGAAAAAAAGAGACAAATCACGAGGTTAGTGGACAAAATCCCAAGAGCAGTGTGGAGATTTCAATCGGACAAAGAAACCCACGGCTGCACCACCTCCAGAGAGAATTGAGGATTTTCAAGAACTCGGTGAGGCACCTTCATGAACCCATTGCGCTTGGAACACATGCCATCTTCTCTGCAAATGGCTACTAGTGGAAATGGTGCGGTAGTTCACTGTGCTTGGAACAAAGCTTAAAAGGATTTCTGCTAGAGAAACAGTTTCCCTGGAATTTGAATCCCTCGTAATACGATGGATATTTTCGCACAAAAGCACTCAAATGTCTCTTTTCTCATTCGAAAATAATTGAAGCATTTTTGAGGAATAAGTTAAGTAAATAAGTCCATTCTCAGAACTACCATCTCTGAACAAATATTTCATTCATCCTCTCCTCCCTCATTCTGCACCTGATTTCTCACTGGCTTCTAAGCAACACTGTTATTCCAATAAACACACTGGTTATAATAAAACTCTTTGAAGTGCCATCATTCAGTCCACAGATGAACTTAAAATTGAAGATATTTTGCACAAAAACTCTTCAGTGGGTAGCGTTTTAATTTCCTAATAACCCTTCCTGCTAACTCACTTGTGTGAACGGCTTTTTGCAAGAATTTCCTTGCAGTGGGCAGCCCACAGGAGTAGGCCTTCCTTCTCTTCTTCCATGAGTCTGTTCTTTTTTATCCCACGCCTGTGTTATACCATGTAATGCACGGGTACTATAATGAACATGTTGTCCTATGAGTTACTGTAGCACTAACATAATGTAATGTCAAGCAGGATCGCATGAACAAGCCTGCCTTTTTCAAAAAAGTCGTGTGGAGCCATCGGCCCTCAGTAATATTGAAGTGATGTTGAGTTTAGATACTTATGGAACGAAAATAAAAGCCATATTCACAATCAAACTACTGCTTTAATGATAATGGACTCCATTTGTTATACATTGAAAGAACATGAGAAAATCAACTTTTAGTTGGGCCATTCAAACTGTGTGAAAAGAGCATCGAAAACTGCTGTATGAATGATCTGTAACATTGGGAGCAGAGCTGTGGAGAGAGAATCCAGTGCCAGGGGAGAAATTCTGGAACCCCTAAAAAAAAACTCACTGCGGGGCTGGGTATAAGATACACCCACCCGTGAGTATTGGCGTGAATAAGTACTTGTAATTGATCACATTGACTTTTATTTCAA
Organism: Creontiades dilutus; assembly: GCA_031894815.1. Classification (NCBI taxonomy): domain Eukaryota; kingdom Metazoa; phylum Arthropoda; class Insecta; order Hemiptera; family Miridae; genus Creontiades; species Creontiades dilutus. The sequence continues at coordinate 421,348 of JAVIWC010008777.1, read as the reverse complement.
TAAAATATTCGAAGTAATATAATCTACATACCATTTACCCAACAGATATCAATAACACTGATATTCAGACCCATAATAACAGTAATGAATCTTTTGTTTGAAGCGTAAGTATTTATTTTCTTCGTATTTGATTAGATACGTTTCATCCTGCAGCGCGGACTTCTTCAGTCTATAACTTATTATGTCATAAGTACAAGTAGAATTTAGGCATTGACGTAGTGGTGCCACCACACATCTCTTCAGTTGTTGTTTATTACTTGTAGCTTAGGTAAGTGAAGTTGTTAAAATGCTCTCTCATCCTTTTCATACATACAAAATGTCATGATTAAAAACTTCGTTGGTATCAACTGCGTTAATTATTAACAAATCTATTATGAATGACAAAAAAGGAGAGAGGAGAGCTGCAAGTCTACTTTAATACTTTACAAGAATACTTTAAAAATTTGCTCATTTCGTCATGCTACATGACTGGAACCTAATACCATCTTCAGCGTTGAAATACCTTTAAAATGAGATATCATTTGTCACAGAATAAAACTGTTGATTTTGCATCAATATTCCTTATAAATATTTAGGCCGATTCGACTTGTTTTGAGGTTTTTAGGAATTTTACAAAACTTTGACAGCCCTTAAAGGGCACCTTAAATTGAGTGAGAGAGCTGGCTCAAGAATTGGGGCGTCGTCGGACTAAGATAGATGTTTCCTGAAAATTTCAGACTTTTTGCTCCAGCCGTTTGGGAAAAATCGTGCGTACGGCGGACGGACGGAAAAAAATTTATTGCAGATTCGGATTCTACACCCTTTGAAACGTAAACCATGAAATTTTCAGGGGGGTTAGAATTTTTTTTTTCAGAGCGATTACAATGGTTTATTATTGAATAATAAACCAAAAATTCTTGCATACAAGTCTTCAACGCATTAGGACATTTCATGTCTTTCCCCTCCCTCCTTCTTCCCTTCCATCTTCTAGCAATCTTGTCTTCCTCTGTGAATTACATTTTTTTCAATATAAAGAAAACAAAAATTAAACTCATATTTTTATTTATTATTTACATCCATACATATAATACTATAGGTACCTATCTACCTCACTTCTACGAATCATAATAATCATTAAGCATATTTCGTTACGTAACGTAACGTGACATAACGACAATTTGGTTGTGTGCCATAGCAAAGACATGAAATGTCAAAACCGTATGTTAACAATGCTGTTTGTATGAGGACACCGATATGGATAATTTCGATGTTTTCACCCGATATTGGACGACATCTCGATGCCAACACTCAAACATCGATATCAATATCGATGTTTTGTCTCGATGTCCCATCCCTACCTGCTTCAGCCAGCAACAGAAGACCTCATTCTAGCGGATATCTCAACAAGTTTATAGTTACATTAGGTTGACGTACAGGTCGAGCTCCCATCAAATGCTGCACACCAAGTCCTGTGTTGCGGCTGGATCGTTAGGTCATGGAACTTGCCACCGATGTCTCCGCTTAGATCGACTAGGAGCGTCAGGCGCCTGCTGTGGGCGTAAGCCGAGCGATGCTAGCGCTAGTGATGGTCGATTTAGATTATTTACAAATCGATTCAGAAAACATTGATCTTCCCCTTAATACCATCCAGCTAAATTGCATGCCTTTGTGGATTTCTCCCAGGTTGTCTTTCAATGCTATACCATTACCAGTTTCATTTACTTTTAACTTTGTTATCTAACACACATACATTCAATTGATCTCAGAAATAAATTGTATCACTAAGAACTCCTCTTCGTATTTCACGACGTTCAACTTGTTTATGTTTTACACTGCTCATGCTATCTTACTCAACACTTCAGTTTGCTCAATTAAGCTGATCTAAGAAATGCTTAACATTCCTTTGATTCTCATAAAACCTTATACCTACTTTATTGTTTAACTTGAGTTATTTCATTTTCATATTATAAACACTGATACCTAAGGGAATAAATTTGAATTTGACTGGATTTTGAAAAGTTGTGTTAGGTAGTATGCTCTAGCTTCAGTGGGCCTACTGTACTAGGGAAGAGACAGTCCTTCTACAAATTAGATGTGAAAGGTATCATACCTGGAAGAATATATTTTCAATTTCAACATTAAAAAAGTAGGTCTTTATTAAAAATACTTATCTAATATTGCAGTGTTGACCAGTATTTGAAACAACCTGCCATGCAGTGAATCGTGGAAGTAGTTCCCTGGACCCCACTACTTAGCGCATTTTGTTGAATGGTTGGCATCTGCATCTCCTAGTTCGCCCCTCCGTATCCTCTTCTTAACTCTTTTTCAAAAAGATCCATGCTTCAACAATCACGTTTATTAAAATCCACACAACACGCTTCTTATCACGTTGTTTCACACATTTATCTTTTCGATCGTTGTGTGGATTCGCACTGTGCTTCCTTGCTGTGTCCTTCCTCATCTTTCTTATCTCAGGTTGCTCGTGAGCTATTCCCTCGCTAGTTCAGCATAAGTTCAACGGGGGTGTAGGTTTCCATGCATTAAAAAGTAATTCTCGTAATTCTTTCTAATTCGCGGAATTCCACACGTGATCGTGAATAACAGCCGTCCTCCAGAATTATGTAAGTTTATTTATTCCAATTTACTATGCTTTGCTACGTTGATGTGCATGTTACCCAGTCATGATTTATGCTATGCCGGTGGTACTCCTCGAACCTCCCTATGTGCTGTGTTGATACCTACTCCGTTGATTGGTAGGTACTAAGGCGTGATTGAAAAATGTTTTCGACTTTTTAATGGAGGTGCAAAAACAGAGAGAGAAAAGCCATGAGAAATAGAATATTTAAAAAGATAGAAACATATTCATGAATAAGTATATTTTATAAATCGGTTTCGTAAACGGTAAAGGGAATATTTAGGTTCAACTTGAGGTAGGTTGGGTAGAGAAATTCGTATACCTAGGCCGCGAGTAGTTGTCGCCACCCCGGTTCGAATCCAGAAATAACATGAAATTTCTTTACCTAGTAATTCTGCTAGTATCCCATCTAAATTTTCTTAAGGGAAATAAAAGGCTTACCCCCATTTCAGTGGGGTTTGGATTTTTGTCACTAAGAACGTGTTAGATGCGTGGAAATATCAGGTAGGGATGATAGTCCTTTATCGAGATGTGGAACCAGACGAAAGGCTCCAAGTAAAATGGATAAATTCAAAATTTCACATCGATTACTTAAAGGTTGCTAAAATCCGAAGTTGTAACTTAACCTATCACGTGGTGTCGAGGGGTCGTTCACTTAGTTTTTCTACTTGCATACCTACTCAATTATTATATCGTAGAAACTATTCGACAGCCTCTCAAATTGAAATGCACAGATTGACTTTTTAATGGTGAAATTTTAGTTGGAAAGGAACTCAAATAGGAGATGATTTCTAATTCGCAAGGAGCGGTCTCCTTTCTCATTGATAAAAGGGAAACGGTGAGGCCTGTGAAATTAAGTGGAAGTTCTCTTATATTTACCTATTTGAAAAATATCCTAGATCTCCTTTCTTTAGTGGTTGGCAGCATTTTGTCTTATTGTTATCAGTTTTCTTCTTACTCAGATGTTGGATTGCTAGCTAGATACCCCATTAAATTATTTTTGCTTCAACTTTAAGTACACTAATAACTCTCTTAAATCATTGTGTTTACTACTGATAAACGGTTTCATTTGAAGCTACGAAGCACGGAATTCTCGGGGGCAATAGGTGCTATGGGAAGCAGGAAATCTGTGTGGTCAGTAATTAATTTTTATCTAAGAGGGTAACTAATTAAACAGGTGTATTTCTTATCTTGTAGATGTAAAGTATTTGTTCTTGTAACATGTCAAAGGGAATGTACTCGAAGCCAATCATCCACGATTTCGAGATGTATATTTTTTCACCAGACGGAGTACCACCAAAAAGGAGGATGGGGCTTTTCCTTTTTCTTTTTCTTTTTCTTACATGATAGTGTATCTTAAATTATATTGTTTACATAATTATTAACATGAATTGTTGTGATAAAATGGAGACCACATCTTCTGGGACCTGGCTGATCACATATACTTAGCCAACAACACTATACAGGGTGTATCAGAGTCGTCTGGCCAAACTTCAGCCATTAATTCTACGACATATTAGCAAAAAATGTGCCTATTAGAGTTTTCTTTTTATAGGCTTCGTTTTCGAGTTATTTAAATAAATGATTCCGCTTATTGACTTTTTTAAAGTGGTAAAGCTTGACCTCAACCCACCTACAGAACAAACTTCCTTGAAATATCAGTTTTCCAACGGTTTGCTCAAAAAAATGTTTTCAAGTTTTTGGAAAACATTGCGTTTGAATGCGAAAAAAACGCACTTTCTCCCGCAAAATCAGGTGCGTCATACGTCTTCTCTGCAACACACAACAAAACATTGCCTCCTTTCAATGCTTCCATTGACTTCAACGAAACTTCTTCGGCATTTCTGTGAGGTAAAAGTACGAAAAATGAGTTGGACTGGGAGGAATTTATATGATGAGAAAGTGCTAAATACAGTAATGGCATCCGTTACTGTGTAGACTCTTTCTATACTCAAGAAGTATTTTTTTGTTTTGTTAACTATTCGATGAACTTATGTAAATTGAGGAAAGTTACTAGAATCGTTCTCGACTTTAGTAAAAAATTATTTTGTTAAGACGGTTTATTCAATACAATGATTGATTTTCAGCTGGCAATCATGAACGGTATGAATCGACGGGGCCAAGGAATGCCGGAGGAGCAGATGCTCCTTGCGGAATCCAGCAAGGCTAACATTATCAACTCCACTGCCAATGGTAAAATTGGTAAGTACCTCAAGCATCTAACCCTTTAACTACATTTTAACTTATATTATGAATATGGAAGATTCCTTTTTTTGTTTGTTACGATTTAACTCAAAAACTACTCTTCCAATTTTAAGAATTCCGTCATTGATAATGGTATGGTATATCTCTAACTATTACAGTTGAGCCGCAACGTTACGTTACGTTACGTTTTGTTATATTATTAGGTTCAAATTCTGGTGAAATCGAATAGTGGTTAGATAACTATAAGGCTCTTTCAGCAGTGATGAAATTCCTATAAACTTTTGGGTAATAATCACGAGCTGCGGAGTAGATCAGAATTTGAGCTCTCTGGCTGATTTCTTACCGTCCACGAAATATATTGACATTTTATTTAGAACCTGTAGGTTTTTTATTTTTTCACATTATACAGTGAGTACCATTGTGGAAGATAAGGACATTTGTGATATGAGTATATATTTTCATCGAGTGGACTGGATGCTTCATTTCAATTGTAAAAAAATTGATTTTACTATACAGATCTTTTGCTTCCGAGTCTACTAAGATAGCGGAAGCATTGTTTTCACTTTCGGAATGTGAAATTTTTTTTGTCCCCGAAATCAAAAATTCCACTCGCATTTTGCGTTTTAGACCTTTCTGAACAATTTTGGTTCCGTGTCTGTCTGTGTGTCTATCCGTCTGTCAGCAAATCCTTGTTACGAGCAAAACTACACGAAGTTATAGTCCGATTTTGATGAAATGTTCAGGGATTGTTCGGTTTGATGTGTAGATGATCCCCTATAAGTTACATGAACCCCGGATCAATAGTAGCCTCTGCGCATGCGTAAACGTGAAATCCTTGCCACAAGCATAACTCCGGGAGTTTTTGACCGATTTCGATGAAATTTTCAGGGATTGTTCGGACTTATTAGGTATATTTTATAGTTTGTTCAATAGTTGAACATGCCTACCTTCATTTTCTCAAGTTATGCTCCTGCATAACAATAAATTTACCCTAATTCAACATTTACTTCGCCTAATTGAACGAAGTTCTTTAGTCAATAATAATTTTCAATGATCTATACAGTCATGTTATGGATACGAGGAAGCCATGTGCCACACCCACTTGGTTTTTAATTTTCTGACTGTTTCTGTCTGTGACTGTATTTTTGATTCTGACGACTGATTCTCTATCTGTACTTCTGCTCATCAATGGGAGGTAAGTTGGGAAGAATTAATCGCTTATAAGCGATTAATATATAATAGATAAATCTATTATTGAGTACATACCTACTTATGCACAAACTGTTTGTCTTTAGTTTCCTCCGTTTCAATGAAAGCTTTTTATTCAGTTCTGCCCTAAACTTTCAACATGAACATGTTTTAGCCTTGACCAAATAACGCAATGGACTCGTTTTTGTAAGAAGTGTGAAATTTTTTCGATTGTGTCGACCAACGAAACTATTGTCGGAATTTATTCCCCGAAACTCAGTTGGTTCTTCTGCAAGTGCACATTCGACGCAAAAATATATTTCCTTCAGAGGAGCGGGAATAGATGATAACCGTTGATAACGCGATAAATCTACTGCGCATGTATCGGACCAAAAGTTCTGGCAAAAATCTTCGAACCACTTGAACTAGTTCTAAGTGGTTCTGGACTCCTTGTCCGAACAGCGAACCAAGAGGTTCGAGGTTTTTCAGAACTAGTTCTGGAGTGTAAAACAGCCAAAAAGGGGCGTGTTTGGATCTGAACTGGTTCTGAACCTCTTGTCAAAACAAACCTATAGTATACTAGTTTAATGGCCCTGCTACGCAGGTTAAAAAGAAATAGGTGAATAACACAATGAGGGAGTATAATAACAATTTGCGAAGTCAAAAAATCGTATATCCCAAGTCCTGGAGGAGGGAAGCCCTCTTTCCTTCACTGGCGGGGTTTGGGGTGGGAGGGGGAGCAGATCGGTTGCCCTGGGAGACGGGGGGGGGGGGGAGAATTCCACCCGCCCAGCGTTACCACCCCCTGAAAAGCGAATATAGTCAGATATGTTCGTCTTTATATAGTGTGATGATGATGATGATGATGATGGATTGATCGAAACTGAAGCTGGAACCTAAGGCGCCGCCTGCAGCGCGGCGCCTCTTGAGATAAAACTCTCCGACAGCGCGGCGCCTCTTGAGAGAAAACTCTCCTACAGTGCGGCGCCTCTTGAGAGAAAACTCTCCTACAGTGCGGCGCCTCTTGAGAGAAAACTCTCCTACAGCGGCGCGGCTGGCGCCTGTGTTGGTACGTGAAGAAATCGCAAGCCGCAGACGCCGGCCGCATTCGCTTCATGGAAACCATACCTTGACGCCGTGTCTTAAGTGAAAAACGAACGCGATCGACGGGAGCGAGCGGGCGCCCATCGCGATCTATTGGTGCGATCAAACAATACAATTCTACAGAATTGTCAGACGTAACAACGCGGCATCGCGCTAGTCGCGTTTGTTGCGGCAAAACGATCGTGCCGCGTGGTTCGATTTTTCTTCAGTCCATGAATCATATTGGTATTTGCCATTTAGTTGAAGGTAGGAAACATATACCTATCTCAGGGCCGGAACAAAGGTGGGCAGAGGGGCGGTTGCCCCGGGAGGCAGGGTTGAGGGGCGGCAAATTTCTGGTTGCAGAAAATTTATTTAATACAGTTTGTAAAAGTTTTTAATGAGCGAAACGTCATAAGGAACGTCAATTAAGTAATTTCAAAACTGCATAACGTAATAAACAAACAATAATTTTGCAATAGCAATCAATATAAATTGCAACGGAGTATAAAACACTGAGAGCCCTAATAGCATAGTTAGCAGCAAAGCAAAGTTTGTTTACAATTTCAGCTGATCGCCATCCCAGTCAAGGCGCACCCCTGAAGAGCTGTTCATTGCGTCCATGCTGCAAATTTCTGATAGGTTGATCATGGAAATGAGCACCAGATTTAAATCATTAGAGAATATCAATGACAAGTTCGGGTTTTTGAATGGCGGCCAAATTAATGAAATGACCTTAGATGACTTAAAACTCAAAGCTGGTGAGTTGGCAGATACGTATAAGGAAGATATGAACAAAAAGGAGTTGATATTTGAAATCGAAAGTACACTACACCAGAACTCATTTTAAAGGACAAGCTAGAAGAAATGCACCCGAATATTACAACAGGACTTAGAATATTCCTCACTCTACCAGTACCAGCTGCTACCGAAGAAAGGAGTTTCAGCAAGCTCAAGTTGGTCAAAAATCACCTAAGAAGTTCTATGTCTCAACAAAGACTCACTGATTATTATTACCATCGAACACAAGCGAGCCTCAAACATTAGCTTTGATAAAGTGATCAAAGAATTTGCCTCCAAAAAGAGTCGTAAAGTAATCATTGGAGATTAAGTTGTGACGCATCTAAAGTCTATACTGCTACTACCTACATACCATTGTTATTTATAGTGTGAATAATTGTATAAATTATAATACTTTATAAAAACTATGTCAACTTTTCTTAATTTATTTGTTTACCTATTCCATTTTTGTCTAATTTGTGAGAGATTTCATGTTGTGGGTGAAGGGGGGGGGGGGGGCAAATTTTAGTTTGCCCCCCCCCCCCCCCCCCCAAAAATTGTCCTCCGGCCCTGACCTAGCTAATGTTAAATACGTACGCTATGTGGATGTGCGTCTCACCAAACACTTTAGGAAACTAAATCCTTCAAGCGTTGCTGTAACAAATAAATATTCGAGGGGTGACAGGATATGGGATTCATTACGTACAACATTTCCATCGAAGGAAAATATCTTGTTCAGAGGTAAGGGTCATTAACGTTGAGAGAATCGGAAATGACAGCGAAATACAAACATAATATTCGTTTTCGTTTAGTTTAAAAATATAACTAACGTAGATCGAGACTTCGATTGGAGAGGTGTAATTTCGCCTGGATTGTAAAATACAGTATAATCTGAAACGCAAAACACCATAATGAACTGTTTCATTTTCGTATTCATCTTTCATTTGAACTGAAATTTGACTCAAACGAAGCTGTTTTACCGATTACACACTGAGGTTATGTGTTTCTACATATAAATGTACGAACAATATTTCAAATCAAATATCTTCCATGGAAATGAGTAACGAAACCAATTCTAGAGTAGCAAATATTGAAGCAAGAGGGGAATTCAGGGTCCGTACTCTTGTACCAGATATTTATGGATATTGCTTCCGAGTCTACCAAGGTAGCGGAAGCGTTGTTTTCACTTTCGGAATGTGGAAATTTTTTTGTCTCCAAAATCAAAAATTCCACTCGCATTTTGAGTTTTAGACCTTTCTGAACAATTTTGGTTCCATGTCTGTCTGTCTGTCAGCAAATCCTTGTTACGGACAAAACTACACGAAGTTATAGTCCGATTTTGATGAAATTTTCAGGGATTGTGCGAGTTGGGGTGTAGATGGTCCCCTATAGGTTTCATGACCCCCGGATCAATAGTAGCCTCTGCGCATGCGCAAACATGAAATCCTTGTTACGCGCATAACTACGGGAGTTCTTGACCAATTTCGATGAAATTTTCAGGGATTGTTCGGTTTGATGTGTAGATGGTCCCCTATGAGTTTCATGACCCCCGGATCAATAGTAGCCTCTGCGCATCCGCAAACGTGAAATCCTTGTTACACGCATAACTCCGGTAGTTCATGACTGATTCAGATGAAATTTTCAGGAATTGTTCGGACTGATGTAGCTTTAGTCGATAATAATTTTCAATGATCTATACAGTCATGTTATGGATACGAGGAAGCTATGTGCCACACCCACTTGGCAGACGTTTTTTTTCCTACGTTAGGTGTTATATTATATGAGCCCCTCATTTCAGACACCTTGAAATAGTTTAACGTTACAGTTGGAGACATAATATTGAAATGTAACCCAAGGGAAAGGCAATTTAGTGCCGTACGACTTTTATTTCGAGGTTTATTTCCTGAAATGAACTGGTATAATGTCTGGCCATTCGGTTTGCCAGAAAACAAAGTGTGAGTGTATGCAAATCTTGTGAAATAATCAACTAGTAGGTAAAGTGATTATTGTATCCTAAACAATCATGATTAATGTTATAATATTTCCAGTTGTTGAGACGGTCTCAATTATCATTTCTCTCCTGTGCAATAAACTTCGGAAATTTTGAATTTGAAGTCGCGAAAGGAGATAGTGGGGGGATTCATTCATGCGCCCTGTATACCTACTAGAAGTACTAACCGGTTTTCTGCTCTTGGTTCATTATTTTTTGTAATGTAGCTTTGTAATCGACCAAGAAAAAAATTGTTATCTATCCTAAAGCCGTCCTCCGTTTGAAGCTTTTCCCCGAAACTACCTGACCAAAGTTAACGAAAATTTTCTCTAAAATCCAACATTGTTTCGGGATATGCCTGTAATCTCAACATCTTGGTGAATCAACCCTGAGGGATTATATTTAAGGATTAAACTATAAAAAATGGAAATCCCAAAAACTTTCGATTTAAGGGGGTAGTTTTTTGTTTGATTGAAGTATAAATTAGTTTCCTAAATTGAATGAGACCACTCGGATTATTGTACAATCATCCGTTCGCTTTCGTTTGGAAAAATCAGTTTGTTCGGTGGTCGTGCGTCAGAGCCCGTTGAACGGCAGGTCCGAGCTTTATCGCCTGGCTGGTGCCAGCCCAAGTATTTTCATCTTGAATGTAATTACAAGAAATTGAGGCGAGACGTTCTGAGTTCAGATAATGTACTTCAGACTTTGTTTTACATACGTATATTAGTGATTTGCGTTGTTTTTCATCCCCTCCCCTCACCCAATCACCGAGATTTTGATACCAGAAAATTCTGATCTTCCTCCAACTTCAATTGACTTGCATGTCAAATTCCGTCACGATTGGTACTAGGGATGTTGCAATGAGGTTGATGGTTGATTAGCGCAATATATGAAGGAATGATAGCTAACTCAAAATCTTGTAAACTATTTGACTTATCGTTCTGCTTGGGGCATATTTTTCTTAGGATTGCTTATTCCTAAGGCATAGTGAACACTACAAGAATATTCTATTCAATCCAACGTCTGTACACAATTGCATAACGTATGAGAATTGAAGGATGACTCATTGGCGATAACCTTCATTCTGAGAAACATCAACATTCCGTCGGGCTCGGTTTGTTTATTGAATATCGAATTGAGTGATCGATAAATAAACGTGGTAGAAATATGTCAATGTCGTCTGCAGAGATTAAGCATAATCATTCTCCAAAAGACCACTGGAGATGATCGTGGCTAGGAACTTATATCGATAAATAAAAATATAAACATATTCACAAACTAACTAAATTGATTTCTAAATTAATCAAAACTCGTCTCTCCATAATCCCGACCCTCTTACATCCCGTTCGGGGATTGTCGTGAGTCTGAACTGACTTGTATTACTGTAACGACCTCACCATAAAATAACGTCTGCCAAGTGGGTGTGGCACATAGCTTCCTCGTATCCATAAAATGACTGTATAGATCGTTGAAAATTATTATTGACTAAAGCTACATCTGTCCGGACTATCCCTGAAAATTTCATCGAAATCAGTCATGAACTCCCGGAGTTATGCGCGTAACAAGGATTTCACGTTTGCGGATGCGCAGAGGCTACTATTGATCCGGCGGTCATGAAACTTATAGGGGATCATCTACACATCAAACCGAACAATCCCTGAAAATTTCATCGAAATCGGTCAAAACTCCCGGAGTTATGCTTGTGGCAAGGTTTCCACGTTTGCGCATGCGCAGAGGCTACTATTGATCCGGGGGTCATGAAACTCATAGGGGACCATCTACACATCAAACCGAACAATCCCTGAAAATTTCATCGAAATTTTCAAGAACTCCCGTAGTTATGCGCGTAACAAGGATTTCACGTTTGCGCATGCGCAGAGGCTACTATTGATCCGGGGGTCATGAAACCTATAGGGGACCATCTACACCCCAACCCGCACAATCCCTGAATATTTCATCAAATTCGGACTATAACTTCGTGTGGTTTTGCCCGTAACAAGGATTTGCTGACAGACAGACACACACAGACAGACACGGAACCAAAATTGTTCAGAAAGGTCTAAAACGCAAAATGAAAGTGGAATTTTTGATTTTGGAGACAAAAAAATATTCACTTTCCGAAAGTGAAAACAATGCTTCCGCTACCTTGGTAGACTCGGAAGCAATAATGTCGTTGTTTTTTTGCATACTGATTTTTTTGCTTAAAGCAAGGTACTACATGAATTAAATTCAAGTCCAAGGGGAAACAACCATGTACATGGATTAAGGGTAATTCAATCGAATAGGTTTTATTTTTTATTTATTTCAACCGTCGGATCAGTAGTAGAGAGTGCGCATGAATCTCTTGTAAGTTGATATTACAAAATCTATCAGTAAGAGTTCTTCCAAAGGTATACGTTTTAGAATGGTCCCAGTGAATTGACTGAATGAATTGCGATTGACTGACGTTGAATAAGGGAACAAATCAAAACATGCCATTTTTGAGTTGTCACCGATATTGGATAGCTGGAATGGTGTATATTGTCCGTCAAAGGTGATAACGAGGCTAAATGAGTCTTGCTCCGAGGGAAACCGTTCGTGGCTTTATTCCACGGAAGGGAGAAGCGGGTGGGGTTTGCGAACATCAGGCTCTTCTCAACATCGTGCAATTGAGATTTGAGTTGTGCCTCTTTTTTATCAACGATCTTTACCTAATTCTGAATAGTCCCCTTCTTCAGTAGATGACTCCCTTAAGATTTAGTTTTGGACTCTAAGATTTGTCTTTCTTTCAGATGTGCAAGTTGAAATCGTTTTCTGATATTCAATGTGTTTTATTTTCCCATTCGGTCAAAATTTAATATTGGAACTCAGAATACTGAGAACAGACTTTTTTTCCTCTCCACTTCATATTTACTAGATTTCAAGTAATGTTTCTCTAGCTAAAAAGTACCTAACATTGATAATAAAAAAGCCGAGAGAAATCTTCTCTAAAAAAAGCAACATCTCTTCTCTGAAATATACAAAAATTGTCCGTGAAAGAAGGGCTCAACTGCCCTTAACCATGGAAATTCGAGAACAAATCTCCCTTCCCCCCCACTCCCTTGACACAAATCTGAAATTAGTTATTAATGACAAAACACAGAACATGGGGGATTCTCGTTAGGTCGTTTCGCAACCAGTCAGCTTTTTTTTTCTTTTTTTTTATGCGTATAGAAGAGTGCTTAGCCATTGGTAGGGAATGGGACTCCCGCAGTGTTGATCGCACAGAAATCGTTCCCAATTCGTTGGAAATCCCTTAATTAATGCATAAATTATAAGCTGCCAAAACCTCTGTAAATGTGAAAGAAGCAGAGATATATATCCCCAAGTTTAAAAAAACAAAGAAAAAATAACAGTAAACAACATACCCGGTAACAATCATTATCGATTAAGCCGAATTAATTTTCCTGAAAGGAATCTGATTAACCAGTCTCCTAGTGAATAGGCTGTAAACAATTTTCACAGTGAAAAAATAATACTTACATGTTCCGTGTTCCTTGATTATTAACCGTAGGCTCAAAGCAAAATGCAGCCGGGGGTCCAGGTGCGTCAGGTTTTTGTGCCACGAAAAACTGTCTAAAAATGTTGTCTATCCTATTTTATCATACGAAGCTGTAATTTAGTATGTACCCTCCTTACGGCTTATACATGAAGATGGATAGATCCGATATTAGCTATGTGGCTCAGAAAGCGAACTAATATTTTAGCCAAGGCTCTTAGAAAAGCATCCAGGGCTTGATGGAGCTTCCGGCCGTCCCTCTGATGCGAGGTAAGGGAGAGATAGGGATAATGCAGATCCCTAGATGTGGGACATCCCAAACCTGAAAAAAAAACTGAATATACATCCGTTTCAGAACATTCTTAGGCCGAATTTGTGAAAAAAAGATAGGCGTGAGTGTATGTATAGGTACATATAGACATACCTAGATATGTTGTTGTGTGAGTATGACACATTTTTTCCACCCTTTTCAGGCTTTATCTCAACCAATTTTCATGATTCTTATTTTATTCGACTTTAATTTTAGTCTAGTTGTGCAAAAAACCTCGGAAATTTTGCTTTTGCTGGCAGGAAGGGGGATGGACATAAGCCCATTCTTTCAATCGCTGTTCGATCGGAAAATCTTGACCGAATCATGTCATTATTTTTTGTTCATTTAAGATTTTGTTAGTATTCAAACATATTTCAGAACATAATAGTGAACTATAATTATATCTTCTCTATTCACATCTGATTTAATTAATTTTTTAACCCTAATTTTAGTTTTATTTAGTTGTGAAGCAAACGTAAACAATTTTGAATTTCCTGTCGGGAGGGTGGATGGAGTGGATATTAGACAATCAATTCAAGCGCTGCTCATACAGCTTATTGCTCTATCACCTGTGAAACACGCACACTCCAACGATTAGTAGAAATTCAAATCATGAATCATCGAATAATAAACCCCAGTGAAAGAATTTGCAGCGTTTTTTGTTCGAAAAAATGATGGTCTAAATTTGAATCATATTTCAGAATTTTCAAATTTAATTGTCTATGGGACTAATGGAGGGGTTAATGCTGATGAATCGTCATATTTTCACTATTTTCGTCTGATTTTTTCGATCCCAGTTGTCCAACAAAATGCCTTGTGTTGCTTTAATCTAGGAAATTTTGATCTTGTTGTGGTGGAGGAGAATGAAATGGGTCATTACCATTACTGGCCCATTCAAGCGCTACTCACAAGTACCTACTAGAATTCTCAGCCGATTTTCATGCTTTTTTGTTCGATCTAGAATTTGTTCTAGTTTTTAAAGATATTTTCAAGTGTGATATTATAAAAGCCGGACCGGGAAATCCCTGTAATGCACGCATTACTTACCAATAAGTTTTATTCACAATCCTTTCAACCAGTTAAAGACATACCAGCTCGCTCTTACATGGACTGCCAAGTTCCTGAAGAATTTGTTCATATCGGTTATCTAACTTCCCTTTGTTAGTTGGGGCTATTGTGGAAAGCAAAAATACAATGAGAGAGTCTGGCAATTGATCGACCTACCTATCGTAAACATCAATAATTCTCCTTCAAACCCCCCCAATAACCTGTAAGATATCAAAATTGATAGTTTCAGGGTCCTCTTTTTTCAAGGGGTGCGTAGATTCTACTGCATAGATACTACCTGTTCAAAATGACCTTAGCTTCCTTGACACACAAAACGTCTAGATAGAAAATATTACTACTTACCAGCTTCCGAATTATGGAGCTTTGTAAAAAAATATAAAACGTTTGTGATTGAATCACATGACCAAGCAAATCTCCTTTGTTCAACGACTCCTGAGGTCTGAAAGTTGCATATGATTTTATTCTCCGAGTTGTTTTTGAATAGCTCAACTGATGCTCAACTCCGGGATTATAATTCCTGGAACCAATGCCGTTCATGGTATACCGTTTATAGACATTACGTAGACTTCTTTGCTGCTGTCAACTTATGATTAGGTCACATCTTTGGATCCCACAATTGAAGCTATTCATCCATTCTTGCTTTCGTTATCGTTCATAATCGCCCGTTCTTTCAATGACCTATCATCCGTCATTTGAGTACCAAGGCCACTCACCGAGAGATTTCAGATTATTTAGTTATCAATTTCTACCGTGGGCAATTATTCCTTCGGGGAATCATGTTTGACTTATGAAACTTACGAAAATGTAAGTGTAAAATCGTGAATATATTTGTAGAATCCTTCATGTTCTAGAGCCGTTTGAAAATTTAAGCCTGAAAAGAGCATCTACCAATCGGAAAATGGCAATGCAAAATTATAAAAATATTGTCAAGTTGGTTTATCATACAAAATAACCTGGATTATGACCTCTCCGTCGACACCTCTGTATCATACATTGTTTTGTCCATTGAATTCCGCTATTCTACTTTTAAACATTCTATAAAATACTACCTTCATATTTAATCAGCCCATTGACACGAATGAATATATTGTAAATACGTTGTAAAGCAGTATTGAAAAAATCGTCCAAGTTTTGTGTAGCAAAATAGTTGATTGTTTTCGTAACATGGTTGAATGCGTCATTAAAATGCGAGATATTTGAAAATATTACAAATTAAATCAATTACAAGAATAACAGCCGCGTAGGGTCGATCAGTCAACTGGATCGATGGAATTGGAATGGGATTCCAGCTGGTGTTCTCTCTACGGACATTGGCTATAGTAAAACGTGCTAACATGCTCTTTCTTCGAAAGGATTCATTTCTTATTTTAGTAGACAAGACTGGGTAAATCGCTTTGCAGTCAATTAAAAAAAAACCTTCAGCTTAGATTCGACTTCAGATTTAAATCAAGTATAGCTAAATAACAGGCATGAAAAGTTCTGATATCACCAAATCGTTTTTGTCGATTTTTTTTAATGGCTCTGAAAATTGTCGAACGTTTTCTTCATTGGAATCTGTTTTGAGGCATTCTGGAATGATTCCTGGATTTTATGTTGTATGTATGAGTCATTCCATTCTCGGTAGACTTAAACATGGCTCTACACTACAACAACAATACAACATGGCTCTTGCGCCAAAAATCAAGCATTGGAGAAGATAGGATGAGTTAATTGAGCACGGTAAATGTCTAAAAGTATACTTGAATAATCACAATAAACCGCTAAAAATCGTTAAATTTATATTTGTTTATCAGAGTATTAAACAAAACATTATCAACCATGAACTAGGCTATTTTAAATCTAAAATTCAAATTTACTCTGAAAATGGTAAATAAAAAGACGAAATTGACGAGAAAGCCTATTTCCACAAAAAATACACCATCTTCAGTACACTGCAGAATGATAGTTACTGTAGTAGAGTACTGAAGTACCTACTTTCTCGTCAATTTCGTATTTTTATTTAACATGGATTTCCACTATCTCTCGTCGCATCAATCTTGCGTTACGTTTGAAAATGGTACTTAAATTTCTTATAACATTGATAACAATTCCAAAAACTCCTAAATATTTGTTTGAAAAGAAGAATATTCTTTAGGAAAGTTTTTTCGCGATAAAATTGATAGTGAACAATTTTTTTGCACACATAGGGCCCAAATTTCAACTCAATTAAACATTAATATTTCCAAAAATGTATCGGTTCAAGTGATATTGTGTGTTCAAGTGGTGTTACAACATCACTGTTACATTCCTTTGTTTAGCACATCACTTACAAATAGGTACGAACATTTTACCTCGCGCACAAGTGATGGCAGACCTGTGTTGCCAGAAATCATAGCGATTTTATTCAATAATTGCGTTCTGTCTTCGTTTTGAGATCCTTTGATGGGTCTTTTATTCCGTTGGCAATTTCCGCGTGTTAAAATTCCTCATTTTTCATTCATCATTGATCCGATAATAGGATTCAACTCCTTTGAAAACCTCCCGAATGCAAATTTTTAGCACCAACAACACGGATGGTATGGTACATAGGCGTGCCTACTGTTTCGTTTGTTTTTCCTCATCTTCTCCCACCCACGGACACCCACGCCTTAGTTGTGCTTCCGGTACAAAAGGATTACAAAAGAAAATTAGCAATGTGTGTGCGAAATGGTTGACGACCTCAGAATATTTTGGAAAGTTTATGAATAAATGATAACTCTCAATTATGTAAGCTTTCCGACGTTAATACACAAGCTAATGAATGGGAAATGGTATTGAAAGACTGAAAAATTAAAACCAAGGTATTCACAATTGATTGTCACCGTTTGTTTTATTAGGTATAATAAAGGTTTGTAATGAGGTATAATATTTTTCAATATTGTTTTTGTTGAAACATTTTCATACCATCAACGATGTTTTGTAAGATTCATTGAACTTGATCAACTTTTTGTAGCATAAGGATCTCTTTCATATTCCCACCAACGTTTCACTTATGATCAGAGTACTTGAGCTTGTTAAGGACCAATTCAAGTTTCTCATACAAATACCATGCTTTCAAATGAATAGAATGTCCTCCCGGTTCAGATTTTTATTGGTTGTTATTGTCCAGAACAGTTCTCAGACCTCTTAGAGGAATCAATGAACTGTCTCCATTCATTGCATCCTTTTCAAATGGAATGTCTCCATCATCTCAGGAAAATGATTGCAAATATTCCTGCCATTAGCCTGAAAGCGTGGATATGTTAACTACCTGTTTTGAATACTTCTAAAATGATATTTTGTTTGGATTTAGTAATATTTCAAGTAGGAAGTTATGAAACCGTTCCGAGGACAAATGCTTTGAAGATAGCACGTTTATTATACCACTTGAGGTATATGGCATCTCACCGCATCCTCTGTCTCTTCGCTATCTATTTCATATATTTTTATCTAACCATGCTACTTGAAGGAAGTTCATTATTATTAGGAGAGGGGATTTTGAGCGTGGCCTCAGCAGGGATGACATAACATTATTAGGTAGTTTATTAATTCTGCCAAATAAATGATTTTCTGGAAAAAAAAATATATAAATATATATATAAGCGTGGCTATTTTTAATATTTCGGCTTTTGCCTTTTTCAAATTGAAGTGAAAACTAATTTCGGTTTTTGGGAATTTTGACAATGATGTGCCGAGAGAGGGGTTCCATGGAGATGTGTTGTATATATATATATATTTGAAAAGTCATATAAAATATATAATTTTAATAAATATATTCAGAATAGTAATCGTTGTTCGTTTCAACTGAGCGCATGACTTCTAATCGCGGGAATTTGTTATTCGGCTCGCCAACGACATGATTCGATTTGAGAGAATAAACGTACAAATGAGCCACTCGAGTGGTCTGAGAGATGACAAGCCGAGATCTGATTTGCATCAACGAAGTAGAACAGATAGTTGAATGACGTAGTGAGTAGGTTGACACTTCAACTCGCTTAACAAGATTGAAGTTGTAGCCCAAGGCTAGTTGAATGATTTACTGCTGTAATTCTGCGATGCGGAGAACAGAAAATGCAATCACAGATCTCTTAGGGTTGAATTGAGTATCACATGGCGTATTCTGTATTGGAGTTTACGTACGGTTAGATGGATTCCATTAACGTTTTATTTCCTGATGCCAAATTACCAATGGTAAAAGGATTAAGACATTTTTATGTAATGGCTAGCTTAATTTTTTTCTTGTCCCGGAATGTGGACTGATGTATTTTCTAATGTTTTTCTTTCACTTACAACTAATTGTTGCTAGAGGCTTGCAATTTGACCATTTTCCGTTGTACAAACACCGTTCATCACTCGTTGAAAAAGTATAGACTTTTTTACAAGTCACTCGTAATTTTATTTTCCAGTTAATTAATAATGTTCGATAATACTCGTAGTATGTGGACTCGTTATAGTTAAGTGAATTTAAGAAGCTTCATGGACCTTCAACCAGCGCTTCTTGCATGTAGTGCAGTCCATTGAATAGGTTAAGGATAGATAAGCGCTCCAGATTTATTCGGCGATCGAGTGATCACGATCATGATCCGTTGTGCTTCAGTTGAGGGAAAGCTGACGTATCACTGAGGGGTCGCTTCTCTTTGTCAGGAGAAATAAAAATGTACTTATGTTGCTATCCGTACTTTTCCTACATAAAATCAGAGGTTTTCATGTCCGATTTCAGCATCATAGTTCGATTAGGATAGGAATTAGGCCCTCTAACCGGTCAATGTGATAACACCAACACTTAATTAATCCCTCTGTACGAAGCAAAAGCTTATATATGAATAAGTACCAACAATGGTGCAATATACTGCGTATTGACATAGACGTTGACACGACGATTGGAGCAACTGAAATTTAACGTTTCCACGTCTATGTCGATATAGAGTATATGCCAACATTTTTGGTATGTAGATATCAGTTTTCGTTGAGCGTAGATAGATTAATACAGCGTTTGCCGAGTTATATTTATGGTTATGGTTAAGTGAAAACTTTTTTAGTCGACATACGATAGACTAACAGGAAATGGAGCTCCTTTTGGACAAATAGTATCTGTTCAGTTTCAATGTATGGAGTTACTGAGTTTAGATGAAGTACCATATGCTACGTCGAGTAAACATGGAAGTATAAGGACCAGGTACCTAGCATAGAAATAATAAACCTGTGTGTAATAATTTGCGGGACTTACTTGTTGGAATAAACTGATAAACCATTGAGACAAAGTTTGACCTTGTAGACAGAACGGACAGAGTTTTAGCTGGAATAATAAAGCACTTGTACGTTGACATTGATTGATTCCGGAATTTCCTCTGTTTGAAGACGTTTGGTAACGTTATTTCAGTTTCTCTCTGTCAGTCTCGGATACTAGACTGATCCGATCATAAATTTCATTTATGTAACTGTGCAAAGACAAGTGAAATATATAATATAATTTAAATTATAAAATGTTTGAAATTTGTACCTTGGATAAATACATCAGTATTTTGATCATAAGTTATCTGGCTGATTCAAGTAAATAACCTTACAATGGCGTAAGATGAAATAAGAATTGATACAAGATGTTGTCATCAAACTGAACAACTGTTTTGTTGACCATTTACGATTGTTAACTTACCGCAGTCCATTAAGTTGTTATAGCAGTGGTTAGTAAAAAACACTATTTAAAAAAAATGAGATACTTAGCAGAACCAACTTTTCGAATAGAGATGAAAGCAGAATGAAACGTTGAGGCCAATCATCTCAGAAACAGGTCTGCCAAGTGGGTGTGGCACATAGCTTCCTCGTATCCTCGTATGACTGTATAGATCATTGAAAATTATTATTGACTAAAGCTACATCAGTCCGAACAATCCCTGAAAATTTCATCGAAATCAGTCTTGAACTCCTGGAGTTATGCGTGTAACAAGGATTTCACGTTTGCGGATGCGCAGAGGCTACTATTGATCCAGGGGTCATGCAACTTATAGGGGATCATCTACGCATCAAACCGAACAATCCCTGACAATTTCATCGAAATCGGTCAAGAACTCCCGTAGTTATGCTTGTGGCAAGGATTTCACGTTTGCGCATGCGCAGAGACTACTATTGATCCGGGGGTCATGAAACCTATAGGAGACCATCTACATCCCAACCCGCACAATCCCTGAAAATTTAATCAAAATCGGACTATAACTTCGTGTAGTTTTGCCCGTAACAAGGATTTGCTGACAGACAGACAGACACGGAACCAAAATTGTCCAGAAAGGTCTAAAACGCAAAATGCGCGTGGAATTTTAGATTTTGGAGACAAAAAAATTTTCACATTCCGAATGTGAAAACAATGCTTCCGCTACCTTGGTAGACTCGGAAGCAAAATCGAGAAACTATCCTCAAAAACTTTCTTCTATTAGCTGGAACACGATGCTCTTTTTGAATTCATTTTCGCGGCGACGGGAATTAAGAACACCTGATAAAAGTAAATTAAAAAAATTATATTGAGTCAATTATCAATACAATTATTGTGGTTTCAATCAATACAAGTTTGTGGTATAGAAATGCTAATATCATAGGAAATTTGAAAGACCGGTGTAAGCAAATCGACAGGATACTTACGATTGAAATTCAGGAATACTTTTATTCATTACCATAACAGGGGGCTAGGGTTGTTAGGATTAAAGAAAAACTGTCCGAGCTGTTATTTTTGTGTCGGAGGAAAACTTTCCACTGAGTATTACTTCGCTTGCAATCATATACATCACGGTATTTTATTGCAACTGCAGAACTCATGTCTAATGAACATTCATAATTCGACCAGCCTCGAGATTTGATGAGGTGAAAAAGTAAGGTAAACAGCGTGTATTGTCTGATCTGGCTTCTACACTCTCGCGGAATTATTGTCCTCTGGATCATATGGTTCAAATGTGTGCTATCCCTGAGTTACAGTTAAGGACATTCAATTTTTTTTTTTTTTTTTTCATTTCTAGTCTTTGATTTAATATGTCTGAAGCGAGAAGAAACCATTCCCATCTCCGAGGAAGCCGGGGCTTTTCATGTCCGTTCGTGATAGTACTCTGTACTTGTGTAAAATTAAAATTAAGAGGACACCAATATGACAAAAATAACCATTTGTCTACTATATTTGTTAGGTAGTATGGAGTATTTTCAAGTCAAAATCGTACATTGTACATGTCCGGTACCTTAGTACTAGCTCAAAAGGTACACAGGGGTATGTTTATTCAGATGTGTGATTTGTAGTTATCATTACAGTTTTTAATTTTGGCGTGTTAAAAACTCAACGAAACGGAAGTAGGTTTCTTGTTTGTATATTTTATATCTGTTGTAGATGCGAGACTTGTTCTAAATGAGCCTTGGTTTCTTCTGTTGGACTAATCTTACTCGTTTACCCCGAAAACACCTTCTCGTTGATACCATCCTAGCCCTCAACGAATTCAGCAGCCATTAACACTACTTGCATTGACACTACATGTACTACGTATATGAAAATGTTTTAACCGGGGCTGTCTTGCGAGTTCATCAATGGAATTATCAAAATTCACTTGAAACGTTTTGATTATCTATACAGTCATGTTATAGATGTGAAGCGGCTCTGTGCCACACCCGATTCGGCAGAATTTTTTTTTTTCTTTTTAAATTGAGGATTCACAAAAAAGTGAAGCAGAAACCTCACTTCCAACTGGGTCCCATAGGTTCATGAGCGTGTTTCCTAAAATCGAACTCAAATCAGAATCTGGAATAAAAACCGGGATTTCCGAAATGGGAACGTTGTGACTGTTTGAAGTAGACTATTTGAAGACTCGGGAGCTCGTAGGGACATATTCTTTACATCTTTCTTTAATCGCATACATATTCCTTGTCAATACCCCTTATAAAACATAAAGTATTCGAATATTAAAATATAAGTATTACAAACCAACAAATGACAATAATACTATGGAAACAGCTGATAATATTGACAACAATAATTATATAAAACAATAGTCCTAATGACAGCTTCCTCTATGGATGTTGACAATTCTGGAGCGTTTAATATATTTTACAGAGGTGTTGATGATAATTGTTATGATCAAAACATACAATACATACCCATAAGTCTACACTATCAAGTTCTAGTTATTTCAAGTGAAGTTCTCTTTCTGACAATTGAATTTGTTATCTTGACTGAAATTTTCTTCCGTCCGTGGAAGTTAGTCGTCGGTTTCTTACCTCTGCTCTTTACTTGATAGTTTAATGGGCACCTCCACAATATGTGTAAACGCAATAGCTGAAAATTGCATGCTTATTACTGATGCTTCAGATTAAATGAAATATTGAGAATTTCCATTCACTCTCTCTCTCTCTCTCTCTCCCACCATCCGCTGTCTTCCCGTCAGTAATTTATTTCTTTTTATACCTGCATTCCAGCGGTCCCTTCTTTTATCCGAGCGTCCCTTCAGATTTTTATCCTTTGTAAACCCACTCGCTCCAGCTCCCCTTGTAAACATTCCCCTGGAAGGGCCTTGCCTTTAAAGTTGCCAAGCTCTACATTTCTATGTGGTACCATCCGGAATGGGAGCATTCGGTGAGGTAAGCTTTGAGCATTTTCTCCTCTCTTACCGGTATTATGTAAACCCTGTATCAAGGGCTCTATTAAATTGAATACGACATCTTATCCGACTTTGGATTCTTTTCGTTTGGCTTATCTAAATCTTGTTACTTTTTACTACTGATCAAGTTGGCAGCTGACCGTTTTCCGTCGAAAGGCGTTCAGTGGTTCGGCTCGCAAGATGGTGTAGCCACTGTAGCATCTGTACTGAAATCTCGCAATCTGATGCCAATGAAATCCTTCTACAACTTCAATCCAAAGATTCCTTAATTGGAATGAAATCAGGTGTTCCTTTCATGAGACAGACATCGCTAGTTGAGGGCTGTTCGGTTCTTAACTATATTCGGGTTTGGACATCCCCATCGATTGCAGGTCATGTGGGGACTTCTTTCTTGAATTACTCCAGACGAAGCCCGTCTTTCTTTCTCAGCGGTGTAAGTTTCTTGGACCGGATTCTTCTCTGCTAATCTGATTTGTTTTCTGCTTTGTAATAGCATTCACGTATAACACTATTAAAAAGGATGCAACGTTAAAAGTGGGTGTAGGTATAGAATTTCATCCAATTCTTGGCCTTTTTTTCAAAGCTTATATTTAAATTAGTTTAGTGACATCTCGTGCTTTCATTACTCAGTTATCTTTGTGGTTTCCTTCTATATGTGAAAAAGTGTCGGTGGAAATTATTGAGGTGCGATTTGCAGAGGTGAAGTCCGTCCAACATTCTCCTGCATACCGATTGCCCACCGTTTCTATTCGAGGGATAAGAAAAATAGAAATCATTTATTTCACTATGGTTTATAATTTCAGAATAGAATTACCAGTCTAAGCAGTTGAAAACAAACCGGTAATGCTTGCACCGTTACTTACTTATCAACTGAAAGAAAATCAATGAAATGAAATGGTAACATCTATCTGCTCTTCACTAGTTCATGTCTAAGTAATAAAAGTTATTAAGAACTCCATTGCGAATTCGTTGTATTCTGTAAGGTAATTTTTACTCTGATCTCACCGGTTATCATGCCCTTTCATGTTGTCGTAATTTTTCCCTCCCGAGATTCCAGCTCTTCGTAGAGGGAACGGACAACCACCCAGCAGTTCGGGTGTCCTTATTTGATTCGTTAAAATTACGTCTATCAATAATTAACTATTCAACCCCCTTCAATTTTAACCTTAAGCGTTGGTAGAAGATGATGCGTTGTTTAGAAATTACAGACATATCATAAACTATAGTCCAGAAGTGGATCTGGAAAAAGTGAAGGGACGGATTCGTACGCCGTATTTGGAAACCATGTATGTATCTTCATACAAAAATGTTTGAACGATAAAATGAAACCCCCAATCGCAGTTTGTTCATACGTTCTCCACTATTCATTGGTCATAAAAAAAAGAACGTCAACATGCATGAATGTAACTAATGTGATCATGGTACACATCACCTCATAATTCTCCCTTTTTTTTCAAATAATTTTTATTTTGTATTGGCGAGCTAGTGAAGGTTAGGTGTAAGTACATATTCTGTATTATCTCATTAATTTTCAGTTGTGTTCATCAAGTTCTGGTAGCATATATGTCCCATATATAGAATTACCTTTGTAATTAACAAATGTATCTTTGTCCCATTAACTTTTCTTTAATGGACTTCGCGATTGAGATAAAAATTTGATTGGGCCACCGAATAAGAAAATTAACACATTAGAGAAAGTGAAGAATGCAGTAACGAAACATTACTCAAGGGCCTCGTAGCAAGGACAAACGGCAATGATTTTACACCTCAGTAGAATAGTTTCCCTTAATCCTTGAGTCAATTGATTTTTTTGATGAAAAATGTTAGTTATATATGGTATATTTTGAGTTAACTGGACTTGTTGAAGAGGATTACGCTATGTTTTGCTTTATATTTTTGGGTTCTTCTGACCCTTAAGTCGTGGTTGGTTTTGTCTTTCAAGAAAATGTGTATAGATAAACTTAACGTTGATCCCCTGATGTCAAGACAATTCTGAGAAGGCAGCGCGTTTGAAATCCCTTTTTTTTCATATTTTGATCGATTATGATAATCTGAATTGAATGGTGACATTTCTCATTGAGCTTTCTCGTCATCTGGTCTTCCGTTTATTCTTGTAACGGTTTCAACTTGGCTTCAACTTGTATGTATGCATAATGAAAATGTAATTTTGTTCTACAGGCGAGAAATCAACGTTCCTAACTCCAGAACCTGTAAGACTGACACCAGCCTGGGAAGAGACAAACCTCACAAACGATGAACTGAACTTCAAAGAAGTAACAATGGAACAAGCTCAACTTGAGACCAACCCCCCTAAAGATAGGTAAGGGAAACTTCCGCATCGTAGTCTTCCTGGTCGATCAGACATCTTCTGAACTATCATTATAGGTTCTATTATTAAATTTGTCCCTTCCACACTCTGCGACCAGTTTCATTTACCCTCCTCTCCCAATGGCTGTATGCCAAATTTATTTTTGTAACTACTACAAGAACTTCAAAGCTGTCAGTGAATTTTTGACAACATTTGAGTGACTTTTGCAAAATTCTTCTACATGCTAAATTTCCCCTTGAATCTAGGTTCAGATCAAACATGAGTTTGGAATTATTACGGAATCACAGTAGGTAATGAGGTCATGTCAAATTATCCAAACTAAATTTATATAAATAAAAAATGTTAGATAACCGTTGATTATCAATTTCATTAACAAAATCTCAATAATTAACTTGATTAAAACAAACTGGACCGGAAATGGGGCAAAACGCAGCCAGTCGCACCCATTCCCGAGGTATGATTTGTTTTCCCATGAAAACCATTTTGTGCCATATAAACCCCTTATTTCCCTTCTTATAAACGATTTTCTTCAAAAGTGTCGAATGGTTTGTAAACCGTATAAAACATCAACATTCTGATTTCATATCGATTCAATGAAGAAATTCCTGTTGCAAGGAGCAAAAATGTAACACCTAAGTACATCATGAGATATCCCAAGAATGAAAATAACAAATATTCGAACAAAATACATTAGGAAAATTATTGAATCCGGAAAATTGTTTCTCAAGTCTAAAATGTTTATAAACAGTTCAAAACATTTGTACCTAATGTTTATGTACCTACTACCTTCGTGATGTAGCAACATTAAGCAGCAAATGGAGGGTTATCGTGATGGACATTCACCAAGCCGTTAGGAACGTTAAGGAAGGTTTTAAACCATTTCGAAATTTGGGGATTTTAATCACAACAACTTTTATCTGATGGAGAGAGTATCTGGAAAGAATGGGTAATGTTATTTTCCAAGAACTTCTAAACTGACACGAGTAGAACAAGAGGCAGAATCTCGCCTGCCACTTTATACCTCTAGAAAGTGAAGATGATGACGTACCGTGGGATCAGGAAGAAAATTTCAATAGCGCAATTGAAAGAATTCGCAGCTTTTTTTTCTCTGTATTGTGATAATTGGTGAAGCAAGTTGAAATATGTGAGTGAGTTGTAATATCGTTCTCGTTCATTTGTTGACTACTATGTCAATGCGATGCATTTTAGTTTTTCAAAGTTGTTATTACTTCTGTTTATTGCAGGTGGAAAATCGTGTACATGATACTCCTGCTTCATGGAATGGGGACATTGATGCCTTGGAATATGTTCATCAACGCAAATAGTGTGAGTTGTATTGTTCTTGGATCATTTTCCTCATTCTTATATTGTTTCACTTCGTAAGTAATCCTTTTTACTTGGTGATTTCGGAAATGCCCCGATGTGCTATTACCACTACTACCTAGTACTACTACTCAATCAACTTTGCATATTTTTTAGGTGTTAACAATTCCCCAATTATTCAACGAGGAGCATCTCACAGATAGCCTCAGCTATGCTGACGTGCATCGCACTGAAGTTTGCATGTGACGGAAATCGTCACGAAATTCACAGAAGTTAATGTTTCTCAAGGTTCAAAAACATTCCCCTCAAAGATCTATCTCCGACTCAGTTTAAAAATGCACTCTACATAAGGTACCTCTTATGAGCTTGTGAGGGGGTCACTAATGTGAGCAGGAAAGAGATATCCTTAAATCACGCTCTAATTAATTGAGCAAGTAATGCATGAAGACTCATCGTAAGAGGCTAGTTTTGTTGCAGATACCTCTGTCCACAAAGTATGTGATCTATCCTCTAGGAAGAGCGTATTCCCCTTCCGTATACCAACTGTGACCCTTAATAATTAACTCAAATCAAAATACAGATAGCATCACGGGGATCAGCGCTAAAAAAACAATGAACATTTACATGTCACACTTTACAGATCACCATCATCAACTATTTGACCCATTCGGGGTTGCGCAACTTTGCGTGCTCGCTAAACCGACAACGCCCAATAAAAAAATTGGTTTGATTGGTTTTCATGAAATCTTGAGCAGAATCCGAATCTGCAATAAAAAATTCGGGTTCCCATTTGAAATAAAAAAGTTGATGTGCAAATCGCGCATTTGGGAACGTGCGCAACGCGCGAAATTGTGATGTTTGAATTCCTTGTTAAAAATTAGTGAAGTTATCATTTGAAAAATGTTGTAAGGCTTGGAAATTACGGAGAAAAAGGCCTGGCCCAATAAATTTTGGCCACCCTGTAAATAATAATTTTCTTTTTTCAACACAATGAGTCAGCAGCCCAAAGTGTTGTTGAGAAACCTAGATGATTGCACATACATGAATATGCATTAATTAATTCTCTCGCGCATGATTTAGTATAAATGTACACTAAATCATTCGCGATAGAATTGTAGAAACCCATTTTAAGAAGAAAAAAAAACGTCTTTCTACATTGTTTGTTTTACAATTCTATTGATAATAAAACAGAGTTTTATTCTAGAAAATGTGAAGTTTGACTTTCCTATGTACGTTCATCCGAGGGGAGCATTCCGTATTAGTATCATCTACAATGTGGGTAGGTAGTTCCTAATTGCACTTATACTTTTCTGAAACTGAGGTCATAGTGCTAAATTGTTATTAAAACTGATAGTAATAGTTCGTAATGACAATATAAAAGCAAGAAACAAAACAATTAAGGACAAAGTAGAAAATCGTAATAAAAATGATAATAATTTCTAATCGATAAATAATGATCAGTATTGATGAAAATTGGTAAGGAGATGTGATTCCGATAACACGAGAGGACATACAAGAAATAAGTAGCAATTAAAAATGGAAAACGCAGCGTGTTCCAATACTGACTTAGACCCGAGGCCTCAAACATCTGTGTGGCATGTTGCCTAAGTCACAGCTCATGATCAGTGGTTTCAAGTTCTGGAAGTAACCGATTTTCGATAAATTTCGGTTTTAGAGTGATGGTTATGTGCATTGCTGGTCCTGACAAGGGGTTGTCAACTACTAAGTCGAAAATGTTTTTACATTTTATGGAGTTTTCATCAAAATCGGCAACGTGTTGAGAATCTTACCGAATCATTACTCTTAATAAAACGGGTGTTCTTATCAACTCTCCCATTTTGTTTCAGTATTTCGTCGATTACAAACTGTCAGCGAATTATACAGGACTGGCCGAAGAGGACAACTGGTACGGCCAGGGTTTCTTATCTTACTTGGGAATCGCCGCTCAAGGACCCAATCTCTTATTCAATTGGGCTAACATATTCGTACAAATCGGGTAAGGTTCTAGTGCTCACATACTTACTTGGGTCACATTAGCAAGCCGTACTAAAATCTGATAAAGTAAAATCGTAAATTATTATCCTAAAACATGTTTACTAATTTTCAATTTCAGATTTTCACTAAGCAGCGATAATGAGTTTACTGCAAATAGCTCCATTCTAATTTGATTCATTAGTGAAAGTTTGATCAAATCAGTAAGCGAAGACACATTAATTGTGTTTTTTTTTTTAACATTTTTTTGTTTACGTATCGAGCTGGTCAAGGAGGCTGATCCACTTTTTCGTGCAATAGGTTCTATTTTAATACCCTGAATGGTTCTATAATATGCAAGACGAACAGTTTTTATTATTTACAAAATAGATCATTCATTCTCTAGTGCTGACTCATTACTGAGAAAAGTCTAACCGTCTAAGTCTAAGTTAACACAACCGTTCGCGCCACTTCGGCTAAGACCTCACTTGTATATGAAATGGTCAAATATCTAATCTGAACGGTCAATATCGGATTTTGTAATGGTTCGGAATTATCGGGTGGCGGCTCTTCCCCTCATCGAAACTCGGGGGTGCACAGATATCACTAGGGGCTATTGCTAAGAGGCAGGAGTAGAGGCATCCCTTTGACAAAAATAAATTTCAACTTGTCTATTTTTCGTTTTCCCACTCCATTGAAACTGCTTGAAAACAAAAAAGCAATAAACATAAAGTAACAAAGACGCCAGCTAGAACCTAACTCGTAAACTTCTGAATAACGCAGTAGGTATCACTAGTCCTTTGTCTCTCGCCGATTTTCCATTTAAATTGGATGTACAACTAACAATAATCAGCCTATTCATCAGTTTACCACACACAGTAAGAGATCCACTGGTTTACCAATAAATGCGCTCGAACGTTTGTGAACATTTTGCCGTTGGTGACAGCTCACACCACCCAAGCATCTTGCGCACAATGTTTTGAGAACAGTGACCGCGAATAATGCCCGTTGGTGTAAATGGGCCTTGCACTCAAAAATAACTTCTAAAATACGGAAGCAGACATCAGAACTAAAAACAATCACACAGAACCAACAAAAATAGGACTTAGAGATCGAAAAACAGTGAGAAAGAATAGTAAGTGCACCTTTATGAGAAGGAGAATGACTAAAACAAGCGTTTTTACTGGTTGGTATAGGAGAAGGTATCCCATGTTTTTCTAAATCTTTGATTGAGCTGCACACGAGCGGTTTGTTTTCCCTAGAAGCGCAGCCTGCGGGTTCTGTTTGGTAGTTGTGTGGTTGACGAAGCCCGGACCTTTCAGTATTTCCCGGAGTCTGGGAACGCTGGTTTCTGCCCTATTGTCGGAGGAGACCAGCGGCCACAGTCGTTTCCTTTTTTCTTCTCCACAGACCTCAGATCGTCGACTTTCGGAACTCAAACCAATGTCAGGCTTACTGCCCAGAATGAATCTAAAGGGGCAACTCTTCACCATCTTGCTCTTCCAATCAAATTGAAGATTGACACTGAAAACTTAAAAACAAGAAAAACATTTTCAACAAAAAAAATAAATAAATAAATACCCCCATTTCTGAAACTGAAACTAAAATATACATATATATAATTAAAAAAAAAAAAAAACTAACTGTCTATTGAAGTGTTCAAGCCAAATTTAATTACATTAAAAAACAAATTGGTTAGGTACTTGAAGAAAGTGTGAGAACTAAAAAAAATCTAAAATGAAAATGTTTAAAAATCAAAAAAGTAAAATACATCTGAATTTTAAATTAAGTATGGCCTTTCCTACCCGTTGGACAGTACTAAATAATACGAGTATAATGTGGCTTAGCAAGAAGTGTGTGGGAAGTAGAAAGTTAAGAAGGGGCCTACGTTTTTTCTACCCACATACCCCATTTTCATTGAAGGGTTATTTTTTCTCTTTTCATAGTGCTCAAACTGTTTTCAAGTACCTACGTATTTGATTTGTTTACTTCCACGGGTAGTTTATTCTATTTTGTATTCTTTTGGGTGGGGGCATTTGCGCCTATGATCCTGTCAGGTGCTACCGCTGGATTCAGCTCTGTCCCCTAATCAAGCTAACTACATACTCAGTATCACGAACTGGAAATCAAGGATAGAAGGCTGGTGTATCGGAATGTGATGGCTCTGCCTTCATGTTAAGGCCCTGCGTGCTTAGTTTTAGTTCAATTTGGTTTACCGTCTTCTTCAGACTTGATTGCCAATTTACTACGTGTTGCCTCACAAAATTTATGAGTACATAAAAGAACAATCAAAATGTATTACGTTGAGGTTTTCTTCCATGGTACTTTTATCATAAAAAAGTGGAGCGTGAGCACCTTTAATCTGGAGATTAATGTCTGCCTTTCGTATTTTCACAGTGGGAAACTGACTACAAGAATAGTTTGGAGCGTTGTAATTGAAATGCTGTGCTTCATCGTTACCGTTGTGTTAGCTATGACAGAATCAAATACCTGGCCAGCACTCTTTTTTTACTCAACGATGGGCATTGTTGTTATCATTAACAGTAAGTCCCTAATTTTATCCTAATTGATGTGTAATTATATATGTGGAGCATTCCATGTGAAAGGTTGAAATCTTAAAATTAAACTCGACCGTTTTTTAGTATGTTTTACTCTTGGGTGAGAATAAATTGTTTAAGTAGGTAGAGGTGACTTTGACGGCGGCTTTCACCTTCTCTTCACCTCCAAAAAGAAAACCACCAGTGTTACATACAGCAAGAGAAAATTTCTCCACTATTTCGTAAGGAACCCCTTTTTTCAATCAGTCAAAAATAATTTAAAAAAAGTAAAATGCCCGATTGAAAAAACTCGTTCTTGAATTCTCAAAATAGATATTTCATTTGAAATATAATTTTGATTGATGAAATCTTTTTGAACTTCCAGCAATATCGTGGATCCCCAACGTTTCATAACATCTATTGTTTCACTTACCAAACCGCGACTTTTAATTGGTTTTCCTTTGTAGGGGAAGGGACGATTTTCATTAATGGAATAGTAACACATGCACGTCCAGGTTTCCCGGCTACTACCCTCCAGGCCGTTTCATTAATATTGATAACAAGCCCAACAATATTTCTAGATTTTGTTTTGTTTTACTGATTATTATTTATTGCAGCAAATATTAATTTACAAGCAATGCTCATTTTGACAAAATAATCTGTAGTCATATAAAACGTAAGTACTTCACATAATTTTTTCCCTGTTGTCCAGTGACTCAGTGGTATTCTGCGTCAACTCACTCAGATTTTGAGGTCCAACCCACTTACAGCGGACTTCTTCCCAACACCATTTGTGTCAGCATCTATGGAATGATGAACACATTCAACTAATCTCCGTCGGAGCTTTAGACTACATAATATTGTTGTTTCAGTGGCCAATGGTATCTTCCAGAATACAGTGTATGGAATGGCTGCCAAGCTGCCTCCAGTCTATACTGGCGCAATTATTCTTGGTGCTGTAAGTGTTTAGTATGGTTGTCCTTTTTCACTTTGATCCTCTGAATCTCTTATCATTCTCTGAACCTCTTATTATTCTCTGAACTGATACATACACAGCTCTTTAGTAACGCTTCATTAAACAGCACTGTAATCTTTCCTTACTTGTTATGTGAAATTTATTTATACTATTTAATAAATTGATTCTTTCAGAACATAAGTGGAACGTTTTCGTCCCTGATCAGCATTGGGTCATTATGGATTGCTCCAAATCCCAGAACTGCTGCCATCTACTACTTTATAACCGCACTTTTCGTTCTATCACTCTGTTTTGACACTTACTTCGCCCTACCACTGAATGTAAGTTTTTGAAATAGTTCACCAAACAAATCAGTTGATTTAATGAACTTAATAAAATAAGTTTTATCAATACAATGAGAAATTGTTTTCTATTAGTTGAAAGATCTCGAAGTGAGCTTTCCAAAGAGTCAAATAAGACTAGTATTGGGTGATTGGAAGGGGCCAAAACATCGTTTAAAGAATGTTCGATGACCTCACCCCTGCTTCATCATTTTTGTCCAAATTATTTGGGGTTTTGAGCTGAAATTTTGTAGTTATGCAGTTTTTAAATGGGCAGAAATCGATTCTTAGATGAAAAATGTCGACACCCTGTGGTAGCCAATTTATACTGCTAAGGCTGAATCAAATCCAACCTGAGAGGAATGCTTGGAAACAATTGAAGACAACTTGGTACCTGTTATATGTAGTCACTGCTGTTCACAAATCCTTCGACTCCCCTAGTCGTAGTTTGTATCCAAACTTAATTGAGTTATTTTAATTGTTACAGAGATTTTACAAATACCATGAACTAATGAGTCAGAAAGAAATTCAAAAGAAAGTAAAAGATAGTCCGAATGGTTTACAAAAAACGCCCTACTGGAAAATCTTCAAAGAGTGTTCTGGCCAGTGCTTCAACATCTTTTTCACATTTTTCGTCACGCTTGCTGTGTTCCCTGCAGTCGATTCAGGTTGGTTTAATTTGTTACGTTTTTATTGTTGATCTATTCAATAGTGCCAACCTAGATACTATATTTTTCATTTTAAATAACTTGCCTCAATGAAATCCTAATGCTTTCTAAATAATAGCGTAATACGGGCAGCTATTAGGTTGAAGATTTTCAACATTTCATTAATTTTGCATGAAGAACCAACGATTCTGGGATCCAAATGTTTAGCTATTGGGAAACCGTAATAAATGTACTTACTGAAAGTATTAATCAATACTTCAGTACTCTTAATTGTGTTAAGAATGAGTGAATTTCAGGAGATATGCATAGAGCAAGTAAATCTGTTCTCAACCAAAATACCTATTTGGATTGATCAGTTGATCATATTTGTGTGCCTCCTGAAATTCAATAATCGCACTTTCACCTGTGAAACACGCACACTCCAAAGCTTAGTTTAAATTCAAATGATGAACGCAAGCCAATTGAATAATAAACCCCAGTGAAAGAATTTGCAGAGTTTTTATGGTTATCAGAATACTTCAACCCGTGTATCGGCTATCAACCCTTTTGGGAGTTCACTCCATTATCAACGTTCACTACATCACTAGGTTACTATAATCAAAACAAAAACAATAATAAACCAAAATAACGCAAATGTTGGCACCATAAATCGGGCCATACATCGGGAATGGTTTTACCTACGGACCTGGGGAGGGGCTCATTCGATTCCTCGTGGAAAGTTCGTCAAAAAGAGTCCAAATTTAGGCCGCCTTGACTTTTGTTGAGGTTTTTAGGGATTTTACAAAACTTTGACAGCTCTTAAAGGGCATTTTAAATTAAGTGAGAGAGCTGGCTCAGGAATTGGGGCGTCGTCGGACCAAGATGGATTTTTCCTGAAAATTTCAGATTTTTTGCTCCAGCCGTTTGGGAGAAATCGTGCGTACACCCTTTGAAACGTAAACCATGGAATTTCCAGGGGGGGTTAGGAATTTTTTTTCGAGAGCGATTACAATGGTTTATTATTGAATAATAAACCAAAATGAACAGCAAATAGTATAGCAAACTTAATGATCCCATCAAGACTCAAGTTCAAATTATCGACAAGACATAGGACAGTTGCCTTAAGTGAAGCTTAATTTATCCATCCCTTCTGCTATGTTCATTTAATTTTGTATGGGTGGGAACTAAATAATTATCCTTCTATGTTACCCCAGGGAAATCAAACTTCTCCCTTTTAACCGTTTTGGAATCATAAATAGAATATAATATTGTTTGTTACTTGCGAGAAAATATTGTGTATGTGCGAAGTTATCTCATTGGCCCTTAAGATTGTTTAATTTCGGGACTTCGTCTCAATCAATCTTGGAATACCGGATTTTTTAACAACTAAGCTAAAACGTGTAAGTTAAGCTTATGTCCTAACGCTTGCACTTTAAAAACAACCTCGCAAACTGAAAAATATCCAATATGACAATTTTATACTTTAAAATCGAGAATAAAGTTAGAATTAAAATGTGCTCATTCCGTCGAAATGCTCAGAAAATTATCTTTTCGTATCTTTCTACTTCGGACAACTTTTGAAGTTTCACAAATGTTTTACCCTTAAGCAGGGTTCACATCCACCCGGATCGTCCAGAAATAAGGATAGGGGAAGCTAGTGAAAAGCATTGGAGGGGATGGAGGGAATCGCGGAAGTTGGGAAGCCGTATGGAAGGCGAACAGTTCGCTTCAAAACTGCTTCTCCAGAAAAAATATTCCTCCCTTCCCCAACTTATGTCCAACCAATCAGCTGCTCGTACGCACTTTCTGGATGGATGTGAACCCTACTTTAGTAATGTTCGTCCGTTATTAAAACTTCAGGAGAATTTCTGAGTATTGAAAGTCAGAAAACTAAATTCAACAGTAAGTATATTTAATCGTAAACAATCATTGTGCTAAAGAAATACCAGTAATGTAATGGAACTGTGTTGGTCAACTCTGACAACATTGTCACTTCTAGAAACAATTCTGAATAATGACATTCGACAATATGTTTAAGAGAGAAAATCTGGGCTGTCCGAGACAATATCAGTGATGTTCTGTGCGGTATCTCTGTTTCTAACAAACTTTCCATTTCCTATTCACTTCAGATTGACTTCAACATAAAGCTTTCACTTGTTCAAAATGCTTTTCATTTATTTCTGTGAAATAGAAAATTCTTTGACATTTGAATCTGTTTTAGAGAATTTCTGTAAAAATGAAGCTATGTTAATGGCTCTGGAAATTATTAAATAAGTATTACAAACATCTTACTATTGAAATCTATTCGAAGCATTCTGAAATTATTCCTGGATATAAACGCCATGAATATAAATAAGTAAAGAGCGAATTTCCCGAAATTATATTTTAAATCTACGTTAAATTGAGTTGGAATTTGAGTAAATTTGCGTGCAAAGAAGTGGTTAGCTATCAATTTCATTACGAAAAAACTTGGTGTAAATAATAATCTTTTATTCAGATATTCAGTATTCAGATTATACTGAAATTTTAGTACAATTTTTATTATAAGTTTGAGTTTTAATTTTTAAATGACCTAGTTCATGGTAAATGAACATTTTTTTGAGTTGTGCTCTGGTAAGAAAGTAGAACTCATCGAATTTTTTTTCTTCAACTATTAGTTTAAAATTTTCAGACCATTGCAAAAGCTTTGCTTTCTATGAAAATGTGCTAAAAATCGTTGAATTCATTGCAACATAGGAAATTCCTTTGCACTTAATGAGCTCAAATTTTCACATAAATGTGATACGATAATTTTGGAAAATTCGCTCTTACAATCATGTTTCCTACCATTCGAGCAAATTAATCGAGTCGATGTTTCGTTAGGAAATTGGACGGAAAGGTCCAACATACGTAATATTATACCAAGACTAGACAAATTCAAGTATTATTTACGTTTAAAACATACCAATTACATTCAACATGATTACAGCTATTCATAAAGTCGATCCTCATTTCATCATTGATGATAAATACTACATTGACGTCATGTGCTTCCTTACATTCAACGTTGCTACTATGGTTGGCAGTATACTTCCTGCACTCGGTTCTTGGGTAAGAAAATTCATTAACGTACTGTCAACAATAAGAGTCTACCAACTTGCGTTGGCATTAATTACGTCTGACTTATTGTAGATTGAAAATAGATAGTTTTATAATTGGGTAGTTGGCGTCTGAATATGAACTTTTTTTTTGGTAATTTATCACTTTAACCATCTTATTGGTTACCTCATGCAGGAAATAATGGTTCTATCTCAATGAAATTTGAAATTTTATGAAATCTAATCTACAGAAATCCTATAAATATCTTCAAGTTATGTCGAGATAAGTTATTTTGCCCCTGATTTATTTTGACCTCAAACCTACTCAACGAAGTTGCCATTCGTAGGTTCAGCCCCTTGCCGCTATATTTGTGACGGCGGGGCTCGTTTCTGGCATCTATTTTCTTATTTAAAAAAAAAAAAAAAAATCTATTTTACTGAATTTTTCAGGGAGAGAAGATTGTTTTTGAAAAGTGTTGTAGCGTTAAAATTTGTTGGTTTTACAGCCAGGACGAAGGTGGTTGTGGATTCCTGTAGTTCTGCGAGTAGTGTTCATCCCATTGTTCCTGTTATGCAATTACCAGCCTAAAGGTGTCAAACGAGTGTTGCAAGTATTAATACCATACGATTGGGCGTACTTCTCGATTGGTGTGGCCTTAGGACTGTCATCTGGTTATTATTCTTCCGTCGCCATGATGTATTGCCCGGGGTATGTATACAATTGACTCTAATCAAGTTACTGAAATAGTAGATACATTTTCCCCGTCGTTAACGTTATGCAACTACCAGCCTTTAGGGGTCAAATGCCTGTAGCATATGTGATTAGGCACACTTCTTAATTGGTGGTGTTCTAGCTGTTTGTCACAGATTTTGTCCACATTAATTATTACCAAGGATTAAAAAGGGAAAAGGGGGAAAAGCCCATAGGACTAGGTTGAGAATGAGTGTTTTTAAGAACTCTAGAAAATATAGCAGGAGCTACTTAATCTAATTTCATGGTTATCATCCTTGCATATCATTCATCGAGTACTTGCAAACTCCTTCAGAATGCTTACACACTGTAGGGGTAATAATTATGTAACTGGGATACTGTAGAATGGAATGTGGCACGATTACAAAGTACATTTAATTAAGTTCGATGACATAGGTATAACTACAACAAACTATTGGGCAAACACGTGCATTTCTGAAGCCCTCAAAAGGTGTAATAAAGGAATATTTTTCGTTTAAAGTTAGTGCAAAAATTGAACATTAGACACGAAACGGACTAAGTCACTCGCGACGAAGTTGTGGAAACCCATTTCAAATAAAAACGGAGTAAGATGGATCGTTGTCTATATTTCCACGAAAGTAAAGAGAGCGTTCAAGAGAAAGTGAACACGAGTTCATGTTTGTTACTGATGATGACCTAACCGTCGAAATCGATATAACAGTGTAACTCTTTACTTTCTTGGAAGTTCATGTTTGTTACTGATGATGACCTAACCGTCGAAATCGATTTAACAGTGTAACTCTTTACTTTCGTGGAAATATAGACAACATTCCATCTTACTCCGTTTTTATTAGACACGAATCCGGAAGAATTAGTAATGTATTTCACGTTCAACCTTATTATCAAACACGCAACCACCAACACAAAAAAACATGTGTTACTCAAAGTAATTGCTGTGGGTCTGCATCTGTGAATCCATCAGTACTGATAACCTTCTTGACCTGAAAATGCCCGTCGCTTCATTTGTCATATCGTGAACGTTGTACTTCCCACTATCCTCTTTCTTTTTCTTTGCAAAATACTGAAACTCACTGTGCAAAATCTCTCCTGACTCTTTCCATTGTATGATTTTGATTGGAATCGACGGTTTGGGGGAATAGTGATAATGCAGTTATAAGTATGATTCAACACGAAGATGTACATTAGTGAAACAAACGGAAAGCACAAGGAAAACGCAGTGTACACTTTCAATGAAAGGGAACATAATGTGAAACAAAATTAAAACACTTTGAAAAGGAGTCCAACCATGAACCATGCCTGCCAACCTAATTGAGTGGAATTCCCTACACTGCCTTCTACTTCGGGCTGCCTACCCCCCCAACTTCTCCAATATTACTACAGTTTGGCCCCAGGAAGATTGCCCCATGACGATGTGTAAAGTACATCGTCATGTGACGATCTTCCTGGGGCTGAACTGTAGTAATATTCCGACATTCCTTCTCATTATCTGCTACTGTTGAATAATAATCCGTAGAGCTAAAAGAGTTCATCATTCCCTATCCATTCAGTAACAACTGTATTTCGAAATTTTACCTCTCAGGGTAGATAAAAGGGTAGGAACAAAATGCTGGGGGATACACTTGTTAACAAATGAAACACCTCTGCCATCTTTATTTTCAATTGTCTGTATTTTTCAGGACTGTGTCTTCTCCCCAGTATGTCTCCACTGCCAGCATGTTTGGTGCTGCCTGCATCATCACCGGTATCTGTTGTGGAATCCTTGCTTCCTTCATCTTTCCTTGGGTTGTATCTAATTTTACTCTTCCTCTTTAATGGAGACCTAGGTGGTTACTCGTTCGTTGTTTTAAAAAGACCAAGTCAATCAGATCCCACCTAAAAATGCCCTTCTGGTCCTGTGATGATTAACGTTAAGCAGCATGATTCACACCGAATTCCAAAGTTTTTTTTTAACCAAATACCGAGCTTCTTGATTTGGGTGTAGATCCTTGATTAGAACATACTAACACTCTTATAACATGATTTGAAAGAGAATGTATATGAGATTTGGTTATAGACGCAAGGTAGGTTAATCTTTCCACAACTTGCTCAATTTAAGTTAGTCAATAGATACCATGTAATTTTTTTAAATGCTTTAATTAATTTATTTTATTTTAATTTGTTTATTTTATTTATTTTTATATTTCATTTATTTTTAATAAATTAACTGAAAAATACCATATTGTAAAAGAGTTTTTCTTAAAAAAAAAAAAAAAAATAATAATAATAAATAAATAAATAAGAGTTTTAAAAAATTTTTTGGTACTTTGTAGAATTGGGAAAAATATTGTATTCATTTTTGGAATGCCATTTTACCAATTATTTACTTGAAATTCCTTCCCATTGGCGACGAAATAGTCGAATACGTGTTTACTTTGACATTTCATAAGCGCTTATTTAGGGTAATGTTTAAAAATTTTATTGATTTCTACTGAATCTACCATACGAATAGGAACAGGGCTCAACAGATCTTGAGTGATGAAAATGACTTGAATGGGGTGCAAAGAGAAAGAGTGCCTGAAGGGTTTTTTTTGCCAGAATGCGTACACATTGTATCCATATTCTTTGTTAGCTGAAAATAAGGGATAAAAACTACGTCTAATCTTATCAGGGATAAATCCAATGAGGATGTAGTACTGTGAACTTTGTGGTTATTAGCTAATTAAAAGACTTCCCCTTTTAGAGGAGCATCTTTTCACGGCAGTTGTCGCTGAAACGAGAGTTGGCGGTGGCAAGTCACAAGTTGCCGAGCAATCTTCTCCAACTTTTTCGCTATTCAAACGTTTCTCAATGTCGCCGATTATACAATAATTGCTCTGAGTGAAGCGATATCGTCGGAGTTTCCGTTAAGTTACCAACTGTTTTTCTGGCCATTTTTGAAACACCCCCGTTGGGTCGCTTGTTCGTTTTCAAGCATTCTAACGGAGAATAGAGAGAAAATACGATGAGATCCGAATATTTTTTTAGCATGGAACATGCTTTAGCCTTGGACTGACGAGCCAAAAACCGTCACCTGGGAGTGGAACGCATGAGGAGTGACGCGAGACATTATATAAGATAAGAATACTGTACTTCTTTTTATGGAAGTTAATGGTGAGTCATCATAAGCGCTATAATCATTTATAGTTCTGTGAGAACCTGAGGTGGTAGTCCTCACTTGCATAGTCATCTAACAGCGTTATTACGATAGATATATTTTAGTCATTAGACTACGGAGATCAGTAATATTAGGGCAAATCCGTCTCATACGTAAAGCCGAAACAGCCAACATGAAAATAGAAAGTTGAAACCAGCAGAATGATACGAAATTAGCGAAAGGAAAACCGCAAAAATGGCATGGCTAAAGCATGTTTTTTTTAGTTTTTGGAATTTCAGCCACAGGCTCTAACCCTGGCGCCGAGTTTTTTTTTCTAGAAATCATTAGTAATCGATTATTTTAAAATTTCGATTTTATCTATTTATTTTTACTGATGAAACAAATGAATGTGTAACCTACTAGATCTTCGAAATTTTTTTAAATTAAAAAATATTCCGTCTGCCAAGTTGTTCTCTTTTCCTCTGTGTGACTAATATTTCTTTAGCAAAATCTTCAGCTTTATCTTTTACCGACTTCTTTCCTCACGAGCTTTGACTTTCGAGGATCAACGAGAAAATTATAGACAGCGTGTAAACGCTTAATTGAAGCAACTTTTATTGCTCTACAAAAATTTAATAATGGACGTTAAAATTGTCAGCAACTAAACTTGCTCGGAGAGCTTGCAGCTGTGGCTGACGCGACTTGCCGATTACTGGCATTTTTAGTTGCTTGTGGCTAAATGCTGTACTGTAGCTCAAAAAATCAATATATCAAGAATAACGTTCTTCCTATAAGTTTCTTGAAATTTCTTCCAGGGGGGGAAGACAATTTAGAAATACATTTAAATTAGATATTTTTTTCTTACGTGAATCAGTGTTTTATTTCAAGTATAATCATCATTCCAGTTATGTGGCAGAACTGTGTGTTTCATACATATCTTCTAAGTACTTCTTCTTATAATGTCACTTGACTGACTAAAAATGCACCTGAATATATTTTTTTCACCTTAGTTGTAGGCTAGTTTCGCATTTTCAAGTTTTTAATCGCTGCCAGTGGGAATATTATTACATAGAATGTAGAAGGGTATCCACTCTGAGGAATTCTTTTTTCTTAGTGAGCTATTCTCAGAACTTTTATATTTCATTTTTTCTAGAAATTGTTCATTTTTAAATTGGTTTGTTATTAGTTTTTGAGAAAGACTTTAAAACTGGCTGGCTCCGTACGACTAAAATAACTATTTAGTGAATAGTTAAGACAAGCCTAGTAGAGCTAATGATGCTTCAGATTAATTTTAAGAAGTGTGTTTTTGTGATTTCATCTGTCGTCCCTGCGAACTTTTCGGGGAGTTTCCTCTAACCAACGTTCAAATAGTGGTTGCAATGTGTGTGTACTGTTGGGTTACAATACTTGTTTGTCAAACTTGAGAATTCCTCATTGATGGTTACCTACATAAGTACAAAACGTTTTTGCCTTGATAGTTCTAAACTTTTTCTTTTATTTGATATATAACAAGGATTTCATACGCATTATGGTTGGCAAAATTTGCTAAGACTGTACACTGAATGTGAAAAAAAGAAAAATAATAATAATATCTCTAAAAGACTTCCGAAGATAGTTTTTCGTATATTATTAAGATCCTTTTTTCGTTGAATTATGGAATTCGATAACTTATACTGGTGTTGGTGCTTGTTATCCATCCATTTGGAAAGTTATTGTAATGTTCCCAGTATACGCACGCCGAAATAAATTATTAAGGCTTAAGCAAATTATTCATTTCCTTGAGTAGTTGTACAAGGTACTTTCCTGCACTGATTGATTCAAATATATCGGCTATTGTTTACTGGTAGCATTACGGTATTGCTTTTTATAGCATTTTTCTTGTTAAATGGAGGTGTTACTTTGCATTTATAAAGCGTCTTTTTCAATAGATCCCCCACAGAAATCCGTTTCATGACACCCTGAATCAAATTTTAATACTTTGATACATACATGTATATATGTACATATATATTAATCTCCATATGTGTATTACACTCGTAATATATTTGCTCTTGTGTGTATAGCATAATTGCTTGTGCTTTCATTAAGACCCTTCTCCACCTGTGGGTTTTTGGACGTTCTGAAACACATGAATCCACTACCTCTTGTATTACACGCATTCCCCTCAGGGCAACCCAATCATCTCTATATTTGGCCGCGATTGCCAGTGAATAATAT
This sequence comes from Creontiades dilutus, assembly GCA_031894815.1. Lineage (NCBI taxonomy): Eukaryota > Metazoa > Arthropoda > Insecta > Hemiptera > Miridae > Creontiades > Creontiades dilutus. Next base: position 378,733 of record JAVIWC010008777.1, on the reverse strand, counting down.
GACAGCGTTTAAACATGGGTTGGTTTTTTAACTGGGGATTATTCGCAAATTTGGGTAACGCAAAAATCACAACTGAATAAAATGTATTTTATAGCTTGAATAAGATGATGCAATCATGGGTAATTTACAAAACTAAATTCAAATGTTGCATGCATTTTTTCTTGTTCATTGAAAAAGCATAATATGAAAATTATGCACTACAAGATTTTCACGATTCAATGGTTTATGATGAAACGGAGAAAAGGTGTGGGAATAGCGAGTAACTTCGTTAGATTTGAACAGCGTGTTGCAACCTATGCATTGAGTCATTCTATTGTATGAAGTTGATGAAAAAAGTTGTCTGTTCCCACGAAATGAAATGTTATGTGTGTATATAAACTATGTATATGTTTCTTTATCAAAAGGAAAAACAATTATTACAGAGAAGAACTGGTTGGCATCATAGAGGATGGAGTTCTAGGGAAAAATGGTATGAATAAAGTCTCAAATTTGGTTAGGGAACTTAGGGAGAAAATTAACTGATAAGTGTATCTTATTACGTACTTTTTATTTCATGGAAATAGACAACATTCTTCATCAGCTTCCGTTTTTTCCACTGAACAAAATCCACGTCTACGTCATTCATCTATTGTTTTGGCTTTTATCAGTTTTTCGTCAATGATTGTTGGACGAACCTCTGTTCATTGCGCAAGTTCAATTATTTATATAGCACTGAAAAAATATCCACAATATATTGGAAAATTTTGGCTAGCAGTTGTACAGAAGTCCTTAAGCCACAGTGAATGTAGAAATGTTGAAGAGCAAAAAAATTTGAACTTGGAATAATGAATGATCACATAAACCACGGAGATTTCACATAATATCTGTATCAATTTGGTGTTGATCAAAGTAGAAAATAAATTCACGACAGTGTTACATGAAAAAGGGCCTAAAACAGCTGTAGCTTACCCAATATTCAAGATCCTTGTTACCATGAGTTATCTAGAAAAATAATTATACTTAAGCGTGAGTGTGAGTTGCGGTCAATTCGCGATGGAGAGGAAGATAGGGGTATCATTCGTGCTGATAGCGGTTAAAGTTCCTTCACACTTCTTCCAGGCTTAGGATTGGCTGCTGAGTCGAATAAGCAGACATATTTAAACGTTAGTCAGTTGAGTTGTACATATGCCCTCTCGCTCAATACAAAAAATTGTCAATGAAAGTTGGTTTCGTCAACCAAGGCTTTGGACGTGTGCCAATGCTTTTAGGTAGGGTTCAGATCCATCCGGATCGTTCGGAAATACGGATAGGGGAAGCTAGTAAAAAGCAGTGGAGGGGATGGAGGGGAATTGGCCGAACACAACGCAACAACTCGTTTCCCGTGCTTCCTCCAATAGCTGTTTTCGTTCCCGACGCCATTCCGTATGCGCAGTAGTGAACTGCGCCATCTGGCAAGAAAAATATTTGAAAAATCAGATACGTACAGTCCGTTTCAAAACTGGCTATCCGGAAAAAATATTCCCTCTCCCCAGCTAGTGTCCAACCAATCAGCTGCTCGTATTCACTTTCCGGATAGCTTGCCGGATGGATGTGAACCCGGCTTAAGGGTCCTTAGATGTAGCGAACTCTTCATCAGCTTCTTCTTTCTCATCCACATGGATGTTGGTGCTTGACTCACCAATCTCGAATGATCCAAGTTTGAAACTAGCCTCGGAAGCCTTTCTCTTCAGTTTATATAACAAATCAAAAACGTTTGTTTGCTTCACCCCAATAATTGAATTTATTATTCTTATCGTTAACGCACACCCACGAAGTACAATCTTCAGTTTTGTAGAAACAGCGGTATCAGAAACCTTCGAACGTGAGAGCTTGCCCACCGCAAGCAGTCAAAGTCACCTTAATTGCACACGTTTACCGACATAATGAACCGAAGCCGAGATAGATAATCTCATCACTATCATCATTCGGGAACGATGAAGCCTGTTCTGTTTTCTTCGTCCGGAGCGTGACCGCAACTCGCACAGAGCCAAATTTCCTTTTCTACCCAAATGATGTACATCTTTCAAGAAAAATTAGAGGGCCCTCTTTCAAACACCTGAACAATCACCTCCGCCTTCCAATTTATGTAAATTGTTGGTTAATATGTTATTACATAACAGGGTTGATAATGTGTATATTATGTACTGTAACTTTTACCAGTTTTACTGTTATTTCACCCTGTAAAAACATGATTACCTATATAGAAAAGTGACGGAGTAACTATTTGGCTTATATAACTAACTACCTTTGTACACATAATGGTTGTCACCAGTAAGCATTTTTAATTTTTTACTTAAGAATGTAACTAACATTTGTAATTGATCTTGTTCGGCTTAAGTTAGGTTATTAAATGACAGTTATACCTAGATAGTAGGTACCATTGTCTATCAAAAATTGTATATTCTTTCAGAAAAATCGTTTCTCACACTAAAATGGATCGACGGTTACTGTGGTCATCTAGTCTTTATGTAAAATCGATCACAAATTACAAAATTGAATTTTGTTCTCAAGTTGATTAATCTGGAATTTCTACGTCAAAATTGAATGGTTGACCAGTCACTTTTGTATAGTTTTGTTATCAAGGGAATAGATATAGTTTTAAATACTTAATGCAAAAAGAAGATAATAAATTAATAAATAAAAACTTAAAGGTATATGTCCTTATTCTTCCAATACCTATCATTAAGTTGGTTAGCATTTAATTTTCCTATTGTTCACAATAAAACTGCGGGTTAGAATGTTGATAGTTCCACATCGAGTTTCAATCAATACTCCGTTCACGACCTAGTCATCCGATCTCCCTCAACTTTCAGAGGGTAATCGGGGATGGATGATTTAAGAATCTAATAACAATCTCAACACCATCGTGTCATTAGTACATAGCTACAGCGTATGTTCAATTTGAGAACCATGGACTCACTGGGAATTCTGGAAATTGGACTTGCTGTTGCGAAACCCATAGGATTCAGTTCCAGTCATCCACTTTAATACAAGCATGTACAACAATTAAAAACGTTGATCCGGGAAAAGGTCCAGCTAGATCCAAATGCAGCCGAACCTATGGTTATAATGGGATTTACCAGGAACATATCGGCGCTCCTGTAGGTACCGGCCTTGATAATGAAATAAAAAAGTATAAATGTACTTCCGCCCATTGAAATATTTTAGGCAACGCATCAAGATCAATTGAGGAACTTACGAATAAGTGTGTCAGTAGAAGACATTCACAATTTCAGCTCTTCGAAAACCTTTTTGCACTTCTGTGATCAAGTGTACTTCCTATATTCTTTTGTTGGATTATGTCACGGAGAACAGAAAACATTGCAAGCCCCCTATCAATCGGCCATAATAATTAACTGCGCCCAGGATGGATTTTAATTCATGATCATTCCTCAAGGCACTCGCAATGCTTTCAAGTGATCCTCCATGGGGTAAATTCCTGTTCCTACAATTGAACGACTCAAGTAGTTCAATGAAGGTTGGAACCGTTTGTTCTTGATAATCTGAATTTCAATCCCAGCACCGTCCAACCAAGATAGAACTTCCAGCACCAATACCTAATTGTTACGGGACGGCGCTGTGGGTATACAGTACCCGCAAGACCGCCAGGTCTTGAAGGTGAGGTTGGCCTTGCCCCTTGTTGACCCCGATCACTAAATACAGGGGTCTCCAAACTACGGCCCGCGGAAGGATTTGGTGAAGCCCGCCGCCCCTCCAGATTTGTGACATTGACTTGCAAGACTTTGAAACAAAAACGCGATCATTTTGATTTGAGGATATTGAGTCAATAAGGAAGGTGAAGCTTGACCTTTTTTTCTAAACATCATTACTTCACCAATGACTTTAGTAAAAATTATTTTCGTGGCAGGAATTGGAAGTTCTAATAACATATAACTTCATCATCTACATTCATTCGGATATACATTCGAAAAAACTTAAAAAAATTCTGACAACCTGTATTTTGGAACTAAAAAAGGTGTTGAGTTTCATGTTTTCTCAAGCATGACTCTTTCAGTACTTGAAATGTTCAGAAGAAGAGATATACGATTTTTTTAATTTCAGGAACGTAATAAATGTTTGATAATACCAAGATTTTCGTACCAGATTTTTGTTTACCCTGCAGTCGGGTCGGGGAATAGTTGAACATAGTTTGAGCACTTCTTGATAATGGACTCTGTAGGTTATGGACTGTGCCACTATTTACTCCCTTTTCAAACAGAATAATTGTTGTTTGTTTTTCTCAAATAACGAAACTGAAAAGACTTTGGTCCTGAAACATCTTATAATCACGAGTTCCATTTTGAAACTTGAGGAATATTAATTTTGCATTCATATGCATAATCTTCCAATACGTTTTAAATGGACATTCAAGGACTGGGCATGGTATAACCAAGGACAAATCAAACAAATCGAGATGTGATAATGTAGTAATAAAAGATTAATTTATTACTTACACAAAATTGATCTTTTTTAAAATAATTACAAAATGAGGAATTTAAGAACCTGAGCCGTAAGTTTTATTCCATGTAACATATTGATGAAGGTCATCTGGTCCAACACTAGGATGTACTCGTTTCAAGGCAGAAGTGAAGTCATCCATATTAACTGGCCTCACCTGAAATTGTGGGCGTATTTCAATCAAATTTGGTAACCCAGTTGTAAGAATGGTTCAACAATTATCAGGTTGGCTTATCATAGAGAATTTTGTAAGGCTTTGCATCGTTTCCATTACGATTGTTAGCTAAACAAGGACTGAAAATGAAGTGTACTGCGAATACATAGCACCTTTCACACAACGCCTACTCTGACTGTCTCGTGGGGCAGTCAGTTAAAGAGCATTTTTCAATTGTAAGCTCGTGGTGGTGTCACTTAGGAGAAGAGGCTAAGCAGCAACCAATCCAGAAGGAAGCCGAGGGTAGAAAATGGGGAGAGCTAGCTGTTGAAAGCTGAGTGGAAGAAGATGCAGGAAAAAGGAGGGTGGGGAAGGGTAGCGTGTTAGAGACCAGGGAACTGACTAAAGATCCAATCTTATAAAATGGTACGAAGAGGCCAGTGAAACAGCCCACCAGGGAGGAAGATATTCCCTCCACGATCCTGGGCATGTCTGTTTGCATGATGTATGCGCCAGTAACTAGTACATCCTAGTTTGCGTCATGTAACTACTAAGGGTTTTTATTGAAAATAATAAACCGGAAGTGTTTATTATTATTACTTGTATTTATACTGATATATTTTTAAGCTGACGTATTTGAGCAGTAAACATGAATCGTTTGTAAAAATATTTGCAAATTTCCCCCAACATTAAGGTTCTAATTTGCTTCAAATCCTGCAGATTCAAACTTTTTTTCTGGCAAGATGAAGGGGTTAATGAAGTTATTTTGTCCGTGTTTAGTGAGTTATTTTTTATTTGCTCTTCAACTTTATGAAGCGATGAATCAAAGTAACAACTTGTGACAAATATCTACTTTTAATGTCATTTAGTGGTCACAATCGTAACTTTGGTAGTAAATCTACCATTGATGTGGTACTTTGAAGGTTTGTTTGTTCGGGATTACAAGTGAGTACTTAAGAGCCCCCCCCGTTAGCATACAAGTAAATCTGTGTATTATTCCTAATAATCTACTTACTTGGTGTGCTGATATAATTGATATTTGAGAAGGTCCAAGAGAACGTATTGGACCGAGGCATGCCTCTTGACATAGGTGTTTCATGTCCGCACCAGAAAATCCCTCAGTAAACTTAGCTAATTCGTTTATTTCTTGGGAAGTGAGTTCATTTCGCTCGCACTTCATTAGCTGATCAACCAATTCTTTTCTCGCCTATAACAATTTCATTGAATTCAACAATTTAAATAAAAACAACTGTGACTACAAATCAAAATCTGCGCCCCATCCGACAAGGTAACCCTTTTCTCAATAAATCACTATATTCAAATCAAATTGATATTTATATCCAATATCCATCCTATTAATCAAACTGCTTACCTGATAACCCTGCGGTGCTATTTCATAAAAAATAAAAGATATTGAAGGAATACTCTAACCTTTTTCACATCATGGTTAATAGGAGACCCCGTAGTTATTCTTGGAGCAATAAATACAATTATTGAATAAATAACTCAATCTATTACCAAAACCTTGTGCATAATTATTTCTTGAACCTTATATATCTGTATTTAATAACCTTAGTAATTAATAAGATCAAAAGGGGAATAATATCAAGTAAGGGTAGAATTGATAACAATTCCTTTCAAGTATTACATGGTGACAACTGGAACGTTAGTGAACTATTCCGTACCATACACTAAAGAAAGGTTTGAAAGTCAATAATCAATCACTTTAAGAAAGGTTTTTTAAGGGAAGAAAAAAACCTGAAAATTTAGCCGTGTAGCTATTTTAATTTGTACTGCTTAAATATTAAATTATGATAGTTGAAATTATATTTTTATTTCGTTACTTTTGTTGTACTTATAAAGTGCATTGTTTATTCATGTGTATTGACTCCTTTATTTAAAAAATTCAAACTCTTTTTTCATCTTGATTGACTTTTTGTAGCTTACTTTTTTCCATCTTTTGCCTAATTGAAATCTACATTCTACTTTTTGTTACATAACATTAGATAGTTATATCTATGAACAAGGATCATTTGCTGCTGCATAGATATGCTAGACAACTCAGAAAACACCACGGAGCCAGTAATTAATGATAATATTATTTTAGTAAAGTAGTAGTTTAGTAGTAGTAGAACAATTGACAGAAACATATCTGAAGTTCACAATTAGGTCGATATAATTCCATGAAAATGTTAATCACGGGTAGCGGAAGAACAAACATCTGATAGAGTTATGAAGCTCTCTTTGAATGACATTTCCATTGATGAATCTCTTGAACTTTAGGGTAGCACGCTCGAAACTACATACGGAATGTCGTTTTGGAGTTATGCAATGAAATGGTTAGCAATCACAATTGCTATGATGCCTGATTTTGGTTTCCAAATCAGGTCGCGTCACGTCTGTTCAACTTGCTTTCGAAAACATTTTGGTTCTTTTTCACAAAGACTAACACATCTTTGGTGAGCGTCAATGAAGGGAGTGTAAGAGCTTGAACGAAATTACCACATAATTTATTTGAACAACTATTAATACCAACCTCTAAATCTGGAAGAGGAATGTACAAACGTTTCACCAACCTACGCCTCGCAGCCTCATCAAGTTCTTGGGGGCGGTTAGTGGCACCAATCACCAATAGTCGATCCTCTTCATCAGTGCCAGCACCATCCTAGAATGGAAATGAGAAACTCGTGGCAATATTTCATCGTTACTATTTCACAACAAAAATATATCATATTTTGCATCTTTTCCTCATCAATCTTCTGTCAACCATCACACATTGAAAAATAACAGCAACTTATGTGGACGCCATTATTTGATGTGCTCTTTCCAGCTAGTGGTCGCCACCAGGCGTAAAAGTATCAGTAGCTTCATATGAGCATTGTAATTTGGTAGCCCTTGTAGGTGCTCCATAGAAATATGGCGTACCGAGGCAAGTGGATCCGACCATTCAGTATTCAATAATGCTGGAAGTTTGCTCGTGTTATTCTCACGTTTTACGTTCCTGGACGCCACCAACATAATTTTCCCACTTGCCAAAAATATTAACTAGTGTTTTAATTAAATTAGTAATTTCAGTTCACTCACTGTCTTAATGCCACTACACATAATATGTGTACTACACACTACACATATTATGTGTTCTTCAAGAGGTTATGGGCCATAGCAGACAGTAGCTACTAATCCAGAGTTTCTCAAAGTGGGCAATAACGCCCCCTTGTGGGCGCTGGAGGCTCTAAGGGGGGCGGTAAAGAGCATAGAGAAGATTGTGGGGCGTTCAAGCGGATAACGCTATCTAGGGGAATAGACAGTAACTTTTTCTTTTCCGATAGTTGTCAAATGGAGTAGGTACTGCTGCTCTACCGTAGATAGCGATAAGCTCCGATGCAAAGCAAGAAGTGACTGGAACATCCTCGAAACTACGAGGCCCACCTGCTGTCTCAGATAAAAGAGCACACACCATCACAGTCAGTCATGCGTGACGAGTGACTAGATAAAGTGTTGTACGTACGGTGTCTAATTTGATCAGTAAGAATACTGTGAGTGGAGTCATTTGCAAGTGTTTAATACTCGATTGTTTACTTCGGCATTTTGGAGACAAAATTACGTCGGAAGCAAAAAAGAAGTAACGCCAGTATATTGTGGAAAATATAAAATATGGATTTATTGAAAATCCCACAAATCCATCTTTGCCTATGTGCCTTCTTCGTCAAAAAACATTTTCGAATGAATCGATGAAACCCTCGAGACTACAAGATCATTTGAGTAAAATGCATGCAGATAAAAAAGGCAAAAATGTGACATATTTTCAAGACCTCGAAAAGAAGCACATAGCTCAGCCAACTGTGTCAAAACTTTTTTCATCAGCTTCTAAGCAAGTCGACGACGGAGTCCGAGCTTCCTACAATATCTCCTTGCTAACTGTTTAAACAGGTAAACCTCACAATATTGGAGAGGATTTCATTTTACCGGCAATAAAAGAAGTGATAACTACTGTGCTCCATATACCAGCGGCAGATATTATCGGAAAAATTCCTATGAGTAATAGTTCCGTTCAAAGACGAATTGATGAAATGGCTGAAAATATTAAAGAGTCATTTTGCAATCATCTGAAAACTTCTCAATTCAGTTAGATGAGTCCACTTTACCAACCAATGAAGCATTGTTGTTATCATACGTGAGGTTTATTAAAAATGAGAAAATATGTCAAGAACTACTATTCGCCAGAAATTGAGAGACGGATACAAAAGGAGAAACCATATTTGATACACTTGAAAAATTTTGTGATCGTCTCTATCAATCACTGCAATATATCATCAAAGCAGTCAGTAAAATCCGAAATTAAATTCAATAATGCACTATTATTCAGTGAACTCATATGTAATTTGGATTAAAGTTTGAAAAAATATCGATGACCGATTTATCGAAACATCAATATTTTGCTTATTTATATCAAATTACTAAAACGATACTTTTTAAAAAGATCGATATTAGATATATCGATATTCTTTGCCAATTTTGACATCCCTACTACTGACCAACTGTAGAAAACAGCTGATATCTTCACAAAAGCACTTGCTGGTCTCAAATTCTGCGTATTCTGCGAGCCTCTGGGACTACACAAACACTTGTGAGGGGGAGTCTCAAAAGCTCACTCGTGATATTAGATCATGTTTAATGTTTCTGGTCACCACCAAGATAATTTTCCCACTTGCCCTAATTAAGTTGGTAATTTCATTTTACTCACTGTCTTAATTCCACTGCACATATACACTCTACAAGAAAAACAATTAGTAACTATTCACCAATTGGACCAAGAACTCCGTTTTAATTCTTCGGGAGCTTTCATGTTCAGACTCACTCCGTTGACTGAGCAAAGAGTCTATTTCATCAATGAAGATCACAGCAGGTTGGTGGACCCTATAACAAGAGATAAAATATGATTGTCATTGACATGGATAAATTGCATGAATCACGGTTTCAGAGTGATCGCAAAAGTTAATTTGAAAACAAGCCAAAGTAACAAATATTGCAGCCATATGGATGAACACCACTGCTACCAACATAGGTAGCAATTCGCGAACTTGAATAAAGATGAAATTAAGCCTTCGTAAAATTAAAACTTTCAGTTCAATAAAATAATCTCTGTTTGGAAAAATAACAGGCTTTTTCAACTTCGGACTTGGAAAATGGGTAATAGGTAACACTTATTTTAACAAAAGTGTCTTAGAATGTGGTAACTAGGCTGTCATACCTATCAATTTTTATTAAATAATTCTAGCCCTCCCATAAACGTCCCAACTTTGCTTGCAAAGGATAGATAAAGGAGACGTAAAAAGCCCACACACCTATGGGGCCATCGAAATTTGGATCTATTTTAGTGTTGGACTTTTATGGTCCGAGGGTTTGCCCCATTTTCATATGTTCAAAATGGAGATACGCCAACAATGTAAAAAGTTGTAACGGGGGCTTTTGTACAGGAATATGATGGTAAGCAAAAAGCCTCATTCCTACAAGTTGTACTTTAAAAATACTTCAAACCACTATTGTAAAAATTTACTTGGAACAAGACGAAATATTACACAATAACATGGAAAAAACGAACTTAATGCATTGCATCCTCCCCCCCCCCCCCCCTCTGGTAGAGATTTGGAGAGCAACTGACTTTTATCAAGAAGGAACTCCTGCCTGGTCGCCGAAATTTTTACTTTTACTTTTTTAAATTGGATTCCTTCCAATAAGCCCCTGCCTATGATCGTCTCAATCCATAGCGTGCAGAGGCTAAAGGAAACCCACCACTGCACTAAAAATCTCCCCATCATGACCTAGGAGGAATGTCAGGAGCTAGTTTATGAATTCATTGTTCATTGAAAATTAGTTTCACTGGAAGTGTCAGTAAAAATCCATTACCTTGCTACAGCAAAAAGTGCCCGAACCATTTTCTCTCCTTCACCAATCCACTTAGATGTCAGTGACGAAGCACTAATACTGAAAAATGTGGATCCTGATTGTGATGCAATACATTTGCCTGGAATAAAAAGTTAATGTAAATTTACGAAAGTAATAACAAACTCGACTCCACTGAAATTATGTCACTTGTTGAGACCTTTTTTTACTTTATACAGGGATTTTTATGTTTACTACGTCCCCCCATGAACCATCATAACGTTACAGTTATCAATATACTATATGTATATTCACTTATATAGTGAATATATTTTCACTTTTTTCTAACTCACCGATTAGAGTTTTTCCTGTTCCAGGAGGACCAAATAACAAAATCCCCTTTGGAGGTCTCCTCAGGCCTGTGAAAATGTCTGGTCTCATCATCGGCCACACTACGATTTCCTGGACGAAAAGAATAGAAATGAGCTAGACGACATGGAATCAAAAAAACTTAAACTATCAACAAAAAATAAAAAAAGGAGGAATTTCACTTGTCCTTTTGATACTTCCGTTTACAGGAAAAAACAAAGGAAAATCAAAAAAAGATTAGAAGACAAATTAAGAGATGCTTCCCAATCTACTGAACCAAGGTTCATGAAGCATTGATTAAAAACATACACATTGGAAATTGAAATTGGAATTGAAGTTGAATTTTCAAAGTCAGCAAGTCTGAAACTTTGGAGAAAAGATCAGCGTGTTTTAGTTGATTTATTTCATTTCCAGTAATCGCAAAGCGTCATATGTGAGTTATGAGTAAAATTCTATTGCTACTGAGTCGGGAAGACGCCCAAGTTTTCCATTCGATGATCGAATAAATATCGACCACAAAGGCATCAGTTCATACTAGATCGTTGGTCATCGGAAAAACCGTCGATCTTTTCTCTAAAAGAAAGAACGGGTTTTCTTTGCTTAATCAACCTTAATAGGATTGATTTTAATGATCAATACGAAGTAATGAAATCCTCCTAAAATTTCTGTTTTGGAACATTGACAGGAGAGGACCGAGCGCGAAACTTACTTGAATGGTTGTTTTGGCAAAATGTAGACCAGCTATGTCATCCCAGGTAACTTTTGAACCGCAATCCATTATCTCATTCTTTATCAATTCTATCATCCGAGGCTCGATATTTTTCAACCTAAACAAGAATGAATTGGGCAAAAATGCGATAGCAAAATAGTTGCCAATCTTGAATTTCATTATTAAAATCACATCTTACCTCTCATCTACATCACCGTTCTCTTGAGAATCTAATGCCATACGATCCGAGTCCCTTCTATCTGTGGAGGACCTTAAATAGATTTTCATCTTTTAATTTACAAATTCATAGAAGGGTCACTAGGATACGAATAACAATAATTGTGCAGCATATTTAAAATTTCAAGATTCGTCAGCTTCTGGATATTGACATGGTAAGTAAAACCTGACAATGTTCACTTGGATAAAGCAAATCAATTGAAAGACATATCTTCAAATAGATACCATGAGCTCATGAGGCGGTGGATTCAAGAATCGGGAAGGGCCAACTAACCATCTCCATCACACACTTGAATGTGGAAAGTTTGAACTGATTTTAAAGGAAAATTTAAAAAAGAGAAAAGAAAAATGAGTGTTTGTGATTTTCAGATGGTACCCCTGATTCTGATCATGTCACTTGTGGGGCAACCTCCATCATACTGTTCGTTTGGTTCATTTGGAAAGTTTGTGACACAATCCGTGTCTCAAGTGAATTTACTGTATTTGTTAATCAGCGAACTTCATTTTCGTTTCTTTATTTTTTGTTTCGATTCCAACGGGAAGTCATCAGACAAGAGATGGTCTTTCCCCATGAATTTACACGAATGCTTGACACAGACCACGGTGCCATTCTCGTAATGGCTTGTTGAAACGAAAACATGCCTCCTCTTACCAATCCATTTTAAACGAAGCCCCTGGGATTCGAAAATTCTCACAGCCTATCTCTAACATATGTCAGAGCCTATCCATAGCCAGAATCGTTTAAGGAACTCCCAAGGTTTTCCCAATCCAACAACGCTTGACAATAATTGTCAAATCCAGAAATTTTCTATATTCCATTGCGACTGATAGTAAATAATATGCATCTTTTAGATCCACTGATACCATATTCATGACTATATCTAAGGTGGCAATGCCTGAATTGTCCCATCACATTGTATTGGGAGGCGTAGGCCTTTCGAACCTTAGAAGGGGGGGGGGGGGGGTAATTTTTTCCAAATCTTTGACCGGTATTCTCCATTTTTCGACAAATGAAGAGTCATTAGTTTAAACGCTTTTTATAACAACATAATTCACCTCAAAGGAGAGTTTTTGAACGATTTTAATATAGTTTTCAATATGTTCACAAAACTGAAGTTCTAATTGTGTGGATATTGAAATTGTTATTAAATGCTTATCAGATTTTGCAAAAATGAACATGGTAACTAAATGGTAATGAAAGAGCTTACTTAATACTTACGAATTATTTATGAGAGGAGAAACAAATTTACTGTTAACAATCCCTTTACCTCCAAGAGATTTTTTAATGAATTTCGCTGGATTATATTTGCCACTTCCCATGTGTCCGTGTGAGTCATAACTATTTCCTCCAACAGATGAACCGTGAGGGTTGCCGTATTTTTTCTGTGTTTCTATTTTCTGTAAAAAGCTAATCTTTTACCAAAAGCACCATCTAAAAGCTTAATATATATATGAAACACTACGTTTAATGTGTAATGGAGAGGGAACTCACAACTCAACCCCCAACCTATGACTGAAATGGAGGTAACTACAAAACCTAGTCTTACTTGTAAAGATTATGATTCGGCTAGATATATTGGTTAGATTCCTTGCTGCCTTGGATTGTCTTGTCTTGAATACGAATATAATGTGTAAATACGAAAATCGACTTTGATACGGTCGACACAGGTGCACTTAAAATACTTTTCGATGTTTTTGATGTCCCGGGATTATCAATTCAAGGTGGTTTTAGATTACCTCAACAGTGTGATATTAAGAAAGAAACTTTATTTGATGCCTGCCATTGCAGGACATAAACAGGACAGCTTGTTTTGAATTTGTGCTATGCTAGCGTCCAAAAATTAATATAAATCTCTATATAATTAGTACTTTTTCTTGAGGAAGACCGCCCACCTTTATCAACTCGGCTACGAAAGCCAATTGATCAAACTTCTTTGAAAGCAAGAGTTTTCCCCGAACGTGACAATTCCACTCGGAATCATAATTACGATTGGATGATTGAAGAGGTGAAAGTACGACCTAAGTAGTTGATTGAAAATAATTACAGTCATGCATAGAAGTATCACATTGAAACAGTTTAAAGTGGCAAGTTAGGTCTTCTAGACTAGTTAAGATGGATATTGTCATGTATGAGTATACAGAATGATATCAATGGTATTCGGCGTTTTTCAACACTCTGGTTCGACAGATTCCGCAGGTCATGGAAATCACAATCCATTGGAACGGCCTCAGTCTCTGGAATAGGAGTATACTTTCCTTATTTTAAACTTTTTACGGACACATTACTCAAATCAAGGTTGATTTTTCCCCAGATAACTATTAATCAGAACTACTTAATCCAAGACACATTTTCCTACTAGGAAATGTTGTTAATCCAAGTTATTAACGTGTAATTTCCACGAAATGAACAACCTTGTAGCATCACACATGAACGGGATGATTTTGCTAACACCCAGATCCATCAGGAAGTTTTTGTCAGTCTCCTCCTTTGCCCCAATATTAGGGATCACACTTTCTAATAATCCAAGATGTATAGAAATTTTGGTGAGATTTACACAGCAAACACTTTACAAACGAAAAAAACTGGTAAAAGTCTTGAAATTTCAATACAAAATTGAACATCGCCTAGTTTGTGCTGAAAAATTACTTAAATTTTTTGAAAGTACTACACGACCAGGACTTTTCCAAAATTTGGATATGAACAGGTAAACAGAACACATGAGGATAAAGCTCTATCCTCGAATATACATGGACACATTTCAATGTTATCAATTGCAATAGTATTACCGATGACAAATTAACCACCCAAACGATATTAAGGTGTTTAAAGTAAAATAAAAAATAAATTGCAAAAAATATTTGGCAACAATAATGTGTGTGAAACAATCCTCACTAATTGTTCTCCTGCCGTTTTGAAGGCTGCTAGGCCTGTAGAAAGTTGTTCATGTTTTGCTTCAGGAGATTTTTCATCAAAATAGTTTCTTCCTCCAAAATTTCTCACACTATTCTTTCCTTTAATGGTGTCAAAGCACCTAGGGATATCATTGTCAACCAACTGATCAACAGGGTGTTCATCTTTCGCTATGTTGCCCCATTTTTTGAACCTCCCTCCAACTCGGCTCGAATATATACCTCCACCATCGAATCCACTCAGGTTACTGGCATCAATTGCATTTGATCCATAAGACGTGGATGGCTTTCTGGGAGCTCCTACGAACATAATGAATCAGATTATGAAAGAGCTTATAGACAGAGAACAGAGAAAGTAGGTGACCGAGGGACCTCAGTTTTACAATATGATAAACGCAATGGACACTGACTTGTTTATTTGAAGATTAAATATGTTAAACAGAACATTTTGGTTCATTGTTTTAAAAAAAATTTGTTGATTTACATTTCAAGGTACGTATATTTCAAAAATCAATGTTTTAAATGTTGAACTAGTTGACAAAGTCGACTTATTTTTAAACTATTTATCATTATTTGAGTATAAAGAAGCAAATTATAGCACAAAGGTTTAATATTTCTGTAACAAAAAGCCCTTCTATGCAGATAACTGGCCTCCAATGATTATCAAACGGTGTGTGAATAAAAATAAATAAATAAATTGCGATGAATACAACAAGAAACAAATCTTCTGCTACCCATAATAGACTTGGAAGAAAAATAAACCTAAAACGTGTGTTAAATGTGACAAAAAATCAAAAAATAAATAATAATAATAATAAAATGAAGTTCCAATCATTTTGCATGACTGTATGAGCGAATTTTCCGAAAGTATCGCATTACATTTCTGTTAAGTTGAAATTGGTGCAATTTGTGTGCAAAGACATTGTTAACTATCAATATTATAGCGAAAAACTTGTTCTAAGTATCCTCTTTTATTCCAACAAAAATTGGATTTCTGGCATTTTTGTCGACTGGCTAGCAATTGTAATGAAATTCAAGTAAATTTTTCAGCAAAAATTTGAGTTTCAATGTTTAAATGACCTAGTTAATAATTAACTACTATTGTTATTATTAGTGTTATTATTATTATTGTTAACAATAATTAACAATTATTGTTGATCAACTTTTTTTTAAGATACCTTTTTCTGCTAGAAAGGTGGGATGTACCCCAGGACAGCTAAACTTTTCGGCAATGTAGAGAAATGTAATGTAGTATTTTGCAGTAATTTACAAGGTAAAAATAACGGAACAACGACTAACTTACATTGTTATCGAACTAATCTATTACCTATGTTTTTATCGTGGTTGTTATCATTATAACTCTCAAATAGTAGCAATATTACCTGTAGAAGGGTTAACCCAGTTCACAGAATGTGGATTTAGTGCGGTTTTCTGAATGAATGACGATTTTGTCTCTCCAGTTAATTCGACAAACGAAGTCACAGGGTTATGAGCTTTCGGAATAGCGGGGATCGATTGGTTTAAGAATGTTTTCAATTCTTCAAGCTTATAGCTGTTGGGAAGCAGGGAACAATCATTCTCACTCAGGTTCGTATAATCGCTATTGACCCCGCTGTTAGGAACCTTGTGAATGTTTGACCTGTCCACTGGTTGAGAGCTTTTCCAACTTTTGCAATCTGAAGTAAATTAATGGTGATTGTTGAGAGAGTTTACACAAATATATAAATAAATAAATGAGAACGAAGTTCACCTTTTTGAAAAGAAAATAGTAGTCTGTATAGTTGTGTGATTCATTAGTTTGGCAAAAGGAAGCTTGGAATGGGGGAAGCTGGGGATGGCCATTTCGGCCATCAGTTTGATGGTCTGGATGTTCACTATGATTGCATCTCAAAAATGAGAAAATAACCTAAATTAATCTTTCTAGTAATCTAAAGTATAGTTGAAGAAATAGAACGAAATCTACGATAGGTCTATCACTGTATGCTCGTATTGAAGGTCGGTGGCAGATAACCAGATAATAGTACTTACACTGCGATGATTGTTTGTACGAGTGAGTGATGTGAGCAGACACAGTTAGTTTCTTGTAATAATAAACTTATTGTTAGCATGGCATGTAACACGCAAGAGCTCGGAAACTCACCTTTCCTCAATTTACTAGCCATATCAAAAGTAGCAGAGGCGAAATTATTAATGTTTTTCCTCTCATCAACTCGAGTTCCATATTCCAACAATTGGTCATTGAGGAATTCCGAAGCCAGCCAATCACCATTTCTGCAAGCAAGAGTCATTTTATTTGAATTGTATCTTGGCTTTACGTTCTTACAACCTTATTTCCTTCAACAGTAAAATATTGAATAAGCACTACAAAAATGCAAAAAAAAAAAAAAAAATGAACTTCATGAGCCATAAATTGTCTTCATTAAATCGAATAAGATAGTCGTCCATTTACATACCAATTTATTTAAAAAGAAGTATGCTTCACTCAATTTATTTCACTGCGCTCAGCAAATGAAACAATTCCATAAAAACTGTTTTGATTCACAAACTAAGTGTGTCATGGCATTTTTGGCAAATTCCTTTCAAGTAACTTCCAAGTGTAAGACCGCGGGAAGGCCTAATTAATATTTTTCTTATTTTTAGGTAGACACAACGAATTTTAGGAATAGTAATAATAAAAAACACTGCGATTGAACATTTAGACAAGAATGAGTTTCCATTCTGCATTGAAAATAGTTACCAACGAGTTATGACAAGATCCTTGGTGACGTAAATTGAAGTGATTTCAGTACTTCCAATCATCAAGGTATCAACAAAGTCCAATCAAACCACATAGGATCGTCAACCTTGGCCTATGCAATGGTTTGGTTAGCATGTCCACCAGTTGATGCTCTGTTGAAGTCATCAGATCTCAAGCTACCTTTCAGTGACCACCTCTCGAATGAAAAAATGTCTGATTCGAATGTGTTTCATTATTATGTGTAGCGCTTTTGGCTGAAGTAGAGAATGGGAGGACCCTTCTGATAAGAAGAATATATCGATGTGTACTAGGATCGATGTGTATATAAGATAATACATTGATACCACTGCCATGTATTATGGAAAGATTTTCACGACCATTATATCGATAAAATAATTATTGAACCTTTGGCACAAATCAATTTTAATATTTTTGGCATCTCAATTTAAACTTTCGGCGACTCAATTTCTACTTCTGGCATACCACTTCGAGCTTTTGGCATATCAATTTATACTTTTCACAAATCCCAACTAACCCAACATTCCACCCCATATAATGATCATTATTAATACGCAGAAACACAAGTGTTAACACATTCTGATCTGTTTGTCCAATTAATCTATACTTTACTGGAAGGATTGATGTAGGATATTTTTTTGCTTTTGAGATACGAGCGAAGCAAGCACCCAGACCAGCTAACAGATAGACAGAATATATCGATAGGAGACATCGGATTTTTCAATACGGCAACGTTCTTATCAGGAAGGGGCCACCTGTTCTCTACTTTTACCGCACTTTTCTCTAATATTACACCCTTTATCTCACAAAAGGGTGATAAATTTGCAGAACTATTCAGGTATATCGTAAATACAACAATACAATGCAATATCGTACTTGAAAATCGCCTTATTAGCTCATACTTAGGTAAACAATCTATCACAAGGGGTTACCTATTCTCTACCTCAGCCTATTATGTTGTTTTCTTTTAGACGGATGGGTGTGAAGATTAATATAAGAAGGGGGGGAGTAATACTTGAATGCTCAGGTGGCAATTACCTTTTAGCAGTATACCGATGCGTCAGAAAGATATTTGCTCTTGTTGCATTCAACGATAGCTTGGCAGGAAGTGATGAACCGTCGCAGATTAATTTACTATGGACGTCGAGGAATGGTGATTCGGCCGCCATTGAATCAACACAGTGAAATACAACAACAAAAATTAATGCCAGCAGCTAATTTATACCAAGCCTCCGATGTTGTAATGGTAAATCATTGCTGGTGCATTTCAATTTATGTGGGAAGTGTCTAGGGATGGGTATCGATACCCGATATTTCAAAACATCGATATTTTACCGTTGAGTATCGATACTTCTGTATCGAAGCTGGGCCCTCCGATAATATCGAGTATCGATACTTTAATTCCGATATTTCGAAACATCGGCAAATTTTTTCTCACCGGCTTAAAAAAATTGGTTTCAATATTTTTCTTTGGACCTTTCCTGTTTACTACCCACCACGGCGCATCTTTCCTGTTATCTGCCCACCAATGCCCGCCAATGAAGAATATGAAAGGGAAAAAAAGAGAAAAATGTTAAATTAAAGAGAAAATATTCTAATTTACGAATAATGTCATGCAACAACAATTGCTATAATATATATGAGAATAATATAATATATATGATATTGCTATATATAATATATATTGCTATAATATAATATATATTGCTATAATATAATATATATTGCTATAATATATATGAGAAACATATAATATATATGAGAAACATATTGCTATATAATATATGAGAAACATATGAAGAAACATATGCTCGAAGGCTGGCGGGCATTGGTGGGCAGATAACAGGAAAGATGCGCCGTGGTGGGCAGTAAACAGGAAAGGTCCTTTTCTTTGGTTGATTTTCTTGATTTTCTTTGGCAATGGAATCTGGCATGTAAAGGAATGGTGGCTTTAATACTAGATGGAAAACAGAAAGGAATGGAAAAAGAATAAGAAGTAGGAGGCTGTATTACGGCTGTAATACCTATTGTTACTGTTACCCTACCTATCGCAGGTTCAAAAAATCAAAACAAAGATTATCTTCTGTTCTGCTCAAGTAGATACGATTAGTTTTTTTGCAGTTCAATTTTGAAAAATTGATGTTGGAAACGATATTCGATATTTATAAATATCGATACTTTGCTTGACCGATATTTGGAGTATCGATACCAACCTTCCGATACAGTATTGGTACAAAATATCGATGCTTATTCAACGATACCCATCCCTAGAAGTGTCACGCATTCCAGTCAGTGTGTGAGTATATTGAGTTTCTGAATACTCCATATTCAGACGAAAAACGTACACATGGAGTTGAACTCTGTTTAGAAGGAAACGGGAATTCAGAAAGAGGCATGGATGTAGGTGAGGAGTAAGATTAAACAGTCCAAATGTAATTCGGGTGTAGGTAACTCGTATTGGAGATGGTTCAAGTGTTGTTCACTCGCATTATTTGATCATCAAGGTTAAAATGGTCCCTTTAACAACGATCAGCTACAAATGAAGCGAGTAAATACTTGAATTGGGATATGTTTGACCAAACTAGACTTTTAATGATTGTACCCTTTTTATATTTTTAAGGATGTAATAGTAGTGTTACCAGAACTGACACCATGTTTCAACTAATATGTGGAGAAAAAGGAAAAAATTGCATATCCCTTACAATGAAGCTCTTTTTATTATTATTCATTTGAGATAAAAATGACAATTATCTAAAATAGTAAGCTGAGGTACTCGAATTAATTGTTTGTATAGAATTGATTGTTCTATTACAACTAAATAGTGCTTCATTAGAGTATGCAAAGAATGTGTCACATTTAACTAACTAAAAAATTGCTGTAAAATGTCAGAGGTGAATAAGTTACACAGTAAGTTTACATGTACAGGGGCTCAGCATACAATAGGATTTTGGGAAGAGGCTCGAAGTATAAAGTTTGACCACTACTATCAATATTGCATTTTTGATACTGTGTTTTGGTTACTTCAGGAACACAAATAACTGAGGCTTTTCCTCCTATTATACTAATTATTATTGTTATCAGCTGACATATGCCAACAATTTCTATATCAACTGAATTCTCTTTTGTGAATGCCTTTCTTAATGAGTCCACTGAAGAGGTGTATCATGAATAACTCACTATGTACTGTGATGGTTTTATGATGCTGATACAGAGTATTTTATTCTGTAGATTCATAAAAATCTCTCCTTCATGTTGTTTTTATTTTAACTCAATGACACATGTAGATATTATCAACCTGCAGACTCAATGGTGATACTGTGTAATCTAGCGACACCTATGGTTCACCTACTTGAACAGCCCCGCCAACCTATAATTCTACAGCATTCCAACAGTTGTGACAAATGTGGTCTCATCCCTGATAAGTTTTGTCTCCGACAAGTCCCAACTAAAAGATGAAGAAGAAGTTACCTTTCTTCTACCAAGTTTTCAATGAAAACTTTTCATAAATATAAATAGCTCATGGAATTCTCATCTGTGGTTAGTTTGTATTCTATAAACCCATTTCATCAATTTCGTAATTATTTGGATGTTTAGTAATATCGTCAGTAGGGTTGGATCCAGTTCTGAAGAAGAGAGAAAAGAAGAAGAAGTAATATCGTCAGTTGATAAGACTTTTTTCTAATACAAAGTGGTTGTGGAAAGTAATCCACCTGTTGTTTGTTTTCTTTTTCAGGTAGGAATACGTAACACATTAATCAATTGCTGATTGTGAACCATCAGGTAACCAAATCCGGTTTTCTTGAAAACTGGATATGTACCTACTGATCCTAGCTGTTCCATAATCATATCTAAATGAAAAAAATATCGCACTCGATTTCGAAAGATTGCAGAAGGGTTCATAGTGAACCGTTTCGCAATCTCCAATTACTTGCTTGTATTTAATCGTGTTGAGATTTATAGGATAAAACTATAATTTCATCTGGGTTGAGAAGCGAAACTGGTGGCTTGGTTTGGTGGTCTTGATGCTCTCATCTCAACAATTAAAAAAATCCTAAATCAATCCTTTTAGTAAACTGTAGATTTGCTGGGCAAAAATACATATCCTTTGGAATAAGTTTTCTTCGATGGCAGAATGTTGAACTGTGGTTTTTAAAGAATTGAAATAATATGACACTTATTTGTTATTTTTAATAAAACGTAGTGAGAAGTTAGTTTTTCCCGGAAACAAATTTTCCGAATGTTTACATCACTTTCTTTTTTTCAGATGATTTCCTCTCAGTTGTGAATTGGACACTGTTTCACCTGTCGCCATGCAAGCTAACATAACTTCACGATTTTCAAGTGGTCACTCGATCGAACTGATTGCCTCTGGCATCCCCACGCTGGACGCCGTCTTGGGTGGAGGTCTTCCATTGGGTTCCATTATTCTTATGGTAGAGGATGAGTTCGGCTTGTATTCTGACATGTTCCTCAGTACATTTTTGTCTCAAGGATTGGTACATAGCGATACAGTATTCATGGCTTCACCTGTCGTGAACTTCAGTTATTTTGAATCGTTACCCGCTCCCATTGAGTCTCAAGTGGAGGATAGTACCGTGAACACCTTCAATGAACCTATGACAATTGCTTGGAGGTATGGAAATTCAAGTTCACCCCGAGAGACTTCTAAAAAGCTTTCACTCAGTAGTAATTTCACGTTTGCGAAACGTATCTCTAGTAAACTTATAAATAAGGAAAACATTCACTACATATCAACGACCAATTCAGACCAGAACATTATGGAGTTGATCTTGCAGAGTGTCCAATCCTTGGCTGTCAAACATGATTCGAAAGTTCCACAGTTAACTGGAAGACAACATCTGAGAATCGTTCTTCATCGCCTTGGGTCTGTCTTGTGGCGAGTGTGTCAAAATGACATTCCAAATTTCTTGTTCAATCTCCGAAGCATAATTTCGATGTATCCTGCTTCAGCAATAGTGACATTGCCTGCAGTGGTATTTGAAGATATGAAAATTGTGTCTAGGTGCTTCCAAATATGTGACATTGCTTTTAGTTTAGAGGCAATCAATCCTAAGTCGAATCCCTTGTACAGTGAATATAATGGAATATTCCAACTACACAAAAACAGTCCTGTGAATTCATTGACCCCACTCGCAGAGATCTCTGACGACTGGGGAATTAAATTGATTAAAAAAAGGTTGTTAATCGAAAGATTAACTCTTCCCCCTGAATTGGACACATCTACACAACGAGAACAAGTGAAAGACATTCCATCGTGTGGTAGCTTTAAGAAACACTTGGATTTTTAACAAGGAAAGCCTTCTGCGTGCATTGAAGCCAATTTGGATTTGTGCCTTTAATTAAAACTGTTTAAATATAACTCATCATTTGCATTTACTGCAATTAGCTTAGTCAGGCATTCACCATTTCTTTCTTTACCTGCATCCGTTAAATTTACTCGTCAAGGGTATCTTCCTGCCTTGATCTTGCTTTTCCAAGTATACACAAAGTATGTACGTAAATAGATATATCTATCTAACAACCCTCATTCCCGGTAGGTTTGCATCTCGTTGATTCCAACTTCAGTTATGATATAAAGATGGTTGGTCCGTTCCTAGAAGTGAATGCTTCAGATTCCGAATCTGATAGGGAGAACTCATCTTGAATTCCGCTGTACCACCTCTTATCTAATTTTTCTTTTAAATTAATTGATTTACTTAGTAAAAAAACTGACGCGAAATAAACAAATTTCGCTCATTTTTCTGCATAAATTGAGTCGTGTCAAGAAACGGAAGAAGAATCACGTGAATCAGCGTTAAAAAACAATGAAAACTCTAGTGCCACACTTTACAGTTCACCATCATCCACTATTCGACAATTTTATGGTTGGGCAACTTTGCATGCTCGCTGAACCGGTTGAGGGATCAAATTTTCGTGAAATGTTGGGTAGAATCCAAATCTGTAATAAAAAATTGGGCTCTTCATTTAAAATAAGAAAGTTAGGGTAACTTGGCATCGATGCGGATTGTGCAAATATGATATTTTAAGGGCTCATCCTGAAAGACGCTAAAACATGAATTCATCACTTTTGCTACATTACTACAGAAGGCCTGATTCATTTGCAACCCCTGTGGGAAGAAATAATGCAAGACCTTTTTTTGGATATTTCAAGCGAGTTGACCTAATATTTGGTCTGTCAGGCGTCACATGAAGAAAACGGTGCTTTTTCCATGGGTGGTGGGCTTATTTCGGGTCCAAAGACGATGTATTTGGTAGCAAACTATAAAATTTCATCTAATGCAGCATTCAGAGCAGTTTTGAACAATCAAGATAAACATAAGTTATGTAATCAGAATCATTTCATTCACTCATCCGAATCCCGCCAATGTAGCCAATTTTACAGGCAGTGTGCAATATAACTTATGTTTATGTATTCCAGTGAAAGTATAAACTTCATATTGATTGTCAGAAAATAATCCATTGTACAATATGACTCATTGTATTTAACCATCAGCTTAGACACACCAACAGGAACTGATTTTTCTTACCTGGAATCGCACATTCTCATACAGAATATGCTTTGATTTTCTACATCAAATTTTCTTATGTTTTGAGTACAAATTGTCTTCAGTCTGAACGATTGTGGTCATAATTCTTTACCTTTCTGTGGCAGTTATAAACAAGGACGGATTATTTTCATAGTGGCTCAGCATTCAACCGGAGCTGGGATCGGAGCTAAGCTGGAATATTGTTTCCTACTAAATTACCTTTTCAGCTCAAATAACAAGTTTGCTTGTACAGAACTATTTTTATTTGAAGCTTGTTGCAAATGCCATAACTTCTGACAAATATGATGGATTGTATCACGAAATGTTCTACATTTTGTAATTTAATTAGATATAATATGAATGGACTAATGAAGATACTAGTTGAGCTGAATACAGGGGTGCCCACCCCCAAACTTCATGACCCCCACCCCCCCCAAATGTAAATAGTACTGGTAAGCACCCCTTATTTTATCCAAAAATAAAAGAATAGGTATGGAAAAAATTCAAACCCAGTCAATAATATTGTCTATTCAGACAAAACGTGTATATTTTTTGAGGTTCTTTACATAGGATGTAGTTTATTTTTGAATGTCGTCACGCTAAACACTATTTGAATAAACTTTAACCCCCCCCCCCCCCCCAAGAATTTTAATGAAGCCCTGTGGGCACCCCTGCTGAATAAGTTTTAGTTGTCAACTGTTTTACTTCTTGCTTACCATGTGTAACATAGCAGCGTTAATTGGTTCAGTTGGTATTCTGAGTAGTGGCACATATAATGAATTATTTAGGTGGATAAATGTCAAGTTGAAGGGTGTCTTACAAGAAAAATTACTTGGATAAACTCAATTCCATTCAAAATTGTAAAGTAAGCTGAGGCTTACATCTTTATTGATTTTTAACCACAGTTGGTGGGTGATTTCAACAGTAATTACCTAAGGTTCGTAGGTATGGAACAATATCTACAGTGGAACAAATTTTGCTGTGAATCTATTGAATATTAATCTCTGCTTGGATCTAGATCGAGGCGCAATTTCATCCAATGCGACACTTGCCACTAGACTAGTGAAGATCAAAATATGTGTCCTGTTTTATTTATTGTGGAATTCCTTTGTTTGCCTTGAATGTTCTTGGCATACTTGGTTGTCAGGCCTGGCTGAGCAAGGTATTTACAGTTGCAACGGCCAGTTATTTTGTCTGCCCTAATGGTCCAGACCCCCATTTTTCAGGAATGCCTCATTGATGCGTTGACAATTGAGCAGAAATACTTTAAATTGATTCAAGAATGAGCCTAAAAGTTACTCTGAACTGTCAGCATTCTCATGGTGTGGCAAAAAATAATTTAGGCTATTCCTGGTAGGCTCTTTACATTTTTACGCAAGTGACCAGTACAAAATTGAATAGGCCTAGATTTAGGAAATTAGTGGAGAAACTAACGCTTTAATGAAGAAAAACGTAGATTTTCACAAGAAATTGTTAGCAAAAAAAGAAAAGATTTCGCACTGAATTGTGTGCTAATTGAATGGTGAACCTGCCTACTGCATCAACAAATAATGGATTTTCAGGACTTCTCCTGGTTGGAACGACTAAATCAACAGGCAAACCTACAGATCACAGGGACCTATGCATGCTAAAAAAAATAGTGCTGATTTTCAAGATTGACAGCTTTCCCATGTTCAGTTTCATACATTCTGTACATTAGAAAAACTCTGGTTTTCTTTCAGGGGGGTAGGAAATGAATGCTCCTTCAAACAGTAGGTATAATCAAATTTGAAGTAACTCCTACAATCAAGTGAGTAAAGATAATTTTAATCAGTTAAAGGCAAAATCACACAAAAACTGACATAACTTGAAAACTATGATTAATGTCATAACTTAAACTATGATTATATGTCAAAGCGACTCGGATCAGAAATGTGCTCTAAAATTGGTGCCTCCCCACTCAATTAGGTGTAACGTTCTGTATAATGTATGATCAATTAATTGAAATTTAATTCATCTAAATTTAAAAAAAATCGTTTAATAATAGTCTTGAATGTGAATCAACTACCATTATATCCCTTCCCATATTAAAACATGTTAACCGTATTTGTTAAGAGTAATCTATTGGTCTACACATTACAGTCTATATTAACATAAAATTACTTTTCCTACTAACTGATAATTATCATTTATTTTTTCAAAAACCTATATGAACAAAAACAAGGCATTAGGTACTCTTCCAGCACTTGCCTTTTGATGTAGAGGCAGGAAAATGCTCAGTGATACAGCTAGTAGTTACAATGTTTAAATGAAACTATCTTTTGCCAATTAAAAACTTGTACCACCTTTTAATTCAAATCGATGCAACTGACAAGTACAGCAGTCTGAACGATGTGAAAACAGAGCAAGAGCAGTATCACGAATTGGAAGAACGAACAAAATCACCGTAAAATAAATCACGACAAGAACGCACGACAAAATTCAAAAAGAATTGATCAGAACTAGAGTGTTAAAGTCCAAGACATGCGACACATTCAAGAATGATGAGCAACAACAAAGGGAAATCAGACATGGAATAATCCTCTTTTACTCATTGTCTGACTCATGAAGCAATCAATCGTCAGAGTGCATTTCGGAGTCCCTTCTCCTGTATGGAAGGATCCCGATTAGTTAACTTTTGGTTTTCATATAATCCAACATCCTTCCCTACTTACACAGAAAAAAATTACCCTTCCTTGGATTGAATTGGATTTTTGATACGAGTTTCTGAACCTCAGAAAAAGTTAGATCAGTAAATACATTCTTAGAAGTATGGATACGAACAACTGATAGAGTGCACCAGTTTTTATTGCAGCGAGTGCTTCGGGGTTTCCCAGAGTTGCAGAACCGCCCGTCTTTGTGGTTACAGAACATCATGGAAGAAGTGATTCTTTCGTGCCCAACACCTTCATGGAAACGTGAGCTCTACAACATAGCAGTGGCTACCTGCCGGTCTCGTCACCATCAAGTACTGAGTAAGAAGGAGAAAGAATTGAAGATTACTTATCTTGGTTCTACCCTTACGAAATTTGAACTTCCAAATTCAAATTGTTGTCGGTTAGGTATTGGTAGGTTATGAAATGAGTGAGAATGCATTAAGTTCATCCTTCCTCCGCTTTTTAACCATATGTGTTCTAAACTTCGATAATTCTTCATTAACAAAGTGTTATTTACGTCGTTCAATTTCGCTTTGATCAGTTCGCTGTTACGTGTGTGAGTTGACGAC
The DNA here is from genome assembly GCA_031894815.1 of Creontiades dilutus. Lineage (NCBI taxonomy): Eukaryota > Metazoa > Arthropoda > Insecta > Hemiptera > Miridae > Creontiades > Creontiades dilutus. Next base: position 351,448 of record JAVIWC010008777.1, on the reverse strand, counting down.
GGTACCACCTCTGCTGTACATTCGACAAGTAAGTACGAAACCACCTTCACCATTTGGGTTTTCATTTGATCTATATTAAGCTTTTGTAACCTTTGAGCTTGCATATTGAGGTTGTTTCCAACCCGTACAGTCCTTTCCTCAACGTGAATGATTGCTTGGAGCTTCCTCAAGTAAATCACAGCAAAAAACACTGAAGATTCCTAATGCACGGACCCCTTACATGGTTTGAGGATTCCATCGTTACTGTTTGTCTGTGAATTTCTTGTTTTGTACCGTAAGAATCACAAGTAACCCCTTTTAATTGAATGATAGCATAGGGCTTCCGTTCGGTCTGGTTTAGAAGACCTCTTTGAATGAAATGTTTTTGAGTTGCTCCAGACAATCTTCAGGCTGGGCTGCCGTCCCGATGGTGGGAAACAGTTTTCTTCGAAAAATGAAGTAGTTATCGACAAAAATAGATAGACCGCTTCTCAATAATGAAGGGTAGTACATAGGTAAAACGTACCTAGTTGGGCATCTTTCAATGGTGAAAAGCAGTTACTAAGGCAAGCTATGTTCTTCCTTTGCTTTGGGCCGGACGATCGCAGGAGAACTTCCAACAGTTCGGCGGGAAGGCTGTCTTCTTCAGTTGCACTGCTTCGTGACCGGGATTGATCCCGGATCAGGTAAATGCCACATGCGGTTTTCAAGTCAGGTCCGAAAAACTGCTTTCTTTCCTTGCTTCAGGTGAACATCCTGAAATGACCTGTTCGCGCAGCATACGTTGCTTCCCTCGCGAAATTTGAGTTCTTGAATATTTATCGGGGCAAATATTGTTCGTAAACCATGCTTAGAGGTGCGAAAATAGAACGGAGCTTGGAGGAGAACTATAAGTGGTGAAAATAGCGCTCATCAAAGTGAGAGGTTTTGCGTGAAACAGAGATTGACCTTTGGTAATGATTCGATGTTGACAAGTGACTGGTCCTCCGCCTGAGCAGCTGCAAACTGATTTATTGTGAAACAAAATCAATCAATAAAATCCTTAATTTCGACTTTCCTCTTTCCAATCTACCTTTTTCTTCGTGAAAATCGACTGTTTATGAAACCACTAGACTGAAATTGATGAGAATCAGCTCAGAATGGTAGCCTGAGCAGCTTCTACATATTTGTTGGAGAATAAAGTCAAACAAATAGGTACTTTTTTAGGCTTTACTCCCTCATTTCTCTCTTCTCAATTTTCAATTTCAAGATTTATGACACAATCAGACTGAAATTGGTATCGTACAAGATAAGAATCATCAGAATCGGGTGAGGGTTATAGCTTGAGCAGCTTCGAACTGATTTGTTTGGAAACAAAATCAATCAATAACACACTGTTTTTTTTATGTATGTGTTTTAAAACACAAAGTGGCACTGAAGAAACCTCAGACGACTCCACAATTTACTAGCTCTCTTCTTCATCGGGGCTTACCTACAGCCCCCCCCCCCCCCCCCCGGGGTCAGGGTGTTGTTGGATGACGGAACAGATTTTGTGCTTGACCTTTCAAAAAATCGAAGGATGTGGTGACCTTGATTGCATAAAGTACAAGAACTGCTCCTCTGGTTGTGGCGATGCTTCCACATTTGAAGGAGGTAGAGGAAAACTGCAGGTCAGTTGCAGTAAGATTGCCAAATTTAAAAAAAAAACCTTTGTGGTGGGTAGAGGAGGTCTATATCCTTTCCAATGATGAGCGCTCAACTTCGGCCCAGAAAAGGACCTCCAAAAGTGCCAAGAATAAAGTTGTTTGGACAGGTTTACAGTTCAATGATCATTTTTAAATTTATTAAAATAAGTTAATTGTTAAACCAATAAAAACATGTTTATGAATATTACGATTCGAGTGAAGCATTCATATTTTTTATTCAAAATTCAGTACAATTTAGACAAACTATTAGAGATATAGGCCCTGCCATGGTCTCAATACGAGAGTAATAAGCCCCTAGCGCCAATATCGAGTCAAAACTAGGACAAAACATAAAATTTCCGTTTTTTAGAAAAAAAAATTAATTGTTGAAGAACCACTGTCTATAACTATTGAAACTTCAGCGCTCCATTACAGTTCGAATCGACCAAATTTTCCCTAGTTTTATAAGTGTAATAGTGAGTTTTACTTAAAAAGCTTTCCTTCAGTGACTAATTAATCAAGTATTCTGCAATGACCCATTCCATTTCTGATACGCGGGGTTTCCAATACTACAACGTGCAAACTGTAGGTGGGTCATTTTAGTTTTCACTTGTAGAAAGAGTCATGTGTTTGCCTGGCTTTATGAAGCAAATTACGGCAGATTTCTCTATGTACCTCTTGTTTTGACCCTCAAAAAGGCTCTCTCGGTTCTGGAGTACACTTCACAAATCTGTTCTTCATTGTGTGCTGTTGACGAATATCACCTCAAATGGTTACATAATAAGCGTGTACGTTATGTGGATTTCCAGTGTTTTTCAAAATCAACTCTTGATAATAATTATCAATTGATGATTGATGATAATTATCATCTTAGATGATAATTCTCATGGAAACTACGTCCGAGGGTGAAATAAAAAACATATTAAAACACCTATACGTGAACTAGCGTTTATGATTACCAGAACAACAACATTAAGTACACTGTCGTAGGTATCAACTAAATAATAATATGTTCAATGCCTAAATGGTATACTATTACATATATATATATATATACCTACTGATTTATGTATGGATCTATATATACGAAAAATTTGTTAATCGTTGTGGTTGATCAACTCAACGAATAAAAAACATTGAAAAAGTTATTTTATCTGTTTCATCAGCATCTTGTTGCATTACGAAAATCCATATCAACACCATCCCTCCATGGATTAGTTCAACGCTGTAAATAATTGATGTGATGGGAATTGAGCCCTGCCGAATATCGATGTATTTTAAATAAACTGTCAACCATTTGTTTGAAGAGTAAAGGTAGGTAAAGAAAATAAGTTCTAGAGCATAGCTACACCTCAAGAGTTCCATAACGAGTATCACTGTGGTGAAAGTGTTGAAGGATACTTCTGTTCCATTCTTCCTAGAGAACTGTTTTTGTCGACTGATATTTTAAGTATCAATTATTCGCAGAGCCCATACATTTTTCATTGCGAAGGTTCATTATTGAAAATAATAAATTCCGGTGTGGCGTATTTTGCAATAAGGCTTCTTAGAATGGCTCATTGTATGGTAAATTTTTGGTCTTAAAAGAACTAACAAACTATTCTGCACTTCTCTCTCCCATTTCGAGCGTTGACAGTTAATGCTAAATGATACCCACTAATTTGGGGTTGTAATAGAAGACAGGATGAGGTTCCCTTCAACCACGCATTATCGGAATGGTATTTCCTCTTGCATTGTTGGTTATAATTGTGGAGAAGTACTAGGTATTTACTTGTCTGTATTAAGTTCTCAATAGGTCCTGGTTTTAAATACTTCGAAGTTCCACTGCCAATGGATCTAGGGTGTGATTTGTTCGACAAACATAATGGTTGTGGTTCTGAGTTCACATAATTACTACTTTGCTTTTGGCTCCTGATTTTTATAATCATTTGTTATTTTGAATTCCTTTTGGCGGACTCAACATGAAACCGTTGTCAGGCTAACAGAATATGTCGTTGTTTAAATAGTATTGTTGTTATCAAATTACAGTTTTGTTGTCATTCGTAAATGAACTTGAGTGTCTGAGCTGTTGAGTCTGGCTTTGTGTAGGTCATTCTCATATTTGATCTTTTGGCATAGCTGGACCATGTAAGATAAGTCAAAAAGAAGGTAGACTTTTTGGAAAAAAAAAATGTGGAAAATTAGCATAGATATTCAAGACAACAAACTTGAGTGGCGGTTGTCACTTTTTCCAGTAGTATTTTTTTTTTAATTTTTTAATTTTGAACAGTTTTGTCGCAAGTGTTACTGTACAGTAGATAGGCTTCAGGGAGCGAAACACTAAATTTTACTCGTCTTCAAGCTCTGAAAACCACACAAAAAGTCGTTCTGTTCTTAAACGGGATTCAAAATGATATCATCGCTAATTGACTTGGACATGTTTAAAGTTAAAGACTGTCCATGTTAACACTGGTGACAGGTGTGAATCAAATAAGAAAACAACTAGATAACGAACGACTTTTTTTTAAAAAGACAATTTCTTTCATGAAAAATAGTAGAAATAACTATTCTAATACATTTTCGAAACACAGTTGTGCCTAAAAATGCTCCGCTCACTATACCAGGTTGGTGCAGTTTTCATTGAAGCGCTGCTATTTTGATACTCATCTATGATGTAGATTTGTATTTACCTTGTTTATAGGTTCCTCATTGTCATTAATTCTCAATAGAGTTAACTGGAAGCTAAGGGTTGACTCGTGAATACTGGATAACTAACTCATACCTAATAATGGACACTTACAATTGTCTATAAGTCCTTCGTATTTTGTTCTTCGTTATGTATCTGGGTTTATCATCCACTACCCTCGTGTCACAGTTGAGTTCCTCACTTGTAACTGCCCTCCTTCTAACAGTGGTCTTCCCCGCTACGTTCGAACCTACCCCCGCCTATCCACTTCACGCTACTAGACGCTGATCCTCCATTCTCTCCTCTTCAGTTACATTTCCAACCTCTTCGCGGTGTTTGTGTCAGTTTACAGTGGAATGTTCGTTCACCCATCCATCGCTCTTTTATAGATGGTAAGTGGTTGAAGAGTATTTATCCAAAGAAATGTAATTTGATTCTATTGTAATTAATTCGCTTATTTTTACTGCCTTGACGGCTCTTTCTCTTATGTTGTTGGTAGGTGTGCAAGTTAATAACTATGCTAACAAAATATCACGCTTCTGTCACAAACAATAGTCTCAACATCCAATTCTTTGCCTTTAAATCTAAGTTGATATTAGATTGTATGGCAAAAATCAGTACTATGCACTCCGTTATTTTTATTTGCTCTTTTGGAGCTAACATATTGTAATTAAAAACTTAGTCGTAACCTAAATAACGTATAATGTACGAGGGTGTGTCATGTACTTTCCAAGTGAACCAATAGTTTTTCCACTCCAAAATCAAAATGAATCATTAAAATGAACCTATGTTCGTAAATGTGAATTTACCCATTTATAATAAATAATAAGCATAGGTACTTTCCTATAATACCGACTGTAGTAAATATCCTTTACCTGTAAACATACTGTAAAATTACCATTCTTATGTATATTGTACTTAGAAAATCTGATAATATCTCATTCTTAGTTTTAATTATAATATTATAATAATACATGTGATTATTGGAAGTTGGAAAGAGAGTGAACGACGTTGACAAATTTTCAGGATTTTATTTAAAACACTTGAGTAAATAAATAGTAAATTAGATGTTTATCTAAATCGTCTCTCTCTAGAAGTTAATTCCAAGATGCATAGAATAAAAATAATGAATTTATACATAAAATCTTTCGTCCGTATAATACCGTCTGGGGCTTTTGTTCGACACTACTGGGCCAATTTTCATGAAAGGGGACAAAAATTACAAATGAGGTCTAGATGGGACAGGATCCATGCCGTCACTTTCGACCGATCCTGAAGGGAAGAATTGAAAGGCTAAATTATTGAACAATCAAAATATCGAAAACATTCGGAAACAGTTTAGTGTTTTTTGATTTGTTATTGATATAGATTAGTTCTATCTTTTCGGTAGAGAAATTAATTCTCCTAATAGTTTCGGAGAAAAACTGGATAGCGGAGGGACGGATTTTGGTTTATTATTTTCAATAATGAAACCTGTATAAAAATTACAAATGGCCCGAAGATGGTCCTGAATCATCGGCATGAATCTTGACCAGCTCTAGAGGGTGAATTCAAAGGGATGAAATAGTAGAAAATCAGAATCTCAAAAACTTTCCAAATTACGCTAATGTTTTTGTTTTATTATTTGCAATAACTTTGTAATCGTATAGCAAACATTTTTTGCAACCCCTCCCTCTCTCTCTCTCTCTCTCTCTCTCTCTCTCTCTCTCTCTCTCTCTCTCTCTCTCTCTCTCTCTCTCTCTCTCTCTCTCTCTCTCTCTCTCTCTCTCTCTCTCTCTCTCTCTCTCTCTCTCTCTCTCTCTCTCTCTCTCTCTCTCTCTCTCTCTCTCTCTCTCTCTCTCTCTCTCTCTCTCTCTCTCTCTCTCTCTCTCTCTCTCTCTCTCTCTCTCTCTCTCAACTTTGTGACTTTACGTTTCAAGGTTCATAGATTCAAAATCTGCAATGCTATGCTCCCCGTACGGCCCACAAAAGACCTTCGAGTACTTTCTTACATAGACTTCATTAAGGGTCTAGTCGGTCCTAAGTTCTTGCCAGCCCAATCACTTTATATGCATAGAAGAGAGGGGACCAAAAACTGTTCAAAAAGTGCCCAACCCTGTTTTATTGTGGTTTTTACTTACGTAGGAAAGTGGGGTATCGTTTCCAAATACTTTTGGTCGCCGAATCGATTGAGATAGGTCCCTGATTAGTCCGAGCTCATCTGACAGAGAAAATCTCGCTTTTAAGGGCAAACATATAGAAGTGAATTTCAATTTTTCTTATTTTTGATGTAACGACTTGCCATTTTTTTGTGTATCATCAATTACTCGAGTTATAACATAGATATTCTATGGTCTGGTCAACACAAAATCATGTCACAAAAGCCAGTGAGGGGTACTAGAAATCTGAAAAATGAGCAAAATACAAGATTGAGCGCAAATTAAGGAGACCCCTCAAGGCTGATGGACCACCGATGCTAATTTCTTCTCTAATGGTCCTACCGCCTTTACGACGTTTAGAATACAATCACAAGGTATGGAAGTGCTCTTATCAGTTAAAGGACTTCTGATGCTAATTTTTTCCCTAAGATACACGGTGCTAAAACGTGAATTGAATTCCGAAAAATGAGGTGTCCGTGCTATATTTAAAATTGCAGGACTGTTGGTTGATGGGGAAAGAAATTAGTTCTAGTGATTATTGTCCAGGTGTCACAGAAAGGCTCTCTTTCAACGTTCTGCACCGTAGGTCGATTAGGAAAGAAATTAACGAAAATAGACGTTCATAGTAGGTACAATTTTTTGCCTTTTCATTAATTTCAGTAGGAAACTCCTCCCCGGTTGTCTCAACCCTTTCCAGTTTTCGCAGCCTAAATTATTTTAGTGATTAACTATCCCTGCTATTCTCATTTTCTGTTTATCTTCTTAGTTATGAACCTTTGTGCTCATTCGTATGGTTGTCAATCAACCTATCTATAAGAAAATCGTCAACAACTATAAGAAAAACATCAGTCTCTATGGGAACATTGAGACCTCAATGGAATATCCCTGAGAGAGGGCAATATGATAATATGACTCTTATCCATCTTTGCTAAATGGTAGAGATGAGAATCATAAATTGCAATTTTGAGTGGAGGTTTGTCCAGGTAGTCTTGAGGTGGATGGTAGTCCCCATCAGCGATAGCAAAACAAAATTTCGTGGGAGCTTGAGTATTTATGACTGCTTTATGACTATTTTTGAAGTTTTTTGTAACACCTCCCCTAGGTGGTAACAATGTATCCACTGTATTAATAAATTCAGTACTTTTATTTAGAGAAGTAGTTTGTGAATGTTGCTATGGCTCCTAAGTAGAAGTGCAGATTGTCAATTTCAAGGCTCTGTCCGCTGGCTCTGGCTTGTACTAGTAGCTATCCACTTGATTCACTCATAGACACGAGGCTGTCTGTCTAGAAGCGTAACCTGCATTTGAGGCTTCTGTCGTCTGCGTCATACACCTCGTACGGCGTGGTAGGTCAGGATGTCAGGTTCTTGTTGGTCATAGTCAGGTTTTTCTCCTGGAATCTCATTTGTTTCTTTCTGAGGAATGTTTCATACTTTTCCCCTCTTCATTTCTTGATTTTTATGAATTAAAATAAAATTTTCCGGCCCACCAGATTCGGATTATCGCTTGGTGGCATCTATTAACAAAGCTCGAAGCTTGCTGTGAATTCCTGTTGACACAAACCAGTTCTCATCCGTCCAGGTGGACAGATTTCACTTTGAATCAAAGAGATAGGGTATTGTCAGCAAAATCAGAGTGTGGCTCTCCTGATCAGTACCTTTTCAAATGCTTCTGTCTTATTGTTCCTTCTAGAAGACAAATCGACCAGTGTGTGCTGATCTGTTCCACCGGATTTCATGTTTTCTGAGACTGTGGGGCATTGGTGATCAAGGTCTTCGTCTTTTACACATTCTTGAGGCCTGCAGGCTCATTGAACTTTTGAATGTTACAAGTTGACAGCCTATACCCTACTGCCTTTGACAAAGAGTTCTATATCATCGAGATGCTGTATATCTTGATGGGATGCCGTTTATACCCGGGAGTATTGTCTGTGGCTATACTGAACCTTACCAATAACTGTGAAAAAGAGTAGTTGTGAGTTAGTATTCCTTTGCCTCTCACCAGTAGAGACCTGAATAGGAGTAGACTGGGCTTCCTCTTAATGAAAATTGGGAAGTAAATGCTTTTCTGGCATCTTCTTGATGTCTCAGAGCCCCTCTCCTGTAATTACGCCGGAGCCACACAATGTAAGAGAGGGGATTATTTATATAGGATAATGACAATTACTGGTCCTTGAAGTTTGTGGGTTGCTTAGGTTGACAGAATCAGGATACATTCGAAAACATTTTGAAAATGGAGCATATCTGTGTTTTCTATTACGATAACCTTTCTGACCACTGTGCGTCGTCAAAAGCTTTTTTCCAGAACAATTAGATCGAATTTGAAAAAATTTGGCTAAAATCTTTATCGGCTGGGGAAGTGCCTGAAATCTTAGCGCCACCTTCTGTCATCCTTAGAGGTGAGCTTTTGACGACGATATAATTCACATCGTTGGATCATATTATTAGTTTACAAATTTCTTCCTTTCCACAATCCTCTTTTAGTCCGCCTATACCTTACAATAAATTCACTAAATTTAAAGTTTATTGATGACAGTTTCAACATACCTCAGTTTTTTAAAATCACATTTGACCCCTGGTGCCTACACCATTAGAATTAACACTTTTACTACTAAAATCATGAGATTATTCATCCTAATAAATCTAAATCTCTGACGTGGCCAAAAGAGCAATAAAAGCTTGGGCTAATACGTAAAATCGTAAGAAGAACTGCCTTACATTTTCCTCTCTTCAACCCCAGTAAACCGAGTACCTGAATGGCACCCACCAGGTCAACTAAAATGAATTAATTTCTATGACTCGAAAAAAGTCCCCAGTTCTTGGTGGTAAAGGTACTTCTGGTTTATTATTTTCAATAAAGCCTTTCTAATCGTATATTACAACTTTTTTAACCAATTGTGCCCATTTGCGTTTCATGATCTGCAATGTCCATGAGCGCTGTAACGGGCATTACAATTGATGTGACTTCATTTGGTGTCCAGCTGGTCGTAACCACAGAACAAAGAGTAAACATAGTGTATTCTATTTTCTGTGGTAGTAACTTCTAGCCAGCCTGATCGCCTCACACGCATAGATGCTTTGGGCAAAAATGGTTAAAAACGTGCATAAAGTTTTTACTGACATAGGCGATTGGGGTAAAAACACACAATAATTTTGCAGTGCAAAATCGACTGGAATAGATTTTAGATCCATAGAAATTCAACCATAGTAAATAATTGGAATTTCTGAACCTGAAACTGATCCCCCAAACCTAACAATCAATCACGCGTTATTCAAAAATTAAAAAACCCCATGAGTTAGAATTGGCAGCGTTTTTTCTTCTAGCGTGATCAGTTTGAAAGATTCATAATAAAAAGAAAAATTCATAGGTCATTCTGTAACACATTAGCTGTATAATAATAACGTCGCTTTCTTTGCTTCTTTTCTTCTATTTTACGTTCTTGGACGTGTAACACTCTTAAGGATTTCTCCAGGTTCGTTATCTCTTTTTTGAGGAACATAGACAACACGTACTCGTATAGGCATTTAAACAGTTAAATCGAATCATTAAAGTGCCCTTGTTTTAGACTCGCGCGTTTCGTGGGGTTTTCGTGTCTTACACGTGGTCTCTCTCTTATATTTCAGAAGAGACGGGGGAAAAAATTGATAAGGAAGTGAATTATTCTGGTTTCTAATCGAGAAAGAGCCGTAGAATCGTAATTGTTGCCGAAAAATTAATTATAATAAACAAAGATTGAATGGATTCCCAGGATACAATGGACATGTGGCCTCTTCATCTGGAGCTGCCTTTGGTGGCATCTACCATAACTTCTGCTTCCTATCTACAAATCACCATCGTCTTTGCATTCTTCTATTGGCTGTTGAACGCTCGGTGAGTGAAAACATATTACTTTTCGTGGTGTGTTGTCAGTGAGTTCCAGTTTTCGTCTAGTTCGAATCCATTTTCTTATTCGTCAATTCGATTGAAAATGACTAGATCATAGCCAAAGCGGTTAGGGTGGGAATGGTGTACCTCCTAGTTGTCTAGCAAAACATTTGGGGGCTTTACAAATTTCAGACATGAATTTTTCATCAAGTGTCATATAAAGTACGTAAAGCTTTGCCGTTTTCAAAATCTATTCTATTCAAATCAGCGTGCCACAAACCTAGATAACGACATCAAAGGTGTATTTGATGTTTCCCGAAGTTCCTTCGCATTCCACCATTTCGGAGGTACTCAACGAACCAAATGTTGAGGATTTATCTCTCTAACATCCTTTGGTGAGAATTTCCAACGTCACCTTGGATGCAAATCTAACACTCCATGCATTGCTATCATTCAAGGAAGTTGGAATTGGGATCTGCGAATTCTAAATCCAGAGTCTCATCCTACAGAGAACTCGTCTTTGATTTTTAATCATTCAGACGATGTATTCGTGCTGCATCTTTCCTTATGAAGTTGTGGTCATACCTAAGCAACATATCGACGAAAGTTTACTCGAAGTTAATGCCACACTTGTGATCACTTTGCATTCTAGCAGGCTGAACTTTAGTTAATAGAGTTTTTCCTTTCCACGGTAGCTGGACACCGTGATTACAACCTAGGGAAACCAAAATAATGCTAACCACTAAACTCCACCTAATGTCTTCCCAACAATGTCAAGCGACCATTCCTGCATGGTATGTCATCTCACATTTGTAACCTGACCAGTGAACACAAGTAAGTTGTGAAACTACAAAAATCGCGCAATTCCTCTTCCTTTGAATCCCAATACTTCAGATGAACTGTGAACCTGAATATTTGGGTACTAATTAATCCGACACTACTTATTACGATACTTGGAGCAGTCATCTACAAAAAAGACGCACCCCCAGGGACAACTACTCCGGGATGTAGACTCAAGGGAACGAGTATCCTACGAAGCATAGCTAAATCAAGGGCTGGGTTAGTATCTTCACTTTAATGTGGCTGTGAATCGTACTTCGTCTTGTCCTTCCTTACAGCTGCGTTAGCTTTTGTGACAGTTTTCGTTTCATAATGAGTAATTGAGCCAAGCCATTTTGGATTTGTTAAACTTTAGAGAAATCAATTTTTGACGTCTACCGATCAGAAAGCAAATGCTGCCCTGAACAAGGCTGCGCCAGCTGGGGGGGGGGGGGGGGGGGGTTGCGTTCTAGTTACGCCTTTTTATCCAAAATACTAATTTTTCTGTACCTATATTAGGCCTAATTTCGAACTTGTCAAACTCGTCTAGGAGTGCTTAAAAACACTGTTCTCAAGCGTCTAATTTTCAAAATGTGGGGGCTAGCCCCCCAGACCCCCCCCCCCCCATTGGCCTATGATATGGCCTTTGGGGCAATTAATTTGGAGACCCCTGGTCTAAACAATGCAAAGATGAAACGAAAAGCGCAATCTTGGGAGACTGCTAGTGGCCTCTGATGAAAAATGTCATCATTATCTCACCACCATTTTCAAAATTATCCCTGACCATAATTTCATATAAATTACAATAACCTTCTGTTGTTAAAACTTTGTTGTGATCAAAAAATTATTTTCACATTAATGAACCCGAATTCCAAGCCCCCACATAAGGCATTGCTTGTCCGTTTTCGCAACAATACAATACATTTTAGAGACTCAAGATCTTTTTGGATTTTTCTAGTCATGACGACAATCAGGCGACATTGATATGAAAGTCTCGGTTTAGTCCACTCAACACCTACTTTTCGAAAAAGTATTCAGAATTTGATGTGGAGTTCTATTGACTAAATCGATTTAATTTAAATGACACTATGTTTCAATTGGAAAAAAGAGGCCGTTAGTCCGTAGTCCAATATTTGCAAAATTATGTGCTCATGATAATCATGACATGATCACTATATTCAGTAAATTTTAATTTGCAAAACATGGGAACAAGACATTTACAGAAAAGAATAATAATAATTATTATTATTGCACTAATTATTAGTGTTCCTTAATTTTATAATGGAAAGAAATGATGAAAGGACGTGTCTATAAATCATAACCAACCGTAAGGTGTAAGTATGTAATATGAAAGGAACAACGTAAAGGGGGAAATATGGATATTATGCTAGAAACCAACCGTCACAAATTTACTTACCTCCACATTTTATTTGATGAATAACAAGAGTAAGTAATTGGTTGCCAATAAAAAAAAAGATTAATTGGTTTTATCAGCCATGTTAATTAGTACTGCAATTTAGTAGTGTTTATTAGGGGTTATCTAATTATGATTTTCCTCATTTTGACTTAATTACTTTTTATATCTGTGATTCTAACTGTTTGTGGGTAGCGCAATACTTAAGTAATTCCTCCAACTACCTTCAACATTTGAACCGAATCCAGGGTTAATATTTATGCATTTTGAACTACTATCATTACATGTTACATTACCTAAATAACAGATTATACGAGACATTAGTTTTACGTGTTAGCTAGGAAGCCCACAGTTATTATTATCAACGTGTTACTCAAGCTTCATTTAGCAAAAAGCTACGAAATTTGAGCAAGCGGGCAAGAAATAAACGGCAGTTGCTGTAAATTATCACAAAAGGGTTTATTATATCCTATTAGTGCGCTTCCCCGATTGATTGGCACTCATGTGTCACCCCTTTATCTGAAAAAGCCATAAAAATCCGGCAAGATTGATTGAGTAATGGTTGTGCAAGGATTTCACTCTTATCTCTCGGGCCCCTATTACAGTTCATTGTTTCAATGACTTGTTTACAGAACTATTTATCTACTGTAAGGTTCCTTTTGACCGAGGGAACTTCGAATTCTGCCATTTCATAATTCACTCCTCCACATCACCAGAAAGGCGTCGTAGGAAGTAAACGATTTGAGAACAGAGACGCGTATGAGGTGACCGACTACTTCTTTATATACTAATCCGATTCGCCTCAACGAGCTCTCAATGGGGCCCGTTATAAAGTGGTCCTAACTGTGGACGTTGCTATATACGTCCACTTCAATGCTACAAAGCCTCTGGAATAAGTCTACTTTCCTATTTACTCATCGTAGTATCTCCCATTGGATTCTATCTCTTATCTCCCAAAAAAAGAGTTTCGGCGACAGTCTTCTTTTTAAAAACCTGAAGAGAGTTTCGAAAATTTCTCAAGTTAAGCACCTCGTTAACAATATATTTTAATTTGAACGTATTTGTTCGACCATCTCCCAATTCGGAAAGGTTGCCCACAAAGGTCCCTAATTCTAGATTTTGAATTCATCTTCAGTGGACAGCGGGGGTAAAACATAAATGATGGTCGCTGTGATACTGGTTTACTATTTCTGTGTTAGATAATGAAGACCACTGGATATTTAGTGACGCACCGCACGAACACAAGCAGTTAAAATTAGAAAACCAATCAAGATCTAGCCGAATCAGCTGAAGTTCTGAAACTACTGGTAACAGCTGTTGATATGGCGTCAAAGTACTCATAACTTCCAATTCTCGCACTTCCCTGTACTCAACTCTTTGGTTTTTATTGTGGGATATGGTTTGGAAAACTTTTTTGGCCGTACAACTAAATAGTTTTGCATTTTTCTGCATTAGTTGTGCTCAAATTCCAAAAAATAAATAATGGATATTTCGCTTAATATTATGTTAGATAGATTATGTTAGTCGGTGACATCCAAAACTATTCTACTTCTATTCCGATTTCCGTGAAATCGTTGTGGATTAGGTGGGTTAGCTCCTAGATAGCTGCATATTTTATTACCAGCGGATCAATCGTACCATGCGCAAACGTGAATTTCTTGTTTGTTGTGGTTTGTCGGCCCAATTTTCTCCAAACTTGTTATTTTATGCCCGTATGACAGAGTGTGCCGATGTCTCGATCTCCTAGATATTATTGTCATTATTTCTTCCTGGTTTCCACTAGAATCATGAACAAATAGTATATTGTGAACAATTACGGTTTCATGTTGAATGTTTGTTTATCCTTGTCCCAAGCAAAATTATTGTCTACGAAATACATCGAGAGAGGTACCTAGTCTAGACACGGCCTCTTTAATTTTTGTCGTTTAGTTATGGTTTATCTTAGCTGGCAAACGAATTGGCCTTTCAGGGCTTGTGTGGTCTCGATGATTCCACGAATTGTATTGTTACCAGAACATTGCTGCACGTGCAGCAGTCATGTTGATTGCATTTTCAGTAGGTAATCGTGGACGTTGGTTTCGGAATGTCCCTGTATTTGTTTTTCGATCAAAGTTTATTTCTGAGCTTGAGCAAACGAATTGGCCTATTTTGATGGATTTCTCAGGGCTTGTGTGGTCTCGATGATTCCACGAATTGTATTGTTACCAGAACATTGCTGCACGTGCAGCAATATATTTATAAAAATAAGGCTTATAAAAATAAGCCTATATATTTTTATGTGTATCATTCTATTTTTCTTGTGAAAGTGTACTTATGATTGAACTCAGAATAAGTATCATATGACTTCATCTAACAACTCTGTAATTATTTTCTAATCTAATGTTAGAAAAGTAGCAGATACATAGTGCGATCCGCGTTATAGATCCCTGGGTCTGGGGGGGTGTGAGCATTGTCACCAGTTTTAGAATCCGATGCTACCACCATCTCTTGATACTACGGTTACTTATAACATGGAAATAACGGGAAAGACCGCCATGGGGATGCAAAAACAAATATGGAAGTTTGAGCAATGATAGATAATGACAGGTATAGCTTAGATAAGGTTGCTTCGTCTTCCTCATCTCCATTCGCATTGTCTGTTTCTGTAAAGAAGTAAGAAAATGTATGGTTCTTACATTTTAAACGGAAGATTGTTTAAAAATTCCGTACGTGCTTGAACCGTCTGTAATCGTCTTGTAATCAATGGAATTCAATATGTATTTACTTAGCTCTGGTCCCCTTCCTGACGAAATTTATAACAGTATGATGACGGTTTATCGAACTAAGTCTATTTTGATGAATATTATTTATTGTATTAGAGTTTCATTCCGTCCACCAGTGCTCCGAGTACCATCACTATCACATCACATGCCATATCTCAGGTCCTGCGCTATCGTTGCCTTTGTTGTCAGATATCATGGCGTGATTTCACTTGTCTGTTTTTTTAGGTCTCCATTTTTTTCCCCATTGCGTCAATATTGGGAATCAGGCGTCCATCTAGTGCCGAGTTTAGAGGGACCTCCAGATCATGAGGTCTGTTCTATCACTTATAACAATAATATTACGTAGCAGGTCATCCTACTTTTCGTAATACCTCTTTTCAATAATCCTTTTGACCTATGTCATCCTACTTTTTGTAATTCCGCTTTTTAATAACCCCTTTGACCTATGTCTCAATTTTCGAAAAAATAGTTTACATTGAATATGGTGATGCTCGTTTCATGGAGTGAGATGTACCAAGCAAGAGACAATCCCTTTCAGTGTCACGTGACCTTGTTGTTCTAATACAATGGTCCGTGGTAGGATCTCGTTTCATTTTCAGCTTTGTAGGTTGGCCGAGAAAACCAAGCCATCATAAATTATTTATATTTTTATGGCACTCTGAAGTTCATTATCGTAGCCTGCCATAAAGTTGTATAAGAAATAACGGGAGAAAACTTTGGTTTAGTGAGGTCGTACGTTAAGGGTAAGTTGATGGTTTTGCATGAATTTCTGGCCAGGAAAGGGAGCTTAGTCAGGACTATATTAGCAAGATTTAATTCGCTCAGGTCAATCCAGAAATTACATTTTTTGGTCACTTTCGTCTGGATGTTATATATATATATATATCATTCATCAGGAGAAATGTGTACATGAAGAGAAGAAAAATATTGATTAATTTAGTTCGTCTCTTTGATGTCAGGACATTCGTAGACCATCTATGTGTTATCAATAATTTTGTCTCCTGGACCTTTGACCGGTTTGGAGTGCACTTGAATAAAATATGTTGACTGACTCCTGTCGACCTCACCTGGTTGACGTGCTTGGGTCAAGACCGAACAACACTTATCGTTCACGTACGGCCAGCACACAAGTGCCTCTTATTAGTAAGCTGTCCCCGGTCGCCCTCGACCAAATTATTTGGGAGTTGTTCAATAGCTGAAGAATTACTAACTGGCTAATTTTAGTTTGAGATCTACTAGCGAGTCCAACAATTACCCTGATTCACTTCGTGCTATCCGTTTTTTAATTGGACTGCATTTTAACGCTCTTACACCCAAATCAGGGTTAAAGACCAATAAATATTTGATTTAAAAAAAATCTCTAAAAAAGTGCATTCAATAGACTTGGACATTCAAAAATATTTTTTACAAATTATAAATGTAATTTAACGTTAATACGATGTCCTGATCGAATAATATTGAAAAATACAAAAATGTGCTCTTGCTGCCTGGCTGGAATGTGCTTTTTTCGGTTAGAATGACCTTTCTATGTCCTGTTCTAATATTTACTTGATTGTTTGCGTATGTGTCTATGTGTCTACATGTACATAAGTAAATATGGAACATTTTTTTCTCAAACGGTTAGGCAGGCCGATTCTGATTGCGGTTTTTGCAAAGTGGTCGGAATACTCTTGAGATGGGGTTTGCCATATTTGAAACATCTATACCTTACATAGCGTCCTAACTCGGGTGCTTTTTGCAGTTAGAATAATCTATCCATGCTCTGTCCTATTGACTTTATTTTTTGTGTACCTGTACTTGTGTGTACATAAAGAAGGCACATTTTCTTCAAACGGTTGAACCGATTTCAATACTTTTTTTTTTTTTTTTTTTTTTTTTGCAAAAGTGGTCGGAAGGTTTTTGAATTAGAATCGTCTATAGATTCCCCCAGCGCCCCAAATCGGGAAAAGCGCCGTCCGAATAAACAACGCCATAGTTAGTTTAGAAGTTGTTTGAGTTCTCTCGGCTGGGGCACCGCTCAACCCCATTGCGATAAACAAAGTTATGGCACACTGCACGTATGAAGATAAAATCATAATTGAAGCTGTGTTAAAGAGATTATAAATGCATTGGAACCATGCTACGCTGGGGTGATCTGCCATTTCAGTTTATATCCACTTCGTCTTAGTTATCGCTCTGGTAATCTGCTGACTCCTAAATACTGGCCGAATTAACTTGAGATCTTCGCTTCTTCTTATCTATGGGTATTGTGGACTCGGTTACAAATCATGATTTACAAATATGAGGCCTTATCATTTTTTTTTAAATTTCTGAAGTGCTTTTATTTCTTGAATGTGTTGAACTCTGGGTAATCTTCAATGATAACACTTTCTTCTTATCGGGCTTTTTAGTTTATCAGTTCATTTCTGGTGATCAAAGTTCGCTGTTCCATCTTTAGTCAACTCATCACTTATACTCAACGAGGCCTTCAGTTTATTTTTGAACCTGATGCGAGCATCTTCAAACGCGATTAAATATTTCTTTTCTCACCACATGAACTTCAAAAGCCATCTAAATAAGTAATAAACAGATGAACTTCAACCTTGCTACTAATTCATTTTTAACTTATTTGATATTTTAGAAAATTAAAACTATACAGCCAATAAAATGTTACTAAATTTACTGAAATAGTTTAATGTTATGTTATGAATGACTTTGTTGTTCTAGGGAATAGCAACGTTATTTTTAATAATGATTGTAATATGTACAATTTTCGCACTTCGTATTGTTCATATTACCAATGTAAGTTGCGATAATAATATCAGTTGAACGAGACTTTATTTTTCCAATTTTTTTATTGCAATACAAAGAATATTTTTGAAAAATTCGTTTTTCCACGTTATCATCAGAGTTTGTAACTTCTTCGAATCGTGAGTTTTTTTCAAATACCGTCATCCTATAGGGAAGGGGGGGGTTATGAAGCAAGTTGCGCCCGAACGTCTTTACTGAAGCATTGTCATAAAAATGTTGCTCTCGCAATGAGTGAGCCGTACAGGTGGTTGTCACGTGGGGAAAAGTCCGAATTGAAGAGAGTGTTTAAGAGTCTGCCAGAAGATATCGTCCAATTTTTCTTTTTTTTCAGACAAAATAGAACTTTATTGCCATAAACAAGCATTACAGTTTAGATAATAATGATTTATAAAAATAACATGGTTCGTGATGGGGAGTCGAAGTCCAGCGGCTTTCTCCCACATGTATAAACAGAACATGTGGTAGTATTATTTTAGCCTAATATTGCACTTTTTTTCTTTCTTATTTCATAGGGACTGTAGTGAGCAGGTTGCTTTTCTTTTCTTCTAGTCGGCTGCCGTTAGGAGGTCTGTGTGGCGCTTTCTTTTTAGGCGTCTATTTCTATTAGGCGGACGATCCGGGGGAATCATGTGTATGATTCCAGCTGCGAGAAGATTGGGGTGAGTGAGCAGTTTTTGGTGAAATCGGGAGTATGAGGCTTCCAATACATCTTCTATCCGAGGGATTTCAGTGTCTTTATGTAGGTTGACATTACGGATATACCATTGTGCATTAGTAATCACGCTCAGGGCTCGATTTTGAAAGGTTTGAATTCTTTGCACCTGAGACTCGGAAGCTCCTCCCCAAATCTTTCAGCCATACTCCGAAATCGGTCGAATAAGTAGCAAATAAATGAGTCGCTTGGTGTGAGGCTGCTTGCCAAGGAGGGGCTTGAGCGATCTTAGTCGGTGACGGCATCTCTGTAGAATTGCGCTGATGTGGTCTCTGAATGTCAGTCTTTTGTCTAGAATAAGACCCAGGTATCGGACTTTCGTATCAGAAGGTACCGTGATGTCGCCAATTTGAGTTGCCGGCTGTAATGTCGATGGAGGTAGGTAAAGACGACGGAGGTTGACTTCTGTGGATTTAATTTGATTTTCCATCGTCTAGTCCATTCATCCAAATCGTACGCGTACTCCTTTAGCTCGATAACTCTCTTTCACCTCTTGGGGATGTGCAAAGGAAAGCCGTATCATCAGCAAATTGCGCAATTGTCACAGACGTCATGACGTAATATCACCAGTGTATACGAGGTACAACAGTGGGCCCAGAACACTCCCTTTTGGGACGCCAGCAGTAATGCGCCAAGAGTGGGACATGGCGTTGTTATACCTTACAGTAAAGGTGCGCCCAGAACGGTATGACAGTAAGATCCGATAGTAGGTGTCGGGTAAGGCAGATTTAAGTTTAAATAGGAGGCCAGGATGCCATACCCGATCAAACGCTTTCTCCGTGTCCACAAACAGGCTGAAGCACGTCTCCTTTGCCTCGTAGGTATCCAGTATCCTGTCGACCACCCAATGCAGCTGGTGTTGGCAAGAGTGTGAGTTTCTGAATCCAAATTGAGTAACCGGGATGAGAGGTTCCAGATAGTGGATTAGCTTGGGGAGCAGTAGTTTTTCAAAGATCTTAGAGAGCAGTGTCAGGAGGCTTATAGGCCTATAACTGTAAGGACTTTTAGCCGGTTTCCCAGGCTTGTGGATGAGGATGACGATTGCATGTTTCCATTTCGATGGTAGGTAGCCTAGTCTAAGGCATGCGTTATAGATCTGGGTTATTAGAACTAGAGTCTTTCGGGGAATATGGATAAGAAGTGGTCTTACTATGTTGTCACTGCCTGGTGCTTTCCTACTTGATGAACGGTTTATGGCGTTCATTACTTGAGCTGGCTTGGAAAAGTCATAAAATAGGGTAAGTTGGAGGGGGCTCGTCACTGAATCGTGTACCTCTTCCTCTAGAGGGCTGGGACGATTATTGGGAGCAAATTGATTTTCTAGGATCTCGGAGAATAACTCAGCCTTCTCTGATGGAGTTGAATACCAGTTGGAGTTATGATTGATGGGAGGTATGTCAGTGCGTTCCTTAGTGAGTTGCCACGTCTTCTTGAACAGCGACCCATCACTGCTGCTCAAGGAAGCGAGTTCACATGTAGTGCATTCTTGTCTCTCTGCTATGAGTGCCTGTGAAAGTTCTTTATCAGCTTTAACAACAGAAATTGTTAAAAGTGATAGGTCAGGAAAATGTTTAAATGATGTCATTCCTCAAAATATTTCACCATTATTGGGTTCTCTCTTGCAATGAGTTTGGCTCCGCCTCTCCATAATGATACTGTTCTTGCCCCTTTCACTTTGTAAGCCTTGAGTGGCATTGGTTGGTCCTCCCCGCCCCTTTCACTTCCTTGAGCCAATAGGATTCAATCTCCTCTCACTCGATCCTATAAAGATATGTTTTCTGTGATGTACTTTCAGTTCATGTTTGTTACTGATGATGACCTAACCGTCGAAATCGATTTAACAGTGTAACTCTTTACCTTCGTGGAAATATAGACAACGTTCTATCTTACTCCGTTTTTATGTGCGACCCTGGATTGACAAATTGATTCTGGAAATCTGATAGTTATTTGCTCTGATAGGGGGGAGATCATTGTGGAATATAGAAGTTTTTATGTAAATAGCTGAGCCACCTTTCCTCTCGTTAGAGGGGTGGTCCGCTCGGGTAAATTTATAACCAGGAATGAAAAAATTGTTGGCCGGTGATAGTTTGGTTTCTGTTAGTAGTATTATGTCAATGTCATTGACTTTTAGGAAGAATTCGAGTTCATGAAATTTCCCATAAGCTCCTCTGCAATTCCAAGTGCAAATGTTGAGATTTCGTGGCGCTGAGGTATTCATCATGGTTTGATGAATTTTGGTAGGAGTTGGGTTAGTGTCAGTACAAGAGTTTGAATGAGTGCGATTAATTGATCTATTTTTTGAAGGAAGTGGGAGATACTGTCACTGTTTCCAGCTGCTGTTGTGTTTGGTGGAGTGCCTATAACTGCTTGTGCATAGGAGTTGGAAATATCCCCATTTGGTTTGTATGAAATCATACTTGGTTCCTTCATGCTTCTTTGGGAGGTTCCCATTTTCACGGCTGAAGGACTTAATTTTGTCTTTTGGAGTTGCACATGCACAGGGCACCCTTTATAGTTAGCAGTGTGCTCTCCACCGCAATTAGTGCAAATTGGAGGAGTGTTTGGTGGTTTTGGGCACGATTGTGTTGAATGATTTCCATTGCACTCGACGCATTTTTCCATCTTGTGGCAATAGTTTCTTGAATGTCCGTATTCTTGGCACTTTAGGCACTGAATTACTGTACGTTTAGGACGAGGGGGTTCAACCTAGACCACCGCATGATATAGTCTTTTTAAATTGTAGATTTCCGAATTTTTAGGACTGGGTTTTAGATCGACGAAAAACATTGATAGGGGTTTTTTCGTAACTGGGAGTATTTGTGTGGGTTCGAATCCACATTTTTCCAGTTCTTCTTTCAGAATAAGGGTAGCGATGGTGTGGTGTAGGCCTCTGATTACAACCCGGAAGGATCGTTCACTTTTGAGTTGGAACGTGTGATATCCAGCGTTTTTACTTTCAAGTAGTGCAATGGCCTTACGATATCCGTCAATTGTAAGGAAATTTATCTTGACATTGTCGGCCAACGATACGTATTTGAATGTAGTTGGCTCAAAGCTACGAAATTCTCGTATTGCTACATTTATGTTGGTAGTATTGTGAACATAGATAGGCGGAGGTGCATCCACTTTGGGTGTTGACTATTGGGGGTCTTCTGCCGTGACCATTTCCTCCACCAAAGGTGAAAATGGATTCGGCAAGATAAATTGGTTAGTAGCATCATTTGTTATTTTCATTTTTTTCCTCACCGGATCCGGAGGGTCATCTTGTCCAATTGTTAGGAGATTGAAGCGACCGACGCGATAACGTCTGGAACCAATTTTTCTCTGGTTCAATTATCGTGCAGCAAAATGACACCCCTCAGGGGGTTTCTTCGCCTTTCTGATCAACTTAGTGAAGTTGATCAAGTAGCAGAGAGTAATACTCCGCAAAAAGGAACTAAGTAATAATCCGTTAGTGAGGGAGGAAATCAATCAAAATCGCTCCTTAGGAATCGAAAAGGGGGGTTCCCTCTTGGCAAAAGCGTTCTGGTCATAATGGGTTATTGCTCATTTTTCGATCGCCGTGCCATGCTGGCCAGCTTGCTTTCTGGCCTGTAGCGCCTGACCCGCGTTTTCACACAGGCCACAATACGGCTCAAAAATCCTTCTCCTTAGGAAGTGAGCCGATCAAGATGCCAGCGGCACATTGCGCTGAACTGACTCCGTATCTCCCCCCCTCCCTTCTATGACGAGGGAATTAAAAAAAACTCCCGGTACGGCGGGGAAAGTGTGTCACGACGTTTTGTAATAATGTAGAAAAATTGAAATGTTTTAAATATTTTTTGTTCTAATAAAAAAACAGAAAATATATATATTTATGACCGTCCGAGGTACATCGAACATGTCAAACCAATCCTAGGTGAAGAAAGTATCAATGAACAAATTCACAAAAAATCATTACACAAATCGCAACCACGATTGTGGTAAGTAGCCGGCTGGGGAACTGGAAGTGATGTATACAGTTCATGGGAAGGCGTTAATGGTTTTGCACATTATATCTTCGATTACGATATTCCGTTTCAGTCGATCAAAAAATAATTTAAACTAATTCCTTGTCCCCCTGACCAGTCAAGAAATGACGTTGAGAAATTATTTTCCTAGTCAATTTTGGTTTCCGCCTGTTTTTTAAAAATCAACTTTTAAAACTCAACTAAACTAACTCAACTTAATAAATGGATGAGGATGTGTGTCATTGGTTTTGTAGTATTCAAAAACGGAAAACAACCAACCTAAGCAAGGTTTCGCAGCTAGTTCCGTCTTGCTTCTCTGCCATTACTGTTTTGATTTGGTATTGAGTTATTGCCAATTTTATTCTAGAATATGAGTGACAGAACCGCGAAAATACTTTTTTATGCTACTGTCAAGATTCATCCAAATTACCTACGTTTCACTTTTAGAAAGTTCCCTATTCTCGTTTACCTACCAACTTCAAAGTTATTTTAATTACTGTTAACCTCTCTATCAACCCTACTTACTATCATGGGCGATGATGCCTAGACATTTTCATTTCTTTTTACCTTTCGTCTCAAATTCTCAACATCCATAAAAGTCTTTTCCTCTAATGGTCCTGTCAATTCAAGAGACTTTTGAGGAAGAAAAAAAAACATTTAATTTAATTTTTTCTTTTCAAGGAATTTGTGGGAGAAGGTCCCTTATCATTGTATATCCTTTGGTGCCGTAGGAGAACGGGAGATCGAAGGTGCAGTTTTGAGGTTTTTCGCCTATGCCTCGGAAATGGTGGGTTGCGTCATAATCCATTTTCTCTTATTAGAATGGAGGTTTGGTTTTTTCGTTCTCATACTTTTTGTTTTCTTTAAACAGTACATTGAAACCGGGAAAGTTAACTATGTTAGATGAATTTGCTTATAACTACACCAAAGTCCCTTCTGGTTCTTTACTTTTTACAATAAGTGTCTTTTTAAAAATTTAGTTGATCAAATTCCCTCTCAGAACCGTAGTACGTAAAAGGATCATTTTTGTTCAGTTGGATTTGTTCTGACACTTTGAAAATGCAGGTGAATTTCAGTTTTTGATAAATATATTTTTTGCTATTATTTTGGTACATTATCATGATAATGTCGATATTAATTTATACTTGAGTATTTCTTGTGTATTATTATTCTACTGCGTGTATGATGAACATTGTGATGATTATTGCATTTATTAGGGAACTCTACTTGTAATCCCCTGCTTGAGAAAGGCGTTTCCACAGCAAGGACCATTATTTCTAAGAGTTTCCTCAACGATACTGAATCGAAAGCAACTTCAAGCAGCTGACTATTAGGGTATTTGAAACTCTTCAGCTAGTGAGTAATTCTAATGGTTAGGATCTTTCCATTGTCCAAACCATTCGAGACGAAATGCTTTAATAACGCAACTGCTGCAGGAATTTCGTTTCTCCTTATGCAGTTTGACTTCTGCCATGAAAAACACGGATTGTGATTTCCAGTCGTCTCCTGCTGTTCTTGTTACTGTGAAAGTACATCCTCAATCGCCCTCTCACTGAAATCTACATGTTGAATAAACTGGCAATCCAGTCATAGGTATTGTATTCCTGATACTTCGTGTTCCATTTGAAGGGTCCTAATTCACTTAGATCGGAGTTTAAAACTTGGACGGCTTCATGTTCGAATGCAGCTTCCAGACGTGGAAAATAGGGCTCGTAAACTCTTCAGGGAGCTGCATTCTTTGAACTCAGAACACCAGTTTTGTGACATTATGAATTATTGTGATTATTTTTTCTCTTTCTCTTGATTATTTTTTGTTCAGTCCTACTTTTGATCTAGTTGTGCAACATCGGAAATTTCGAATTTCATGACGAAACAAAGACAGGAATTTGAGGGGTCAATATCGAAAGTGTTTTTCCCGACACAATTGTCAACGCATGTCGGGCTACAGTTCAACTGATTCTCTTGATCCTAATTTTGTTCGATTCAAATTTCGTTTTAGTTCTGGAACTAACCTTAGAAAGTTTGAATTTACCGTCGGGAGGGTGGATGAAGGGGTCAATAGTCGATTCATTCAAGCGATGTTCATGCTAGAATTCTCAGCCGATTTCTGTTTGTTCAGTTAAGAATTTTGCCTAGTTTTGCAACATACTTCAGATCATTCAAATTTCATTGCGGTAGAGAGTGAACGCAAGGGGGAATTCTGACTATTTCTTCTTTTTTCAAGTTTAGTTTATTGTGCTCAAATCAAGGATATAATCGTAATGGTGGATCATTCATAAGATCGAGTAATGGAAAAGGGAGAAATAAACTGTACTGTTTTAATGTACAGTATTTTAAATCGATTTTCTTGACTCTTTTGCTTCGTGGCAAATATTTCTTATTGTTATGAAGTATATTTAGTAAGTACAACCACAATTGCGGCTATATCAAGAAACTGAAATTAATACTCACAATAAACGTAGTGGTAGACGTCGAATGTCAACACATATAAACTTTCAATTAAGAAATAATTTACCAAAAAGTTTGAAAATAGGCAATTTTATTTAAAACTATCTCTGATTTGTTTCATCACATTAGTGTTGTTACTTCCCATCCTCGTACGATCGTTTGACGACAGTTGTTGACTATTACTATCGAGAAATAGAAGGTAAACCTCCTGGCAACGGACTCATTGCTTTCAACCTCCTAGAATAAAACCTCCACCGAATTATGGAAACCGAAGTTGCAAAAAACACAGAGTAATTCATTTGCTCCGCTAGCTAACAAAAATATTATTCGAATTGTAAAAAAATATGATTACTAAAACGTCAAACATCTATCGACAAATTATATTTATAATTGCGCAAATATCAATCGAGTTGTGTCACACCTTCGGGCACCGAATTGTGTTGTGGATTACAAGTAGGTCATGCTCGTAAGTTCATTAAAATTGGTTCCTTTCTGTTCTTCATTTATTGACATTTATAAATTAATTCAATAGCCATTATTTACTTTACTTACCTAAATTATTTACGGAATGAAGATTACAACATTTGAGAATATCATCTGGTTTCATATTTTTCCTGGAACAGAGGTTGCCAAATTGTGTGCATGAAAGTCTCTTAAACCCACAGTTTTCTAAGTGATTCTTGACCTGTTCGTAATGGTATCTTCATTTGTATCACGATTCGTGGGTTAATAAAATCTGACGAATTGTTTATGAAAGGAGTAGGAAAGGAGGAAATGTATAATCAATTCGCAGGACTATAAAGATGGATCTGATAAGAGCATATGGCCTTGCAAGGTGAGAGCTTGCCAAGAATGGCTTAGAAGGCAGAGAATGAAGATGCTGGACCGACACAAGCGAGCTCCCTCAGTCAACGCCCGATGTCACGGTTTCGTTTTCTTTGCCTGTTGAGTCCCCTGACGTCCCAACCGCGACGAAGAAGCGAGAATTGTTCCAGCTACCTATTTATAACTTATGTGGGACATTATAGGCTGTTTTAAAATCAAATAAATATGACACCAGCAGGATGGTTCCGAAACAATAGTGGTGGTAGATACAGGAAACAATTTTTACTGAAGTGGCAAACATCGCAAGTTTCACCCAACTTATTTTTACAGCTATTGAATAATATTCCTTGAAAGGTTGGTGTTTTTATCCTCGAAAAATCAATAATTTTCTGGATTCAACTATTGTAATGACACTGGATAGGAGACTATCAAAACAAAACTCAAGACATTTAGTGCACAATTAGTAGGTAAGTACGTACGAAGTTAAAGTCGTTAGATTGTAGTTAACGATAACGAACCTGATGAAGGTCCTGGGAAAATATGGAGAAATCTGAATTGTAAAATACGGGCTCCGTTCCGTCATTATCTGTAATGGTGAATCCAAACTATGCGGAGTGATTGTGGGCACTTTCAGATCCGATAAGGCAAACAAGTTTGTATAAGCACTCGAAACGAGTAGATCAAATAAGTATGTGATGTATGCATTACACGGACGCCTCTTTTGGCAACTAACGAACTTCCTGTAGTAGGTAAAAATAAAATAGCATTTCGGGTAGTTTTGGTATTTGTCTATTTTTCATCTTTTGCATTTACGCTTTCCTACGTCCATCCCCCCCCCCCCCCCCCATAGCAGTCTTTCCACCAAACCATTCTACTGGTGCCTTCAACACTATCCAGGCATTAGTCGCTGCAAGCTACTAACAACAACGTGTTCCTCATGGACTTACAATTGATAATAAACTGAAGTCTACTTCGCATTGAAGGTCAATCCAGGAATTAAGGTGAATACTATCAAATATTCACCAAGTGGTGCGTCGAGTTTTGAGGCAGATTGATTTTTTCTAACGGGGTATGTGGTAATATAAGTGGTTATGTGCGCGCCGTTTTTCGAGGGGCGGTTTTAGAAAGTGTAAGGCAATATAAACCGGTTGATTACTAAATTACTAAGCGGTAGCTATATTCACTGGTTTATTGATTTTATTTGAATATATGTATAAAAGGTTTTATTAGCATTTATTTCACCCTGTACAATAATTTTAAGTCGTTGTTTGAAGGACACTAAACACATCTTGAATAAATATAATTATCTTGCGATTGCCTTTGTTTAGTTTATTTTAACAACAGGAGTTACCTAAACAGTGGGAGTTGCTTCATGTAGCATTTTAGCTTAGAACAATAGTGTCCAATCGTGGAAACGGTTACTGGATGCACGTATACCGCCTCACTGTATTTGGAATAGTGGTAGAACTGTCCTACTTAATTCTGAGTGAACTGTTTTCGCTTTCCATCGATAGCGGAGTCATCGTTTTTAATTGAGGGAGATGAAAAACATAATTTCTCCGAACTCAAAATTTGCTCTCTTGCCTTAGGTTTCAGTTTAAATCATTCTAAATGACTTTTTTATCTGTCTGTTTGCTTAATTTCCATTGTTCTCACCCGACTTTGTTGACATTTTCTGTTATTAGTTGTCGATGGTTATCTTTATTTTTCATTGCTTCCCAATCAATTTTTCACTTTGCATACGTAAAACCTATCAAACACGGGTAGTGGAAGCTGTTATCACAATGGGGGGATGAAAAATATTTTCAGCCGAAATCAGAACTTCCACTCGCTTTTCGGATTTAGAACATTCTGAATAACTTTTGTTTCGATCTGGTCTTTCGCCGTCTCCCCTCTCCATCTGTGTGTCTGCCTGTTCTTGTGTCCGCAAATCCCTGTAACAAACTTTATTTCTACAGTTTTTATTCGATTTTATTGCAGTTTTCATGGAATGCGCGGGTTAAGCTGTAGGCAGTCCCCTATGAATTTGACTGCTCATAAATCAATACTTCAGTCAACTCATATGACAACGTAAAATCCACGAAAAATTGTCATGTATGAAACATAATTTTCTCTCGTCCTACTCCGCCGATCTTGCTCGAACTCTGAGGGAAGTTAGGGAAAGATCCTAAATCACATCTTATAAATTTGAAGTTAATCGTATCGTTATTGCCCTCAAAAAATTAGTTGATCGATAGACATGCAAAACATAGACCCACCCATTTGAGGGTGTTGATGTCAGTGGGAACAGTAAAGAGATGAAACGTCCAGGAAAAAAGATCCCCACATTTAAGATTTGATCATATATTCCGATCTATTTGTCCAACTAATCTATACATTACTAGAAGGATTGATTTAGGATATTTTGTTTTCTATATTTGAGATGCGAGCATCCAGGCCACCAACTAAACACATAACACTGAACTCCAGCCAGTAGTGGCCAGTTACGTGCAGAGGGTAAAGCACTCATTTAACCTGCGATGACTTTTTTTCATACCTTTTTTCCTACCCGTTACGGGGACCTTCTTTCGTAGATTTGTGGGAGTATGTCCCATTAATGACATCTTTGTCCCTTGATTCCTTGTGACGAGCTTTATTTCCGCATCTTTTGAGATTATTTAAAACTAGTAGTGAACTGTACAGTCGTGATACCTATGTATGTATGAACCTATATATAGGTTTATATACACATATTAACGTACATAAAATCTAGTCTAATAGTCATGGATCAGTGATTTACGTGGACGGTTTTTCTAATGTAGAAGTAATAAAACTTTGTGTACTCATTTGGCAGCATTTTTGACTAGATATTTGGCTAAGAAATCATCCATTCACGGGGATGGTCGACACTCATAAAAGTTGATTCATAAAAAAGCCTGCCTTTGCTGAACGCTATAGGTATTCAGCTTGTGGCTATTGTGTAGGCGGAACTGTTTCGCCTATGCACTAGGTATTCAAAGCAGTTTGTTAGGCAGAAAAGAGTATGGAAAAACAAAGTAAAAACGCCAGAAATTGTCAAACAAAGGTTCATTATTTCTTTTTTTCACAGCCCTTTGACTTGGATCAGTCGAGTACAGATAATTACATTGGAATGAGTGTCAACCATCTCCGTGAATAAATGATTTCTAGCCACTAGGTTTAGTATACTTCCCTCCACATTATAAAAACGTAAATCACCGATCTATGACTATTGGACTAGGTTCTTCATACGTTAAAAACAATTTAAATCGGCCTCAAAATGTGAAAGATCCATAAACAATCTTCATGATTGGGTAATTAAATGAAAAATCAAGACGAATGAGACCAAATCAATCCATTTTGATTTTACCAACTGCCAAATCAAAAATATACCAATCTATCTTAATGGCTGCGTCACTCCTTATGCCGTTGAGAAAATAAATTTGTATTGTATCTAAAATAGGAATCACTTGTAGGCTAAAACATGTTTGTTGCTGAAACGACTTCTATTGATAGGAGATCGTTTCAGCAACAAACGTGTTTTAGCCTACAAGTGATTCCTATTTTAGATACAATACAAATTTATTTTCTCAACGGCATAAGGAGTGACCCAGCCATTAAGATAGACTAGCTAATTAGCCAACAAAATTATACACCTATGGTAAAACGTTCTACGAAATTCAAGATCGTTCGTCAATGCGAATAATTTTGTAGATACGTTGGACTGCTGTGTAACTTCAAACTAATGTTAATATCGAGAAAAATGGTTTAGAACCCTCGTAAGGTTCATTAATCATTAATAGTGACAGTGGAAGTTTAGTTCACAAACGTCAAATGCAGAATCATCCGCTTACTTTTTTAAAATGTTAATGTCATCCTTGTTTCTATTTATGTAGGTTTAAAAAATATAGTTCGTAACTTCAAGGATCCCACTTTTCTATGTGAATTGTGGCTGTTTACATGTGTTACAATCGGTTGAGTTTAAATTGTCCTATCAGGGGATTGATTGGATTATCAATCCAATGTTTGTAAGGTACTCTTCAGGTTAGGTATTACCGATAAAATATTTTTATCTTCATTTTATGAGAAATACCTACCTACGGCCTTGTTATTCTGACTGAACTCGAACGATTATCTCCCTTTCAACCTTCTAAAACTTGTGTTTTCATGTTATGATGTAATATATCTATATTTTTTTCTTCAAATAACAGTTATTCTACCAAAAGTATGAACTCTTCGATTCGTAATCAGAGTGATTACGAAGTGATTTTTCGGACACAACGCTTGTGCTGTGTATTTTCTTGCCCAAAAAAGTGTTGATCTTAACAACCAACAAAGGCTCTCTTCACGAAAGGGTGCTTACCTGTACCTGTCCAGGTGCAGTTCACGACTTGCCACTCAAATCAGTCCGTAGACGATTGATTGTGCAACTTCATCATCAACAGCATGGATCAACTTCAGCTGCAGTATAGGATGTGTTCTCCTCAGCAAGCACATCATTCCAACACCATTCCTGTATCTCGGAAATACTTATGTATGCCATGGATCTTTCCAACTGTTGTTTCTGGTCTGCTTACTGCTCCAGAAACATTATCAGCTTTGATGTCACCTCAGCGATGAATGAAATGAATGAGCTATTGAACAAAAAATCTTGAATAATCGAGCCCGTTTAATCTATTACCGAATAATCAACCCAGGATGAATAAAATTTAAAAAAATGATCGGTTATAGAAACAAAATTTTGATTATTCCAATTAATCGATACCCATCCCTACATTTGGGAATATTCTAGGTTATGTGAATAAATTTATGCTTCTTACACATAAGCTTATTCGCGTTTTTGTTACTCCTTGAAAAATACGTGAGGAATGAAAAGGGAAGTGGGGCTGAATCGGTCAGTATAGCTTTCTTAGGAACGGGAAGGTGCGTCTTGGTGAAAACTGGTACATGGCACATTTTCCTTTCACATCCTCTCGACACTACCTATACACCTCATATTATTTATACGTCACGTTTCCTAAATGGTTTACATTACGATAGGTTAATCGGAATGCCGTTTCGATAGTACGGCTAAATGACTTGCGACACTCGTGTACTTCGAACCTTGGATGCTGGCTTTTAAGTTGTATCGTATATTCGTTTTAATTTTCCAAATGTATGAATAGTATCCAATACTGAAAAAACCCTTTAGTCGAATAATTTGTACAGTTGCATATTTTATGATTAGAAAATCTCATTGTATCGAAGTAGTGCTACTTCCTACTTAATCAACATTAGAAAACTGTATTAAAAGAATTAAATCCTTATTTCATATAATTTAGCAAAATATTATTTTTTAAAAGCTTATCAAAACTATTCATTTAGAAGAACAATCTAGAACAGTATTGCACGTATCTATGTGCAAAAGACGTTGAGAATTTGATCCCCATTGAACCTCGCTGTCAAGATTTTTGTTTTTCGTCTTCCGATAATCCACAAAAAATACGCTCTTTCAGACCAATTACTACCTGTGAGCCCGATAGGACCAAGTTTTGTACGAAACCAAGCAATAGCAACCTATTGTACGAAGCGAACCATTCTCTGTCAAAGGTACTCAGAATTTCTCAATTCTACACAATAGTACCAGGTGAACTCTGCACATGGAAGTACCACATGATGAAGAACTCCTTGTTTAAGTTTGGTTTCTCCAGCAGCCACGGATCCCGTCGACGAACTTCTTGGTGAAGCTGTTTTAACAATGAATATTTTCAAGTTCGGTCGCCAAATGTATTTTTTTTAAAGGCCCTGCTGTGGGAACCCTCATGACACCATCCTACGCAAGTTTGTTCATGGATCACTTGGAGAACAAGTTACTAGATACCACGAGATAAGTGCCTTTAATGTGAACGCATTTTATCGATGATTTCTTTTTGGTTTTTCCAAACCAAACCAACGTGGTGAAGAGGAACTCCTGTTGTTCTTAGAGGAACTCAATTCCTGGTAATCATTTTAACGTGGACCTTCTCCAGAACTATGGCAACATTCTTGGGTGTCGAAATAAAAATTAACAATGAAGGCAAAATCGTGATAAGTTTTCATACGAACCCAACAAACAATCAACTTTATCTACGTTATGGAAGCTGTTATCTCGAATGCGAATAACCATCAGCGTACAACAAGCCAAGACAGCTTTTAGGTGGGTACTCGGTGCTAATCGCCCTCCAGGCCTCAATCTTGATGACTTAAAAACAAATCCTGTAATTCCAAAGTAACAACCACGGAAGCGTTCTTATGTGGAAGATTGTCAGGACTTCAAGAACAACTCCTTTCATTGTAATTCTAAAAAAAAAAAAGAGAGATCTCCCCTCAAAGGCGGAGGGGCCTCACCATTAAATAGAAACGAAAAAACTAAATGAAATAAAAGTGGGGAGGACGCCCAGGCTTACCCGACACTGGCCCTTGGGATATGGGAAGTTGCGTGCTGTGCAATTTTGTCATTTTTGAACTCTACGCAAAAAATTATGAAGAATATCGTTGGTCCGATTTTGTTTCGTCCACAATTAGTGAAAATAAGAGGGGGGAGCGTAGTTACTGGGACACCTTGTGTATGTTTAGTTTATGTTGTAGTTTTGAGTCTATCACAATAGCTTAAATTTTTACAAAATTTCTCGAAAAAGTGGCCAACTTTTTGTTCTTTCTTGCAGGGTTCGCGCAATGGTGAACATCATGTCAACCAAGATTTACGAAGCCTATGATAGCGGATCGGTGAAGCAGGGAGCTTCCTCTCTCCACCATCAACTAACTCAGATTCAGTTGAAAAAACGGGAGCAGCTGGCAATAATTAAAGAGACGCATTTGACCGCCATTGACAATGCTATGTACGACACTAAAAATTCCCTTTGGGGCACCAAAACTCTTGTGGCACCCGAAAAACGACCAGTTACGGGAATGTCTTGCTCAAAATGCACTCCTAGATCCAGAGTGAGTATTCTACATTGATGCTTTTTAATACGTATTTTTGTTCAATAACTCAAGTTTCTCAACGTTTCGACACAAATTACGAGTATGTAATATACAGGTAGTTCGGTCAATCAACTAAACATTGTCAGAGCTGCAAAGCTAGTATGCTTCGGTCTGTTCGAAGACTAATTTATTAACGAACGGTTAAGTAAAGCGAATTTTAGCGAACTTATGTGCGCCTATGGTGCAATTTGATCTAATGGTACTTGTTAATTGTAAAAACGGGAAGCATCGGGTTGATTTAACTGGGAAAAATTGAAAGTTGGAATGTGGAACCAACTTTGGGACATAGTCTTGAATACTGAAAACTGAATTAGTTTACAGACGTTGAAAAAGTTGAGAGTGTAAAAATGATCTAATTGTAAATAAATACTAGTACCTCGTTTTGATCTTGATACCCATCTTTTAAATTTTTAGCGCCTGTTTCACAAAGCGCCTACGTGGTGATAATCCCTAGTGATAAGGAGTTATTTACAGAATCGTTGGGGATTCGACCGGACCCGTCGTCTATTTATATTTAGGTGGGAAGTTTGTCTTTTCAAGCGTCGAATGAATCGTTTTATATTCTCTATTGTTTTGTGTTTTCAATTCCAAGTTCTTTATGGGATTGCCCGTCAGAGGATGGTGCCTCTGTGTGGTGAGTGCCTTTGATAATAGTTTCGTATACTCAGATTTCTCGTTGATCTCACTTTCGTATCATCCCATTTGACGTGGCCACCAAAAAGTATATTGAAATCACTCTAGTACCTATGCGCTAACTAGAACCTATTTTTCCTCCTAACTCGCTTTTCGTTTCTGTTGGAAAACGTACCTTTATCCGTACCCGATTGTATGACTTGAATTATCACAGTGATTTGCCCTTTTGGCGATAGAATTACATTTGAGTGTGTGCTTCATCAACAGGTAGATAACACTATCGATGTGATATCCATACCAGTAATTGTATTTGGGTCTCCAACAAAAATGTGTTACGTTTCAAGTTGTTGAGCCTCAATAATATTAATACCCTGTTCATTGGGAGCCAAAGAAAAACAAAAGTATATTGGTATGTTGATAACGAATATGCCACTTATTCCTTAATAATCATAATGAACTTTGATGCTTTTATTCAAGAAGTAAATTAAATTGGAAAAAGTCTGCCGAATTTAATTTCTATCCGATTTTTGAAATCTTGAAAAGTAAATCAACAAATTGTAAGGAAGGGGGAGCGGTTAAACATTTTTTAATTCTTGGTTCATTGTTGAGAATAACAAACCAAGAGAGAATTAACAGATAACGAGCTTGTTCGTGTTGAATCTCATCATCGTCGCGTTTATCGCTACGAGGATCAAGCAAATCGAATTATAATCAACCTGTAATTGGCGCTCAACAACCTTTAAGTTTTGGAATATTATTATAATAAACATGATAATATGTTGCGATTACCCTTTAATGCATTTTTTCTTTGCGAATAAAATAGATGGGAGCTCAACTTGAGTTGAATAGTCGAAGCTTCCATTTTATTGTTTTCATCATTGGAATTCACACGATCATCTAACCTTCATTTGTTGCGATAAGCTCTATAAAAAAAATCATGATGATTGAGATCGTACGGGGGATGCGTAGTAATTAATGCGTTCCACGGAACTATTCGGAACTACCAAGTTTTTCGGAATACATATAGATATACATATATCCATATATATTTTATATGCACATACTATTTTTGTTTCGCTCAAGTGTATTCGTGCCCGCTTAAAGTCACAAAAGAGAAACCGTCGACCGTACCTCCTAAATGCTAATTTCAAGGGTCGCGTCTTTTTCGACGTGAACTGTATTCTAGATTACAATAGACCGGGAGCCGATGCCACAAGGAGTGACCTACTCGTTGAAAGCTATAAACCAATGTTTGATGACCTTAAAAAAAGATTGTTCCGCTTTTTTACAAGTATTTATAGAATTAAGTGTACCTACAAAGATCATCATAAAACATTCAAATAAACACCATTCAAGGATTTAAACTATTTTTCGTCTTGTTTTGGATGTTTGTCACACACAGACCATCCGTCTTCTAGAACATTCAGAATTTGCAGTTAGGGGGCTAATTCTGATTCTTTTATGCGCTGCCGAAATTTCAGTTTTCGGCGGATTTTCATGATTCCTATTTCGCTAATAAACATCGTTTAATTTTGAACACATTTCAAGAGTTCCAAATTTCATTATGAAAAGAGTTGAACGGAATAGGCTACTATTAGTAAATCGTAGTTTTCACTGTTCTTAACCGATTTTTTTCTTCGATTGTTCTAGGTATATCTTGCTTAGTATAAAAATGAAGTTGAAACCATTCGCAGTAAATTCTCTTTCATACTGCCGACCTTTACCGATTTCTTGGGCAAATTGATAGAATCATCATCATTGTCATATTCAAACTCTTTGTTCGATTTTACTATGTAAATCCTCCGTGATGAGTAGAAAGGCTATAGGTATTCATAAATATTGGTTTAATTAAAAATAATGATTGCGAGTGAATGATCCGTTCATTCACACTGATTATGACCAATTTCATTTTCCAGAAGAGTGGATCAGAGTCTGACAGAGCCCGCCCGAGTATCAACATCCTCAGTTTGGAAGCCTTCAATAACCGACCTAAAAGCTTCATTGCTGGAGCTTTCGCAACAGTTAGCCACTGCGTCACGTTCCCCAGCCACAATTTTCCTTACATTTTCAACTCTGTAAGTATCAACTTGACGCCCAGAGCAGGTATCATATAATTGGAGTTTTTGAACTGTTTAATATGTTGAACTGTCACGATACAAGTAGCTTATTGTGTAAATCGAAACTCAAGGTTTAAAATATCTTCAATTATTTAAGAAAAAATTTCTTTTATTTAAAAAAAAAAAAAAAAGAAAAAATTAAAAAATAGATTATTTGTTCTATCTGAAAACATGTATTCTCATGGAAACGCTTATTATCTTTTCCGAATATCACAGACCAGCTGGTTTACCCGCCTTAGCCCAAATTAGGTGAAGGGTTCTCGCTGGACATCATCACACGAAATTCTTGTTGTTCAATTTCTCTTTTTTCCTCTAATATTCCCTTAACTCAGTGCTTGTCTGAATAGATGCAAACAATAAAACAGCAACAATAAAATGTCGGAATCTTCTGTGAACCGGAGAGAAATTAGCCATAAGGCTAACACAGCTGGTCGAAATACTCCGTAACTCATGATTATTACCCAACAATTTTTAGGACTATTATTTTCATCACAGCTGAAAAATCAATTTTGAATTTTAAATATTTTATTCATCCCAAATCGGTAAAATATTTGTTCATAATAGACTAAATGTAGGGCGTGAACGTGGTATTTTCATTACATTAATTTGAAGTGAAATTGACACGTACATAATGAACCTCACCTATCAAATAATTTAAATGATATATTTTAAACCATTAATTATTATTATTTTTTTTAACCAGTATCCCCAATTTTCAATTCAACCCGTATTTCTCGCTTTATAGTTAGTACAAAAACTGTAATTGTGGCTTAGATGAAATAGTTAGGTATATAGGATGGCGGAACCATCATGAGTAGGTAGTATTTATCGTTTTCACAGCGCTCACTAAATGACAACTTTTATTGGCAACATTGTCTTACCTCGAGTTACATTGGTCTTTTTTAGATAGAGATCTGAGATTTAGTTTTTTCAAAATGTATTATAGCCGTAAAAAAAAAACAAAAAAAAAAAAAAAAAAAAAAAAAAAAACAAACCTAATGATAACAAAGAAACAACAAATCACATATTTCTATTTATAATATTAGTGTAGACTCCGTTAGACTTTTCTATCTGAACATAAGACTTTCTCCTTAAGGGAAATGTTAACACTATTAAGTATCCAAATTTGAGGGGGTCCATTGATTTGTTCCCGTTCAGTTCAACTGGAACATTGAACTCGGTACTGCAACTCTGAAATGTGTTTGTTGAACTCCCTCTTCTAGAATGAATCAGCTATCCTCTGGACTCTTCTCCGCCAAGCCAATCTAAGGTAGATGTCTCCAGCGATCGGTGAACAAGGTCTGATCGCTTCACCTACCAAAATGTTGTTGGGGTGAGACACTCTCATGACAGTGGGAGCCCACTGAGAAGTATCTTAGAGGACAGCTGTGGACAATAAGTTCTGCTTCAACTAGATCAGTGGCCAATACTTATTCCCTTGATGGGTGTTCAGGAAAAACAATGGGACAGCTACCTTGCGAAGTAGACTCGAGGCGGGGGGTAACCACTGAAGCGTAACTGTATCACAGGGCAGGATTAGGACAGGGTAAGCTCTGTTGTTATCAGAAGTGTCCCTCCCTCGACCTCCTTACTGCAGCTGTGAATCGTACCTCTTCCCTTCACTCCTTACTGCTGCGTTATTTTATGAAACGATTTTATTTCATAATGGGTGACCGAAGTCGAGTCATTTTGGATGTATTAAAAATTGGGGAAATAGGTTATTGACGTTTAGAGATGGTGTCTGACCTACGTTCAAATTGGAGGCATATCTCGCCCCTGTCAGGGTATCCTGGGTTCCCTGAGCCAAAGCGGCAGAGTGTTCTACCAAAGGTCAATAGATCGTGAGGTAGGCATCTTCCTATTCCTAATCGTGAGAACATGTGCTTAAATAAATTCACATTTCATTAGTCGGAGGGCGGGGATTCATTTACTGTATTCTTGTTTTTCATTGGATTCCTTACGGTCTTCCTTTTCAGCTCCCTAGCCAAAATGAATCCCGTCAAACAGCATGGTTAAACGGTTGGCTAACCCACCTTGCAGAGTGGGGAAAGAAGTACCCTGGCTATTAAATATCTTGAGTTCTAGTTTGGCCTTTTTCTAAAAAAACGCAAGGGTAACCCCTGCCACCAGCATAACCATTCCTGCATAAACACTCCTCCTTGGTAGTGCAATCTACTCTTCTACTCTTTCTTCACCAAGCTTTCCCACGTTCCTCCCTTGTGCGGAGTATCAATGCCTCGGGGACCCAATTCCGGTTGAACATTCTTCCTCCAGATTCTGAAAAACTTTCCTAAACTCTCAGTCCAGTTTTTTGAGATTGATGACATAAATTTACGTGTAGTACGTTTAATCGACACGAAGACTCGGATTTCCACAATTACGGATCTGCTAGATAGATCCATGTTACTTCCAAATGCACTGCTCTCTTTCTGGGACATGTTAACAAAGCAATGGTCCTTTTCCCTAGCCTTCTCCTAAACGTCACGTGTAATGGCACGAAATTACGTAAACCAACGAATGTGGATAGAAAGACAAATATGTGCCATCTTGCTTGTTGATGAGGAGCTTTGGTGGCTGTTTTCTGCTAAATTTACAATGATTAAATGCGCTTTTGTCAGGATGCCCAGTTTGTAGTGCCCAGCTCATTGAAAACAATTCAATGAAACAAGATTTCATTGAGCTTAAAATATACTCAGAAAGAATCAACTTGGTAATGGGAGTTAGGAAACTGTAACAATACAGTTTCACGAAAAGCGACTCTAAGAGAAGGCAACCAAAGGTTTAAGTTGATACTTGTAGTACATGCGTTAATTCTACACAATGAATAAACTTGAAACCATTCATGAAACAAGGATTTATTGAGCTAAAATGTTCGGTGTGCTAATAGTACTATAAACGTGAACGAATCACACTGCCTCCTCATTGGGTATTCCAAAAACAGCCAGCCGATACGATTCTGCTACTAATTTGCAACTAACGTCATTGCTGGACGTCTCAATCCTCTTTACTAAAATCGTTTTATTTAGGTTTATACATTACAGTTTTTTCCAAACTTCTATGTATTAAAAAGTAAAAAGTAACTTTATGTTTTTATACTGCAAATGAAAACAGCATTCTAACTGCATAAAGGTAGTTGTTCTTTAATAATTTCAGTCAGTATTTCTAACTTCTTCTAATTGATCAGGTCCTTCAAGACGAGACTGTCCAAGATGCCGTCAAACAGACCGCGGAGGAATTGGCTACTGACCTTGGCATCACGGACCAACGTGGACTGCAGGTCCTCCTCGCTACTCACAAGACGAGAGCCGTTAAAATTCTCACGAGAATGCATTCCAAACTCTCAAATTTGGTTATCAGGTTTGTTTTTCAGGTTTGCTTTTACTTAAGCTGTAGACAAATTATTCATTGCTATTGCTTTCATTAAAGTCTCCCTTCAAACGTATCGACATTTGCAAGCCAAAGAACCCCAGTACAATTAACTTTTTTTTCTATGAAAAACATAATTTGTACTCGTAAAGTTACGTGTTACGTACGTACTCGTATAATTACGGTACACGTTACAATCAATAAACATCTATTTGTGCCTAGAAAAAATGTTGTAATGTTAGATTATTTCCTCAGTGAGGTCTGCATCAGTAACAACGACAATAACTTGAAAATAATCAATTGGTTGTCAGTAAACTGTCTGTCACGTTCTTCTCATAAATACCATTCGCAAAAAATATGAATTAATTTAAACAACGTAAAAAAGATCTCAATGATAGATGTAATCTTGTTTGTGGCCACAATCTAGGAACAATTCTTCAATGTCTCATTTTTCTCTGTTCTATCATGAAAAGCTTAAGTATACTAGACACAAGCTTATGAAAAGAACGTACACAGAAAAACCTAGGTGAAACGCTAGGAAAGTGAAAAGTCTGAATTAGAGTTTTTTTTAGTGATTACTCAATATTCAATAGTTTGACCTACATGAAGGTTAAATATAAATTTCGCTCTTGTAATTATATCGAATCTTAACCTAGGAGTTTTTTTTCTCTTCAGAATCGTCGCTTGGGTGCTACACAAAACTCTTCCTGTCCTCTTCAAATCTATGACGATACCCGCTCATCAGATCGAAATGCTTAAGGAGGCTTCCAAAAAAGGCCTTCCTATAATTTATCTTCCTTTGCACAGGTAAGATTTTAGTTGAATGTATTTGAACAATAACTGTTTAAATTCCATTAAAAGGAAAAAACTATAATTATTATAATGTTAGTTGCTTTGTAGTTATCTGTCACTGTTGCTGTAATTTAAAGTTACCACAGCGTTTCTCAGTCGGCATCTGAGTTTTGTGGTTGAACATTTTTTTTTAGTGATGCATATTGGGTCATCATAATGGGTGTATTTCCGATGGATTCACGCTCAAGCCAGTTGACGATTGGGAAATCAGTAGGTATCGATCACACTTCTTTAGTAAAGATTGTTAATTAAAAAAAAAAATATATATATATATATATATATATATATATATATATATATATATACATAATTTGTATTCTTCAAAATTATCAATTCACCCCCACAACTCGGGGCAGACAGTAAATTTTTAAAAGTTTATTTATTAAATGTATCAATCCATTCCCCATCACTCTGGGCAAAAGGACTTCTTTTTTATTTTTATATTGAAGGACCATGCGTTGCTGTCACATGATCACAAAAATGAGAATACCCTAAAGAACGATGATGGTACTGTTGACTTGAAATTTGAAATTGTATTGATTCAAATAGACAGAGGGGAAATTGATTATTATTGAAATGAAATAATAATTCCACCAGTAATGTTAATGATGAATTCTTGTCAAATTTCGATTTAAGATTTACTGAATCCTTATGTGGGGTTGAAAGTTAGGTCTTTACATTAATTTTTATAGACTATTCTCATTTTCAGATCCCACGTTGATTATATTGCGGTAACCTTCACATTATGCAACAATGGCCTTAGATCTCCTCTAGTTGCTGCTGGCGCTAACCTGAACATACCTTTTTTTGGGTAAGAAAACAATTTTTGTAATTTTCGTTGTTTCAATTCAAGTTCAAGAACATTTTACACTTCGTGCCAGTCCTCATTAATAAGAGACGACTTCTGCATTATTCGGTGTGGAGTGCTACATGAATCAGTGTATAATAAATTATTGAGATGTTCGATATGTTCTCCAATACTGAAATGGTAGAATCATTGGACTATCTCCGCCCTCACCTCCGCTGTGTCGAAGTTCTTTAATAGTAACAGCATCTTCTTGAAGTTTGATAAGAGTTAACCATTAACAAAGCAAATAATTAGAAAGCAAACAATTTCCATTTTATACCTTAATCAATTTGTTAGATATTGGTATGCAGTAAATTAGTTGAAAAAGTCTCAGCAGATATGGAGTACATCCATCGATTCTGAAGAATTGAAAACTCTCTGCTCTGAGTTGTTGTGGCAATTAGAGGCGAACAGGCAAAAGAAAAAGTGTGAATTGTTGGAATTGTAAAAAATCACGCCATCCTAGGATTTTGTGCTCTGCTAAGGATGCTACTGTCGAAATTGTGGTGGAATGAGACACTACACTAAGATCCGCAAGGGTGGTGAAGGACAAAGTAAAGAAATCTTCAGCAAAATTAGGGAGCTTCGTTGATCGGTGAGTGAATCCGAAGATGGAGTAGAATTAGCGTGTCTTGGAGCTATAGAAGAAATCAAAACTGATTCTAAAACATAGCTTGTTCCGATTTCATTCGAACAACAAAAAGTTGATTTCAAGTTAAATTTAGGGGTAGAATTAATCTCCTTTCCCTGTAATATATTGCCTTCATTACCTACGCTGATCGCATATTGAAAAATCCAGACTGCGAGATTCGTGTCAGTTGCACGCTTTTTGCTAATTTGCATTACGGCGGACGAACTTTCGGGGAAAATTGTAATCTGTACCAGAATTCAAGGAGCCGCTCTTGTGAGTTGCAGAGATTAAAGCTTTATAAATAATAAACATGGATCAAAATCGAAAATTTACGCAGTCAAGGCATTAGAGGTTCAAGAAGAGTATCCTGAGTTATGCAATAGATTTTTTGGCGATTTATCCTGCTGGGCGTCCTGTCCTTTTATAGTACATTGCACCGTTGTTGGTACTGACATTCCATGACCTCATTTTCAGCTGTAATTTTAATTTTAGTCTGTGGGATGTCTGGAGTCTGACAAGTTCCCTCCTGATCAGCTTTGTTTAATATCCAATCCAACCTGGGAAGGCGAAATTTGGATGGCAGATAACCAGATAACATATTAAAGGATACAAAATAGCCCATGGTCTGCCATGCAAAGCTTCTCAAGCTGTAAGTGTTGAAATCAGCTTCTGTTTCGTACAAATGGACTTGTAAAGGTTGGTGTTCATGGAGTTATATTTAAGATGAAATCAACCATCTGTCTTTGGACACTTAGAAGTCAATCACAAAGTGTGGGGAACCGTGATCAGCTGAAAGCTTTGGTGGCCGATTCAGTTCCTAATCGATCTAACGTGCTGAGATACCAATGGGGGTTTTTTATGGCGTCCAGAGAAGAAAAGATATAGAGGCTCGAAGCCCCGGGTTCAGAAAATGTACCACTGAATACATCTAATGTACGAAGATCAGTGAATTACGTGTAAGGGATTCTAAAACAGAA
Source organism: Creontiades dilutus (assembly GCA_031894815.1). Lineage (NCBI taxonomy): Eukaryota > Metazoa > Arthropoda > Insecta > Hemiptera > Miridae > Creontiades > Creontiades dilutus. The sequence continues at coordinate 308,958 of JAVIWC010008777.1, read as the reverse complement.
TAATTCATAGGTTCGGTTGTGTAATGGTATGAAATGGATTTGCATTATTTTTATTTTTTCATGTTTTGGTCACCTACTCCCCTGGGTTACTTCTAATAATCGTCATCTTCTAATAATCAACTGACGAAACCTTGCTTCAGAAGGACTTCCAAAAATGGCTACCGTAGTATGTAAATGAAGAAGTTTTGTTGTTTTAAAGACTAAGATTTTGGTATTTTTCTATGGAACTGCACTCTAAATATCCAGCATTCTGTCATATTTGACAGCTAAAGCTTCGGTGGAAAAATAATTACTAAGGCTAGGAATCGTCATAATGTCACTTCCTACACCCTTTGCAGTATAGTTATTATCGTGATTGCCTTTTAATTCGAATATGGTGGAGTTGTACTCTGGTATTGTAACTATTTTTTTTCGTTGTTCGGAATTTTGAAAATAATAGGCTGCTGAATGGGGGTTTCGAACTTGAAAATTATATTCCTACCAAAAAATTAAAAATAATATACCAAGATCTACTGAAAATGGTTGAGGGGTAAATTCTGGAAGTAGAATCCAGAACAAATGGGTAGCTTAACTAAAATGAAAAACTAACTGTTTTTTACTTTTCTACTTTAAGGAGAGTTCTTCAAGGGCTTGGAGCTTTTTTCATTAAAAGAAGAATTGACCCAGTCTCTGGAAAAAAGGATAAAATTTACCGGGCATTGCTCCATACCTACATGACACACTGCATCGAAGCAGGCCACCATTTCGAGTTTTTCATTGAAGGAGGACGAACTAGAACAGGAAAGCCGTGCATGCCTAAAGGTATGTTTAGCAACACCCATTTGTTTTAATACTTTTAATATCAAAGTCATTATATATCACACTCCCAAATCAAATTTCCAAATCCTGCTACGAAAACCTGTGATGAAATTTCCTACATGGCAGGTCATTACAAGAACCTGTACCATTCGGTAATAAACCATGCGATCTGCAGGTGTTTGCCAGCTATGAAGAAAAATTACTACATTCATTTACCGTATGAAAAGCGAAATCATTAAAACTACCTGCAAATTTTAAGTACCTACCTATGAAAGAAGATTTGTAGAAAAAGCACGGTGTACTCCTACTTCATGATCCAAAATCTTTATATCAATCAATCTTGTGAATTTCTTAGGACTTTTCTTCTGCAAATTATTCTTGGAAACTAAACAAAGCAGGTAAGTCCAAGTTATTGCCTCTCTGTGGCCGAGCCCCCCCCCCCCCCCCCCCAGATCATAATGGTCAAAGTAATATGCCTTTCTTCTGAATGTTTGGAAGGAGAGCTGCCTTGTCCTCTCCACTGACCACATTCCTGTTGTGGTATAATCATTGAGTTTCATTACAACCATGCTAATTGCCAATCTTTTCTGTCTATAGGAGGCCTTCTTTCTGTGTTCGTTGACGCTTATCTTTCTGGCGTGTTGGAGGATGCTCTATTGGTTCCAGTTTCGATCAACTACGAAAAAATCGTGGAAGGATCATTCGTGAGGGAGCTGACTGGCGAGCCCAAGAAACCAGAAACTTTCCTGGGAGCCATCAACGGTATTTATAAGGCGCTAACCGACCGATATGGAATGGTCAGGGTGGATTTTAATCAACCCTTCTCACTTCATGTAAGAAAATTGCTAATATGTTCCTAATTTATTTAGAGTTACGTGATTATCGATCATTTTCGATCACCCGTTCCCTAAAAGCTCGCAGGTCTGTCTTTAAACGCTTTGATGCTAAAAGTGATTGGAGAGAGAGCTGTTGCGAATATACTAGCCATATGACCGTCTCCGATCACCGTCACCGCGGACAAGTGAAGTGTAGATAGGTTTTTTTTACCTAGTTAACTTTAAGTTTTTCTACCGCGGATTTTTTTACGACTTGCGAAAGTACAGCATATTACATCACTGTTGGTATTCAGATATCAGCTTTTGTTTCATTCAAGGAAACAAGTAAAATTTGCTGTTCACGGAGTTATTTAAGACGAAGTCATTCCGGAAGTCAATTACTAGTTAAGACACACTGATCAGCAGAAGCTGATTTCTTCCCTTATCAATCTACCAAGCTGAGATATAAATGTGGCTTTTTGTATGGCATCTATAGTAAAATTACAATTCATGGACAATTCAATTCAGTTTAATAGTGTACCACAGGCTACGTTTATTTTGCACACTCAGAGGCCTGCAACAGGGGGATGGGCTTGCGTGCCTTCTTTTTAATATGGCATTGGAAAGAGCGGTTCGGAGGTCGAAAATACAGGTGGGAGGAACGATTATTAATCGATATGTGCAACTTCTAACGTATGCAGATGGCATTGATTTGGTCGGTCGATCTATCAATGCGAGGCTTACGATGACTTGTTTAGGGAAGCAGAAGCAGTTGGGCTTGAAGTTAATAAAAAGAAAACCAAATACATACGTACAAATGCCCCCACCAACCATAGCAGATTTATCCAAATTGGTCCCCATAGCTTTGAGTGGGTTGATGAATTTATATATCTTGGGACAGATAAATTCTGTATACCTTATAAGCCCCGAAATTGAGGGAAGGATAGTTACTGCAAATCGGGCATATTTTGGGCTGCTGAAACAAATGAAGAGTAAAACTATGGGGACCAATCTCCGTTTATATAAAACATAGATCAGACCCGTCTTGATTTATGGATCAGAGTGCTGGACTCTCACAGCATACAATGAAGCGGCCCTTCTGAGGTAAGATTCTTGAAAGGATCTATGGAGCCATACGAGTTAGAGATGAATGGAGGCGGCGCACGCCCGCAGTCCATGCTTTGTAGGTTTCAATTTCTAACCGATTGGCAAAGTTGTTTAAACTACTTAAACGGTTTGAACTACTTATTTTGTGGCGCATTTTTACTGCCAGAAATTCAAAATTTGTTATCAAAGCTTGTATTTTTATCTCATTTTGGTTTATTATTTGCTGTAATGAACCTTGGTAGCAGTTTCTCTTTCCCCTCCCCCTAACATTTGTTTATATGCGCGCAAAACGAAACGTTGGCTCAAAATCGCATAATATAATTTTTGTTCGTTTTTATTTGAGATTTGAATGCCGCACGATTTAAATTAAATTGTTCCATAATATTTCATTGGACATTATAATTTTTTAATAAATGTAATTTTAATTAACAATTAAGAGCAATATTTAGTTCATTTGTCGTAGACTAAGTTTTAATAATTTATTTGTAGCCCTACGATATGTGCAGTAGCGTTATCCAATACAGTAATAAGTAATGATGTTTATCGTGATTTTTATAGGAGCTTGTGAGAAGTTTCCAGGGTGGGAAAGTTCTAATGCAAGGAGGAGGTGGAGGTCTTCACGTGGTTCCTTCCAGTGCGTCGCTTTATGGAACTGATCACGTCGCTGAGGAACAGAGGCATCTAGTTGACAGTATAGCCAGACACATCATTTACGGTAAGGGCCGTATTTCTACAGTGCGACAGTCGATTCAGACTGACTCCCCTAATGGAATTTGTAGGAAATGTATAGGTTGAATACGAAATATGTGGCCTTAGCTATGATTTTTGTTCTATGACAGCTTCGATGTTAGAAAATGTTATAAAACTTTAAATTTTAAGTGAACGTCACCAACAAACTTGGTTATGCATGTTAAAATGTTTTTAGAAAATTCGGTATTTTAATCTTTTATTGTTATTGAGTGTATTGGTTTACTCCCTGAAGTATCCCCGGTTCCTGGGGGAAAATGATGGGGAAGAAATAAAATAGAAGTCAAATTGAGGGCAGAAATTCTATTTTTACCGACTTCAAAATGGAGGGATTCTTGTTAGTCCACTACCAACATTACACTACAAGCTTGTTAGCCATCAGCCTATCTGAGGCTCCGTTCATCACTGTGCTTATATTAAAGCGGAATTATGTTAGTAGATCAAGATGTCTCAGGACCTTGTAATTGTAACAATATCCTCATTCACGTTTCATTTGGTATGTGATTGGAATTAGACTTGATTCATTGAGCTAATTGGAGTTTTTTTTTACATTTTGATACAGCTTCTTGGTATGAAATTCTGGTATGAGGGAAATACCAGTTTTTTGGGGTATTTGTGTTTAGTATTGGGGTTTAGAATGCACAACATTATTTAGCTTTAGCATTTCTTAAACGCTTTAAATTGTGTATGAATCTGTATAATAACAAGGCAAAGAGAAAGGAAGAGGGACCATCCCTATTAGTAATATTGAATGTTTGCTTCATTAATTGAATCTCAGTAGTAGTTTTTTATGTTATCCAAGTACAATCCATTTATTCATCACCCGAAACTGTCTTACAGATTGTGCTCAATCTACGGCTGTTATGTCAACAAATGCTCTCGCCTTCCTGCTCCTACACGTCTATAGGAATGGTGGCAGTTTAGGCGAGCTTATACACTCCCTTGATAAGCTTCGAGGTGAATTGAACTGCGCTGGGAAAGACTTGGGATTCACTGGAGAATCCAAAGACGTTATAGAATATGCAGTAAGTATTCAATGGTACTTTAAAATTCTACTTAAACGGTTTTGCACTACTGTGGCGTCTTCACTTTTCATCAATTCCAGACAGGTAGGTAGGTACCTAGTTTAATTTCTTGGTGAAATTAAATTTCGCTTAATTTCGAAGTAGAGCGAATGCAAATAATTAAAACTAAATCAGTCTTGCAGAATGGTATTATGACCCAAATTTTAATATTGTTTCCAAAATTTAACTATGCTTAAATGGTTCGCATTCGGAAACTTGATATTTATAAATTTTTTCATCAGTTTTTATTTTTTATCGGGTTTCATTATCAAAATATATGGAACCTTGAAAAGAAAACAGTTTATAGGATTAACGTTACAAGGGTATGATTTTCTGGGAGCATACCATTGCTATGACCATTTACATAAAACCTGACCAATCTGTAAAAGAAATGGATTTTCAAAAGTCAATACTTCAAGAAAGAAGAACCGATTTTCAGAGAATTTTGTATGGAGACCCATCTTTAGTACCTAGAGGTATAAACATTGTTGTATTATTTGTTACAGATAAAACTTTTAGGTCCTGGACTGATTACGAAAGAAAAGACTGCAGACGGAGGCGTATTTGTCAAACCTGTCACAATTCTGCCCAATGTTATTGAGCTGTCGTATTATGCCAACTCCCTCCTACCTCATTTTGCCCTTGACAGCGTTTTGGGTTAGTATTCTTGACGTTTCATTCATATATATTTTTAGTGATTGGTAGAAAGAGTAAGTTGGAGGAAGTATGGATGAACATGTTGATCCCTGTCGTTGGTTTTACTCAAAAACTGCGACCCTAAATTCTGGTATGGAATTTTACCATACCTACTGTTTCATTTGAGGATACCCTTCCCGCTGAGTTTGGGATGCCTCTGGATATTCGCCTGGTTAGGCCACTGAAGTTCATTTGTGAATGGCATTATTAGATTTTGGGCTGATGGACTTTTTACAGTTTTGGAGAACTGTGGTTTCAGTTCATATTTTACTAGAATCTCATTTTTTTCTAGAATCTGATTTTTTACTAGAATCTGATTTTTCAGTTCATATTTTACTAGAATCTCATTTTTCTACATTAATGTGTTAAAAAAAGAAGAATAACGTCAATGTCGTTTGAAATGCAATAGAGTGTAACTCAACGAAAGTATGTGCAACACAAAAGAAAGGAAGCAGAGAATATAGTTATTGTATGTGCATCATTCCTACTGTACATTGATTCCGTTGTTACTGATGATGACCTACCTTATCGTCGACATTTATATAGCATTTGACTCTTCTATTCCGTGAAAGTAGAAAATATTCTTTACTTGACTTCTGCTTTCTTAATTTTAAATTGGTTTCCTCACCTTTGTCGATAGTGATTTAGGTGGTTAAAAACTAAACGGAACTAAAAGTTGGGTTCAGTTGATTACTCGATAAGAATCTTTGGGAGTGCAAGGTGGTTGACTGTTTCACCACTGAGATGATGGGGAAGATAGGAGCAAGCTGCAATGATCGGTGCCATCTTACCAATTTTATTGCTCCTAAATGTCTAGTTAAAAAGGCTTGGTGCAGACCCTATCCAAAATACTTCAGAATGAAATGATAGCACCCTCCTGGAAACATATCGGACTTCCATGGAATCAAAACCTCTTCAATTCAGTTAGAAAGGATGTACAGGTTAATCACTTAATCTACAACTACTTTCGTCAATGAAATTCAGAGAGTTCAAGACACCAAAATACCACTTTTTCTGCTGACTTGCAGATCAGTGCATGACCCAAAACGAATTGGAGGGAAATACCCTAAATCGCAATCCCCGTGGACAGGACCCTAGTTGCCATTCTAATGGAAAGTGGCAATTTGTTTGCCTTAGTGGGGCAGCAAAAGAAACTGCTGCATGCAAATAGGAGTAACATCTCGTTCGGTGACATTTACAGTATGAATTACGTTGGGATTTTTACATTATCGTATTTTACTTTTGAATAAAATGTATTTGTTATTAATTAATTTTATTATGTTTACATTTTCAGCTCTCACCCTAATGTCATTAACGAAAAATTATTCCGACGCCATTCCATCCGTCCCCGCTGACAAGCTGATCGACTCTTGCAACGAGCTCTGTGAAATTCTTCAGTTCGAATTCATCTTTACAAAAACTTGCCAAACTTTGAGTGATGCTCTTTATGACACGATCGACCACTTCACTAATTTGGACTTCATAGTCAGGCATCATGTTAGTTTATTATCCATTATATCTCAAATAAGAAGGCAATACAAGCTATTGACGAGATGTAACATATCCGATTGTGAACTGCTCTGAGTAGGAAGGCAGTAGAGTCATAACATACTGTATTCATATTCTATCGCTACTGTTTTGCCACAATCTTCTCAATATTTATGTCAAGCATATTGTAACATAGTTGCTCACTACGCAATTTAATTCAGAGTGAATTTTTTTGTTCTCAGACGCCATCCAATAAATCAGTTAGGGGTATGGCTAATTGTGATATCATGGTTGATGATGACGACGAAGAAGGAGAAGCATACGTTCCGCCCCAAAGATTCTCAGTAAGTTGAAGAAAATTATTAATGGAAAATTATAGGCATTTTTCCTTAACAATGCCTTCATTAACACTGTTATCTGTCTACAAGTCTGACTTGTACCAAAAAGAGAGAGGGACCAAGACTAAATCGGGGTGTAGGGACAGATGAGTCCGTTCAATTCCATCCTGTTTAGTATTCAATGTTCATTTCACATGGAATAGGGTAAATATAAATTATCATAATTTTAAATGCTGTAACTATTTTTTTAAATAATTAAAATGGTTATTCCTAGAATGAATTAAAGTCCATCAACCAAATTTAATAACGCCTTGTTTTGTGACTGTTACGCATGACCGAACTTGGAATCCTTGTAAGTGGACTTTTTGGTCAAATTCACTGGGGGTGTGCGGGTTAGGATGTATTTAGTTCCCTACGAGTTCCATTAAGCCCATTAATCATAATTTTACCTCTTTCTAATCGTCCGATCTTTGTCAGATTATGAGATAGGGAAAGCCGATTTAAACCCCATGATAATTTCAACTCGCTTGTACCTTTATTATATCCACTGTAGAATTAGGGCGACAGGTCTGCAATATACGTCGAATCAACCTTCAGAAGACGTTAAATCATCGTACATGCTCTTAATAAGCTGATATTCTACTTATATTAGGATTACGATTTTTTAATTTCATGTAAATTTAATATATATATTTTTTTTAAATTCAAGTATCTAATTATTCCACAAATAAATTCTGGTCTTAGTTGTACGGTCAAAGGTCCATAAACTCGTGAAAATTCATAATTCCTAGCTCCTAGCTCATCTTCTAAATGATATGCTTTTTCCTCCATCTGGCCATTTTAAGACGTACGATAAGGCATTATTAGCTTTACTTATTGGAATTATTTCCATCGTATAAATGTGCCAAAAAATGTGTACAATTAGTGTAATCACCGAGTATCAAACTCATGACTCTCCATCCGGAGGCAGGTACTTTACCAATGGGCTATGGTGTTGGTTACAGAAAATAAGTTCCCAGAACCTATATACGCTCAAAGTTAAGTTTGAGGGATGTCTGCGTTGAGCGCTAGTCTAATTCTGCTGAAGGTTCATCTAGACTTGCTATGCAAGACTTGTTATGCTATCCCCTAGATAGTTCTCTCATTGGAGTGATAAGATGCGTTACCCCTTTAGATGCCCTATGCTACAACTTATGTAAAGTTTGTGGTGAGGAAATGTCACTAGTTTATGAATTAAATACTTACCAATTAAAGTAACAAAGGTTGCCACGTCGACCATGGCCTCAATCAAGTGTAAGACTAGCAGACACCCATAAAGGGGTATTGCAGCTGACCATGTTCAGCTTGAAAAATCAGGGACCCATGCTCATAGCTACCTCATAGGTAACTTAGAATACTGCTGCCCTGCCCAAGCACTTGAAGTATAAGTTGAATAGCAGGAGAATATTTCCTGAGTCTGTGGATCCTTCTCATCACTATATGTTTAAACAGAAGGTATCCTCCATCGTGATTTTATTGGGAATTCGAGTCATTCCTACATCAAATGACAAATGCCTTAGCAGAAAATAGAATAAAGCCCACTGTCAAAGGTTACCGAATAGGTTATAGCAAACATAGAATAAAGTCCTCTGCCTAAGGTTACCGAATAGGTTATAACAAACTCAATTTACGGGAAAGAGCTCTTTCACTTCGAGAAATGGTCTCAAAAGATGATTAGACTTCAGGGGCCGCAAGGTGGAAGGGCAACTAGCACTTCAGCATTGATGAGTGCTTCCATCCTTGCTCTTTTCTCAATTTTAAACAAAATTGATAATCAAAAATAACTCTTGAACAATGGAAGGTAACCTTAAGCCCTTCGAAGGATGGGATTTCATATAGGAAACAAATTGATCTGACGAGGCCTAGCATAGGCGAAAGTACTAACCAATTATACTTGTACAAATAAAGGAGAAGCCCATATTTTCTCGCCCTCACATTATTAATTAATGAGGAAGTATTGCCAGATATTGTCAGGAAGAATGCAGAACAAAGGAAAAGCAAGATATTGAAGGAAGAGATATTAATTTTATTTGAAAATTATAACGTTGAAACAGAACCCTCGTTTGAAGACAATATACTCGTATATTGATTGCAATCAAAATAACGGAAAATCCTCTACTTTTTTGGACCGAGTACGAATCCAAACGAATTTACCCAGCAATTATTCATGAGGGGTTTGAGCTAACGACTCTCATGCTATTCATTTCAAATCTGCTTTCATACGTGTTTATAGGGATATATTCTTGTACATTAAATGTTATTTGTTTAATCACAGGTTGCTGTACACGAACCACAGTTAATCATCTACTCGAAAATGATGAAGTCAATAATTGATTCATACGTCATCTCAACGTCTTACGTGAAATCTCTTGGGGATCGGGAGATCGAGGAAAACACCCTAGTGAAAGAAATTCTTAACAAGACATCGTCCCTGATAAAAGAAGGAATCATAACTAAAGGTACGAAGATTTAGACTAGTGACTTGTCCACTCAAATGCCATAAGCACCCAATACTTATCTTCATTTCCATGTTTCAGCTCAAAGAAATGAATTTGACAAAAAAAGAAGCGTTATATACCCTTTTTCCAGATACAATGCTGTTGTTGCAATGAACTGATTTGAAGTTCAGGTGGAGATAGAAAAAAGAAGTTTAGAAACTGAAATATGTATTGGGTAGTAGGTAGATTTTTTATTAGTTTCAGAGGAAATAATAGAACAACACATATGTGATATTTAAACTTGATGAAGGATCTTGTGGTTATGTACTCCACACAGGGTTTATTGAGATACAACTGCAAGCCAGATAGTATTTCATCTGGAATCTGAAACATAAAAAAAAAAAAATGATAATAATTGATGCATTATTGACAGGTATCATTGATATATCATCTTTGCTTGATGATGTAATAATTGGCACAAAACATTTGCTTGATGTTGTAATAATTGCGACAAATCGTGTAAGTAGTAACTGGATAGGATGAAAGGTGCAGGTTTGACATCATCTATCAAGAAATGCGAATTTGGAAAGGCATTTATTTAATACCTCGGATTCTGAATTGACAAAGAGGCACTTCATTCTACTGATTTCAAAATCAATGCCGTTCGTGACGCACGGGGCTTCAGTTATTACTAGGATTTGTAAATAGCAAGATTCCTACCATCGGTAGCTTCTACACTCGGGCCTCTCTAGCCTTACGAAGAAAGCAACCCAAACAAAGTGGGATGCAGACTGCCAGAAGTCATACTTCCTTATTTGTTATGATTTTGAAAGGAACTCCTCGAATATAGAAATAACCACTGAATGTTTGGTAGCAGGAGAAAAGTTTGCGAATCACACAAAACGTTCTACTAAAAAAGAGCGCCCCATCCCACTTCGCTCTACCAACAAGAAAAATGAAAATTCCTCAAATATTCCTTGTTCGGTTGATTCCCAAGAAATTCGAAAATGAGATCCTCGCAAAAATGGCACAATTCAAGTTGTGCCCTTTTCCTAACTACCGCCTCAATTCCATTTCAGCATACTCTACTCAGAATTCAGAATTGCGTGGCCGTAACTTTTTGCTCTGAAGTTCGGATTGCCCCACACGCCCCCTGGGTCAATTAATTACTTAAGTGTTGAATATATGACCTAGCTTTACAGAGACGCCTTGAAAAGTGAAGACTTTACAATTGACCTATTGATACTGTATTTTTCTTTACCTGAAATTACAGTCTACGTATTCTTATAGAATTTGCAAAAATGATTGATTTTTACGTTTTCTAAAATGCTTAGTATTTCAAGTTTTATTATTCGTTTCGCAAACCAATTTTCGTATTCATTTACCAATGGGATAACCTTATAGTTTTCTTGGTTTCAGGTGAAACATTATCGACTGAACACGTTAGGAACTGCCTTAAACTTCTCGACAGATGGGGTGTTGCTCATGTCACCGTTGGAAATGGCAAGAAAATTTACAGTGTTGATGGGACCCAATCAGAAGAGGCTCTGGAAAGAATATCCCGTTTTGATGTTTAGGAGCTCTTATCTTTTCTAATTCTCTCTTTCACGATTTTTTATTTTTTAATTTATTTTTCTATTTCTATTATTTATTTATTTTATTTTTTTGGTAATTTTTATGATTGTGATATAATAGATTTTATATTAAAAAGTATATAATTTTAATTGTTTCATAAATGTATCTGTGAACTTTCATTTGATTTTCTTTTTTCCTTTGAATTTAAATTTAGTTCTTGTTAGTTGGTACCACATTTGTGGTTCGTTGTTGAATTTTTATTGGCCAGTTTTATTTGAAAAAAATGTGCCTTACGAAAGTAGTGATAATGGTTATCTCGTTCTTAAGTCATCATTAATTGACCTTAATTGTGTAAAGTTGAGGCCAAACCGATACGTTTTACTTTATAACTAGGTATCTATTTAGTTACCCGTTGTACATAGATATTTTACACTGTTGTTCTCATTTTATAGTGCAACAAAGCGGATTATATAACGCTGTCTAGTTTTATTTCTCTTTATCCCTCTTACCATCCTTGTAATATTCGTGGTACGTTAGCTGGTAAGATTGGATCCCATATAGTAGAAGTCAGTATTGATACATTTTTAGTTTGGTTATAAAACTTCCGTTACATTTGCTGGTAGTTCAGAACTTAATTTCGATTCAGAACTCAATGTTTGCATATTTTCATATTACTGGTTGTATTTTATTGCTGATTTGGAATTTCATTTCCGTTAAAAAATATTTCACTCACAATTCAAGCGTACTAGTATAGTTTTCTCAGAATGTTCTTGAAACGATCACATGGCAAAAGCATGTGGAGGTACTCTTTTCGGTATCAGTAGCATCTTGGCAAATTTAACCATTTACGCCAGTTACGAGTATGGTCATAATCAGACTAATTAAAACAGGTGAGTAGCGAAGATCGCGGCAAGGAATTTCAGGTCTAGGCATCACCTTCTATATCGGAGACTAGTAGAAAATCCATTGATGAGAATATGTATAGCTCACGAGGTAATTGTATACGTTTTTGAAAGACAAAACACCACTAAATAACGTAGACACGACGATGATGAAATGAGAGAGTTGCCTTTCAAAGATATAATTTGTACCCATCCAACAATTTGTGCTTTGGAATCGGTACTAGCAACTTTTATATGAACACATACAAAGACAGCACACTAAGCATGCAAAAAAAAAAAAAAAAACTATTTCTGAAAAATATTCATAGAAAGGACAATCACCTTGACTTACAGAGAGAATCACTGGCCTGTAGTGAGTTTTTATAAAGCCATCGCCAGGACATGAGCGCCGTTGGATATGCGCATTTTCGTATTCTTATATATACCTATATATATATATTTTAATTTCAACTCAGTGATTTTCTGGCAGTTTAGTTAGCAGAACTAAGAGTAAAAATCGGACAGAAGTACGAGAATGAGAAACTATCCATATTCAATACGCTTCGCTGTCCTGACGATGGTTTGGTTATTCACTTCGTGCCACACCAGTTGTTTGTGAATTCCATGTGAAGTACTCCACAACAGCATACAAATCCCTCATTATCAATCAATGGAATATCAAGGATCTTACTCGCGGGGTGGAACCTTCGGGATCACAGTTTTTGTTTCCATCCATATCCAACGTTCAAGGTATCTCGAAATGAAGAACTTGAAATACTTACCAACGTTATTCACAGTAAGAGGGAGCACACTTAGTTGAAAACAAATTGTACTATCTATTATTTTTGTGTGAGGATCACTCAATCAGATTTATACATTCAGATCTTTTTTTTCGAAATTGCCATTCAGAGCTTCTAAGACTTGAAAAAGATTCCGATTTTAGAGGCTCGCAGTTAAAAGGTTTATCTTATTGTGCCATCAAAATTGCATGATGAGAGCGCTACCATCGAAATCATCTCCTCTTCTGACCTCTCATCTTATCAATTCAATTAGATCAATTGATCCCACCATGTGGAAATGTACTACAGGATCAGATATGTATTTTATACATTAGGTATTGCATCGCAGTTTGTTGAACGTGTTCTAATTATAACTTCTTACCTACCAATATTTTGACGTGACAACGTCTTATAATTCCATGAAGCCGGCTGCAAGCAAGAAAAATATGACTCATGCGTTACCTCGAGGGATGGTTACTGAGGCGTTCCGTTATGGCTTGCAGTGCAAGCGAGAGCGCGCAACGAGCGACAAAGAGGCACAATCGGCCTCGTTCGGCAGCGTGCGAAATCTCTCTCTCTCTCCCCTACTTGAAGCTGGATTCACATCCATCCGGAAAGTGAATACGAGCAGCTGATTGGTTGGACACGAGCTGGGGAGAGGGAATATTTGTTCCGGACAGCCAGTTTTGAAACGGACTGTACGCATCTGATTTTTCAAATATTTTTCAAGCGAGCGATGCGTTCGTGTAGACAGCTGCTACACAATATAATCAGTATACAATAATCAGTGGCGTAACGTACACCCCCACAAACCCCGAGATGCGGAGGGGGCTACAAGGGGGCCCGGGAACGGGCCCGTTCTAGCAAAATTCATTTTTTTTTTAATTTTAAAGAATAAAGCGGAATTGATGATACACGGAAAAATTCCATTATGTAACGTCAATTTTATAAACATCAACGGTAATGTAGGTTCGTTGATCAATCATCTTTTGGTTTTTTTTATAACCAGGTGAGGAAGGGTGTAAAGTAGCTAAGGTGTCAGAGTTGCGAAGGTGCGTACTACGTGGGTAGGCCCCCCCCCCCCCCCCGGGTATCCCCGCCTTCTGAGCGGTGGTTACAATGTAAACAAACTTTTGAGATTTTGAGGCTAGTGCGGATTGCGGGAGTTTAGTGTTTTTCATCGTGTTGTTGTTTCGCATCGTTATAATATAAATTGTATATCATATTGATACTTAAAACGCTGCAAATTCTTTCACTGGGGTTTTTTATTCGATTGGCTTGCGTTCATGATTTGAATTTCTACTAAGCTTTGGAGTGTGCGTGTTTCACAGGTGATAGAGCGATTATTGAATTTCAGGAGATATGCATAGAGCACGTAAATCTGTTGTCAACCAAAATACCTATTTGGATTGTTCGGTTGATCATATTTGTGTGCCTCCTGAAATTCAATAATCTCAGGTGCTCTATCACCTGTGAAACACGCACACTCCAAAGCTTAGTATAAATTCAAATCATGAACGCAAGCATATTGAATAATAAACCCCAGTGAAAGAATTTGCAGCGTTTTTCTTGGTTTTCAATAACCGTTGCCATCACAATGAATGCAGCGGCTGCAATTTGCTTGTTTCTATGGGTTGACGGCACCATATTGACTACTTACCGTACTGTTGGGTGGTTCGCGTGCTTGCATCGAGCATTAATGTTGGCAATTTTCGTCAACAGCGTTCGCCTCGACCTGAGGCAGATGTAGCAAGGCATTCGGAACGATCAGCATCGCACTGTCTGTACTAGGTTTAACAACTTTAAGGTGATGCCCACACAAATATAAGTTCTCACAGAGTTGGCACTTACACTATTAGAATGGGTTTGCATTGCTATGACAACTCACCATGGATAAGAAAGGCGCGCACACAATCTACCGAAACTGCATTGTGTTGCTCAGTCCTGTGGGTATGCTTTTGACGAAAATAATACAAACGGAATAAGATGGATGATTCTGAGAAGAATATCACTGGAATTCCTGAGGAAGCGTTCGGCGAAGAGGAAGCGAGAGGCGAAGATGCAACAGAGAAAATATCAACAGAGAGTGATAGTGAGATATCGGTTGACTCCTACCCTGGTTTGCCTTGGGGTTTATTACCGCCATCTGCTCCGACACCTAAAGAAAGACCGAATACATATAGATATCAAGGAGCCTACAAAGTTCCTCGTGTCAAACCTCCTTTGAAGAGAAAACCTAGAAAATCAACTTCAGAACGGTTTCCACTCAGAGACGTTTTATTAGTTCCCTTCCTGAGAAAAAACCCCTTCATAGGACAAGTAAGATTGGTTTAATAAATATATATGTATGCGGTAGGTATTAGTCTGAATAAAAAACTAATAAAGAAATAATAGGTAACTTTTTTCATGAATCACACAAAAATCCACAATCTTTTATGAATTGTAATTATACTTTAGTATGAGAAATGAATCATCATGACAAAATCTGATAGGTAATCCATATTCTTATTTGGTACCTCAAATCCTATCGAGGGAGTAGGTACATACCTACTTACATTTCAATAACTCAAACTATCAGTCCAGAAAAATGATGGGACAAGCCAACATCAGTTGTTATACTATTTTTTATTCGAAAGATGGACAAATATAAGAATATAGATGGAAGATTTCTTTCTTCAGCTAATGCGCATAGATGGGATTACAACAGTGAAAGAGGCCGCAGCACTAACTTCCTGGTCGACTATCGAAACTGCTCTACTCATTTTGAACCACTTAGAGACCAAAAAAGACGAAATGCGAGCTTTGAGGCTGTATACTTGCAAAGTTATAACTCAGCATATTACTAGTGGAAACCCCAAATACAAAGACCGAAGAGACTGTGAATGCGAAGAAATTCAGCCCATGCCTCTACCATACATACCAATGGAAAATTCAATGTTTTATAATTACAAATTTTCAAATCCATTGTTTCTCTGGCCCTACGAAAAGGATTTCAACATATTTGTGGGATTGAAAGCTATTGACGAATACATTCGAGTGAGTACATCGTCGTAGTACAGCTGTTCGGTAGGCTTAAGCAAATTGGCCCTCCCATAGAAAGTCCAGAGTTGAAACGACGTGTTTCTTGAAGAATCTGTTTATAATTCTTTTCTATACGTATAATTATCTAATAGCTCAAATACTTGTAATCGAAAGTCGACTACACTTGTACTTAGTGAAAGTAAAAATACATCTAGGTGTACAAATACAGCCCAGGTGGCATGTATGAGTACTTAGACTTCATCTACAAGAACTACATTCTTTCCTTTGACCTAGAATATTTGGGAAACGAAGGGGAGGAATTAGGAGCCCTTTTTATCCTCTCCTTACGCATCCCATCCCTCCTAAGCTTCATGACCCCCCCCCCCCCCCCATGTAAGTTGGTCCATAAAACAAAAATGTAAAATATACTCGAAAGCACCCCTTATTTTATCTAAAACTAAAGAAGACTTATACAAGTATTGAAAAAATGCAAACGGCAATAGACAAAACGGACAATATTCGAACACTGTCAGTGTCATTTATACATTTCAGATAGAAAAACAAACCATATTTAAATTACTATGTTCATTATTATTTACCTTCTATCTAGTGATGAAATATGTTTTTGAATGTCGTCAAGTTAAACACTGTTTCATTCAACTTTAAACCCCCCTCCCCCCCCCAAAGAATTTCACGTCATAGCCCCCCCCCCCCCTGTTGGCACGTCTGCCTTACGAGAATATTAGACAGGGAAAGGCAAAAACCGGCGTTTGATCCAATTTTTGTCGAAGAAAAAGTTTAGGCTACTGTATATTGGTGAAAAACGACTTCAACATGATTTTAGCGGCACATGCTGAATACGAACACTGTCATTTTGTATGGAGTTGATGAGGCTTGGAGTCTGGAACGAATTCGAACCAATCGGAACCTACTTATTCATATCCCTACCTACCCACACAAACAATGTAGGAATACATCAATAAAATATCAATTCTCTATAAGCAAATCTTTCTTGAAACCTTTTTAATCCGTTGAACATTAGTCTTATAATTTTTTTCACTGCGCTAAAATTATTTTAACTGAGCTACAGAACTGCAATAGAAGCAAGAATAAAAATTTTGATCGAGTGAAAAGTCCATTCCACTTTTGATATTGACATTGAAAGTTCTTGTAAGTGAAGTATACGTACATTTTTACTAGTACTAAGTATTTCAATTGTATTTATGTCACCCAAGCTCTGAAAGCACGCACGTACTCGCCTAAAAAGTGAAATTGAAGGCAGAAATCATTGTACCTGTACTCGGCAAGTACTCTCTTATGAGTGGTTTCCTTGACTGCAGTAAAATATTAGTACATATTCTAAAGTAGTTACTACTTGAAGAAAGTACTTTAATTACAAAATGTGTACAAATAATTTCCATGGGTATCCCAACTCTGACACAGCAAACGCAATCTGATTAAATAGGTACTAGTAACTTACCCAACCAGCCTTCAAGTTAATTTATGTGCCTTGAGTATAAAATGTATTCCGTCAGTTTTGAAGTGTTAAGATGTTTGATGTAAAACCTTGGATTGCTTCAGATAAGACTCAACTGGATGAAACACACAAATTTCGGTATAAGTTACGACCATTACGAAGCAGATGATTCTTCGATGAACCACATATACTCAATTGTCGGATGCAACATGAGATATGGCTACCCTATAGGGCAGGCAACTTTCAACCTTGTGTTCATCATCATCAGCAAGTACATAGGGGCTGATCCTGACCAACGGGTGACTGCCAGGTTTTTCATCGAAGGAAACCCCGTCGAGTTCATACCGATGTACAATGACCACTACTTCACGGACCGTCTCATTCGACACATTACAAACCGAAAAATTAGGTGAATTTTTTTTGGAATAAACTGTAATTGATGTATGGATTTTTCTCCAACGCACTCAAGTCATATACTCTGTTATTACGTAGGCCCTTTGGTTTATTTAGCTTTCTCATTACCGCCATTGTTCTAAACTCTTCACACAGATCACCGATTTACATTTTCGTATATAATATTTTGTGTGGAAGACATTGTCAATCGTCAACCCTCAAATTCATGACTACTGAATGTTTTCCAAGCACCTACCCTTGTAAACCAATATAACCAACTTCTGAACAATAATTAGCAACTTCCCAATAATCGACTAATTTCCAGTAAATATTTGACAGGTATTTCAGCAAATTTCACATGACAGACTCGGTTCTTCATAAAGAACATTCCTCGGATCAGCAAATGGCCTATAAAAGAAAGTTGATCAAAAACTATAAGAAAGCGTTGGCATCAAGTGCTGCCATCACCCAAAAAGATACTGTAAACCTCTCGACGTATGCGGCTTTGTGTGGATTCTGCATCTCCTTCGACGGTCAATGTCCAGTTCATAAGGAAAAGTAAGAACATTATTAACAACAGTTAACAATCAAAATAATTTAGAATATAATGATTCAAATATAGTTTAGTACCACTTGTCCAAAGCTTTGGTGGGGCTCGAAAAGGCAGGAGGGGGGGGGGGGGTATGGAATTTGACGAATTTCCTGCTAAAGTAGCAATTTTTAGGGTCTTTTGGATGCTTAAAAAAACACGATTCTATCCTGCAAGTAAAGTAAATTTGCTAAACAGCTACTTTTTTTTATTTGTGATGAGTAATAAACAGTAACAACGTTAATAAATCAAAACGGGTATAAAGTTCAGTGATACGCCAAACAATGAGTACAATGAATAAATGAAACATCAAAGTACTATAGTCTAAAAAATTTATTTATAATTAATATACAATAACTTCTACTTTATTGTATGACAAAATAAGAGTGAAAAGTAAAACAATACTGACTAAACTTAACTTAAGATTCTTTAGCTAATTACAACAAATTAATGTTCTGTTTAAAAAGAACTAAATGTAGGCCTAATTAGGATGAACGCACATAAAAAAAACATTCAAGCAGCCTAACACTATATTTTATGAAAGGAAAAAACCGTAATTAACAAAGATAATCATATATTTTAGAAATAAGTGAATGAATGAATATTTGAGAAATTCGAGAAAAAATACTAGTAGAAACTAAAAAAAGCAGTAACTCCAGTTGAATTGTCGCTATGACAAATGGGAGTCAAAAGGTCCAATTTCCTACACAGCATCGCCACCCCGCCAAGCTTCCCCGCGTGAACAAACAGTAAGGGCAATTGGCCTATTTATTAGCCACTTTGCTGCCTTCCCTGGGGATGTGTAGCGTTATACCATTAAAATTTTAAGATTTTCAGTAAGAAAAATATTGGTGGGACACAGCCCCACCACTCTCATTATTGGTGGGGCCCGGGCCCCACCATCTCTTATGAAGTCGGCCTCCATGTACGAAACACAGACCCAAAGCTCTATCTAAAGAGCAGATAAACAGCATTTTGATTAATTCTTTTCAATAATTAACCAGCAATCGACCAAGAGAAAAATAATTTCAAACTCCCCTTTTAGAGAATCAAGATGCATAGAATCAGAACAGTGGGAATATTATTAGATAGCTCTTCTAAGTCTACGTCTACGTCTACTAGGTGTATGTAGACGTCTTCGATTTTGGCCTATTTCAAAGGAGACTGGGAAATTGCGGTCGGGACTGCCAAATTAGGAAGCCCCCAATACCAGAACGAGGAGCGGAATGAAGAAACAGAAAAACCATTCCAGACAATTGTTTCAAAGATCATCATTATTACCAAACTTCAATGGCAGGGTGCTCACTACATTTATACTTCAACCTCCAGATAAGGAACTTGCCAGCCACCATCCTGGAAAAAAAGTGGATGACCGATATCACGGAACTAAACAAAAGTCCAACCATCAATAGAATTCGTTCGAAGTGTTCACACCACAGTCGACTATAGCGGACCTGCTCTACCGAACTCCGCTCAGTTGATCGTAAGGGGCCCTATTCCGAACCAAATTTTTATTTTCTTCGTCCGAATCCTGCCTAATATTTTCTTCTTCAAGCGTTGGTTTCAGTTGATTTTTCTTCGAGTCTGAAGCATTTACCCCTTTCCCAAGTATGTTTACATTACTTTATTATTTCTGTTGTATACATTTTGAACAAATAATTTAAATTGGCAAACAAAAACTGAACCAATATTTTTAGAAACAGTACCTAAAAGCTTCAAAAGTATACAGTGAACATCTCAAATTTTCAAATACACCCTAAGGCGAAAGCCGCGTCCGTGCGACATGCAGTAGGCAAAACGTTGTACAGAAAATTCTGGAGACCGAATTTCAGATTTTGCCGACTTGTTCCCTGTTTTGGTATTTATTATATATAACTAAATACGAGCACGGCCAGAAGTAATAACTTAATATAAAGCTAAATACAAGGGGTATTTTTCCCTTGTAATAAAATACCTTACACTGTGTTCCTCCCTTTCACCAAAATATTCTCATTTCTCCTCCGTACAAGGCGAACATTTTCCATCGAGCAAATTATCTTGCCTTTAACCAGGTACTGTTTCAGACGAGTTAGATGTTATTATTTTCAATAATGAACCTTTCCAAGAAAATAAAGAGGAGGGTGACAAATTTTGTTTCCTTGGTCGATTACAAAGGTTCATTTTTAAAAACAAAAAATAAAGAACGCTACAATTATTGTTACAAAAAAATTATTTTTTCCGTGTAACTACGACAAAATTGGACTGTACAACCGGAGACAATTCTTCCAGATTTAGTTTAGTTTACGGAGAAATCCAACTAACATTTACTTAAAAGAGAAAATGCTATTACGAGTACATGCTTATTACGAGAAAATGCTCGTAGGTAGGTACATTCGTAACACGAAGAAATCTAACAAAGGGTGATATTGGAATACCTACGAAGATGTGAAATACTGTATATCGGTGAGTTGGAGAAATCCACGAATGAACAACTGAAATTTACTTTAGATAAATTACACTTATTACTGTTGGGGTTTTGAGCCGAATTTCGTAAACCATGGTCCAATAGATTTTTAAAAATTCGATTTCCGAAATCGAAGCATTTTGAAACGTAAAGAAACCTTTTTTGAGAGGGTCCTATAATTTTTTATCTTGGTCGACTACAAAGGTTCATTCCTGTAAACACTGACCAAAGTCCGCCGTCCTTAGCTTTTCTCCAAAACTATTGGACCAAAGTTAACAAAATTTGATTTGGAAGCTCAGAAACTTTTGCTGTAAGAAGGTAGTTTTTTGTTGGGTTCAAATAGAAATTAGTTCTTTGAATCGAATGAAAGCACTCGGGTTTATGTTCGATCATCCGTTCGCTCACCATTTGAAAAATCGATTCGGTAGGCCATCGGCCTGCAGAGCCCGTTTTTTATTTTTCGATGATCGTATCGCGATCCTGATCATTTCCCTGCTTTACTGGTACTAAAAGACAGGCAGACGTGACGGGTGGGTTCGATTCGAGTTTACCATTACATAGCATCAGTCGCAATCTGAGAGCAATAGCTGTTTCCACAACAGAATATCAGAAATTTCAATTACAATTACAAGATATAGAGGTGCAAGGGGGCGGAATTAGATAATTTACCCAAGAATAAACAAAAAAACGCTGCAAATTCTTTTGCTGGGGTTTATTATCACTGGCTTGCGTTCATGATTTGAATTTCTACTAAGCTTTGGAGTGTGCATATTTCACAGGACAGAGCGATTATTGAATTTCAGGAGGCTCACAAATATGATCAACTGATCAATCCAAATAGGTATTTTGGTTGAGAACAGATTTACGTGCTCCATTCATATCTCCTGAAATTCAATAATCGCTCCATCGTGTGAAACACGCACACTCCAAAGCTTAGTAGAAATTCAAATCATGAACGCAAGCCTATTGAATAATAAACCCCAGTGAAAGAATTTGCAGCGTTTTTTTATTGAACGTCAATACCCCCCATAATAAAAACATCTATAATTTATCAAGTCCTTTAGCACTTGCGTATTGCGTTAAAACTTCCCCAAATCCAAATTTAAACGATGTAGCCAAAGGTAGACCGATGTAGAGGAGGCACACAGATATCATCAACTGATCAAATATCAATCCAAATAGGTGTTTTGGTTGAGAACCGATTTACGTGGTCTATGCATATTTCCTGAAATTCAATAATCACTCTATCACCCGTAAAACAGACACACTCCGAAGCGCACTAAGATTCAAATCATGAACGCAAGCCAATTGAATAATAAACACCAGTGAAAGAATACTTATTTACCCCAGTAATAATATTGAATAATATTTACCAATATATTACCAGCGTTTCATGCATATCAGAATGCTTCAACCCGTGTATCGGCTATAAACTACAAGTATCAACATCGGCTATAAACTACAAGTATCAACATCGGCTATCACTCCAGCATCCACATTTACTACAACTCGACGCTATCGGCCGGACATCACTAGGTTACAAACAAACAAAAATAAACCAAAAAACGCAAATGTTGGCCCCATAAATCGGGCCATAGATCGGGAATGGTTTGACCTACGGACCTGGGGAGGGGCTCATTCGATTCCTCGAGGTATGTTCTTGAAAATAAGTACACATTTAGGCCGCCTCGACTTGTTTTGAGGTTTTTAGGGATTTTACAAAACTTTGACAGCCCTTAGAGGGCACTTTACATTGAGTGCGAGAGCTGGCTCAAGAAGTGGGGCGTCGTCGGACCAAGATGGATGTATCCTGAAAATTTCAGATCTTTTGCTCCAGCCGTTTGGGAGAAATCGTGCGTACGGCGGACGGACGGAAAATTTTTTATTGCAGATTCGGATTCTACACCCTTTGAAACGTAAACCATGAAATTTTCAGGCGGGGTGAGCATTTTTTTTCCAGAGCGATTACAATGGTTTGTTATTGAATAATAAACCAAAATAATAGACCTTTGTAGAAATAAACCTAATAATTTCGAGTGTTTCTTACAATTTTAAATTCGATTTTTTGCATTCTACGCAATCATTTTAAAATCGCGATAAAAAAATTTTATAGGGGTGGGGAGGGGGTTTAAAATTGATTTTTTATCATGGTCAATTATAAAGTTTTATTATTGAAAATAATAAAACAAAATTGGACTATAATGAATGTATAAAATTTAAAGTTATAATTGTACAATACATTTTTTTTTCAAATGCTTTATTTTTATTACAGATGTCATTGGGACGAACTTTTCACTCAGGAAGCTTCTGATAAGGCGAGTTGCACAATTGTAAGGGAGCTGGATAAAACTATGCGATGCCCAACCGCAAGCGTATTTTGGCCGGACATCAAGAAACCAATTAAAACTCTTTTTAATCGGGATTTTCTCCTGTGGTAAAGACAAAGAAACGAGGATTGTAGAAACGAGAAAGCATTGAATATCACAAATTTATGTTCTGTCCCAATGAATGCTTTTTTGTGTGAATGGAACAATATTTATTACAATTTGAATAGGTTGATAGTCTACTTACATGTGACGAGGTATCTCCCTCTCTCACACACAATAATATTTTTATGCTGTTCTTGACAGATGATGTTAAAGTATTAAAGGTACAACTTTTGTACTACTATACATTCATTCATCCGCACATTAAGAGTAAATCTTTATGCGCGAGGTTTTTAGAATCAGAGTATAAATACCATAAGGACTCTTGAGCTTTACTAGTAATCCTCCAAGCAAGAAACGACGTGATCCAGTGGTTAGTTCTTGTGATGTCTTCCTTTTGGGAATTCGTATTCCGAAAGTGCTGATCTTCTTTCCCCGTTTTTCGAATTTTCATAGAAAACGAATTTATTGAAATGACCGGATTATCGTTGGTTTCAACGAAATCAATTTCAAAGCTTACTTTCTCAAGTACAGTCTGCTTGATCCCCAAAAGAGACATTTCAACATTTCCGAAGATATACGCTTAAAGCGACATTGTGTGTCTGCTCTTAGAATACTCCTGCAAAGGAAAACTTTCAAAAAGTTCTGAAAGGATAAGTTCGTTCAACTTTTCATTGAACATTGGTTGTAGAATCAATTTTTGAAGTTTCTAAGTCTAAAGTGAAAAGGAATGTACACTGGCAAGGGGAGAGGAGTTCCTTTTTTTTAACTAATCGGCTATCTGAATTATTTACCAATGCAATAGCTTCAGTTCATATCGTCTCAGATAAAACGTAAATATCAATGAAAGGTACCAGCTCAAAAGGACCTCTTCAGCTCGAGGAACGCTTTCTGCATTTTTCTAACTTCTATCCAAATATCCAAATAATCCTGAGCGGTGGGTGGATTTTTTGTTTTTCGCTTTTTTTCAGCAATGTTAAAGCCTACGGACCGTGCGCTGATTGATCTGAGTGTTGGCGCAGTCTCCCCTGCCCGCCAGCCAGATCGACCCCCAGTATTAGGTGACACTCCGCGCGGTATGCTCCCAGTCCTTTAATCAACCCTCTATAACACCGTACACAACAAGGTATTACAAAATAGCTCAATTTCCTTAATTAATTATTAATTTTCAGCAAGTTTTGTTTTTGAAAGTATATCTACTGCACCGGTTTTAACCATTTTCAAATCAAATTTCTTATGATGGCTCACCAAAGATGTCTTACTCATAGTTTTACAACTTTTAAATTGTGTGTTCATGTTCTCCATGCCTTTCTAGAACATTTTGAGTTTCATCCACTAATAAGTTCAATGAATAATAGTTGCTAAACTTTTTTGAAAATACGACTTCTAAGAACAACATTTTTATTGTACAAAAAACTAATTGTGCAAAAAAGCGCTGAAAATCGAGAAAATTTTAAAATTTCTTGGACATTGTTCTTTTTGTTTGCTCATCTCTCATTTTAATTCGAAGGGCCTACATTTCAGCTGCAACAATATATATCAGTTTCGGAAAAAGAAATTGAAACTGGTCGCTTCTGACAAAAGCGCTCCATTAATGAAACTCGATGGATATTGAAAAAAAGTACTCCATTATTGAAATAACGATAAGTCGTTAAAACATCGATCTTCTTCTCTTGGCGTATTTAATTGGCAGAATGGGTCTCAATTTTGTATTGGTATTGCATGGTGGTAATGATCTTTCCGCCCGTGACAACATGTGCTTCGCTGACAACAGAATTAATGACGCATGTATTATATACAATATAGGCACTAAAAATGAATAAATTCGCTTAAACTATTATATATTACAATGTAGGCACTATCTCGTGAATCCATTTTCCTCGGCCTAGCGAGGGTGTAGAATTGATCAATATTGAACGACATTTTGAAGGACACAGAAACAACTTCTTCTTCATTACGATCTAACATGGTGTCCTAGCGAATTGGTCTTTGAAAAAATTCAATTTTATTGATGCAATAGGTAGTGCTTATAATATTGGACACAACGCATGCGATAAGGAAAGCATCCAATTTAGGGATATGTGGCGTAAGTATACGGTGCACCAGTCAAGTCAACATTTGAATTTTCCACGTGACGCTTACTTTCTCTTTCCAGTTGAACTTGGACTGTCACTACATTGGAGGTTTCACCTAAATAGAATCGTCAATGATCAGAGGATAATTCGATTTCAATGACAATGCTTTGTGTGCACTATAAGCCGTTCCAATGTTCAACAAAAAAAAAAATCAAACCATGCTCAGGTTATTTGTGATGATTTTAACCTATAACATTTCTCAAATCATCATATTAATCCAATGGGAAGGTAATTTAAGAGCTATTCAGTCGGTAGGATTTGAATTAAAAATGAATAAATATATGAAAAAATAAAAACACGAAAACAGCAGATCTTGTTACAGTCGAATGAAGTTCAGCTCTGATAGCTGACATACATTCAATTGTACAAATATCAAAAATGGTTTGTCTCTTGGGGGGCTCTATTGATCTTTGGGGCTCAAATCGGACTTCGTTCTATATTTGAGGGGGCGTGCCCGAGTATCAGATTCCCCTTCAGACTCCTCATCGTGACTTTGATAGGTCCACAAGAGTCTACCACGCTAATGATTTTCTGTATGTTACACTTAGTGTGTGAGGATAGATTGAAACCATCGAACAACATTTGCTGTGTCTTTTGCGTAAGAGATAGTTGAAGCTGCGTGCAAAATGCCGTGAAAAGCTAATCGAGGTTCTTTTTGAGAAATTTATTTTAGTTACTGATGGAAATATGGTCTTTCTTTCTGAATTGTTTATTACGAGGAAACCGAAAAACACTGAAGTAAACCTGGTAAATTAACCTTTTAGGGTATTGGGATTCGGAAGATGTTATTACATCTTACAGCTGTAATAGCAGTTGGAACCAAGTTTGAGAATATCAGAAGGTTCGAGTTTCGACGGAAATCAATTTTACTGAAACTAGCGTCTACGATTTTGCTCTTAGGCCAATTAAAGAAATCCTGGTATCAAGACTTCAACATTAGTTATAGATTGAGTCGATCTGGAACCATAGTTCTCTATTGCTTGCATGAGAGATAGTATTATATTTGCTAGTGCTGCTACGTTTCTTCCAACACCTTCCTAATCAAATGGCAGTGGAACAAAGATTTACATGAGTGCCCAGCATGGTTGTTTCTGAAGTCGACAGAAGTGGTACACTCATGAAAAAACGCCCAGGGGAAGAATACCTTGAATACCTCAATTTCAGCAAATATGGTTTTGGTTTCCTCACAAATTATAGAAGTATTGGCACCTACAAGCTTGAGATATTTTCGCTAGCTTTTAGAGAGTTGGACGAATTGAAGAACCGTTGGAATATATTTTTAGTGGGAAACCCTGAACGTCTTCGGTAGTTTAATGAGAACCGTAGCTAAGGGGTAACGAACAATCACACACTATCTAGTCAGAAATCATCCTCATGCACCACACATTCAATAATTTACCAACCCCTCTAACTTAAGATGCATGAATGAGAGGACAATATATTATTGAGCCGTCAATGAATAGCATTAGAGTGTATGATCTGAACGTGGCCAACTACCTGCTCGCTATTAACGGAAAATAAAGCGATTGTGTAAAGTGAATACATAACAATAATTGCACTTTCCGCCGGTTAATAACACTTCTTAATCATTAGGTAGTGTTCGTAGAGGTAAAATACGAGTCCCCTATAATCAATTTGCACAATTTACACCTTTCATTCAGCAAGCTTAGTCTATGGAGGTTATGGAAGGGACGAAGAAGAGTATCACCAAAATGGTTTCCTTCCAGGCCAAAACAGACGTTTCAGTGATTCCTGGCCTTCTCAACGATTAGCGAGTGACCACTCGCACAGAAGCTGTGACCTGCAATATTTCCAGGAAACAAAAATAATATTCGTTTCCCTAATTTCTTCGAAAAAGATTAAAAATCGGAATATTACATTCTTCCGTTTCCTTATGTTTCCGTGAAATTCTTTCTAAATTTATTCTTTATAATATCTAGCTGAGTAGAACTTTAACTCATTCCAAGTATATAATATTACTCACATGTACTTAGTGAAAAAAAAATAATTGGGTGAAACTACATGGAAAATGGAGTAAATCGCCGCCAACCGCGATTTTTTTTCTCAACCCGTTGCTGAGATATGCTATTTTTAAGAGTTTTTTCAAAAAATCGCGTTTTTCGCCATTAAAACGCTTCTTTCTCGGCAATTTCCCAACATTTTTGCACATTTGACCACATTTTCGGAATCTGCTTTAAATTTCCTATAAGATGAAGTTACTTTGATTTCCAAAACGCATCTTCCAAACACCGAAATTTTCAATCAAAGATGAACATTTTTCGCAAAGTGAAATTTTTCAAAAACTTGGAACGCTTGGCGTAACCACAAAAATAATTTTTTTCGTTGTCAAATTTGATAAAAACTTCTCCCACTTCTAAGCTTTCCAACGGCGTCTCAACTGACGGAGAAATTAAAGTTCGAATGCCAGAAAACGTGTAGTTCGTTTTAACGTAAGTTGGTAGGTGACGTACGATATGGGCCACAGAAACTGATTTTTCTCGATTCCAATTAATGTTTTCCAACCACAGGTTCGAGTTGGGCGTTAAATTTCCTGTAAGAAGAGGTTCATTTTGTTTCCAAAATGTTTCTTCCAGGTACTGTAAAAAATTAAAAATTGAGAATTGTGATAAATGTGTAAAAAAAATTTGGAAACAAAATGAACCTCTTCTTACAGGAAATTTAACGCCCAATTCGAACCTGTGGTTGGAAAACATTAATTGGAATCGAGAAAAATCAGTTTCTGTGGCCCATATCGTACGTCACCTACCAACTTACGTTAAAACGAACTACACGTTTTCTGGCATTCGAACTTTAATTTCTCCGTCAATTCCAATCAGAATTAAATGGTTGAGACGCCGTTGGAAAGCTTAGAAGTGGGAGAAGTTTTTATCAAATTTGACAACGAAAAAAATTATTTTTGTGGTTACGCCAAGCGTTCCA
This sequence comes from Creontiades dilutus, assembly GCA_031894815.1. Taxonomy (NCBI): domain Eukaryota; kingdom Metazoa; phylum Arthropoda; class Insecta; order Hemiptera; family Miridae; genus Creontiades; species Creontiades dilutus. Next base: position 280,769 of record JAVIWC010008777.1, on the reverse strand, counting down.
AGTTTTTGAAAAATTTCACTTTGCGAAAAATGTTCATCTTTGATTGAAAATTCCGGTGTTTGGAAGATGCGTTTTGGAAATCAAAGTAACTTCATCTTATAGGAAATTTAACGCAGATTCCGAAAATGTGGTCAAATGTGCAAAAATGTTGGGAAATTGCCGAGAAAAAAGCGTTTTAATGGCGAAAAACGCGATTTTTTGAAAAAACTCTTAAAAATAGCATATCTCAGCAACGGGTTGAGAAAAAAAATCGCGGTTGGCGGCGATTTACTCCATTTTCCATGTAGTTTCACCCAATTTTTTTTTTACACTAAGTGCGGGACACCCTGTATAATATTACTCACATGTATTTGGGTCTCAGTGAGCAATGGAACAACAATAATGGAAGGTTTACTGGAGGATCTGCGGTGACACCCCTGCAGTCCCGGAGACAGGGGCTTTGTGTATACCTACTATCCTTTTGGTTTATTATTCAATAATAAACCATAGTAATCGCTCTCGAAAAAAAAATTTCTAACCCCCCTGAAAATTTCATGGTTTACGTTTCAAAGGGTCTGGAATCCAAATCTGCAATAAAAAATTTTCCGTCCGTCCGCCGTACGCCGTACGCCGTCCGCCGTACGCCGTACGCCGTCCGCCGTACGCCGTACGCAAGATTTCTCCCAAACGGCTGGACCAAAACATCTGAAATTTTCAGGAAAAATCCATGTTGGTCCGACAACGCCCCAATTCTTTAGCCAGCTTTCTAACTCAAATTGAAGTGCCATTTAAGGGTTGTCAAAGTTTTGTAAAATCCCTAAAAACCTCAAAAAACATCAAGGCGGCCTAAATGTGGACTCGTTTTGTAGAACTTTCCATGAGGAATCGAATGAGCCCCTTCCCAGGTCTGTAGGTCAAACCATTCCCGATTTATGGCATGATTAATGCGGCCAAGATTTGCGTTTTTCGAGTTCTGTTATTGCCTTCTTGATAACTGGCAGTTTCCCATCTGGCCGTTCCAAGCGCCCTCAACTCGAATATGGGAGTGAGCCCATTTCCTTTAATTTTAGGTAGGGTTAAACATGATTTTCTATTAAAACGCTGCAAATTCTTTCACTGGGGTTTATTATTCAATTGGCTTGCGTTCATGATTTGAATTTCTACTAAGCTTTTGAGTGTGCGTGTTTCACAGGTGATAGAGCGATTATTGAATTTCAGGAGATACGCATAGAGCCCGTAAATCTGTTCTCAACCAAAATACCTATTTGGATTGTTCAGCTGATCATATTTGTGTGCCTCCTGAAATTCAATAATCACTCTATCACCTGTGAAACACGCACACTCAAAAGCTTAGTAGAAATTCAAATCATGAACGCAAGCCAATTGAATAATAAACCCCAGTGAAAGAATTTGCAGCGTTTTTTACAAGGCTACGCGAGTATTCAAAGCGGGGTTTGAGAACTTGAATGGAATCTGGGGTGGGGACTGCCTTATAATAAAAGTGAATGAATGAGATTGAGAAGTGAGATCTGGTCTGAAGGAGGGTCTAATTTTTATCGAGATGGCTTGATATTAGCATTTTCGAGCCTTTGCTCAACGCCGAATAAACCGATGAATCCAACAGACGGTTTCGAAAAGGAGTAGCTTCGTTGCCAAAAATCGACGAATCCATAAAAAATAATCAAGAATAAGTCGATCAAGGAACAATTTATAGAAACTTGGACAATGGTTTCTGTATTTCTGCAAAAGAAGATCTTCCCAAAGTTGTAAAGCAGAGTTGATTATAGCTGTTCAAGTTTTGACAGTTAACAAACTAATTTTGACTTCAAAAACTTTTATTATTCGCAAATATATTCAGGCACAATTAGCTTAATTTGAGAAACCACAGAACCATACAAGTCGCTACGCATAGGACTCATAATTTTGCTAGTAAATCTGTTCATTTCAATTTGTGATAGTAGAAGTATTTGATTCTGTGGGATCCGGATGTTCACTTGAGAAAATACGAAACTATCCCGAAAGAAGTATCGGTTTTATTTTATCACTATAACGTGGTTTATTAAGATAAGTAAAATTGATATTGCTTCCGACGACAAAAGTTTTATTTGTCATTAACGGAACATGTCGCGGATCAATTATATTTTTCCAAGATATTTACAGGACTCTGAGATATGGTTTGATCATACCAGTTCCTTCCAGAATTTTTTATGAATAAATTCAAAGAAAAACGGAATGGGTAAGTCACTATGCTAAAGATTCTATATAATTTCCTGTATTATTAGAAAGATTTCGTTTTTTGTTTGTTTGTTCCTGTGTTACGAGTTAACTGAAAACCTACTCGGCCGATTTAATGAATGCTTTAATAAAAAAAGCCTTTTCTTTTCAGAATAACAGGCTATAGTATATTATTAAACAAATTGGAGATCCTTATCTATAATGGAACAATGTAACGTTTCAAAAGTTAGGTACCTATGAAAGTCATTACGGCACGTCATCTGCAAAAACTATCGTCTTTAGAGTCAATTACAATGTATAGAGTTCATTGATCAGCTGATGGCTTTTGTGATTAATTACGTTCCTAATCGTTCGAGTTCTTTTTGTGGCACCCAGAATGGAGAAGACGAGGTATGGAGGCTTATGGAGCCGATTTAGATCATGTTCCCCTGACTACGTCTGACATAGATCGGTGATTTACGAAGATTTTAGTTAGTTTTTGGAACATTTAACACTTGGGCCCCAAAGTGTTGGTACCTCACACACTCCGTTTAATAATTATCTACCCTCCAGTGCTCTGCGTAGAAGGGCTTTCTTAAAATGAATAACCCATGTTTTAGAATTAGCAGCGTTTTTAAGTGTGATAATCAATGTTTCACCAGTGATGAACTTAATAATCTTACTGGATGTTGATTGATGGAACTGAGGAGTACCCTCGATCGACTGTGTGAGCGTTGTGCGTAATTTCTTTCCAGTTCGCTTAGGATCCTGTAGGTATTTTATTGTTATTCTTCTATTGTTTTTATTTGTACGGGCAAGTGCCGACGCATGGGAATATTAGAAGGGAAGAATAAAAAGGAATTTTGCTCAACTTTCAAGTTATAATGATGAATGTCATAACGTTGAGCAATTTTATTGCCCAAACCCGGGCACCACCCGGTAAATCAGCTTTTCAATTTTTATTGATTTTTAGCACAATTTAACGAAATTCATGTACAATTTTCGGCATAAGTTTGAGCTTTAATTTTCAAATGACCTGGTTCATGGTTGATAAACTGTTTTTTAGTTATATTCTGCTAAAAAAAAAATATATAAATATAACGATTTTTACCAGTTTTTGTCATTTTTGTGATTTTTTTTCTCTGGCGATTGTGAAAGTTGAATAATTTAATGTGCTCAAAAATTGTTGTCCCCATCCCGAAATCGAATACAACATTTCTGAGGTGAATTGCTGAACCGGTCAACGCGAGACCAAAAACCAAGACATTAGCACCAGACGGGAACAATTTTTAGTGCGTTTTTCATTGAACACTCGATAAATGTATATAAAAATGTTAAGATCCATAATGGGGAGGATTATGAATTTTTTTGGACCATGGCACCAGTGTGGTGCCTCACGTGAGAGGGGATGACGAATGGTATTCCAACCCACACAATTAACTACTTTGATTGCTCTGTTGCTCTTTTACATTGTAAATACATTTTTAGGCTATATGAAATGCTTGACTAACCCCCTCATGCACACACACACACACAAGTAAATTTTCAACCTGCTATCCCACATTTTGAACAAACGAGAATGAAAATAGGTATTTACAATATCGGGTAAGAAAAAGGTTCATTATCCATTTTTTTCAGATACTTATAGGCATACCATTTTCATCATACAAAATATGTGTGAAAAATATAAGTGCGAAAAAATGCTTAGATAACATAGGAAATAGGAAAATAGAAACTGAGCTTTCGAAGTGAGCAGAGACCAAAAGGGCTCGTTGACGCAGCATTGACCTTCGAAAATGTGAATTACCTACCTCGGACATTCTTCAAAAAGCTCAAGAGGAGAAACAATGACTAGAATATAAAAGAAACGAACACTATAGGAAGGATTTGGTCCGGGCCGCCGCCCGCTGACTCCAATGGAAAAAATTAGGCTACCGCCAGGACAGAAAGAATAGTCAGCCATGTGACCCAGCAGAAGCTACCCGTACTCCCCTCCGCCAGGAATAATTGTTGAGAAAATTGTTATTAAAAACTAAGTTTTGGTTCCTATATTAGGCCTAGTTTTAAATTTCTCAAATTCTTCTAGGAGTGCTTAAAACCCCTTTTTCAAGTGTCAAATTTTCCATTCAATATTTGTCAATATTTTTTATTGAACAACGAAAAAGTAATTATGAAATTTAAAAAAATACAATCATTAAAAACTATTTTTTTCCTATATTAGGCCTGCAGATAACCGGACCCCCTTCAGCAGTGGGAGCCCCCTGACCCCCCTGTTGGCCCGCCAACAGTTTGGAGATTTCCTCACGAACATATTTATATTTCGATTGTATCAATATGGATTTCTAAGGAGAATACTATTAGCGTTTTTCCATTTTCAAAACCTTTGTCAAATGAAAATAGTACAGTGATTTTGTTAATAAAAATGTTAAATTCGAATAGGAAATAAACATTTGTACGTAAGTTTAGGTAAACCGGCGATCTTTTCTAAATCCTGATCTTCATTTCCATTTACTCGAGGTCAAAACGGGTAAACACAATTTCTATATCTTCTTTCCCAGCTAAGCTAATAACGAGGGCCAAAAAAACCAATTCAAATTCATTGCAATAACTTAACTTTGGTTGGTTATACGAGCTCGTATTAGCCTCCTTTACTGCCTAAAGTTTAAACGTTATTATGCAAGTTCAAGTGGACCTGAGGTAGCACAGTTGAAAACTTCTGAGTCGAGTCAGTATGTCACTGAGATCGGTTTAATGGCGCTAATGTACAAAAGAGCTTAGATGTTTCTATCGGTATTTCCCCATGTGTAAAGCGGTTGAGCTTCCCACACTCTACGAGCTGTTCCTTTAACGCTTCCAAAACTCCTATCCTCCTTCCTTCGAAGGAATATTCTATTTCAGAGCTCACCAAGGGGTTTCCCTTTCCAGTTATGCCTACCCGAGAGGGACCGTATGTCCTGAGGAGTTTTCTCCAAACCGGAAATTAAAACCTTTCAGGATAAAAGTAATATGGGAACCATTGTGTCCAACTCAAACTTTCCCTTCTTGAGATTATATTAAGGTTATACTGATACTTAAACTGAACCTTTTTTTCCACATAATTCCTTTGATCTATGCTTTTATACTAAGTAGCGTAGATTCATAAGTTCAAATCAAAGTACAAAGTTGAGATTCTCAAGTGCCTGTTTCCTATAATAAATGCAATAGTCCAAACTAATAAATTGTTCATCAAATTGTTCTCTTCTAACCCACACCATTATGTACCTAAGTACATCATTCTGCAATCCTTCAAATTCTCCAATATTTTTTACCGAAACTATAAAAATCCAAGAATGTTGAATGACACTTGGAGATTGAAGGGGAACATACTCAAACCAAATCTTCTCATGTCAAAAACATTATTATTTTACCTTTTGATTTGTGTTGAGAATTTTTGTTATCAGTCTTTTACATACATTGCGAAAACTATATCTTGAGGCTCATTTTACAGTGGTGGGAGGGTATCAAAGCCTTTGTGAAAACTGAATTTATAAATCTACCATGAGATTACTCCAAATTTTCATCTTTAGTTTATTCCGGAAGGAGGAACCCAGAAGTCGTTGTAGGGCAAGGGACAGAGGCTCCTACGTCTTCATTTGTATATTCCCTAATATTCGCTATATTCCCCGACTGTTTTGAATATTTTTATTTATTTTTTATTATGAATTAATATGTTTAATTTACATTCCGGTTTATTATTTTCAATAATGAACCTTTGTAATCGACTAAAAAAAAAAAAAAAAATGTTTTAAACCCCCGTTGATACCTCTTTTTTCCCATTGTCAGGTGTCTTGGGAGAAATTGGGGAGTGGCAAAGAAGCCCTTAATTCGAAGGGCCCGATTCGGAAATTTTATCCTAATCAAATCAAGATTTTCCCCAATTGGACCAGGTTTTATAGCTTGAGTACTGTTCATCAAGTCCATGTTTCGTTCCCTCTTCAGCAAATCTCATCAGTGTTTTAGGCGTACGGATTGATATTTATAAATTTCATAAAGAAAGAAGAAATATTATTAGTTACAATTTCGGTGAACTACATTCTTCAAAAATTAGACGAATAGAACATTGGATACAACAGGCTGTTGTTGTCATGGGATCTGTCGCTTGATTTCGTTGATACTCATCATAACCAACCGGCACAACATCAAAAATTGTCACCTAGAGACTTCTAGCCTTCTTTAGATGAAAATGGAAAAATATATACTTTCCCATTATTACAAACCAGTCGGCCGCTGACCAGATGCTGAATATTAACCGTATCCTTGAAAAAATCGTGCTTTTCAGATGTGTGCAATTTTTTCCAAAAACCGAAATACTAACTTTTTTTTGTCAGCTGCAACACCCATGTAATAGGAATTGTTATTAATTGTTTAGGATTTATTATTTTATAATTTTAAACTCACTTAATAGGTCTGGGTTTGTTAATGACGCGCCAGTAAGCGTAGTTGCGACTACACTCAAGTACGGCGCTGTGGAGCTACCCCTCCTTCAAGACCGAGCGGTCTTGCAGTTTAGTATACATGTATGCCCCTGACACCTTTTGGTCGATTTTTTTCCTATTGCCTAGTTTGTCAGCGATTTCAAATTCATTAATCATTCAAACTCATCCCAGGTGGTCTGTTGACACCCAGAATTCGCAGAAATGCTCTCTCTGATTTTTGAAGAAGACACCTCATTCCCCTCTGGCATGGTGTGTAAAATTTTTAGTCCCCAGCATTCATCTAACGTGGTTTGGTGGTTCCTAGTTTGAACGGCTGTAGAGAGCTACTGGATCTGACTTACTGAGGCCAGTGGTCTGTTGGCTCTCGGAATTCGTGGATATGCTCTCTCTAATTTTCGAGTTTTCTATTGGATGAGCTGATAAGCACACATTCGAGATGGACAATCTGCTCCACCCCGGCTGTCATATGAGCGATTGGAGTTCGTGGAGGGAATGTAGAACAACGTGTAATCATCATATATGCCCCCTGGCCGATCTGGGTGTCGAAAAGACGAAATCTCGGTAATCTCTTTTCCTTGCCTTATTGCAGTGAAGGCGTATTCACTGATGGGCCGTCAAAACACTTGTTTCAGGATGAAAACACGTATACATCTTTCCAAATATTACTATTTCTAAACGTTTTTGGAAGATATGGGACACAAACTCGCTCTACTTTTTACAAATAAATCACCTTCGGCGGCTTCAGCACGAATGATGAAGTACTAATGACATCTCGTTGTTGTTTTCGGGGTTTTTCTTTGTTGTACGCTTTATCTTGCATTTTAAGCGTAGAGAAAGGATACAAGGCAGGGAGATATTCTTTATAACCTCCCTTTGCAGTTCTGTCCTCTCAAATCAATCTTCTGTACCTCCTGAAACAGATTAATTGCTCACGACTGCGATTCCCGGAGGTTCGCATCCTGACCCACCCTCCCAGTATCATCCCGATAGGTTCGTTAAAGGTTCGGAACCTTGTTTCCGTCGATTTATTTTTCGGTTTTTCCTAATTGCTGATACGACCCTTCTCCCTCTACTCCCATCAGGTACCATAATCTTGCATTGCTAACAATGAGTAACAGTTACGTAGGGCCGTATGTCTTGAGATTCGCTTGAACCACTAATGTTGTCACAGTCGCACTAACAGCAGTGATACCTGTTCATCCTCCTTCATAAATTAACGTTTATCCACGTTATCCACGTAATCATTTTGCTTATTCATTACCTACTAAAGGTAAGGTTCGACATCTTGTGTTCTTACAAGTGGACAGAAAGTTAGTCTTAGTCGTCCGAAGTCAAAATGTCCTCTTGCTTTTTGGGTTTCAAAATTCGCTGTTCAAATTTGATTGCTTGTGTGTCTATTAATTGGCTTTTTTCTGAATAATGATTGTTGTTGGGCAATTTCCTCTACCCCCAACTCGATATTACTCAACTTTATCATAGTAAATGATGTTAACCAGAAATATTGTGAGAAAGAATGAATTAAGACACAAGTGATCAGTACGAATTTTAGGACTACATTAATATTTCTCCTAAACCACAAATATTAGTACGACATTAATATTCCTTATACAAACATGCGATCTTGTAATAAATAATTCAATGATAAAAAAACCTGAAGCTCAATCAAACCTTGGATTTTTAGAATTTAATCATAAAACAGCTCTTCCAGACATCCAAAAAACCTCCATGTATAACGGATTGACGAAATACACCAGCAATGGTTAGCGACGAATCATTCGAGCTTCCCCGGAACACAATAGGAGGCAGGATATCTGCGTCCATTACTTTGGCGAAGCAATTGAATGCATAGGTCTTTGTTGTTGAAGTCTGGTAAATTAACGAATGGAGACATGTTAGTCAAACAGATAGGTGTAATGCGTTTGGAGGCAGCAATCAGGACAATACCATTACCCGACATACTTTTGTTGTTTGTTCAAAAACGATATTTGTGATGTAGAGTTTAATAAATTAGATAAAGTTAAGCAGGGCTAACATTAGATTATAGCCAGGCTTTGGTTAGGTAGATCTAACTACACATAAAGTTTTATTCCTAATCTGCTGAAATTTCCATGGGATCGTAGTTTAATAGTTTGTCTATAAATGTTATTGCCGTCGGATCAATAATAGCCAGTAGGCAACTATTTGTTATATAGTCGATTGCATAGTTAATCGGTCAAATTTCATTAAGCTGAAGGTTGCGTGTTTCTCCATCAATTTTACCTTGTCTGACTGAGCAATAATTATAGTCTGCGCTGAAAACTATAGTTGGTTCACATAGATGAAACTCCAGAACAAATGGGCTGATTACGAAGGAATTTTCAGGCAAAGTGTACGAGTATGTGAACAGTTACCTAATCAGTTCACTCCATCACCATAGTTTGAAGAATGTATCTTGTGGAGGCTGCTGTGATTTCATATAAAGTTGATTTTGTACAATCTATCGGTTCGATTCTGATCTGCTGAAGAACCTTGTGGATAATTTCTCCCCTAATCGATCCACCGTACTGAAATGTGAATGGCGTCCTTTTTATACCATCTAGGCAGGCTACGTCTATTAAACATAGAGACATACTTTACGTAGAAAGGTTATTGGGTTGATACAGAAATAACAAATCTTTGTGTGATAATTTCCATTGCTAGGCATGTTGCACAACATTACTTCTTGATGATTTCCTTCGATTAATTTCATGATCATGCTCACTTTTAATTGGGAGAATGTTGGTAACTACTTAGATATTATATTAGTGATGATGAATGATAAACATTTTCTAGTCAACACAGGAAGTATTCCGGGGAATTCCGGATACTGGGATGGGCTTGACATTTTTGGCTGCTGTCGTCAGTGTTCCAGATGCCCTTTCAAGTTTATAAATAAGCTTTATACTTAAATGCCTTCCAACGCATGGAGTCACTCTCATCTGTGTCACTTTGTACCCTCACACACACCTTGCAGTATGGTATAGGTGTACGAATTGTAAAAGGATTGTATCATGCGTGTCAACCTTCATCATTGGGTATATTGTTCAGGCAGTTTCCACTAATTAGACTACATTTCTGTAATGCAATGAACAGGTCTTACCTCCAATTTAACTGATCGTAATGGAATTATCCTTTACTGTTTCAACAATTAATGTTTGAAAAGAGCCAATTAGTATAAAAAACAAAACAACCAACTCCATTAGAAGGAAAACATTTATACTGTTGCATTGATGAATGAAGAGTAATAGGAAGGGGTACAGAGGACAATTGAATTCCTAGGGGGATGACTTCGGTTGGGCCTGGGGACTGAACAAAAGTCACCATGACATGATTGCGTCTAATCGACGAGCCTTTGTGAAAGAAGAAAGAGGGGGTGTGAAGGATTACTGTAAAGTCTGAAAGAAGGGAGAATCAGGTTTGGTGAGAAAAATAAACTGGAAAAAGAGGAAAATAACGAGAATTGAAGATAACGGAAAATGAAGGAATGAGGGAGGAAAAGGAACATCAAGTTGGCGTTCATCCTTCGGATTGCTCTTTGGGGAGAAAGTCGACTGGAGTCCGCTTGTTAACCACTTCCAGTTGAAGGCATTATGGGAGGGTGGCAGATGAGAAAACGGGTCGGTGAGAAGGCGGAAGGAGAGACGATACCGAACAGACAATGGGGAGCCTCAAGCGTTAACACCATCTCTCTTTACTGTGAAGCGTCCCTTTCCATCTCCTTAGTGTGGAAGTCTTCTGAAGAGGTTACCATCGCCGAAACTCACAGCTAGCTAGCAAAATTATCCCTTTAGATCATCAGGCTATTTCTTACCGGATCACTCTGACAGGGGATTCCTTTCCTTGGAAGTTCATCAAGGATTGACAACTCAGCTTTAATCTGCTGTTGAAAACTAAGCTGCTTATGCGGTAACTAATGACCTTCTTTTTTTGATTTATTATTGTGGATCGGGATTATATGGATGAATTATCCCATGGGAGGGGGGGGGGGGGTTATTGTGAGTGTCTAGCTTGACTAGGTCCTAAATGAACAGGTCGAAACAACAAACTCATAAACTCATTCAATACTCTAACTGGTAATTATTTTTTCATTCCATTAATTACATGAAGTCAAAAAGCGCTGGACAAACGTGTTGTCTTCATGGGAACTCAGCTCAACGAACCCTTTCCGCAAAGAGAGTACCTATTATATTCGAAAACCAGATTCACTGGTCAGTTTTTGATTTTTCGTGCATGTGCGGTCTAGTCGTTTCTTCGAATTCTTACTATCGATGAAAAATACAAACGGGGGGGGTTGTTTGATGTAGGGGTATTTCCTCGGTATCCAGGGAGGAATCACAGTTCTTAGAAATGTAAGAATTTAGAAAAAGAAAAAAAAAGCTGCACGTTTTTACAAAAATGTTTGCTATTTATCGATTTTATAATTGTCCAAAGATAAGCAGCTCACTAGTCTATGAATAATTATTTAACGGAGTTTGTGTAGGATTATTTAAATACAACTATAATAAATTATATAATGTCAACAATAAAAAATAGTTGTTAAAGCATAATAACTGTACTGGCGAAGACACCTACCGAATGATTACGGTCTAACTCGGACGGTCTTATTTTTATGAATTATTCCTAAAAATAATAGTTATTAAAATCAACAAAACAAATCTACCAAAGTTTAAGAAATTTAGATTGTTTTACATTTCTGTAGTTAATTTTATTCCTTGTGGCTGATCAAAATTGTATCAAGCTTACAGGAACAGCGTAGGACTAGGATTTTTGGCATATTAATTTTGGTTATATAGTTGCGGAGAAAAGCTCGAGACTGCGTACGGTGGACGAACAGATTTTTTAATTAGATTTGCGGATTCCACAAATCTTAAACGTTAACCAGGTTTTGAGAGGTTGAATTTTTTCTCGGTCGAGTACTTTTATTGGAGATTTCTCGGTTAGGTCAGCATACACTGATAATTTACTAAGCAACCACGAATTCAAGGTAACTGCAGGACATCTGGAAAAATTGTTCCAATTAAGAATAAACAAAATTAGTCAATGGTCAATTCGTAGTCAGTGTTCCTAGTTACATTTTTCGAAATTGGGGATAATATCCCTACATTTATTATATACAGGTTGGAAACGAATCATATCATGACTTTAGAGGCTAGTTGTTTGATAGTCTGCTGTTTCCTTGAAGAACATAAGTCAGCGTGCCATGAAGCGTGCCATTACCATGTAAACTCAAATCCATTTTGCCATCTACATTTTTTAATTATATGTGTAGATAGGTCAAGGGTTTTTGGCGCATGATCCTGTCTTCACCAATTTAGATTGGCTAAATTCGACCAGTGATTGTACATATGCTCACCTCCTTTCAAAATGTGGATGTGAGTTAAATCGTTAAAAGCTAAATTGTGGAAAAACAATGTTTAAGGGAGGGTGAGGTTGACCACAAACCAGACCTATGAAAGTCTGAATGCCCTATCAGAAATAAATTGTTGGTTAATGCACAGATCGCTTTCTACACTCCATGGGAGCAGGGATGTGGGTAACCCCAGTTACTTTTCGACCCCAAGTATTTCTTGTTCACCGATTCTCAAATTCTAGTTTATTATTTCTAATTTTTAATTCATTTTATTTATATATTTCTTTTCTAGTACGAGAAATGTAGTACCTGAGCGTTAAAAGAGGAAATAGTAAAAATGAGGATATACTGGTTAATCATTTCCAATAGAAAGCCTTCTCAGCTGTAACGAAGATTCAAAAACGGCGATGTCCGTCTGCCGTACGCCTAAAAGGCCTACAATTGACGTGAAACATCAATTCTTTCGCACTTGGACTCCACTTGGGGTCTGGTTTATCTCAACTTCCCCATCCCGATCGCGTCAAACCCTTAGATGCTTTGAGCTAAAAACTGGCTCGAAACTTGCTTTTTCAGGGTTTTGGCTGAAATGGGCAAGTGAGGCGTAATTTTCTAGTAATTTTGGAACAAATATCGGCTAAATAGGTTTCAGATGTGTAGTATAAAATACCAATTAGCATAAAATCACAATTTCTGAGCCTAAAAGTGACCTCACAAATCTCACAATGGCGCAAACGGTTATTCGGTAACGGATAAATAAACCCATGTGTTGGAATTGGAGACTGGAAGCGTTTTTTAATAACAAGTGTACTAAAGTTTGGAAAACTGAAACGTCTGTCTCTTAAAATCACATAACTTTGACTAAACGAGACCTAGTGTTTCCAAATTTTCGTCTCTAACATTTAATATGAAATGCGGTTTAAAATCAACTTGTTTTAAACTTTCACTTTGGTATAAACCTCTTTGGTAGCTACATCCATGATGGGCCCGACTCCAACTGGCTGGCCAACACCTACATTTTTTATTATTATCTGCCGCTCAATAAGATTAATACTTCAAATCATCATAGCTAATATATTCTTCCATAACTGGAGACGTAAAAACATGAAAAAAAAAACAGTATCAAACTGTAGGTACTTAGTTTTGAGGGAGCCAAATAAGAAGAACACGTGACCGGGACTTCGGCGTCTTGCTAATGAAGAAATACCACAGACGAAGGTTCCAACTTCAGGTATTTAGTTCGTGAGCAGGTCAACAGAGCCCTTTGACAGTTGCAGCCTTTTCTCAATCTTTCTTCGAAGTAAGAAAAACAAAAAACCCCACTGACGGACCCGACCCTCTGACCAGGCCTTCCTTCCTTATCCTTCCCTAATACTTTCAAATAGGTAGGTACCTATAAATCTACGCCTAGCGATTCTAGAGTTCCCTAATATAAAATAAATTCTTAGTAAGAAGAGTAAATACATAGTTTCAAATTTGTTGTATTTCATCACCAAGGTAAACACTGCATGTGTTTGTTTGTAAGTGTTTGTTTATTTGACTTACTATGGTGAACCACTGAGGAGTCTGTTTAGAATAGTTATGTTTGAATCGCCCATAATGACGAGGGCCAGCTGAATATTGCCGCATATTTGTGGTATCAATAGAGTTCTAGAGGGGTTGGGGTGTGATGCTTCCTCCATCTCGCTCCACTAGCCAAACTTATCATATACGAATACGAGTACATTCCCAACAGCTGTCGGTAAGATTAATTACAAAGTAATTTATGAATTTTATCCATAGTAACTAATTTATTAACAAAGTTCCCATCAATTAATTCCATTGTTCGATTGATAAAACCGCTATATTTCATTTCTTAGTACACTTAACACCCTACACTAAACAATATACTTGGATGGAATGCTCGGAATTAAACAACTCAAATTCACAAGATTATGCAATTGGGAGCTGTTCAGTCTCAAATCTTGATGGGAAGATTTGGGACTCGGTACGGATAAACTGTAATCCTTTAAATGGAAAATGAAATAAGAAAATTGCAACCAATAACTACAGTTCCTAATAGTAAAATAGTATGCATCAATGTAGATGGTACAAAGCGAAATGCAAACTGAATGATGTTTAGAATCCAATATTTTAGAGCTATTTCCACAAAGGGAAAAGGTAAATCTGAGGGGTGGGCACAAAGCAGACACTGTGACACGCTACGTCGACACAGTTCACGAAGCAGAGTGATCCGTGGGAGAACTAAGGCCGAGATACGATCTCGGGGGTAGCAAGATGGGCTGTAGATAGAAAATAAATCAGGCGTACAAAGTTCAAGAAGGCTTGGTAGTCTACTCTGTGTTCTGCCTGACTTGATCGATAAAGGGAGCCTTAGAGGGTGTTTTATCAGGAGAAAAACATCATTTGGGCGTCCTATTACTTCATTCTACTCATTATGCTCAGTCAACTGCCGTTGGAATTAATATTTAAACAATGCAAGATAATTGAAATGTATAAATAACATATATTTATTGGATGATTGATTTCTTCATTGATGAAGAAATGATGATGATATTTTGGATATCGATCAACCACTAACTTTCATTCGACAAATAATGAGCTACTCAGGTGTATTAAAGCTCGAAAATTTTCAAATCGACGTTCCAGTGGGGACATTTTGCTTCTGAGTCAACCTACAGAAAGCTAAACCATTCTTTCCACTTTGGGGAAATTGAACTTTTTTCTCCAGGAACCAAAATGTCCATTTTACCTTTCGTATCGTGTTTGCCCGTCTGCTGAGCGTTCAAAAATCCTTCCAACAGTTTTTATGATTTTCATCATGCGATTTTTATTAACTTTCCTGGGTACGGGTTAAACTATAGACGGCCACCTCTGTTTGCAAGTCGATGCATCACTCTGCGCATGCGCCAACGTAGGACACATAGTTGTCTCACGTCATATGAAATCGCTAAAATTAGTAGGGTAGTCAGGGAAGAACGGCTTCTTTCTCTTTTACTCTTTGCAGCATGATCTAATCACTATTGTAATAATAGTTTCTTCTACAGTTTTCCTGCTAGTCCAATGAAATTTTTAGGGAATGTTTTCACTGCGTACGTAAAATCCGTTAAGCGTCGATTCGTTTGACCTCCCCAAAATTAGGAGGTTTCTAGGGAAATTAGGTACCCCTGAACACATGAACAAGCATGCCTTCTTCCGTTTCCAATTAAGTGGGACGAAATGTTCAGAAATTATTTAGGATGTAGATGGCTCCCAATTAACTTCATCAACCGGAAAGTGGATTTGGAATTGGAATTGACAATGAGGTCACAAGGCCATGTTTTATTTTAAAGAGAGGTTGGAAGAAACACCACATCATTTTTGGTGAGAATTCAAGTTGTCGGGAACCAGAAGTTTCAAGAAATCTTACCTGGAGAAAACTTACTCAGTTAAACAATACACAATGAGGAAACGCCTACAAGTACAATATATACACGCGGTAGGTCCAAAGAATCAGAAGTAACCTAATTGATTTAAATATAATTGGTGGGTTTGTATTACAACAGAAATGTATTACCTTGAAACGAAAACATGTACGTTTTTCAAGAACCTAACTCACTGGGCGAAGTTGTTTAAAATCGGGTGTATTTGGTGAGAGGGACAAAGTAGCGAATCGAGCCAGGGAAAATGAAAGTACTGTCTACATACCATGACTGTGATGAAGAGCCGGTAATATCCGGCAATATGGTTGGGGGTTTGAAGTAAATGTGAACGTTAAAACAAATGGGGAAAATGTAAAAATCTTTTACGATCAGAAACTGATAAACTAAGTAAGTGCTTTCAGTTCCCTCGTCCCACAAACGCTTTTGTTTGTATTCTTCCTGGCAGGTTGTTTTTTACTTTTATTTCGATCATGCTCCACGGTACGTTTAATGAATAAGGGAGGGGGCAGTTTGAGGTGTGTAGCTTCGCATCGTTCAAGAGTTGTCTTATTTTAGCTACACTATGGTAATACGTAATTTTGTGGTGCGACAATTTCTCCCAATTCGAACCATTCTTTTGTTTTCTCGTGATGAGGGTGCGACCTATCCGCTAGAGTTTTAATTATATCTCTTCTGACGAGCATCTTTCGACGTAGTGGTAATGGAAGATCCGCTGCCTCCGCAAGAAGTGCATTAATCGGCGTTGTTCGACAACTGCATTGCTTATTCCAGCATTTTGGAGAGGATGAAGTTTGGAAAGAGACCAGGGTCGCTTAGTAGTTGTGCCCGCTATTTGTCCTCCATAATCAAGCTGGGCTCTCACAGTGCCTTTGTAGACATTTAATACGTTGGTTGGATGTCCTCCTTCCCTCACACCTGACATGGCTTTTACCATATTAATTGCTTTCGTTGCGTTCATTTTGGTTTCGTCCGCATGTTTATGGAAGGTCAAACAAGTGTCCAGGTAAAGTCCTAGAAACTCGTGACTCTTCATGACAGGAAAAGTTACGTTGGCTATCTTGACCACTAAGTCTCTTTCATTGAATCTTTTTTTTTTTTGTGAATGGAACAATGGCGCATATCTGGGGGTTTAATTGAAAATTCAACTGTTCCGCTTTAACATTCAAGGAATTTATGCCTTGCTGTAAATTTTGTATCCCTGTACTGAGGTTTCCGTGAGTAGTTCATAGGAGAAGGTCATCAGCAAATTGGATTAGTTTGCAGGAATGCAAATCAGTATCATGCAGTATAATCGTGCATACATTGAACAGGGTTGGCGAAAAGACACAACCTTGGGCCAGTCCCCAACTGGTTTCATGTGGTACTGGCCCATCTTTTGTTTTCATTATGTACCTACGTTTTTGATTTAAGATACGAGTCCAGCCATACTTTTAAATTTAATTGGTTTCCAAAATTTGACTCAATGTTGGGGGATTATTACCTAGTAACTGTATAAGTTTTGTATATGTGTACGTTGTTAGAACAAGACGGTGCAATAAGTACAAGGACACCTACTTTACAACGTATTACTATTAATGAATGTGTCAATAATTGACACATTCATTAATAGTAATACGTTTAATCTAATTATTAGATTAAATGTGGATAGGTAAATTCAGTGCACAGAAACATACTTATCCATTATTATTTACTATCTAACTTACAAAACGGTTTTCTATGCTGCTCATCACACTTTTATGAATTCGTTTCAGATGCCACGATGTAAGACGTTGAGGGCCAAATATTCGATTGTATGGGGAGTCCTAGTAATCCTATACGCTTTTATACAGTATTCCACTGAAAGCACGACACCCGATTATTCCTCAACTGCATTGGTAAGATCATTCATAAACATATTTTATGATTAAGTTTCGAATGCAATATCATTATTTCAGTAGGTACATAACTGTGCGTAAATATAATCGAGAAAAAATAATATCTAATAAAAATCTTGGAAAATCACGGATTGTCTACATTAGTTCCTTGCAAAAAAAAATTCAATTTAATACACAAATGTTAATTATTCTATTACAATATAACCGTTCTACACAGTCAATATCACCATTTGGTTTGAATGAAGTCATTACGAGTCTTGTATTACATGTGCCATGTTAGTACCTCAACAACTTATCTCTAACAACTTATACGTAGAAACCCATTGATAGAAGCTAATTCAATTTACTGAAAATCCTACAGTTTACTGGTACAATAAGTATCCAGAGCTGATTTTTGAGTAAAAACCCGTGCAAAAATCCAAGTTCACTGACTCACACGCAGAACAACTGAAAGGTAACGGGATAAAAAAGAATTGATGCTGATGATTCTGGTCCGTCCTAGGTCTTATGAGACAATCAATCTTTCATCCGGTAGTTAGGGAGAAAATTCAGAAACCGGATGGAGGGATCTTTTTTTCTTTGAAATTCCAAGAATTTTGAAGCAACCAATTTCGTTTTGGATTAAATTAAATTGGAAGTTCCGGCATGGCCAGCGAAATTTAAAAAAAAAATTCTGATCTACTATTAGTTCTTGAATAACTTACAGAACCTTCTTAGAGGTATATATATATATACCCTGTATATATACAGGGTGTCCCGTGCTTAATGTAAACAATTTTTGTGGGTGAAACTAGACCGAAAATGGGGCAAAACACCGGCAGCCGCACTTTTAAAAAAAATCTTAACCCATTCCTGAAATACGATTTTTTTCTTTTTAAATGCAATCCCCTCCCAGGAAACTACGCTTTGTTCCATAAAACCCACGTTTCTCCATTTAAAAAATACTTTTTTCAACTTTTAACCACATTTTAACCCCCAAATATTATTCTACTGAGTTGATCGTGACGCCGAGATTATTGGCACATTCCGGATCTAAGTAGGATTTCCGGATCTATATACGATTTGTGAGCCAAATTTCGTCCAGCAGTTTCGGAGGGAAGCTTCGGACGGCGGATATGGGATTTTGGTTTATTATTTTGCAGTACGTAGTCCACCGTCCTAAGTTTTTTTTTTATTTGTAGGTACAATTTTGGACATTAGGCGAAAGGTTGACTTCGTCATACATAGAATTACATGAATCTAGTCACATATCGACAAGCAGTAAATAATATACCTACACAAAAGTCATTCAGATGTAGATGATGTCAGGTCATTATGATGAAGCCTATTGACTATGGACGACTATTAATAACAAACTTAGTAACAGTATTATTTCGAAAGTTTGCAATATTCTGTTTTTTCGATACTTCAGCCCTTTGCGATTTACTGGGACTCTCACTCAAAGATTTTTGTCGAGAATTCAGTCCCAACTAGATCCCTAATGTGATTGGTCACCCAAGTTTAATTAAATTTGGTTCCGTAGTAAGGACGGCACACTACACATATTGAAACGTAAAACAACAAATTTTGAGGGGGGGGGGGGGGGGAGGGTAAACAATGTTTTCCTTGTTCGAATACAATACGTTATTGAATTTAATTAACCAACGTTAGAGATGCAGTAAAGTAGAGAGAGCTAATATCACTTCTGATTAAAAATGGAAAATAACAGTTAACGATACGCGCAATACTCCACTCTTGTTTACTCCTTGTGAATCACCTGACGAAAAAGCTCCTTTGAGGCATACCAGAAACCGACTGAGCAAAAACCCTGAGCGAGACAGATTCGCACCGTCTAACCCCCCTTGAACGACTATGCCTATGACTATGCCGCATATCGGTCACAGCACTCGCGGGGGAGCTTGCCGAAGCAAAGGGGTTAGTGTTCTTGAGCCCAAGGTTTGGTCATTGATTTCTACAGGGTCTTCCCAAATTCCATTCATCCACGAATTTCAACACGACTCAACTGCTTAACGGATAAAAAATGTATTAGAAAACAACTTAGAACACAACTTTAATTTTGCTTACAGTCTTTTTGGCTCGGAGGCTCTTACAATAATGCTGTTTGCCAAAATCAATTACTCCTTCCAATAAATTAATCGATGCACCATATATCGTCAACTGTTAAGCCCTGCACGCCCAATGAACGTGTATTCCCCCCGACAATCAGATCGTTCATTACAGCTAATCCCAATTTGTCACAAATGTCAACGAACGTACTATGGCAGTTTGAAACCACATCATACTATTTCTTGAGCGGGAGCTAATTGCCAACATCATATTGACAATATGACTCCATACAGATTTGAATAAATACTTATTAGACGTGGGTGTCGCGCATTAGAATACAATTTCTCTCCATATTATTTAATATTTCTTCAGAAACCTTTTTAAAATCAGGTCACCTTGTAGATTGGTTAAGATACGTTGGCAACCTGGAGAAATTTTCGTCAGTAATGCTTAGACCAACGGTAACACCCAGAGGACCTGTACCAATTTTATATACTAATTGTAAGCTACGCCTACCGACTTTAAAATAAGTTGTTCAACCAAAATTAGCTCTCAATAGTTTCGAATTAAAATATATTGCAGTTAAAATTGTACTTTTCAAATTTGTTACATTTAGGCATTGTGTGCGATTCTAGAATATAAAAGTATAAAGTTTGTGAATAAATTCATGGATACCGGGGATTGTTTATTCTCTGCTTGAGTTCATTAACTTTGCACACTACATCAGAAGTACAAACTTTCTCGATGATTGCTAGCTCCGACCGTCATCAGTCGCGCTTGAACCTTTACCCGTTTCCTTCCTTCAGTAGGTTCAGTCAATGTCTGGACCCCCGCGACAGATTTAAAATAAATACGTATATTGTTGCTATGGCGTTCCAAGTGACACCTCGTCGAGGTCGACCCGCCCTGATTCTGTCAAATCAAATCTATTTGATTTTTAGGGGGAAAATTGCGATGTGGGCTCTGTCGTGATTGCTCGTTTGCTTTTACATTTCCGTAAACCACAGATTTTCTTTTGTGTTTCCGGTTCATTCGTTTGGTCACGTTCAATGTAATACTATTCTGCAATGCCCAAACCCTGAGCAGCCAAAAACCCTTAAATCTATTTTCATAAAACTCAATTACCTAATTGTTTAATTTTTATTTTTTTAAATTATGTTTTGTACTTCAATGTCGAGACTACATATTAGTTGACTTTCGAGCAAGTGCTCTTGCTGGTAAAGGGAGAACAATTAGAAAGGAAAACATCGATGGTGAATTGTAGTCACCAAACCATTCTTATCACTCAAAAGGGATTTTTCTATGTGAACCAGGAGCAAGTTACAGCGTACAAATAGATACCTTGATGAGCATAACGCCTTTTTCAGAATTCCCCTCGATTCAGATTTGAGGGCATCTGTACTCGCTTCTTCAGGGTAGAAGGACAAAATACACAATTACCTATCTATTTACCTATTAAAAAAGAAAAAGGATAAAAAAAAATAAAAAAAAAAAAAAATAGAAGCCTAAAACTTGCGTTTCTTTATTCTACTTTGCTGATTCGTTTTTGTTGTTTAATCCATTTATTACATCTTAAAGGACCTGATTGACTTCGTAAACGAAGAGCTGAAAGCTACGCCCGAGAGCCCTCTCTTCCCATCGACGACGCCAGCTTACGTCGGTAAGACTTTAATTTAGCATCTGCACTTTGGATCTTGCATATAAAATGTAATTATTGCTTCAGCAATTAATGTGGGGATACTCTTGAAGAAATTCTTGGAAACCTCTGTCGTGAAATATGAATTTCATCAAAACACTCTTTTTGGCCACTCCATGATGCAGCGGTGACCAATACGATTCAAGTGTCTTGATTGTGCAATGTTTATCGCAGTTTTAGTTCTACAGTTTTCGAACAGTACAGCCCTCAAAGATTGATCACATGCACCTCTGCCCAGAAAGGAGGAGGATGATGAAAGACAATCGCATCCAGCAACAATATCCTACTAGAACGCCGTCTCACCGTTGTTGTATTCTCTTCGGGCACGTTGAGGGGTTCCACCCAAGGCGCTTACCTTCAAAAACCTCAATACCTACGTTTCCCCCTTTTTTGAATGGCTACTGGCTGGTCGTTCACAGCAAACCAAACCTGCGAATTTTATTAGAAAATAAAACCATTTCAGTGAGTCCAGAATGTTAATTTTGGTTTATTATTCAATAATAAACCATTGTAATCGCTCTGGGAAAAAAAATTCTAACCCCCCCCGTGTCCTGAAAATTTCATGGTTTACGTTTCAAAGGGTGTAGGATCCGAATCTGCAATAAAAAACGCTGCAAATTCTTTCACTGGGGTTTATTATTCAATTGGCTTGCGTTCATAATTTGAATTTCTACTAAGCTGTAGAGTGTGCGCGTTTCACAGGATAGAGCGATTATTGAATTTCAGGAGGCACACAAATATAATCAACTGATCAATCCAAATAGGTATTTTGGTTGAGAAGAGATTTACGTGCTCGATGCATATCTCCTGAAATTCAATAATCGCTCTATCCTGTGAAACGCGCACACTCCAAAGCTTAGTAGAAATTCAAATTATGGACGCAAGCCAATTGAATAATAAACCCCAGTGAAAGAATTTGCAGCGATTTTTTAAAATGTATCAGGAGTCGGTTCTGCAACTAATTAGTAGTGAGAAGATGCCTCTTAGACTCAATAACAAGTTATTTTTATGGAATTGCAGTACATTTTTCAATAAAATTGTGTGCATCAATTTTCAAATCTCCTAGTTCTCCAAGTTCAGTTTATAAAAAGATTAGCTAGGTGTTCATTAGTTCTTATAATAAAAATACATGGTGGCAGCAGTGGAGTACAAAATATGAGTCAAACTCCGCAAAAGTATCTTCAAATGTTCGCTTTCGCTATCAAGCCCCGACACTTTCAGCTTTAATCCAAATGAGTGCGATCAGTGGGAACGGATATTTGTGAGGTACCGGTCGGAGGTTGGTTTGGACGATTTGCCGTGGTTCATTGGTGGAATCAACTGACTATGCCATGAGTATGTGGAACAGTTCGTTGGGTGGATCATGTTATTTAGGGTTACGTTTCGCTTGGTTAGGATAGATGCTAATTGAGAAGGATGGCAGAATTGGCTTCTGACCAGCCACATTGCTATGACTCCTAATTGCTATTAGAAAATTATGTAAATAGTTAGGGAACAATCTGTTGCTCCGTTAGTGTAGTGGGATGGATTCTTTTAGGATTGAATGCCCTGATTGAATCACCTTCATCTGGATAAAGTGTTGACATCGTGCAAGCTAAACCTGCACGATACAGGCTAAACAGTCACGACCCATGTTCTCCTCAAAAGTGGTGAAGGTAACGATAGTTTAGGCTATCGATGTTTGGTCTTCGATGTTGACATCGATGGTGATATCGATGTTTTGGCTTCGATGTTCCATCCCTAACTGAGGGAAAATCGTTATGGAGAAGGGAGATGTGAACAGTGCTTTGCGCAAGGGCATCTGCGCAGCAGCCTTCGTCGAGTCCGAGTGGACTTCGGTCGAGTCCGAGAGTTTTGGGCGGGGTCGGTCCCCTCTGTAGATGCGCTACCAAGAAGGTGGGTAGAAAGACGGTTGCTACGCAGGGCGGAGCCTCCA
Organism: Creontiades dilutus; assembly: GCA_031894815.1. Taxonomy (NCBI): domain Eukaryota; kingdom Metazoa; phylum Arthropoda; class Insecta; order Hemiptera; family Miridae; genus Creontiades; species Creontiades dilutus. The sequence continues at coordinate 257,762 of JAVIWC010008777.1, read as the reverse complement.
TCACGGAGGGGCCACGGCTGCTACACAGGACGGTACGGCCCACGAAACGAGGGGCTCCGCCTGTGACGTCACTGCGACGCTACTTCCACCGGCGCTCTGAGTTGAGCTCACGGATACCAAGAGACTCTCTTCCCACCACTCACTAGACCACGGTAACTACACGGTAGGGGTCACCCGCCGGGCGTCTCAGAGAGGTGACGTCACTGGTGCTCACCGACCACCGGCCCCTCACCTAGCTAATGTACCCGTACTCATTCATATCTCGTTTCTAAGTATTTCCCCAGAAGAATAATTTAGTCAGTTGATCTGTTGGTAGATGGACGATTCAAAAATTATTTAATTCTTCAAATATATATGTACATCGTTGTTTACAATTATAATTATAAGGTAGGTATGAGAGGGATTCCTGAACTTGGGGCAATTTCGAGTTTCACTTGGGGAAATTTCACTCATTAGGCCTACGTTCTTGATTTTTTTTTTCCTAACTGCAGGTTCTGACGAGCTCATCTAACACCCTTCGGCAACAATAATATTGTCATAATAATAATAATGGTTGTATTATGACCATTTGGTTTTTAAAGAAAAGTAAATAGGTAATTTACGTACCTACTCACATTGTCGTAGTTGGTCTAAAATTTAAATACTCGGCTCGGCAGTTGATTTTCATGCACCTATAAATTTTCTATGAACGATATTTTTTCCTCATTCAAGTTGAGGATCTTAGGCCTTGAAAATAGGTTTTGCAATGCTCCTATAAAATCATGTCATCAATTTTGATCAACGAAAAGCTTCCTGCAACTTTTCTTAACATTGTCATGGCTGAAAGAGACCCCCAAGCAGCGGAAAGGGGATTCGGAATATTTTGGAAGTTGATGTTCGTCACGAAGGGTGGCATCACAACCAATCCCACCTGCAAGCGCATCACGTCCCAATGGCTACTCAGTGACTGAGATCATGATCCTCTCGGAGATGATATTTCAGGAGCGTAGGTTTATTGTTGACATTGTCGTGGTTGTAAGTAACTAGTTCTGTGATTTTAATGACCAAGATTCCACCCGATCCATGTTTTCACAACTTCGTTATAGGCTGTAATTAATGAGCATTGGAGGAACCCTGAGACATGAGTAATTCTGTCACAATGTGATCTTAACGTTGAAAATAACATTGTCGTGGCTTTTAGTTTTTAACATTGCCGTGGACATTCCAAATTACCAAAAGACTACGGCAATGTCAGAGTGCAACAACAATTTGAAAATTGGGTAATTAACTTCTTTTTTTACCAGGCTTATTATTATAGTGTACCACTACTTGGGCATCCACCTACTTGTTCGGTGACTGCGCAAGAGTTTTTGCAGGGTAAGCACAGCGACTTCCCCCGGGCGGTAACTTACCCAAGGTCTTGCATTCGCCGCGCCCCTAAGACCGTGCTCTTACTCCGGCGCTCTCCTTTTGTGTCCTGTACCTGCGGATCGGGTGGCGAGCTCGTGAAGTCCCTGGAGGCAGCACCCAAAACGGAAGAAGCACAGGCCCGGGGGCGGAGCCGCTGAGCGCTCCCTATCTTATCCATATACCCTGACCTAGGTGTAAATAGATCAATGGGGGCGTGTAGGGGGTGTGCAAGGATCAGGAACGAGGGGCTTCGGTAAAACTCAGAATAAAGTTAGTCCGGCGGCCGTTTGAACTGTTATATTAGGGGAAATTCTTTAACACTGGGCCTATGAAGTTGGCGCAGATGCTGGGCCCCCTATAGCCTCATTCCTAGGATCTGGGGGCTAGAAATGCGGAACTCTATTAAAAAAAAGAAACTCTTCTGGTATGAAATAGGAGAGGGGCAACACAGTACCTTGATGTATGGGGTATGCAGGCGGCGGCGTGGCGGTCGGCCCCTGGTCTCCTCGGGGGTGACGTCGGTCCTGTTGATCGGCTGGAGTCAAGAAGAGAAAGACGAGATTCTCCTCGGCCTCTCGGCTGACGCCTCCTCGGTTCCCCTCCTTGTCACCGTGTGTTGCCCAATCCTATCCCCTACCAGGACCATTGACCAAATAAACAAAAATCCCGGAGCCTCTCGCAGATTCCAAGAATTCGGCTTACAATAAAATAAGGGTTACCCAGCACCTAACACGACCAACCAACTCCAAAAACGTAATACAAAAGGAAGGGGGGCGAAAATGTGGGACGAGCCCCCCTTTTTCAGATAGACCATTAAAAAAGAAAGTACCTCAAAATACTTAAATTACTATAATACATCTTGGCCTCACGTCAACTCGTTATCGGCGGGCGATGCTCACAATATTGATTATCGGGATTTAATTTGTACTTCAAGTGGAAGTCCTGTGATTTGGGAAACTTTGAAGGGTGATAGATGAGAGACTGCCTACAAGTAGAATAATATACTGCTAAATACGAGTATTACTTAAGTTTTCATATTTTGATTCTTGCTAAAAAAAACTTTTTCACATTAATTACATGATACAAAAACGATTTTTCCAAATCCAATGCCATTTTTCCTTTTACCTACCAACCCAAGAAAAAAATATTACTGCAACAAAATGAAATTTATCGATTTTGTAATGAACATCAATACTGTCGTGTGCCCTAATTCACATTGTCATGGACGCGAATTTCAAATTCGAATTTTTGACTTTTAAAAGGGATTCATGAGCTACCATTGCGCTTTTTTCCTTAGGGGGGCATGACTAAAATCCAAATTAAAAAATTCCAGGAATTTTGACAACTTTTTTTATAACATTTTTTTCCGATCGAAATTGCCACTAGTTTAGGAATCACCCATATAAAAAAGGCAGCAGTTCAAGACATTTCAATTAGACTGTAAAAATAATGTTACCCTACCTAGTCACCACATTATCATACTGTTATTTACAAAGTTCCTTATTTTGTGTGCATAATGTACATTGATAAGTACATAATATAGGTATGCACCAACATTAGCATTGGCATTTTTAGTCTACGTAGTAATTTTTTTCATTTTATTAGAAACTTTTCTGGTAGTACTAGTGCCACGTTTTTTAATAATTTTTTTTCTGTTGCACGCATATTAAGACTTTTAATTCGTATGAAACCTCGTTCTCACATTTTAAAAAACATTCTTGGATTTATTAACAAAATTGCCATGGAACACATCAAATTTTTGAAAAATAGAAGCTAAACAACGTGTTTTCAAGCTATCTGATGCACATTACTGGTTGATTATTATTCCATACAAAATGTTCAAGAAATAGCTTTTTAACCACCCAAATAAATTAAACAATATGAGTTACTATCAACATCAATCCAACCACAGATACAGTACAGACTTACAGACAGCAACACAGCTGATGTCATCGTCCGAGCTCCACCTTACAGACAAGTACAACGTCATTGGGAATGTCGTCGCATACACACACGCATTATATTGAAAAAATAGTTTATTTTTATTTTTATTTTGTTTATTGGCATTATAAATTTATATACAGCCATAATGTAATACAATATTATATTTTCTTAATCATGTTTTAAATGTCTTTACCTATTTCCACTATAAACTTCGTAAAATTAACTAGTTCAATTTTGTTTAAAAAATAGTGTTTTTTTTGGATTACGAGACTTGCATACTTACGTCTAACTTGTTAAAAAAGTATATTGTAACATAAAAAATTTGATCTAAAACAAAAAATACAATGTGAATTTAAAATAAAAAATCTGGTTGTGCCAGGCACCCGCCCATAGAACAACCGCCCATGAAACACTAGAAAAGTTATAAAAACGCCGAGGCACAACTCCAACGCATAGGGACTGACTGGGGGCGCGGTGACGTCACGACCCTCGGGTTTTCCCCAGTGGCCCCGCCTCCTGATTCGTACCGTGTAGACTCTACACTGTAGAGTAGCAGCAGTGGTGTAGCAGCGGTGGGTAGACAGGGCTGTTACAAGCAAAGAAAATGGAATAGGAAGCGGCAGTGGCACCTGCCGTCAGTGAGGAGATTGGCACCCGCCCGACTCGACCCCCCACCCCTTTACCTCCTAGTCGATCCCCTCAGCTGTCCACTGCCGCGCTGTTGACCAAGGGCGAACATGAACCCTTCTCTACTACGGTGATTCAAGGTCACACATACACCACTGTTGGGTCGGATCCACGGATACTAAACTCTAGTCTAGTATCCGTGGATCTGACCGAGGGTAGTAGACTACAAGGTGGGGCTCACGAGCCGCTCAGGTTGGGATGATGACGTCATTCGGTAACCACGGCCCGACTCTGCGACACAACGGGGTAACCGTTTTTTTTTCGAGCCCTCCCCGCAAACCTTATCTTCGGCCCCCTTATTCCGCAGAGGTTATCCCTGATACGGGTGTTATCATACATTAAATACGGCCCCTACACAATCAACAATAATGTCATTACAGGTAATGATAGATAGTTTAATTACATCATTCTACATGTTACATTCTTTATTTGATTAATAACTCATGACCGAGCTGGATAGTGTAACACTGTGGCGTAGCCCGGAGTTGGTTCTTACATCTAATTTTTATAAATGTACGTACCTGTAACACTATGTTTACACCACATTAATTATTAAAATTTCGATTTCACTTCCATAAAATGATGTACTTAGTATACACGCCATTTATATAGCTGCTAAGTTTTTATAATCATTAATTTTAGTTCATAAAGTACTTGAATGGGTTATCTCTCATTAGGTCATAAGTTTCTCTTTTGAAAAGATGCTCACTGTTTATCTTCATTGACATAAAGACATTACTACTTCATTCTTTTTCTTCATTTCACTATAAGCCTTAAACTGTCAGTAATAATGTCATTGTTTCGTTCAGTAACGTGTCTCAAGCTCAGCATTTTATCTGTGTTTAATATATAATAACTGATCGTAACCACGTAAAGATGGTAACCATCTTTCCCGCTTCTATTCAACCTTTCGTTCTTGAACCAGCACAACTGTCAACCTTCTATTTGTCCAACTGATCTATACTTTACTAGAAGGATTGATGTAGGATATTTTTTTGATCAGCAAGCTAGACAGAACACATTAGAACACACATCATGAGTCACATTATGCGCGAATTGAACCTATCTAAGGCTACTGCTGCTGATTGGCCTTGTTTTTTTCAGAGAGGTTTTTGTGGATTTGTTGGCGAGTGATACGGACATGGTTTGAGGTGAGAATAAGATAGTTGATATAGATGTGAGCAGTTGTAGATGCCAGCCGATTTTCCCCCTTCCAGACGCGTAACCAACGTATTTCAGTATGTTCATTTCCCGCCATTTGCTAGGTACTTGAAAGTTCGTTAGTCCGTTAGTTCCGCCGTATTCAAAAGTTGCAGTTTTTAGAGGTAACGCGTATCATCGATTTATATAAATCGATATATTGGAAGCGTGGATCGATATCGAAAGCGTGGATCGATATATAGACTTCGAGTTATGACGGTCTTATCAGGAAGGGCCCCCTATTCTGAACTTCTACCAAATCCTCGTTCAAAGTGAGTACATTATTATGTAGCTATTACTCGTACTTACCTACTGTTGAAAAACAAAATATTATTGGCTTATTGAAATTCCGATTGTATTTGATCCCGATTCCCGTTAACAGTGCCCGTTATTTATGCTCTCCACTCATAATTTCCAGTGCAAAGGGGCAATCAAAGTAATCGGTGGAAAGCCGTATGTACCCATAAAGCTCTAAATGTATTTCGTATTTTGCCCTTTTCCAGTAGGTAGTTTTCCGAAGTTGGGGATTTTTGTCCGCCCTTGGGGATATTTTGTCCGATTACCATTACCTAGTTATCCCCCGTACTCCACCCAATCAGAAAGGGCTCCCCCGTAACTTTGGGTTGATAACGGGTCCAACAGTAGATCGAACGACCTTTCGCCTTGCCGGAGACGTTGAGGAGTTTTTGTTTGGATGACGAGGTCGTTGCCTCGGGAAACGTTATCCTAATTTTGGGAGAAAGAGAATCCCCCCTCACCCCAACTGTTGCATAACGTCGCTTTCCCGTTAGTTTCGGACGCCGATAAAAGTTGGGGAAAAAAATTGTTTTCTCGGAAGGTGCGTTGAAGTTTGTCCAACAACGCAAAGGGTCAGAGAACATTATCTGACATTTTACGCTTTGGAGGGATAGCTGTTCTCTGACCCTTTGTGTTGTTGGATCTTTCATATCTCCATCATTTCATATCTCCATCTCTCTTTCATATCTCCATCTTTCATATTATGATGAACCAACCTTCTTTCCTTATTGACATAGTTAAGAGTCCAGGGGAAAACCCCCCGTCGTTGATACAATGCTGATTATGAGAAAAATTAATTTTAAAGTTTACCAACTCACAACAACTTAAAAAACAAAAATTATTTCGAAAATACAAAAAATGTTGTGTTTAAATCATGGACCATGCAGATTTACCATATGTTTCTCGGATAACTTCTAGATTCTGAACTTGGAATGCGAATTTTAACCCTCTTTTACTCCTGAAGGAAACAAAGGAGAGAATGAAATCTTTTGAAGCATGAAAAAACATATTTTGATATCTACAAAATACACGAACATTTTCACTGTACAATTTATACACTAAGTATTTACTAGATTTTACAATACATGTGCCCAAAATATACAGATTGAAAAAAAGCTTTTGTTGACGAAAAATACGGTTTTAAAAATATTCAATTGTCACCTTCTGGGTTTTCACCTTCAGTGGGAAGTAAATGTCGCGATCATTGTCGTCTGATGCAAGTTCATCCGACGTCAAGCTTTAAAAAAAAATCCTCGCTTACTTTCTTCCAAAAATTGTGCCAGGTGAAATCCGTGTATCAAACCTAATTCCTATTGTTTGCGTCCAATTTTGATGCAATTTTAGAGGAATTTACAAATTAAGGGCGCGAGCGCAAAAGTAAAATTCCCCGAACAACATTTTCTCAGTTTCTAGTGGTTTGATTGCGCTAGAATTTCATTTCCAAGGGAGTCGGGAAAGAACGGCCTGACAATTTCACATAAATTTCAACACTCAAAGAGACAGACCCGCAATGCATGTCAACTAAACGTTTGAAAGCAAGAATGAATGCCGGAACATGTCCCGCGGCATTTCTGTCTTGTTAATCGTTGTAACCAGCTTAAATTCTACATCTTCCGAGTTCGCCTGAAACATTTAGATCTATACATTCTTGTTACCTCCACGAGGAAACCATGTGCAACACCCATCTTGGCAAATCTATAGCTGTGTTATTCCCCACTCTTTATTAGATTCAAATTTGTGACAGGCATTGAGTTGAATTCCGGTGGTTTTAGACTCTTTTCCACCAAAATCCCGCCGGATTTAAGCGCTGTGCGATCGGGCAGAAGTAGTTGCCAAAAGATTGAATATGTGGCGTAAGTGAAATCCTGACCTGCCCTAACCTACGGGCCGGCAGAGGCGGAAGTGGCCCTCATTTTTAATAAAACTGCCGAATTCATCCTCGCAGTCCTCTTGATATTTCCTAATCTTGCTAACTTCCTTTCATCCATCTAAGGAACCTCTCGAGCGTTGGCGGTCTTCCAGCTTTACTGCAGGATAATGGACTGGCCAATGTTGATTTGCCTTGTCAATTTACTAGCCCCTATGATGCGAAAACCGAATGGATCCAGAGATACTCCAACTGGTCCTGATTCATTTAATTTAAAATTTTAGCGAAATGAAGTTATTGCAACGGTTTTAGAAATCCTAACATGAATATTTTTGAAAATTTTCTTCATCGAAATCCATTTGAAGCATTCTGAGAGGATTTTAACACTTATATAAGTAAATAAATATTATTTAATTTTATATACAAATGAGTGTGTGTGTACCGAAATTTTCGTGCCGTCCGGGTGGCTACACCAGCCAGCGCTTTAAGGGGTTCCAGAGATAGTCGTAGGGCTGTACATACCCTCTGCCGTGGCTTTCGGGGTGGAAATTAGAGCCTGTGTTACGTGGTGCAGCAATGTCCACGATATCAGATATCAGATGCATTGTCAACTAGTGGCTGAGATGTGAGGAGAGTGACTGTATAATATGCCGAGTGACAAGGGCAATAAGCAGATATCGTTGCCATTAAGCCCGAAGGGCCTGCCATCAACCTGGATGTCCAAGTTGTCATTGGCAGCGTAGACATGGAGCAGACCTGGCGGGCTAAGAAAAGTAGATACGATCGAAACGACCTGCGGCAAACTCTGAGCTAAAAGGAGTGGCGACTAATAACATCCAGATTATAGCTACAACCATGTCATGTCGAGGAGTGTGGTGCTGGTAAAGTGCCACTGAGTCACTCAAGCTGCCCATCTCGTTAGGAGTACTTCGTGGTATCACTTAAACTAGTGTTCATTCTTTATTATTGAGTTTTCTTGAATCCCGATCAACTACATTTGCAAGTGCATTAGAGCATGTTGTGGATTACTTTTTGTTGCAGTTGCAAATGAGTTGAAACAGTCTTCCATGTTTTTGAAATTGTTATATCTGAACGAAAAGCGCTCCAAAAGTAACTTGAGTTCTTCAGCATATTAAGCACAAGCAATATTGTCATACACAGAGAGCGTGGTGAAATGGTAGCTGTACCTGACAGCATATGTGCCTCCCACTAGCGGATTTTCTTCTAAAACGCTTTCATATTTCTGCACAAATCATTTACCAACTGTGCTTGTTTCTAAGTTTCAAATTTAAATCATTCAAATGGCCTGTAAGGTCTACCCGGAAAGCTAAGTCACACATCCATTTTGGGTCACACAATTCAGAGTGGTTTATCTTTTATTTACATAAAGTCTGCTATCGCATTTCTATGCTCGTAAAACCGTTTCGCATTTTCCCTTCTCTTAGCCAATTGACTTCACCATATTATGTTAGGCCGTCATATTCGGCTGATATTTCATCCTAAAACTCCTTGGATTCTATAATTCTCTCAATTTATGTTGTTAGAACGTCTCCTACGTTAATTTTTAGGATATTTCCTTTGCCGTCTTGGAAGGTGTCCAACACCTTTGCGCCTACAACCTGGAATTTATTCATGAAATCGATTTATAATCGCAAAGTTGATGTTCTGTACTGTTAAGAAATCGTTCGACACTTTATAAAATATTTCCCAGATTTTGATAATTCCCGTGATTTAAATCGTTTGAACATTATCTCCTTATTAGCTGTCATTCTCCTTATATTCCTGTTTAGATCGTGCTCAACTAGAATTTCATCATAAAATCGACCCAGAAATGGAAAGCTAATCAGACCATTGGAAAGCTGTGTAAGCCTCCCTTCTATCCCTATTATATGAATAGCACTTAAACGTTCAACCTGTGGGTTGGGTAGCGGACCTGAGGGGTCAAAGACTCCTGAAGGGAGTTTACTATAATTTGTGAAAGTGTAAAACCTCGCTGCAAGGGAAGTAGGTAGAATGAATAACTCCTTCTCAAAACACGTGGTTTATTACCATAGAACTTCAAGAACATGTACAAAACATAAAATACAAACTCAAGTATTGTACTGTAGCAACTCTTACACAAAAATAATAAAAACTGTTGTAATCAATAAACTCTCTCTGACTGGTAATTTACCAGTCAGAGAGAGTTTATTGATTTATTTAGAGAGTCTACCTGTGTTTTGACACAGGTACTTGGTTCCTAAGACACTTACTGCCATACAGTTCTTCGTCAATTGCTTGCGACTATTGAGAGGGAGGGAGGAGGCAAGAGATCGGCTTCAGTTTCCCAAAAAACAACTTTCCTTGTGGAAGTCATGACACCATAGAAAGTAGTTGTGATTGTTCCCATCATAAATGAGACAGTGAGTCTAACTACTGTTGAATCAAACAATCCTAACTATTCATCTGAATAGTTGTTCGAGGATACCCCTCTTAGACATTCGAGGGAAGCATTGTTTGATAACTGTACATAAACGGAGCTGTCTAGTACCTAGCTTATGCTGTAAACTGTAAACGGATCTATCGCACTTCTCAACCAATAATTGGTATAGAATTTGAGACGATGTGAAGAGCCTAGCCACTTTGTCTTATAGATGATCGGTGTGTGAAGGTGTATGTATGTCTCTTTGTGGTTCCGAGTGGTGGCAATATTAAAATCCAAACCACTACAGATCAGATCGAAGGAAATAGTAGGGAACAATTCATGTACAGTTAGCATAGTAGCAAACACATGTCACTTTTAGTTGCCACTGACCGTTTCAATAAAATCGAACTATGAACTTTGTGGTGCCATCTTTGTTTCCAGGAGGAGGCGATGCCGGGGAAACCGAAGAAGAGCGAGAACGGAACTGCACGCCACCAGCTATTGAGCAGTTTCCTCAGCCGCTGATCGGACCCAGTGCAAGGAAGCATGGTGCACTCATTGTCCACGTTATTCTATGCATATATTCATTCATTGGTCTAGCAATTGTCTGTGATGATTATTTCGTCACGTCGCTTGACCGAATATGTGAAGGCAAGTTGCTCATTTCTACATCCAATACTATGATGATTAGGGCTACTCCCGCAGATATTGTTAGGGCTTGCTCCTGCAGTGTTCTAACCATTGATATACATACCTCTGGTATATTATAGCTACTACACCTATGTAGTCCATAATCATTGTTTTTCATTTGTTCAATAATTTTTATTTATTGTGCATTAATATTATTATCTTCTGTATTCTCTGATATTTGGAAGATGGTCCTCTTTTATGCTGGATTACAAGATATAATCAATTCGGATTTTCGTAGGCGATTTTTTCCCCAACTTTATCATAGCTTCAAGTTTCAACCGATTGATTAATTGTTTTTTGCTTGGTTCGTTAAACTATCTAGATGTGCTCTTAATACATAGGGACATCAAATAAAGGACATACACTGTGGGGGAATGCCGCCCGCACTGTCGGGTAATGACGCCCAACCCCGAGAACTGAAGAATGTTCCCCTCTCAACCGTCATTCAACCCATTTTTTCCAAAGTTAGAAGGTTAAATGTGTTTATAACAATAAAAACAGTCAATAAACTAAAGTTAAAATGAACGACGACTTAGAAATAGGTAAACTACAGTCTTGTATGTAGAACTTTTTTGAACCCCCATTAATATTTAGCATTTCATTCTTTACAAAATTATAAAATAGCCTTGCATACATCACGTCGTCCGTGATCAGGTCATCCCATGGAACACATGTAGTGGCTGCTGTGATTGCAGTGCTCGCAATTCCACTTTGGCGAATTATTATCGGCTTCTTGGCAAATTATTCACAAGCTGTCCACAAAAAACGAAGTCAAGAATTCTTCAACATGTTCGTATACAAGGTCTCCCTCAGAAATATCTCCTCAGTCATCACTGTCTCTGCTTCACTTTCTTTTTTTGAGGTCTTTCAATTTTTTCATGATTTCCACCTTTCTTCTTCATCTGAACCCAATCTCTGCTACTGGTAGTGAGTTGATCAAAATCCAGCTGGATTTGGCGCTTTGTTGGTTATTTGTTGTTCTTTTCCATCTTTTTTTGACGTTTCAGAAATGCACGGCATTCCCCCGATACGATGGGCGGCATTACCCCAATGTTTACGTTTTTCGTAATTCATTCACTCTAACTTCATTTACAATCAAAACTTAAATTTGGTTAGTGCTTCAGAAAGATGATGAAATTCTGCGTATATTCATGAAAACTAATCTAAAAAAGAATTGAAAATGGGACTTGAATTGCTTATTTCCGATGCACAAGAAATAACATCAAACGATTCGGAAAAATACTCACTGTACCTACTCACGCCAAGAAGGCTAACTTTGCAGGTAGGGTAATGCTAGAACCTACTCGTAGTTGGCAGGACATTTCTCTAGGATCGGCGCTCATTCCCACGTTTCTGGTGTCGATTCAAACATCCGAAACAGCCATGGGCGGCATTACCCGATGCACGGTATTACCCCTCACTCCCCTAGATTTTTCAGTATTATAGTAGTATACAGGGTGTCCCACAAGTTGTCCCCCCCCCCCCCTAAAACCGCCGAAATGGGAGTAAACAAAAAAAATTTTTTTGAATCTGCATATTTTTTCCAAGGATCTCAAATATCAAATTTCCGCACTCAGCGCAACTGCGCAATTGACACCAACTTTCTTATTTTACATGAAAACCCCCCATTTTATTGCAGATTCTGAATATTCCCAAGATTTCATGAAAATTTGACCCCTCAAACAGTTTTTTTATTGCGCGTAACCGGTTCATGAGCACGTTAAGTTGCGCAACCCCAAAATTGTCAAATAGTGGGTGATGGTGAACTGGAAAGTGTGGCACATGAATTTTCATTGTTTTTTTACTCTGATTCACGTGATGCTATCCGTTTTTCAATCTGACTCGATTTTTGCGGAATAATGACCGAAATTTAATTATTTTCCGCCCGGTTTTTTATTTTAGGCGCCTGTTTTTAGATTGTTACGGGGATTAATTCTCAAGGTCAGTTTGAAAAATATACAGATAGGAGATTAAAATCTTCGTCAGTGATTAGTGAAAAATCATCTTAATCTGAGAGCGTCACGTCTCCACTCTCGTCCAAAAACTTCAAAAATTCACCCATGTGTTTTTTAACCTTCGCGGATGTCTCATCTTCGTTAATTTAATCACGATTTATAAAGCTATAGTCCAAAGAATATTGAGCTTTAGCATTGTTGCCTGGGGTGGCGCCATACCAACTGTGTTGAACCCGCTCAGCGTCATGCAAAGGTCTATACTAAAAATAATAGCAAAGAAGAATAGAAGATTCCCAACAGAGGATCTATATGACTACACCCGGATATTTTCTATTCAACAATTAAATGTTAAAGTGTCGCTCTCTTTCTTCCATAAACACCCTGGATTCTTTAATTTTTCAAAATCTACACCGTACTCACTCCGGCTAACGTCTCTAGCCGTGTTAACCGCTCCAAACACTCGCCTATGGAGCACTTCTAGTCATTTATTTTATAGCCTACCCTACCTGATACGTTCCTTACCTGATGAAATGAGGGCTCCCGGTACTTTTGCTAGGGGAATGTACAAGAGGAAGATTTTTTTCTTGGATTACTAGTTTAGGATTAAGTGCATGTGACGGTGTCCTGACTAGCATTTATGTACCGTAAGAGGAAATACGTTTTCTGATTAGCTTGAATGTGACCTTATTATAATTATTTCATTTAATAAGTTTGCGGATTAGTTTGAATGTAATCTTAGTATAATTATTTTATTTAATAAGTTTGCTGATTAGTTTGAGAACAGGGTTCTCCCTATGGTTTTGGAGTACATTCCGTATGTAAATGATGTAATGTGTACTTACATATGTAAAAAAAATTGGAATAAAGCTCATTCATTCATCATGCGTGTTCGCGGAACCGGTTACGCGCAATCAAAAAAATTGGTTGAGGGGTCACGTTTTCATGAAATCTTGGGTAGAATCCGAATCTGCAATAAAAAATATCTGTTCTTATTTAAAATAAGAAAGTTAGTGCCAATTGCGAGGAGTGCGGTAATGTGATATTTGAGATCTTTGGAAAAAAACGCTGCAAATCCTTTCACTGGGGTTTATTATTCAATTGGCTTGCGTTGAGATTACAATGGTTTATTATTGAATAATAAACCAAAACATGAAGATACAAAAAAAAAAAAAAGTTTTTGTTTACACCCATTTTGACGATTTTAGGAGGGGGGGGGGGCAATTTGAAGGACACCCTGTATATCCTTTCTACTGGGTTTTTTCAAGTTTAAATAAAAAAGACAGAAATTACCTATTATTATAAAAGTAAACATATACATGAGATCAATCTAGTAGGTATTTCGTTGTAGGTAGACGACATTATTTATTGGTTCATTTTTTTATAATAAAATTCTAGTTTGTTCTCATAACAAATGCATTGCCAACAGTCTTGAAGCTAACGCCGGACGTTGCGGGCGCTACATTTATGGCAGCGGGTAGCTCGGCACCTGAACTTGCGACGGTTATCATTGCTGTGTTTTTTGCAAAAGATGACATTGGAGTCTCTGGAGTAATAGGTAAGGTGTACTTTCATACCATCTATAAAGAGATATGAGGTGTTTTCATAACATGCATTGGAGGCAGCACCTGCACTACTGGGGGGGGGGGGGGGGGGGTGCATCTTGAGCATATAGATGGACCAAGAGGACAATCAAAAATCAGTTTCGAATTAGACCACCAACTTCGATGTATATTCAATGGGCTTTACATACACGAACATAATGGCCTAAGATATAGTATTTTACTACATACACGAGCGATCTCCGAAAAGTATCAATGTGGCAGGCCTCAATTTCGCAGTGCAGTGTCTTCCCAGCCTCCCTAAAGCATTAGAAGCACATTGTTTTCACAATCAAGATGGTAATTTGATTTTTGGAAAAAGAGACTCCCCATACCATACATAAGTTTCGCTAGATTGTAATGGGTTTAATTTTTAGGGAAACATCTCTGAACAATCGGATTTCAACTTATCATCTTAGGAAATTATGTTTTTATTTTTATAGTTGATTTATTTATGTTACAGCTGTAGTAAACACCTAGCAACTTTTCTTTAATAATTTATAAATTGTTTTGTGGTTTATAGATCACTACCTACATCCACTACACAACACAACACTACTCTTAGTGGATCATGACAAGGTCCAGAAAATTTACCATTAAACATTACCATTATTTACTTAGAAAATGAACCATTAAAAATTGGATAAGAAAAAAATTATTTCCCTCTCTCCCTCTTCAGTTGCAGAAAGTTGTTATTTTACTTTCCCACGAATTTCAAAATAATTTCATTGATGAAAGTTAATAAATCAAATCACCGTACAAGGCTGACTGACGATAATTTTTGGAAATTCTTTACATGTTTGTATCAGTGGAATTAATACAAACATCGAGGAATTAGTTTCCCAAATTCAAGCCTAAGTGTCTCATTCATTTCGGCGTCGCCATCTAACTTTCATAGTTTGTAACAATATTCCAAATATAATGATTTAATCATAATACTGTACCTGTTTTTTCACTTCATTTTGTTATTTTAATTAACTGTTTTACAATAAGATTTTCGTATTTAATGTCTTATGTCTATTGCCAAAATTATGAACAATACAAACTAATTCTTTTATTACGCGTGAATGAGTAAAGTTTAAGCTCTTATTCATATTACATACGACTCTGCAAACCAATATATTAGTAGAAAGTAAACAAAGGATCTGAATTATCATTCAATAACTCACTCGGTGATTAGCACAAGTGAGTTTGCTTAGCGGCAAATCAATCCCGGAGTCCAACGAACTACAGTTGTGCTATTTTTTACATCACAATACGAGAGGATCTTTACCATCTGACTTTTTTTAGCCGATTGCTTATCGAAAGAAAGAGGGAGTGCTATCGACCGTTTTCCGATGCTCGCTCGTCATAATGACGTTTTTTCGTGCAAACGGTACAAGGGAGAACGACCGCCTAATCGTATAGCGACTTAAGTGGCCTTAATCGATTCATGAAACCAAATCAATGAAAATCGCCAGCGCAAACAAAATTTTAAAAAGTCTACCGAGTTAGGTATGGCGCGAAGATGTCTTGAATTCGTAACATGACTACGTCTATCAATGAAACGTGTTTAATTAGGGGTTTAGATCATGTTGTAAGATTCAATACAGGTGGTTATCGTTGGGGATAACGATCGGAGTACAATTGTTAAGAGCTGAACAATCTTCCACTAAGTACCCTCTAAATTTGAGCGAGATTGGACCACTAGAACTTAACAAAATAATGTTTGATCTGCACTCTCCCTGCAAATTTCATAAAAATCATGAAAACAATAGAAAGTAAACTTGTTATAAGGACTAGGTTACCCAAGGACAGACACTAAGACACAAAACAAATTTCGTTGAGTGAATGTTCTAAACTGCTTGTAGAAATGTTGGTTTTGTCGGAGAAAAAAAATTTTCATTTTTCCCGTATGAATCATTCAAATGGTGAAACGAAGCTACCTTAAGGTAGACTCGGATAGAATAAACCTAAAATGACTCTTTCTACAAATTTTGTGTTTCGCGTTAGACACGTAAATTAAAAACGCTGCAAATGACTATACTAACGTCGACTACGACCATTTCTGTGTTTTTTAGACCTTCTTCGTAGATCAAGCTGAGCCCAATATACGTGATTATTTACAAATAACCGAATAGATTATAATCTATAGATTATAATAACGATTATAATCGTTAGTGAGCCACGAGAGGGCGGTTCCCAGGTCTAGAGGTTGCCTGGTTCTTAAAATGCTTCCTAGCGGTTCTTTTAACTGGAGGAGGAAACACCTAAGGGCAAGTTTCTTGTAATTTTTTATTAATACTTCGGAATCTGAGGTATCATGGTTCTGAAGGTAGGCAATTATCAAATTTAAGGTTTTCTGTACCCGATCATGAAATTTGAAGGGCGTTTCGCCGTCTGCTTGTCTTTGCCCTACCAACTCAATGACTAATGTAAGGTCATCTCGTCGGTCGGAGTAGGCGTTAAGCAAAGCTTCTTTAATCTCCTCGTAAGTATTTATCGAGGATGAGAAGATTTGTTCGGACGCAGGGGGGTGAATTTTACTTTTGATGGCGGAAATCAACATGTAATTTTGGAAATCGTCAGGGTCATCGTTATTGTAGAAACGGTCAGTTAGTTTTTTTGTTACACCTAGAAATACATGTAAAGTTTGGGGGGCTCCCGAGAACACGGGGATTAACTCGAGGTGTTCTTTCTTTAGGATAGGTTTATCGGAATGTTGTTGTTGTGGGCGGGGGTCATGAATTACCTGTCGAACCTGTCGGTGGTGTTTAGAAGCTAAAAAATATTTATAAACACCACCTTCAAGGTATGTTGATTAATTATTTAACTGTACTCTGTCTCTTTCTCTCTCTTCTAGTCATTACATTACCAAATCTGTTCTTTTCACTCAAGTACAAAATCAATAGTACCAAATCTGTCATTTTCAGTCAACAAGTCACATGTATACAAAATATCCTTTCTGCAATTATTTCCATATTAGTTATTTCTGTGTATGGTTCTTCCAGCCCTGATGAGGTTCTACAAATAGAACGAAACGTTGGCGTAAGAAATTGTAGTTTTTTATCAACCTGACTGACTCTCAAGATCCCCTACAAACTTTCTACATTTTATAAGCAGTCAAGAACTTGAGCACAGTATTTAAAAATGTTTCTCTGAATGTCGAGGTGCTGAAGGTGACGAGGGTTCCATCAGGTGTCTTCTGCGGGGTACTCGAGAAAAAGAGACTGGAGATAATAAAGCGGGCTCCGGGGTCGGGGCCGCGAGAACTGCTGAGACGTATCGCAACAGCAAGATAACAACTCGGCGATCGGGTCCGTCGGAAGGTGTGACGGATCGGTCGATCTTTACGAAGTCGTGTGAGCCTAGCTGTGGGTTTGTGTTGCAGATGAAATATAGGGTTTTTCTTTTGTTACTCACAGGAAGAAGTGCATCTCTGCGAGGAGTCGTCTGTCTGCTCGGCACTGCTTGGTTTGGTCCGTGTGAAGCTGTAGGTTGGACGTTTGCCTGTCGCCCTCGTCGATGTACTTTCGGCGATGGTCGGGTTTTGGAAACGTCCTCACTAGACTGCGCCAATTAGGGTTGAGAGCCAGAAAAATGCCTTTTTAAAAAAGGACTACTTTTATTTTTACAAGTATAAACGGACCTACAGTGGGGTATCCGAGCAAGCTCTTGACATCGACTGACTGCCAGGTGTGAGCGGGAGTCCCATTTATAACTTTTTTCGCTGACGCAGCAGCGAGTACAATTCTGCTGGTACATCGGTTTGTTTTGTACATAGCTTGTATGTAACTGTAATATCTTTAATATGCACTATTATCCATAACTGTTTTCTTCTTTCAGTAAGAGTAAAAATTAATATGAAGATTAACCTCATTTCTCCCCGTCTCAGTGACTAATTGTTGGACAGAAAATTTTTTATTAGGTAGTTTAAAGAATGTTTATTGACTTCCAGTAATTGATCTCGGATGCTTTGTTTGCAGGATCGGCAGTGTTCAACATAATGTTCGTGATAGGTATATGTGCCGTTTTTGGAGGGACTGTGTCTTACCTGAATTGGTGGCCAATGTGTAGAGATTCATTCTTCTACCTTCTTTCGATACTTATTATGCTCATGGTCATGTACGACAAGAAAATCACATGGTAAGTAACTAAGTAGTCTGTAAGGTATTTATCAATCGTTTTATTGATTGCTTGATTAATTGGTATTTTTCAATCAATTTATCCAATTCGTCCATATTAATTCCTGTAAAAAAAGGGAAGTACCTACCTAACATTTAATCCAATTGAATAAACGAAATGGAAGCGATTTTTGACATCCAGA
This sequence comes from Creontiades dilutus, assembly GCA_031894815.1. NCBI lineage: Eukaryota > Metazoa > Arthropoda > Insecta > Hemiptera > Miridae > Creontiades > Creontiades dilutus. The sequence continues at coordinate 239,425 of JAVIWC010008777.1, read as the reverse complement.
AACAAAAACTAATCTGCGCTCTTTACTAAAGTGTTTGGTTCTGGACAGGAGTACCAGAAATCAGATACTTAATAGGTATGTTATGTCTCCCAACAAATGGGTTGATGTAAATGACCTCCCTAGTTTATATTGAAACAAAATCTACCTACATATGTGATGTTACACGGAATGGTTGGAGAACGATTAGGTACGCTCCACGACCCATTGTTCCAATACGTACCAGATATTTTTAGGCACCATGGCCTGCTTCAGTTTTATTCACAATAAGTAAGACAACATTGCATGTATTTCAAATAAATTCTTAGGTAACTCGAGTAAAATAAGATATAATGTACTGCAATATTATTTTGATATGAACAATTTACTGACTCATTTATTGTTATTTCTAGGTTTTATTGTTTATTTTTCCAGGGGCGAGAGCTTATTTATGCTGATAATGTACGTGATCTACTGCCTAGTTCTGTCGAAAAATAAAGAATTCGAGGCATGGGCGCATACTTTGCCAATACCCTGCCAGGTCATGCACACAGAGCCTCCACCTCAGGTAGAACATCCATGTAATCTTTGTCTCTCAAGTAAATGTCTTTCAAGTAAATAACGGTAAAAGCTTGCTGATAAATTGTAGTTCATAGTCTGCCTTTCTGCGGTAAATCTTGTCAAGTCCAAAACTGTTTAAATTTATGGTCCAGTTTCGATGAAATTTTCAGAGTTAATGCGGGTGAGCTTGTGGATAGTTGGTTTGTTCTAGATAGGATGGTTGGGTATATAATTAAGGATAGTACTGCGCATGACTAAAATTATCGGATAGATGAAACGATCTTCAAACAGTTATCAAGCGGGTTAAAAGAGCTGTCACTTTCGAATTTGATTTCCGTCGAACCAATATTCTTGAGCGCATATGGTCAAGTGTGAATATCTTGTATTATCGATTACTCACGACCTATCGACCCAGTTTCGTCCAATTTTGGGGGTGTTGGTTTATTGTTAAGTTATATTATTGTGCTCTAAATCATTCCTCTCGAAATCAGTTGAGTAAAGCGAAGTTCTGCTACAAATGTTTTGATGAAATTCGCAGGCGTTTTCCGGTTAACTCCAAGTCGGTCTTCTATGTATCATAGGTAATGAAAGCCATTGGATCGTTTTTGGGGTATTTTGATACTCGAATCTGGACCCTTTGCATTCAAACACATGTAATACCGTTCTATTTTGTCGTCAATCATTTGACTCGTACATTATTGTTAAACTAATTCTATTCCTCAGACAGATTATTTTTATCTCACTTCATTAGACAAGTACAACTGGTGAGAGTAAAGCCTTAAACTAGTGGGGGGGGGGGGGGGGGGGCTGTGAGTGACATTCTTAAAGCGGGAAATCTATATACATTTCCCCCAAATTATTTTGTTATTGATGATTTATTTTGATTCTATTTAAACAATAGTAATAATCGTGGTTTTTGCAGGCAATGGCTCAACAAGTGTCTGCCACGGAGGGCCAGCACTTGGTATCCTACAAGAACGTCGAGGACGGCTATGGCGCGGCTCAAGGAATGGCCAACGGTGAAAATGGTGTCGTTGAAATGCAGGAGGCAATGACAGCTCCCAAACCAGAATATTACAAAGCTAGAGAACCAACAACTGTCCAGGTAATTAGCAGCGTTCCTCAACTTTCACTTTTCTATCTTCATTTCCAAAGCCCTGATGCCAGAAACAAGATTCCTCATTGTTCCTCTATCATCATAATATGACGTTAATTGGTGTCAAGACTTTACTTCTATCAAACTTGTGAGCCTCAACCTAGAACCTATACTCAGCTTAACTGTCTTGTTTCTTTCAATAACTGGAAACCAACTGAACTGAATTCAATCCAAATCCCTGAAAAACTTTTGTACCTAGACCTCATCGAATTGAAAGGTACAACAGGTAAAATCGTATTAACAGTGTAGAAAAGCATAACACCGAAAGAAATTTCTATTTGACTCAACGCTAAAGCAAAATAGCCCTATAATATCGAACATTCGTTCGCTGGGGTCCCGAAGCTGAAGTTATAGCCGCATCAAGGTTTGTAGAATACGATTTATCAGAGGTAGGTATAGAACAACATGGATAGTCCTTAAGTTTCCGAAATCTCTTGAAAAGAATCAATTATCGCTTCATAGGCATTCAGTTCATTGACAAACATTCACTTTATTTTGATATGGATCAGAGGCCACAATAATGCTCATGGAAATTAAAGTCGACACCCTTGCATATAGAGCAGGTCGACAGAACAATTATGACGACTGCAGCGTTCCGAGCACAGTACTTCATCCTTGGATAAAACATCGGATTCGTGAAAGGTGGCAAATATCGCTCAGCTCCAATGAAAAAGCACATTTTTACTAAATAATATGAGTTGATGCAGATAAAACTAGCTGTCCGAACATGATTCCAAATACACCAAGTCCCCAAACCCTTCTGCAGAGCCATATCCAGAATGAGGGGTTACCACGGAGTGAACAACGTCTACCTCCACCGAATTAATGTACAAGAAGATCTAAAGTGCATCCGTTGGAGGATCCAAGTTGTTCAGTCGAATGCCATTTATTTCAACCACAGAGAGACCTATAATTATAAAATCTAACATCATAGACTATCCAGTTAAATATATGTACCTATTAACGACGTAAAAATAGAAGTATGGCCTGCAGAAGAATATAATATAAAACCTACGTTCGTGTATAATAGTCCTTACAATTGACGTAACCAAATTTCGCCCTTGGACTCCACTTGGTGTCTAGCCGACCCGACCGCTTCCCTCGCACAGATGCAATGAACCAAAATATATCCAGAAAAGTGGTTTTACAAGGTTTTTATTGACCTTGGCAGCAGGGGGTAATATTGAAGTAATTTTGAATAAAGAATCGACTGAGATGATTCCCAGACCTGTCCGAGCTCATCTAACTAACAAAATTTCATTCTAAGGGCGATAATGATGAGGAATTCGAATTGAATTTTTAAATCCCAATTTTTTAATTTCCCCGTTTTGACGACTTAATGGTCGAAAGTAGTTGTGGTGGGGGGAGGGGGTTTATACAGGGTGTCCCAGGAGTTATGCACAATCCGACTCCTACGTGTTCTACAACTCATTTCCGAACAAAAATGTCTCCAAGCCATTTTTTGCCAGAGGCCACGTTTCCGAGTTATTCGCGATTTAAGATTTTTTTCGTGATTTCGATCTTATGTCATTGAAACTGTCATAACTCCCTAAATTTTGGAGATAACACAAATTTGATGACACCGTTGAAAAGAACGTTGAATTTTCTGTCCATTTGATGTCAGAAAACATTTTTTTAACTGCAGTAAAGATGTGCGATTGCTGCGCGAAATGGCAGTTTTGTCAAAATCTTGAAATCGCCTGTTTTTCATCTCGCCTAGAAACCCCATTAATGCTTGACGTAGAACTGTGCAGGCCTGGTAAAACGTGCGCCTCATACTATCCGACGTGTTCCCAAGGGTGTGAGTTGTACACAGGAGGAGTGTGACTCCCTTGCTGCTTCAGAAGCATTACCATTAGCAAAACCGTACACAAAAATCATGTGAACATACTCGTTGTATAGCTACTCAACTGGAAGCAACTCATCGGAAATGAGTTGTAGAACACGTAGGAGTCGGATTGTGTATAACTCCTGCGACACGCAGTGTAACTAAAAAAGACCTAAAGTTTGAAAATTGGGAAAGCTACGGAGGAGGCATTGTCTTGGTCAGGGGCAAGGATATGCAATGACCCGCACGACCCCCCGGTCTTAAAGGAGGGGTTGCTTTGTGCGCCGTGTATTATCAACCCCAATCTGATTTGGCCGTAGCATTGGATGTTGAAATGTTGATAATTTGTTGTATCTGACCAAATTCCATTTTAGTAGAATGTTTGTTGACTCGAACTTGTTATCCAGTTGTAGGTAAGATATTGGGGTTTAAATCGAGTTCATATAAAGAAATTGAGTTTAAACAAGATTGTTAAGATTTCAACCAAAAATAAATATTTAAAAATGAAAATGAATTGAACAGCGTCTATGGCATTCCTAAGCTGTCCAGCCAAAGTCCATTCGATTCAGCGGAAAAAGTTACGTGTATCCCGCCAACCTCAAATTCTCAGAAAACCAACCTCAATTTTAACAGAAAACACACGTTTTTCTGCAGTTAAACACCATTTCCTTAACTAAAAATATTTTTAAAAACCAAAACGACTACACCGTTGGAAAGCTGACATTTCGGCGCACGTCTTACCATGCCTGCACAGTTCTACATCAAGCATTAATGGGATTTCTAGGCGAGCTGAAAAAAAGGTGATTTCAAGATTTTGAAAAAACTGCCATTTCGCGCAGCAATCGCACATCTTCAATGCAATTAAAAAAATATTTTCTGACATCAAATTGATAGACAATTTCTTTCCAACGGTGTCATCAAATATGTGCTCTCTCCAAAATTGAGGGAGTTATGACAGTTTCAATGACATGAGATCGAAAACACGAAAAAAATCTTAAATCGTGAATAACTCGGAAACCTGGCCTCTGGCAAAAAATGGCTATGAGGCATTTTTGTTCGGAAATGAGTTGTAGAACACGTAGGAGTCGGATTGTGCATAACTCCTAGGACACCCTGTTTGTCACACCCTTGTGAAATAATTGCAACCGGTTTTTTTTTTTTTTTTACTTATTTTTTTTTATATTTTTTATTTATTTATTTTTTTTTTTTTTTTTTAAATGATGAAAAGGAGTACAATCCAGTTCTTACCGACCCGACAGCCCCCCCCCCCCCCTCCCCGTTCAACAATCCTTTAACTAACCTTCGAGTTGGCTCCTTCCGCCTTTTGTTATCCCGGCATCACCACTTTCCCTTCCGCCCGAGGGGGGTCATTCGTGTACCTGCCAACCCCCCCCCCCCTTCTCTGAGCTAGAATCCCATATTTGTAGGTTGAATAGGCAATTTTTCATCTTCGGAAAATACTTAAATGTGTAGAATTAATCATTTAAATGATCTGGCTGTAGAACCATAGAGGTCTACTGTCCCGTTTCAGTACCTACTGAAATGTTTCAGTTAGTACGCTTTAGACTTTTCGTTTATTATTCAATAATGAACCATTGTGATCGCTCTTGAAAAAACAAAAAATTCTAACCCCCCCTGAAAATTTCATGGTTTACGTTTCAAAGGGTGTAGAATCCAAATCTGCAATAAAAAAATTTCCGTCCGTCCGCCGTAGGTACGCATGATTTTTCCCAAACGGCTGGAGCAAAAAATCTTAAATTTTCAGGAAAAATCCATGTTGGTCCGACAATGCCCCAATTCTTTAGCCAGCTCTCTCACTTAATTTAAAGTGCCCTTTAAGGGTTGTCAAAGTTTTGTAAAACCCCTAAAAACCTCAAAAAAAGTCAAGGCGGCCAATTAGGACTTTTTTTTAGAACTCTCCATGAGGAATCGAATGAGCCCCTCCCCAGGTCCGTAGCTCAAACCATTCCCGATGTATGGCCCGATTTATGGTGCATTTGCATCCACATTCACTACATCACTAGGTTACTGCGATAAAAACAACAGCGTTTTTTTGTTTTGATCGCAGCAACCTAGTGATGTAGTGAATGTGGAAACTGGAGTGAACTCCTAAAAGGGTTTATAGCCGATACACGGGTTGAAGCATTCTGATATGCATGCTTCGTCTTCGAAATGCGAATTTTTCAAATAGAATATTTTTTCATTGTAATTGAAAAAAAACGTTGCAAATTCTTTCACTGGGGTTTATTATTCAATTTCAATCATTTGGCTTGCATTCATGATTTGAATTTCTATTAAGCTTTGGAGTGTGCGTGTTTCACAGGTGATAGAACGATTATTGAATTTCAGGAGACATGCATAAAGCACGTAAATCGGTTCTCAACCAAAACACCTATTTGGATTGTTCAGTTGATCATATTTGTGTGCCTCCTGAAATTCAATAATCGCTCTATCACTTCGAAACACGCACACTCCAAAGCTTAGTAGAAATTCAAATCATGAATGCAACCCAGATGAATGAAATTGTATAATAAACCCCAGTGAAAGAATTTGCAGCGTTTTTCAATATAACGACGGGTATTTGCAGCTAATTTTCCGAGTTTGTACGATTTATTGCTCAACATATGCTGCCCATTTATCATTCATGGGCAGCATATGATTTATCATTCGTTCTGGAATTAGAAAAATTTACTAAGATTACTTTGCCTAAGCTTTGCCCTATAGCTCTGATCAATTTGCGAAGGTGTCGCCGTTGCTCCGACCTGAAACCGATGACATCCTCACCATTCTGCAGTGGAGGTTGTGCTATCCTATACACTACACAGCCCAAGCCACGATGCCTGACTGCCGACTGGAGAAGTACTCAAACTGGTATCCCTTCACCTTCTTCATATCTATGGTGTGGATTTCTTTCTATTCCTATATCATGGTCTGGATGATCACTATAGTCGGTAAGTACGGTGCCTCAAAGGTGTGATTAATGCGCTCTCTAATTAATTTCATAACGTATGCTGGGGATGCTCTCATGTGGAAGACAACAAACTACATGGTAGAATGCAGTTCTGGCAATTTAATTTTCTTCTCATTCCTGGAATTGTTTACTCTTTACGAGCAATTGTGATAGGTACACACCTAAATGCTCTTTTTTGTAGTTAAGCATTCAAAAGAAACGGTAGTACGAGTGTCAGCACCCAAACATTTCACCAGAAAGGTGAAAGTAGTTTGAATAAGTCAAAATTTATTCAATTTGCTTCAAGGTTTAAAACACATAGATAAATTATTTACGTAGAAGAGTTATCTAACACAGAAATACTTAACAGATTTTCAAAGTGTGCGTAAAAAATCGAAAGCTCCAGATCTTTGTTTAGCTTTGCTCAACAAAACTTCTTGATCATTTCCATCGTTAATTTCATGATCGAGCTCACTTTTACTTAATTGGGAGAATATTGGTAACAACTTAGAGATTATGTCAGTGATGATGAATGATAACAATCTCGCCAAAACAGGAAGTACCTTGGGAATTCCGGATACTGTGATGGGCTTGACATTTGTGGCTGCTGGCGTCAGTGTTCCAGATGCCCTTTCAAGTTTGGCAGTAGTGAAGGAAGGTGCGTACAAGCGCTTTAAATATGCAATCAAGATAAAATGTAAATCCATTTAAATAACGATTACCTTAATTATTTTCAACATGCATACTAAGTAGGTAATTAATTTATGACAGGTTACGGAGACATGGCAGTATCCAATGCAGTTGGGAGTAACGTCTTCGATATCCTAGTATGTCTCGGTCTTCCCTGGTTCATGAAAACAGCCATCATCAAACCTGGTTCTTACGTAAAGGTTTTCAGCAAAGGTAAATATATGAACTTGGTCCGAGTACATGTTAGGATTAATTTGAATTCAGACTAATACTGTTTCATGAGTATAGGTGATTTAAAACTAAAATTATTTTATTATCGAAAAAAAAACAATAATTTAGCAGGTACAATAAAAAACAACAAATATATACATAATATGTATATATATTTCTTCCATCCATAGATAAGATCCCTCTCATCTGGAAACAGTTTATAGATATCTTCTTGATATGGACGCATGGGGAAGATGAGTTGGTAATGTTTTTGGAAGCACTGAATTCATCATTTTCTGTGAAGTTTACGTGGTCATTCTCTAGGTCACTATCAATTAGAGGCCACCGAATTTGCAATGGAAGGGAGAACCTGGAGGGGTATCTGTCTGGGTTAGAGGACAAATTGATGGAACGAGGAAACCCACAAAAGTTTCTTAAAAATAGAATTGTTCCATCACATGTTAAATACCAACAAATTCCACGAACACCAACAGACAGACCTTCACTGATCACCACATTCTTTTTCGGTGCCCAAAAAATCAACGCTATACTTCGTGATCTTCAATCAGTACTGGATTCAAGTCCACAGACGCGGGATATTTTCCGTGAAACCCCGAGAGTGAGCTACCGCCAAGGAAAAACGATTGGGAGCTTGCTATCCCATCGCCATCCCCAATCTCAGCCATGCCACCGGGGTTTGCATCCATGTGGGCGACCAAGGTGCAAGTTGTGCAAATTGGTAATTGAGGAGCCCAACTTCACCTCTCCGAACACTTCAAGTACAAGTGTAACGGATCCGCGGAATGCCAGTCAAAGAACTGCGAATACCAACTGATCTGCCGGAAATGTGAAGACAGTTCTGCTTTTTATGTGGGGAAAGCTGCAACCCTCAACCTGAGGATTAACAATCACAGCGCCTCAGTGACTCAAGAGAGAGCACTCCCTGTCGATGAGCACGCACCCTCGCATAATTCAACATTTGACGAATGCTTCGGGGTGAAAGTGCTGCACAAGATGCCAGAGTCATCAAATGATCGCCAGCTGCAGCAATCAGAAAGGGCTCATAGGTGGGTTCTGGGGGATAATAGACCCCCTGGCCTCAATTTAAACGATTAAAAAATTTGGTCATCATAAATTATTTGTTCCGGCCTTGGATACCAAATTGAAGCACCGCGACCAGGACTCCCAAAATCATTTCTTCTACAATTTTTCAGTGATCAAGATTTTTTCGAAATATTAGAGAACTTTTACCTCATTCTATATATTTGTCATTCTGACAAATTTTGTCGTCGCTACCCAGGCTACAATTCTAAATCAATTTTTGTGAGTCTTGTATCGTTCGACACCAATTTTTGTCTACTTTTACAACAAACCTGGGAAATTTTGCTTCAACTGACAGGAGGATGGATGGAGGGGGTAACAGGCTATCCTGCCAATCGATGCTCAAACGAGGATACTCGACCGATTCATGTCATTCTTAGTTCGTCCAATTTGGTTTAATATTCAAACATATTTCAGAACTTTCAATTTTCGTTATGAAAGGGGGTGAAAGGGCGGTTTTTTTGTTAAACCCCATTTTGTCTACTCCTGGTATGTTGCAAAATACATGAAAAATTTCAAATTCCCTGTCGATAGGGGAAGGGGGGCAAAAATACAATAAATTCAATAGCTGCTTATACTGCCTTATATTTTCTTGCTTCTTTTGTTCGATCAATAATTTTGGTGTGATTTTGGAACATTTGGAAGCTTCAAATTTAATCAAGGATGGAGTTAGTAGAGGGGTTAATAGTAATAAATAGTTAAACCTCCTCAATTTTCTTTCTTTTTTTCGATCCCGATCGCCTAGCAAACCTCTCTGGAAAATTCTGATTTTTCTGTCAGGAAGGAGGATGGAAGGAATAATGGCCGATCTCAACAAATCTTCGACAATCTTCAGCCATTTTTTTTGTTTTTAAAAATATTTACAAGTATTTATATCTATGTTTGTAAGAGTGATCTATGAAAACCAGACATAAGGACGTCCCTGTAATGCATGCATCTGTTACCAATGTATTCTCTGCATTCTTCTATCTACGCACAGTTACTTTTTATTTGTTGATCCGTCAATCTTTTAATAATTTATTCGTCAAAGTAGTAAATGCGTTACCTAGTGGGCGAAGACTTATTAAATAACATAAATAATTATAAATATAACTATTATGTTATATTTATAATTTAACTTTATAAATAATTTGTCCGCACTGTGGTTTTTTATAATGGTTTTTTTTTCTTTTTCTCTCTCAAAAAGAAAAAAATTGTTTTTTTAGTATCTTCCTTTATTTTACTTTTGTTAACATCAGGAAAAAGTGTCACAATAAATATTCAGACTGTTTAGCAGTAACTGCTAAATGAAACTGAATAACTGTTATTCAATTTATTCAACCATCAATTATTGCTATGTGCAGGATTAACATATTCGACCCTCACTCTTCTATCAACGGTAGTTTTCCTGATTGTGATCACTCACATGAACGGCTGGAAGATGGATCGCAAATATGGCATCACCCTCATGCTTTGGTACGTCTTTTTCATCTGTTTCGCCTCCCTATATGAGCTCAATGTCTTCGGAAATATGAACCCCCCTGAATGCTCTTCCGAATACTGAACACTCCGCAATCCCAACGGTACTTTTCCAATGTAATAAATCATTGGTCATCGATGTCGCTAAACTGTTTATATAGAGTTAATGTGAAGTATAAAGATAAGATTTTTGCAGTCGTAGCCATTGCATTGGTTTACTGTAATTTGAGACAGGATACTGGTTGCAATCATTCAAACAGTAGACATCTCGCTTCAAGAAAGTTGAAACAAAAAAAATAAAAATTGAAAAAAATCACAATATGACGTGAAACTGAGAAAAAAATTGTGGCTACTAAATTGTATATACGATAGCTTTAGTATTAAAAGTGGTTGAGACCTAATCGCTATAACCAACGATGATAATAATTATGGTGGGGAAAAGTGTTAAGTTTTATTTTGAGAGCATTATGTTCCATTTTATTTGATTGCAGAGTGTAGGTTTATAATTATCCTTTTATCTCAAGGGTAGAATGTTATTACGATGAGAAATACCAGTAACATGATCACTGTAATGATTTGGTTACAAAGTCAACTTTCCTACTCCTAAAAAACTGTTGGATCTTCAGAACTGTAAACATTTAAAATATTTTTTGAAATAAATTATTTGCCCTTTGGTTGCTTCACAAATATACAATATGTACTGTTTTTATAAAAGCTTAAAGTGAAGATTTTAGAAAGAGCGTTAAACGTACGGCCGAAATAGTAAGTATCTTATCTGAGAAGTACAGCCTCACTACGTCTTCCAAACCACACCACCATGAATATGCCTGTAGCTGTATATTTGTCGACAAAAGTGCCAAATTTATTAAGCCCTTACACCCATCATGAAAAGGAAGATCGGAAAATTTTTAAATCGTTGAGATTGGCCAACGAATTTGCTCATATGAAATCTCCACTCTAAACATAAAGTTCAACTTCGAAAAGGTATCTCTAGTAATTATGAATCAATATGAGATAAGTACGAGATGTGGCTATTTATTAAAATCTGTCAAAGTCAAATATTTGTTGTTGGCGATTACTTAACTAGAAATTCAGAACTACAGAAAATATAATTTACGGACAAATTACACCTCCGAGTTTTCAGCAAAGAATCATTTATTAATCAAAACATGTGATCAATTGGAACAAAATCCATATGATAAATGTTGATGAATATTGGAGGCGTCTTCAAGACCAATCGATAACATTTGTATTTTTATTTCAAGCCCATTCACTTTTTTCAACTTCAATGTACATCCCTTCTCGAACCAACGATCTAGACGAATCATCTGTTGTTCAAATGGACGTCTCCTACTGCCAACTACTTCAGAATACGTGCTACTTCATTTCTCACAGCGTCAGCGATCTTGTTCCATTTAGTGCAGTATTGACATAAAGACACTGCTTTTGGAGCCTGCGCAGTTCAGTGATAGCGATAGCCTCGTCAAGTGTTAGCCACACCTCGTAAGGGTTCTTATATTAACCGATGAATTCAGTTAACAATCTGGTCTTACGGTAATTTTTTTGAAGAAAATGATGTATATTTGTAATATACGGGAACAATGAATAAAAGTTGTAAGGAACCCTGATAAGCAGGAATAGGTACATGGATATGTTTTTTGGGTCGAAATCATTCTTTGATTTATTCGAAATCATCACACCTAATAGAATCTATATGTAGTGAAATTATGTAGTTATCACAATGACTTAAATCAACAGTACTGTACCCAATAGCTACTCGGGAACTCTTCCATAACTAATTATTTTTCATTGTGTACCTATTATGAAAAAGTCAAACTTCCTTTGATTGACAAAGAATTTGAAACATTTTTCAATATGTAATCTCCTCACTTCTGAAACCACATATGTAGATCTATAAGGTATATAACTTGAAAATCTCTACATTTATTGTAACACCCCGGAAACAAAACACGTGTTCATTACGTTTAGACTAATCGCCAACTCACCAAGTTCCTAATTTTCCAAATATATGTTTCACTAACATAATATGTATGTTTCACTAACATATTATGTTCACTACTTCAACAATTGTTGTGAAAGGAAAACAATGATTTTTCCGCAAAGGCCAATTATCGCAGCTAAACCAAAGTAACAACAATTACGTTATTTTTGGCAGCCCAAAAAATATATCCATACTTACAGTAAATGTTACGAATCTGACATGAATTTTTTTATGTAGTAGGTACTAGTATAGATCATGTATAAACTTCGTTGGAAAAAGTCTTTAAAAGATAATTATAATTGTTGATAATATAGATATTATTTACGTGAGCACTGTAGTGTTAAAGAGCACATTAGACTTGCACAAAAGATGATTATAAAGAAGAAAAAGACTTGTGAGTTGAGCGTCAATGAATGGATAAATTAATATTGTCATCGCAAAATTCTAGTGAGAGTTCATATCGAAATTTATTGTTGAAGTAGATCAGAGGTATGATGTATGTTAAACTGATTATAAAAAAAGCTATAAGTACAAAGCTGTTTTTACATTACACGCAAGTTACCAAATTTCGCTTGTGTATTGATAAAACATAGCTGCCAACAAATAGTTACATCAAAATGAGTATTGATTGAAAAGCAAACAAAAATAAATTTAAAAAAATAATAATTTGTTAATGCGAATTTGAATAAATTGAAGGTAAGTGTATATAAATGTGTATTCAATATACGGTAAAGATCGTTCTTGAATACTACCCACTATTTGTTATAACATTGGACTGTGTAAAATGTCGGTGGATATTGTGAACTTGTCCTGTCCTGTCCTCTGTAATCAAAACATACCTATGATACCAATACTATTGCCGATGTAGTAACTATTATCAAACAACAATCGCGAAACTAACCAGTTACCGTCCGTGTGAGCCATGGAAGAAAATAGGTCTAACGTGTAACTGGAAAAAGTCACTTGTATTAGCAAAACAAAAACCTCAGATCATTGGTTTAACACATGGAATGGTAGATACTTGGAAAAAATTACTGGGGGAACTGTGCGACTTGTGCAGAGCAGTAAAAAAGAAATCCCAAAAGTTGGATAAATTTTCAACTATAATTTTTTATAAATACCAACCATTTTGCGTGAACATTGCGTCAAGTGTATCCCTATGAGGGAGATGAAACTACCCCAATAAGGGAGGGTACCATCATTTAAAGAAAGAGCCCAAAAGAGCACTGGAGATGAAACCACGAAGCACACCTGCTGAAATGCCAACTCCCTAGCCCAAGCACGGTTGGTCACTAATTGTTTTTCACTGATTTATTTCTAGGGTGTTCTGAAACGGATTTCTATGTGGTTCTTTATTCTCATTGTTGTGTGTTGTTCATCCCACGTTCATCAAGAATAGCTGTTCTACTTATTTATATGTAGTATCTTTTTGATTATTCACATTATTGATTACAATTTTTTTTTTTTTTTTTTTTTTGTGAGAGAGAGAAAAAACATGATTGATTACAATATTTAATTAGAAACTAACTTGTTAAACCATTAGGTTACCCAGTATTACTGTTAAAAACATTGTCAATACTCAAAGGAAAATTCAGATCAGTCGCTGATATTCGTATATAACTACGAGCACTTATTCAATGCAGGACATCTATTTAAGAAAGACCTTAAGCACCGAAACCCGATGTTTAAAAGCAGAAAAGAAGTACCTACAACTGAATTGTGTAAAACTAGGAAACCTAATCTATCCTGCTTAATCCCTGACAATTTCATTACATTTTAGTAAAAATTTAGAAAAGTAAGAATAGTGTGAAGTCTAGCCTAAGATTTGAAGTAAACATTGTACATTCTCTCTACCGGAGGTAGAAGCTTTGTATTCTTGCAGACAATGAAACGATATGGCTGTCATCCAAAATCGAAATGTCGGGTTAATGTCTCTGTGTTTTTGGGCCATCTCCACAAAATCAATACCGGCGAATTACAATCCGATTTATTTTTTATAATATGGGTTTTGAGGATCATCTTTAGATCTCATCTTCTCCAGACTCATTAGGAACATCAGTGGATTACCCTGTAATGACTAGGTATGTCTTTTGTAAATGTAGTGGCGGAGTTTGCTGAACATTAGCCCAGAGTGTCAAATAAATTGGTTCTACTGCGGCATCTGCCTAGGAGCAATGGTATTCAAGTAAATTTTAAAAAAAACCTCAAAATTAACAATCTTCAAAATTAAATTTAAAAAAACCTCCAAATTAACAATCTTCAAATTCAGTAGCTACTTATGAATTTTATCCTGATGGGATCAACTACTGTCTCTGTCTATTCACAGATGAATTCCTTGTCATAGGGCAACCGCTAAAGCATTTTAGCGTATTTTAATAAAATTAGGAATGAAAGGGGCAGGTACATCGGTCGTCGTACCATTAATATATACTATGATTGGACAGGATGCTATATTTTATTTTATGGCCTATTTTCAACAATTTCTGATCCCATTTTGGTTTATTATTCAATAATAAACCATTGTAATCGCTCTTGAAAAAAGAATTTCTAATTCAAAGGGTGTAGAATCCAAATCTGCAATAGCAATTTTTCCGTCTGTCCGCCGTACGCACGTTTTTTCCCAAACGGCTGGAGCAAAAAATCTGAAATTTTCAGGGAAAATCCATATTGGTCCGACAACGCCCCAATTCTTTAGCCAGCTCTCTCACTTAATTTAAAGTGCCCTTTAAGGGTTGTCAAAGTTTTGTAAAATCTCAAAAAAAAATCAAGGCGGCCTAAATGTGGACTCTTTTGACTTCTTTTGAAGAACTTTCCATGAGGAATCAAATGAGCCCCTCCCCAGGTCTGTAGCTCAAACCATTCCCGATATATATCATGATCTTAAGCTGCCAACATCCGTCTTCGCATTGCTAAGTGAATAAATAAACAAAGCAAACAAACCCGCAGTGCAAGGGTTTCGTGCGGAACTCTCAACCACAGGTCCTCGAGTTCGGCAGGAAAATTGTTGCCCCATATGAATATGGTATACACACATGGGCACAAGAGAAACGTTTTGCCCCGAAGACACACCTGGGCCCAAGACAAAACCAAACTCTGTATGTATATATTTGAGATCCTTGGAAAAAACGCTGCAAATTCTTTCACTGGGGTTTTTTATTCAATTTTAATCATTTGGCTTGCATTCATGATTCGAATATCTACTAAGCTTCGGAGTGTGCGTGTTTCACAGGTGATAGAGCGATTTTTGAATATCAGGAGATATGCATAGAGCACGTAAATCGGTTCTCAACCAAAATACCTATTTGGATTGATCAGTTGATCATATTTGTGTACCTCCTGAAATTCGATTATCGCTCTATCACCTGTGAATCACGCACACTCCAAAGCTTAGTAGATATTCGAATCATGAATGGAAGCCAAATGAATAAAATTGAATAATAAACCCCAGTGAAAGAATTTTTCTTTGAAGGATCCCCCCATGTCAATGTTACTTTTTATTAAAACCCTACCATTCAACTTGGTCAATATTTCTTCAATTTTGACGATCTTCGATTTTTTTACCATTACACTATCGAAAATACCACAAGTTTATCACACCTAGGTATGTGGGTACCTAACTATTGATAAAACCAGAAATCAATATGTCGAAACAAGTTTATCGTGAATTATACCTATCCATCACAAAAAATCCTACATTTCTCAAAATACAAAATGAAGTAATAAATTGTGAAAAAAAATTACAAAAATGAAATTTTGTAAACAACTACGAAAATTAAATAATAAATTATTAAATAAAAACGGAGTAAGATAAATTATTAAAGATAAATTAAATTATTACTACGAAATTAATTAAAAACCGTCGAATTCAAATTAATGGTTTTTGTTGGGATCTAGTGCGTGTCACCATTACGTCTAGTGACAATGCTCTGTAAGAACTACACAGACTGTTAACATCCGGCGAACGATGGTATGTTTTAAAGGAGAAGGGCGGGGAGCGCACAATGAAGTCGTACGAGGAAGCTTAAAGTCATTACACAACGATTTATTATTTCCTAGTGGCAATTGGAATGGTTGGCATGTCAAACAAAAATTTAGGAGGCACACAAATATGATCAACTGATCAATCCAAATAGGTATTTTGGTTGAGAACCGATTTACGTGCTCTATGCATGTGTTTCACAGGTGATAGAGTGATTATTGAATTTCAGGAGGCACACAAATATGATCAACTGAACAATCCAAATAGGTGTTTTAGTTGAGAACCGATTTACGTGCTTTATGCATGTCTCCTGAAATTCAATAATCGTTCTATCACCTGTGAAACACGCACACTCCAAAGCTTAATAGAAATTCAAATCATGAATGCAAGCCAAATGAATGAAATTGTATAATAAACCCCAGTGAAAGAATTTGCAACGTTTTTTTCAAGAGCGATTACAATGGAACAATATTCTATTTGAAAATCTTAAATTTCGTAAGACGGAGCAAGCATATCAGAATGCTTCAACCCGTAAATCGGCTATAAACCCTTTTAGGAGTTCACTCCAGTATCCACATTCACTACATCACTAGGTTACTGCGATCAAAACAAAAAAACGCTGTTGTTTTTATCGCAGTAACCTAGTGATGTAGTGAATGTGGATGCAAATGCACCATAAATGGGCCTTACATCGGGAATGGTTTGAGCTATGGACCTGGGGAGGGGCTCATTCGATTCCTCATGGAGAGTTCTTAAAAAAAAGTTCTAATTGGGCGCCTTTACTTTTTTTGAGGTTTTTAGGGATTTTACAAAACATTGACAACCCTTAAAGGGCACTTTAAATTAAGTGAGAGAGCTGGCTAAAGAATTGGGACGTCGTCGGACCAATATGGATTTTTCCTGAAAATTTTAGATTTTTTGCTCCAGCCGTTTGGGAAAAAACGTGCGTACGGCGTACGGCGGACAGACGGAAAAATTGTTATTGCAGACTTGGATTCTACACCCTTTGAAACGTAAACCGTGAAATTTTCAGGGGGGGTTAGAATTTTTTTTTCAAGAGCGATTACAATGGTTCATTATTGAATAATATACAGTATATTTAATATTCATATAGGGGCGCAAGTTCCATCCTTAGTGTTACGATATGAAATGAAATACTTATCTCAAATTCGGAGGATAAAGGGAATATTGTAACCCAATGTTCCTGGAAACCACCAGGCAATGGTTCCGAGTGTTCCAGTACCCCTTTCAACAATTATCCTCCTCTATCTCATAGATGGAGTCCGGAATGAGATTGCTTTTCTGAACCTCCTTCAACAGGATTTGTATTGATTTTTGCTTAGCATTTAGGATTTTGCTTCCTGTGCTTGAGACTGTATCAACTGCTGATAGATCATTTATGGTTGGAGAGCTTACAGAAAACAAGGGGCTGGAGCACCACCCCAAATTTGCATTCGTTTCGGTAAGTTTGCTGACATTTTACAAAGAGTAAGCATGTACAAAATAGGTAAAGAGTGTGAGCTTAAAATATATTCCAAGTACCAAGAGTCTCCAGTCCTGGGCGCCCATTTTTGCTTGTGATTTGTCAGAATCGTGGCTGACATTATTGCTCGTCCTTTAGGCAGAGGGTGTCAACTATCGTGAACTAGTTGGTGCTTTATGGTAGGCTTTAAAACGTAAATAGTGAACTTGATATTGGTTAACGTTATTCATACATCAAGAAACATTGACACTTAGCCTGAATATGTACAAGTAAAAATAATTTCTGATCAAAAATTGAGAGTTTAGAACATTCAACCACCTGTTCTATGGGTACAAACCAATCAAATGATGTGCATACCAGAAAAATCGATCTTCCTATTTATAAACTTTTTTCCAAAACACTGGCACTAGAGTTCTCCGGGAAACAACCGTTTGCACTAGTATCATAATTTGATACTATATTACAGGAAATGAAGGTGTCATTATTGATTCCATTGAAGTATTCTTTGTTGTAGGAAACATTAATCCCCGAATTTGATTAGGTGCTTATTTTCCTTTACAAATATCGCTAACGTTACAAGAAATATCGAGGAGGCTGTGAGAGAAGCGGATGCTTCGTGAATGGTCACAGATCTTGAAGAGCATTCAAGCACAAGTGAACTGTGATAAACTAAAAATTTAGCCCTCTTAGCTAAGCAACCAAAGGTTGGCGAGCCAATTGGATCCAGATGGCGATTAGAGAGGGTCGGTGTTCATTGTTGGGTATTCAAGATGCAAATAAGATGTTCAGTACATGAACATGAGCATATCTTGAGTAACATAATTCAAACCATAATTGAAAAGTGTTTTTGGGTCAATGTTGGTGGATTACAGTTATAAACATAAGATCCAACTATGCTTGGTTGAATGTTACATTAATGTATATTATGTACCTATTTTATGTACGTAAGTATTTTTGCAGGGAAATGAAGGATGAAGTATAATTTAATCGAGAAATATTGAAGTAATGATTATTTTTTGAAAAACGAGGCGTGGAATATAGGTATCCTGTGCACTCAAAAGGCTATGTGTGAGGTTTTGAGATAGGATTGATAACGATCACGACCTCTCCTTCAGTGAGTGAAATTCATAGAACCGTTTTTTGCAGTGTCGCACCCAATAAATTTTGTCATTACAAGGGGTGGAACTCAAGGAATATACAATCCATTAAAACTAAGAAACTGTAGAAATGAAGATCATTTTTCATTCAAAAGACATGGACAAAAAGAATCTCACCGTCTGAAATATGACTCGAGAAGATGTACAAAGAAAAATACATTACCTATGTTTTGACCAACCAATAATGAACAAGAGCTGTCACTGCTGAAAAAAAAAACCATTAGTTTTGCGATGAAAGTCATAGTCACCTTTGTTTTAGAAAAAAAGTACCTTGATGTATTTCTCTTAATTCCCTTATACATAATGCCCCAACCGATCCAGGCCGAATGCATTTACTGTATGACTTTGATATGTACCTACTTGGAAATTCGTAAATGAGTAGAATCTGTTTATTTTTAAATTATAACGAATAGCGCATTTTCGTTGAACTTGAATTTATTTTTGCTGTTTATTGCAGAGATTTTTTAGAAACCTGTAAGTGCCATTTGAAGATTTTATCTGTACAGGTTATTAATATGTGCTCGGGTTCAAATAATATAATGCATAGCGAAATTTCAAATAAAGAGTCGACATTAACTATGGAAATAGGGCATCATTGGTCCTTTTTGTTGATCTATTACCCAATTTTTAAATTGAAAAAATACCTGAACTAAACTATATATAGTTCTACCTATATATAGGTATTGGACAGAGTTGGATATCTATGAAAGAGTTGTCTTCATACCACCAATTACATCCTTCAAGGCTTCACTAGTGTTCTATAGTGTTCACTAGTGTTCTTCACTAGTATTCTACCTTCACTAGTGTTCATATTCATACCAAGCTAGTTATTATTATCATTTATTTAATTTTATTTATTAATTTTTTTCAAGGATTCAGCTGCTCCAATCTTTTCTCCCAAACTAAAGAACCAAGTTATGAAATTAGAACAAAAAATAACTAATAACCCAAGGATGACCGTGAATTATCGGTATTACTTTCCATTAAACGCATTGTCAAGGGCTGAAATAGTAGAATATTGGGATTCTGAAACTTGAGATTTTTCATTAAAAATTGAGTTCTCACAATGGCTCAAACATCTGAAAACCAATTTTCCACATTTTTCATAATCAGAATCTTTTGTTACGCTTTGTGAAGCGATCAAAACGAAAAGTTTGATATTTCTTCGAAGGAGAGGATTTTGGTTTATTATTCTCTGTAAAAAAATCGAACAATCGTCTTTTAACATTTAATCCAGGAGGCTCGAACGTATTCATCACGTAGCGATGTGCTTTTTCAGATTGGTGAATAAGGTGTTTGGTCTCATTAGGTTTCATTTTCCTGAAACACTCATTGAATGATGCGTCATTAGTCATGGCATTCCTGCTCACTGGAAGATCTTTATCTGATCTGACCACGGTTGACCTATAGTTGTTGACCAGCAAATTAAGCTGAGTTTCCAACAGAAAATTTTGTTCAATACAGTTGTTGTCCAATACAGTTGATATAGGTAGGACCTTTGAAATTGGATTTTCCAGCAGATGGCAAATTCTAGCACACTTAACAACTATTGGTTTACAAAACCTTCAGTTTCCAGCTGAAGTAGCTCAAAAGACTATCAATTTGACACGTTCTTTAAACACCTATTTTGATCTGGATGGGGTTTTGAGGTGCAAGGGCTGGTATAACAACGATGTATTACCTTTTGAGCACCGACATCCTATACCCTTCCCCAAAGAAATCAGAGGGTCATAAAAAGGATTCACTCAGATGTACATTATCATGTAGGAGTGTCCACACACTAAAACTGTTGTGCCATTGCTATTTGATATCTCAAGGAAGACTGGTGGTAAGCCAAGTCTAGAAAATATGGGAAGAATATGCGCAGTATTCAGGGTGGCCAACATGCCAGACTACCTCATGAGTATACCAATTACAGTTCCTCATTCACCTATATTGGTTTAGACTATTTAGGCCCCGTAATGGTATTAGAGCACGGCATATCTAAGAAATGGTGGGTATTTATTTAGTTGCATGGCTGAGAGGGCCGTTCATCTTTAGGTAGTTAACAACTTATTAGCAGAGGAGTTCATGGCTTCTTTACAGCACTTTGTCTCTACTCAAGAAGCTCTGAAGATGATACTTTCAGACATTGCAACATAATTCAGACTCACAGCAGCTGCTCTCGCATCAGCAGTCGTCCAATGAAATGCGATTGAATGGAAACTCATCACTCTATTGTCTCTATAGAAGGGAGACCTACATGATTGGTTACCTTAGCAAAACATTTCTGTACTGTACCATTAGGAAGTCATTGTTGAATGATAGCCAACTGCACACAGTCACGAAGGAAATTGAGTGTGTTCTTAATACTAGGCCTCTGACTATTGTTGGTCCTGATATCGAGCAAGTATCGACAACAGCTCATTTTTCAAGTACCTGTGGCACACCTGATTCGCTCCCAACAGATGGAGAATCAGCTCAATTCCCGACTAATATACAATGACATGTTGATAATGGTTGGAAATACATAACTAACGTGCTTAATGCTCTTCAAGAGAAGTTTGTAAATCAGTATCTCCTGGGACTGAAGAATGACAATATCCACACTTGAGACAACCACATATGCTCAGCCTTCGGATACTATCCAGATTAAAGGAGCCATAAATAATCGTACATTTTGGGAGATGGGTAAAATCTCAAGCCTTATAAGAAGCTCATGTGGTACCCTCTGCACTGCACAAGTAACACTAGACGATGGTATAGTGCTTCCATGATCCATTGGACTTTTATACCCGCTAGAGACGCACGTCTCTCAGACAGAGGGATTTCATGATATTAAAGACAAATTTCAATACACAATAATTGAAACCAACTATGATTATTCTTCTAAACCACTTGTTAACACAAATGTACATAACACAAACTACTAACTGATGTACCTGTACTCTCTGACGAAGAGACCATGCCTAGCAGCTGCCCACCCAGCAACCAGCATATTTGTCAGTGGATATCAACTATGTTTTTACTGGCTGCTTTACAAGGCAGTTAACAGGCTGACTACGTATGGTTTATCTACCTGTTAGTGCTCATATTCAAACTTTGGTGATAAATGTATAAATAGGCTTGGTTTCTGTTCCCATGATACTTGCCGAGTATTTTAAATACCCATACATTTGGGCACATAGTGCCCATTCGTTGTGAGAGGGAATTGGAGAAATGGAGAGGAGGAGATGATAGTGGACGTTCTGCACTTCAATACGTTTTGATACACGTAGACTAATTTTGCGGATAATTACTTCTATAGTGCTTCTATGGTCATTGAAAATGTACGGTTGTAGACAAACACTAAATAGTATGTAAGACAAACTTGGTGATAGTTAACATTGATTAAATCCTGTGTTAGGGTGTAGTTGTAAATAAATATTTGTAGCAAGTGTAAATATTCTTGTATACTGCATCAGGCACATATCTAGCCCAATAGCACCCTCCTCTACCTCTCCTTCTAGGTGCTCCGAAGCGCATTTGGTGTATAAGCCAGAGTAAATCATTTGTACAGTAAAGGTACAGACCACAGAAGTTGTTTTTACTAAGTTGATACTAGGTATGCTCTACTAACTGTAGCATATCGATGCTTAACTTAATTCAAAATGTACTTATTCTACCCAATCATTTTCTTGGAGGACCACTTCTATTCCTTGCAAGTTCCTTAGCATTTCTATTCATTACAAGTCATTATAAGTTGTTTGATTAATTTTGTTCATCAGGACGGGAGCAACCCAAAGCCACAATTGCCTTGACACCAGCCGCATGGAACATGTTAAACAATTCTAATGAAAGTAACGATTAGTGCACCAAGTTGTGGATAATACAGATCAATTCTAATTTTAAATTCTAGGAATTTTACAAAAGTTATGGAAACCCCCCCTCCCCATGGTTGTGTCAAGAACACCTTTGGGAGTGCACTATATATAGCATATATGCATAAATATCACGAGTGATGATACAACTAGCGTAATTCGTCAGGGCAAATCGGCCGGGACGGGAACTCCGGATTTGTAGTCTGTCTGGAAAAAGAAAGCGCGTATGGGGGAATGAAACGAGACACAACGAAACTGAACCAACGTGAATTGATGGTAGGAGGCGCATCGAACCTTTATTGTTAGTTCACATGTGGGTCGTCAACTAAGAACGTGCTGGATTAGATTTATAACTGTTTTATTCGCTCAATTTATAGTTCGTTATGTATATACAGATTGAAGAAAAATATGAGACCATACGCGGAGACTATTTAATTATTATCAGCGGTTTCAAGTTTTCCCCCAGACGCGTCGTAATGTTAATTTATGTTGCCCCCAGATGAACTACAAATTTTATGCCATACGGATTGTGTTTCGGGCCTTTTTAACCCAGACGTAACCCAATACAAGATCCTCAGACGGCCCAGAAAATTATATTTGAATCAGAAATGGGTTAGTAGCCAACTTATTGTGATATCATGTTCACAACAATGAAATTATTTGAAGATCATTAAGCATGAAGTTATTTAGAGTTTTGTTACAAGTTTCCCACACTCGCATGTAAGCCTCCCTTTTAATGGAATCTTCCCAGATCTTGAAGAGATCATAAATAAGCAAGTTTGGTAGCGGACCTGATGGGTCAAGAGACCCTGAAGAGGGTTACTAATATTGATCCACCTAAGCTGCAGAGTAGTCAAGGGCTGAAAGATCAACGCTCAAGTAACGAACGATCAATGGATTATGAAATAAGCGTGGGATCACCAAAAGCAATATCCAAAACAATATAAAAATCATTATATCAATGGTTGAAATAGGCGAAGTAAAGTAAAATCATGCGAGCTTATAGCGAGATCTTACAGGAACCAACATAATAGCAATCAAATCACGAACAATCTTACAGACTAGAACATATCTCATGTACAAAAGATCAAGAATCAATTCGGCGTATGGCGAGAGCACTGCGATATTCAGCAAAATCAATATGGAAAGGTAAGTTATTAACACGTTCGGAGCTGAGCGGCTCAAATGAGACCCGCCGCCCTGTCCGTCCTGGCGGAGCATCTCCATTGAGTCTGAGGTGAATCTCTCACACCCTCTCCTTTCAGATCGAAGAACTAAGACACGAATGCTTCTATTATTACACAACACCAATCAAAAACAAAACCAATACCAATCGTTGGTATTGTTAGGCCTCTTGAGAAAAGACGCAGCCTTCATCTCTTTTAGTAATGTGTCTCTGTTATTGATATCAGCTGTGAAGACAAGCCTGTGGATCCTAGTGACAAATTGAGCCATGTGTGCCAATACAGTGGCCACAGCCACCTCCTCACTGTACAAGTTATGCCAACTGGTGCATAAAGAGGATAGAATTCTCCCAGCATAGGCACCATAGCATTTTCGGTCAGTGGGCTTGCTACTGAGGACAGTCATCACGAATTTGGCAAGAAATAGCTCCTTAAACTGTGTCCATTGCATTTGTGGTAAAGATACTTGGGCAAGCCAACTGCTAGCTGATCCTTTGAAGGTACGACTTAGAGCCATGACCAGGGCACCACCAACCAGACCCTTCTCGGTAAGTATCATCTCTACATCGTACCCTCCTTCCACCCAGTCTGTACATAGCCGCTAGGGCTATCCATCTGGTCTTTTATTCAGTCGGAATCCCTGCTATGGAGTGCCAGTATGCCTTAAATCATCTACAGTAGTATCATGTCTACAGTGGCACACCAAGATTTGCCATCATTGTCAATTTTTTCTGGGTCAAATTCGGGC
Source organism: Creontiades dilutus (assembly GCA_031894815.1). Taxonomy (NCBI): domain Eukaryota; kingdom Metazoa; phylum Arthropoda; class Insecta; order Hemiptera; family Miridae; genus Creontiades; species Creontiades dilutus. The sequence continues at coordinate 215,103 of JAVIWC010008777.1, read as the reverse complement.
AAAAATACATGGGAAGTATTGTTTGTCGATGGCTGAACGGTTTGCATCATTTGTATTAAGTTATCGTGCTGCAAACTCAACATTTCCTTCCATATTTGTAAGGGAATGCATACCTGGGGCGGTTCTTCACTCTCCTCACCTCTTTTCTCTTGAGGGTTTGGGCCCAATCCCACTTCTGAACTCGATGGCTGTCTTCTGTTCATCACAGGTTGTAAAAAAAAGAGTGAAGACGGTAAAGGTAAAAACTGAATTTGAAAACTGGAAAACTTAAGAACTGTATTTTTGTAAAAGAACATTCAGCAATATGTTTTTAGGTCAACTCCAAAAATATTTCAAAAAATCGATACGTTACCGTTGAGTATCGATATTTTTGTATCGATACTGGGCCCTCCTATAACATCGAGTATCGATACTTCAATTTCGAAATATCGGAAATTTTTTCTCACTAGCTTAAAAAAATGGGTTTCAATATTGTTCTTTGATTGATTTTCTTAATTTTCTTTGGTAATGGAATCTGGAATGTAAAAGAATAGTGGTTTTATTAGGTACTAGATGGGAAACAGGAAAAGAATAAGAAGAAGTAGGAGGAGTACCTACTATTAGTGTTACCTTATCTCTCGCAAGTTCAAAAAATCAAAACAAACATTATCTTCTGTTCTGTTTAAGTAGATACGATAATGTTTTTTTGCAGTTCAATTTTGAAAAATTGATGTTGGAAACGATACTCGATATTTATAAATATCGATACTTTGCTTGACCGATATTTGAGTATCGATACCAACCTTCCGATACAGTATCGGTACAAAATATCGATACTTGTTCAACGATACCCATCCCTACTCCAAAACTAAGGTTGGTTTTCTCCTCTTCTTCTTCTTCTTCTTTTTCTTGTGTCTGTTCAAGTCAGTCTTGTCAAGTCGGTCACTGTTGTTGATGTCTTGTTTGGTCCTACTGTACGTGGGATCTGCTCTGCGACATACTGTATTCATACTGTAGTATTTTTAGAGATATATTCATGATAAGCGTAAACCAGGGTTCAGAATGTATTTTTGGTGATGCGCAATTGAAGAGCAAATTGATTGAGCAAATACAGAGAGAGGTTGACCACCCCTGAACCTACCCTTAGGAGAAGCACCAGTGTTGAATAAGAACGTTGAAACAAGATAGGGCCTATTTGCTTGTAAAAGCTAGATAACACGTAGTGGGGGAGGGCTTATAACTGAAGGGGAGAGAATTGCACACAGATTTCGTATGATACGCTATTGTCGCATTACACACCATTCGGGTGAGGACTTCTTAATTACCTATCCAATGAATTACATCCAAGTTAATCCATGACAAAATATCAACATCCATTCAAAACTATATCTCTAAAGGCATATAACGAGACATCAAGAAGAAGACGAAGATTCTTTCGTATCGTTTGATTAGTATTTGTAGTCTTCAGTAGTATTAATAGTGGAGGTTTGTTAGAGTAGTTCAGGTATTTGAACTCTACGTGCCTCTAGTATTGCAGTAAAAAGTTCACCTAAATGACTTCATGCGTTAGCGCGAACATGAGTCACACCGGCACCGGAGCTGTCTAATTAATGGCTAAAATAAACTCTTGCTTCCAAAAACACGCAATTGGCTTCAAAAGACCTCTTGGAAAATGATTACTCTTGTTCAACTTTTTTCTTTGTTGAAAAACTAGATTATTTATTTCAATTTAACTAGATAAGAAGGTATTGTATTCTTTACACATAGGTATTTAAACTCATGTCTGAATGTTACATGAACACTTAACTCACTTGGACTATAATTCTTTTAAACTTTTTGTTGTAAAAATGTAATTTTTCCAATCTAACCAGATGGAAACTAGAAAAAACATTAGCTATTAATTCCAAAATTACGAAATACAGAAAAATCACAAATGACAAGACACAAAAAAATACGTAATATAGGTAAGTTTCTTTCCAGTTTTGGAGGGTTGTTCAGTCTATCTCGCTATCCTCGTTCTCAAGCAACTGAACAAAAAATGGAAAAGGGTTATTCGTTTTTTTGGGTGAAAGAAGAAGAGGACGAGAGAGGCAAGATAGGCAAATTGAGTTGCAAAACTATGTTGAAATCATGCTGCGATTTCATGACAACCCACCCCTCGTCATTCCCTAGCACATTATATTTGACAGATTACAATAAATGTTCGTCATTACTTCTAAAGAAAGTGAATGTACATACACTTCTTCGTCATTTGAATTTGAATCGAGAGGGCGCGTCGTTTGGTTGAACAGTGCGATGGTAGCGGCACGTATGTGCGTATCGGAAAAACAACGTTGAAGTCTGGACAGTAGCCCTCCATTTTATTTTCTCGAAGGTATCTGAGGTAAGTTGTTGGGGTTGCCGTTATAACCGCTGAGTGTACTGTGACTCTGCAAAATGACTTATTTGATAGAGGTAAATAATATATATATATATATAATTACAATCTATAATTGAGATTTATTTCTAGTAATAAGGATAGTTAATGGACATCTGGCAAAACATAAAATGTAACCGTTTCTGTTTGGTACTGAGGTAACTTGGTTCAATAAGGGACACGTAAAGGTTATTTTGGATTATATGCCCTTCTTTTACAATAATGAACCTCTGATCGATTTCAAAAAATACTATCCCCCCCCCACAAATATATAATTTTGTTACTCAAATTACCTTTACAATTAAATCTGTCCTTCGCTTTCTGTCGAACCTGGAATATACTGGACAGAACTTGTTAAAATTGGGGTCAAATATCGTACTTATTACGTACTGAATACCTATTGGCCAAAAAAACTTTATATCTGCTGTCATCTGTTGATTTAAGTATTCTCGTCTCAAGTTTACCGTAGACCAGTGATCTGCGTAGAGGGGTTTGTTTTTTCTACTAGAGCCCTGTAAAAATTAAGCCAATTCTTCTGACTTTTAAAACCTTGGGGGCCCACCTAGCTTGGCCATAATTGATGTTTCAAGCTTACCTTAAAATGGGATAGGTACAGTTAATCTTCTATTGAGTGATTCGTGCTCGAGCTGACCATAAAGTTTGGTCTGTATCATTGGTCACGATCTCTGAAGCATGATGAAAGTGGTTTATTATTGAAAGGTGATTCTTTTTATCATGTTCTGCGTTTCATACCTTCTCTTATGTGTATTTTACGGAGCTATGAACTTTTTCCGTGAGTGAACCATTAAAGGATACACATACGTCGGTTAAAGTACCTATGTGGATGCCTGAAAAAATATACCTACTCCAGTTATTATTTTTTATTTCGAACAGCATAGTTTCTTTCTCACTACCCTTCGTCTCCAATGCAATCGTTCTATCAGGGATTCCAAGTAGGTTGGTACACACGTGTGCCTTCTTTCAAGTGGGTACCTAGTTTTCCTTCGATTGAATCATTGTTGTTAATCTTCTAGTATTTAGATTACAAAAATTCTTATTATGAGGAAGATCGCGATGCCTGAAGTAATTTACCCTACTGCTCCCTCTTCTTCCAAAAAGTTACCCGTTGTGAGTCCCGCAAAAAAGGTAGAACACAAGCAAGTAAGTAACATAGGATAGGGCCTTACGTGGACGTGCCTTCAGTTTTGTGGTTCTCAGTTGTCTTTGGTATGTCCCGGTAGAAATGTACTTTACTGTAACAGTACCCAGCATTTCAAACCTTCGATGGGAAAATAAAATTACCTAAACGATAGGACTAATTATGGCACCAGTTCTAGACACTATAAGTAGAGATTCTCAGATTTACGAATGCTATGATGTGTGATTTCGTCAAACATTTATTGGCAAGGGCTAGTGTTGTCAGACCCTTGCTGGCAAAAAGGGGGACAGCTAATCCACAAATGGGTATTTTTTGGTGCTACTGGATTAAAACATATCTGTCTCCAAATTGTCAGAATACGAATGTGTTGAATTCGATTGATGCTTTCAAGAAGTGTGAACACGATTCCAAAGTAGTGACATTTGTTCCACTCTCAACGCTGTAATAGTGCTAATTACTTTTTCTCAGTCAAATCTTATCGCATAGGTTTTAACATTTTTTTTTTCAATTTCGAGTCCGACATTTTGTAATTGCATTAAATCATTAGAAATAGCATTAAGTACAAATTTTACCTGAAATATTCAAACAATAGGAATATACAGTGGTTGCCACTTAATCCGTTCAGTGGTTAATCCGATCAGCCGTCTAATCCGATCAAAATCGCTTGGGACAGAACGAACGTATCCTTTTGTGTGTAATTATCGACGGGTAAACCGATAACGGCCGCCGCTTTACTCGATCATTTGTCTTATAGGTAGATAGCAGCTCATAAACATTGCCCTATGGACGTACAACACTCAATATTTGTTTATCAGCTGGTTTATTTTCACCACTTCTTTCCTTCTCAAGCAGGGTTCAGATCCATCCGGAACGTTTGGAAATACGGATAGGGGTAGCTAGTAAAAAGCAGTGGAGGGGAATTGCCCGAATACGAGCCAATGCAATCGTTCTATCAGTGATTCCAAGTAGGTTGGTACACACCTGTGCCTTCGTTAAAGCGGGTACCTAGTTTTCTTTCGATTGAATCATCGCTTCTAGTATTTAGATTACAAAAATTTGTTATGTTTGAAAAAAAAAAAATGTTCCCTGCGCTTCCTCCCACAGCTGTTTTGGTTTCCTACGCCGTTCCGTATGCGCAGAAGAGAACTGCTCAGATGCGGTACGAAAAATATGTATCTGAACATATGTACCTACATAAATATGTATATTATCGAACACAATAATTTTATCAGTAAATCCTGATTTCTGACCATTTACCCATTTTTTTCAAAAAAATTCCTCTCGTCGCCGCCTAGTTCGATAGCCGGCTAATCTGATCAAAAAAGGGCTGTCCCAAATCGATCGTATTAAGCGGCAACCACTGTAGAAATCACGATAAACTTGCCCATGCTCACAACCAGAGACTTCATTTTGGATTTACGAGGACCTTGTAGACCAGAGTTAATACAATTCTTTTGGGTTATTTATAAGCTTTCAATAATGATATCGCTAAGCCCACAGCCCATCATTCAGCTTGGATCGACGCCATCTTCTCTCGTAAAATTATAAAGTTGTTGTCAGTTAGGTTCTCAGTTAGTCGATGGCATTGAGTGACCTAATCATTAGGTCACCTAGAGCGAGCAATTCTGGATACTAATCTTCAATTTATGAAGGTGGAGATAGGTCAGAAAATGTTTTTGAAGGGAGAGGAACCATTTTAAAGTCTCGGTATTTTATTGATGTTGCTCTCTTATTTTATTGAAGTAAGTAAATGATGACACTCCTGACGCTCTCCAATGGGTAAAAATCCGATTCATCATGTCCAAGAACATCAAAGTTTTTTTTAAATGGACTTTCCCAGATATTCGATTTATTTCTTTCACAGGCATTTATAACAACTTAAATGAAAACTCACCCCATACCAATTTGTTTTTTGGGAAGATCGTGTTCCACAGAAAAACTGATTTTCCTGAAAATGAGACCTTGGAAAATTGTCCTTGGAGGATGGAGGGCACCTAGGACCCATATGTGAGTATCCTCGCTTTCCTGAACCTTTGTGCCAGATATGTGGTGCCTTTGTGTTAAGCACTTGGAAACTCTCAACCTTTAACAATCATTGAAGGCCCACATTATATACGTGTCGACCCACTGGCTGATCCGAGTTCGGCACCACCGAACCCCGGTAGTTATACATTCGAAGGTTTAGTGATGTTGTTGCATTCCCCACATATAATCCTTCACAATAATGGCAGAGGAGCTCGTAAATGCAATGCCGTGACTGGCAGTCAGATATTGTAGCTTGTCCTTGGATTTCAACCCAGTCTTCTAGCTCCTTCAGACAGCGAACAGTAGACTTTTGCTCATAATTTTTCTGCAAGTTTCGGAGCTTCGTTATTTTGTGACGAGATTTCGCCGTTTCTAGATTTTTGTATACTTATGTGCCTACCTCTCGTTTTGGTGATATTGTCTTATTTTTCATCTGTGCAGCAAATGGAAGTGGATGATAAGTCATCCAAAGGAGAAGGATTCCGGTCTTACTACATTACCAAGATCGAAGAGCTGGAGTTGATTGTGGCAGAAAAAAGCCAAAATCTTAGGCGTTTACAAGCCCAAAGAAATGAGTTAAATGCTAAAGGTAAGTGTGCTAGTAGTATTAGTTTTGATTTAAATGTCTACTTCATGATGCCGTAGACTCCTCCTCCTTCCCCTGGATAGCTTAGCTAAGAAGGTCTTGAAAAAAATCGTTGTTTTTGTTGAACTTGTGACGCTTCAACGCTGAATAAAAATAGATTCTAAACGGGATGTTTGAACAAATAAAGTCTACATCAAGAGGCAAGTTTTTCATCGTCGATCAAATTGTTATCCATGGAAAGAAGATTGAATGAGATGTTTTATACTCTTAGAAGGGTTTTTACAAGATTGAAAAGTATAGCTCTGCAACAGTAATGCATGAAATGAGTACAACTAGGAACGGCGACAGCAAACCTAATACAATTTATTTTTCTTAATGTTAGTCCACTTCTTCAGTTCCAGTAAAATATTTTTCCGTTTCGACATTAAAATATTTCCACCTTATCTAGGTTACATATTTATCGCGCTGTGTGCTCAGTATTTGTGTATCGAATTCGCTAGTGCATATGGCTACTACTGTCCAGTTATAATATTGACTTAACCTCCATAAATTTACACAACTATCATTACGCTGAAATCAGCCTTGAAACAAGCTCGTTAATTTCGCCAATAGTTTAACAAAATTAAGGTCTAAGTGTAAGTTTTCATTTCAGTGAGAATGTTGCGAGAAGAGCTACAGCTCCTTCAGGAACAGGGCTCTTACGTGGGGGAAGTTGTCAAACCTATGGACAAGAAGAAAGTTCTAGTTAAAGTTCATCCCGAAGGCAAATTTGTCGTTGACATTGATAAGAACATTGATATCAATGACGTCACTCCTAACTCGAGAGTCGCTCTTCGCAATGAAAGCTACACTCTGCATAAGATACTTCCAAATAAAGTAACCTGAATTAATTAAAAAATTCTACATCACTTCAACAGTTACAAGAGATTAATGTGTACGCCACTTTTCAATCTTTCTGACTTAGATTGTCAATACATACATTGTCAATTTTTTCACAGGTTGATCCACTTGTGTCTCTGATGATGGTCGAAAAGGTTCCAGACTCAACATACGAAATGGTTGGCGGGCTTGACAAACAAATCAAGGAAATAAAGGAGGTAATCGAACTGCCAGTTAAACACCCAGAGCTTTTCGATGCCCTTGGAATCGCCCAGCCTAAAGGTGTCCTTCTTTACGGACCACCTGGAACTGGTACGTCCATGTATGATTTATTATTGAAGTGACTGCTTTTCTAGAGGTATGGTCACATAGTATCAGAGATGAGCAAACCGATGAATGAAGAGTTGTGTGGAGTGGTTTTTGATACCTCTCATACATCCCGGATCTTTCAAAACCTAAATATAAAAAAATGGAGTCGAAGTAATGTTTAAAAAAAACTGAATCTTCAACCTTTTCCGTATGCATAATAAAAATGATCCCTCTAGAAAAAAAATTGAAGATATAAAGAATTTTTGGATGTCGCTAAGCCCCCCCACCCCTCCTTCTTCTCCTCCCCAGCAGTAGGATGCAGGGGTGTGACTTCATTAAGCTTTCATTTCACTGCCATCGAAAAGGATCTCTGCTATGCTCTTCAGATGTCTCTCTTTGTTGCCTACTGTTTCCCTTCTCCTAATCTGGTTACTCAACCATTAAAGGTGATTTAAAATATCCCTGTTGAATGCATAATAGTGGCCAGCCTGCATGTATAGCAGTTTTCCTTAGTGGATAAACACAACACTTGAGAAACATGAAATACTTTCTTCTTCTTTGTACTTAGTATACGAGTATGATTCCAGGTAAAACCCTCCTTGCCAGAGCAGTTGCTCATCACACTGAGTGCACGTTCATCCGAGTATCAGGCTCCGAACTAGTGCAAAAATTCATTGGCGAAGGATCTCGAATGGTACGAGAGCTTTTTGTTATGGCTAGGTACGTATCCTGCTTTACATTTTATGTGCTTGTGTGGCTGGTTAAGCCTGTAGACTATAATTCTTTCATTAACTATTATAGTTACACTGGCAGTTGCTGCTTCCGTGATAGGACAACAAAACTTCGAATTATCTTTTAAAGTGGTTGTGAACAACAGAGAGTGCTGGAAGAAGGGGGGGGGGGGGGGTTCCTCTGGGCTCCGTTGTGTAGTCCACTGACTGATCAGTGGTGCATGGAAGGTCGGTTCCTCTGTTATCCAACTAAACTCCCATAAGCTGATAAGTCAAATTTATTAGTGGGAGATTCGATGAAAGGGCCCATAACGTAACTATTATTATCTTGCTAGATTATGAAGCGAAATTGTTCACTTTGGGTTTTGTGTCTGACCTCAGGAAAGTATAGGTAAAAAGAAATATTCTAAAGACCCCAACTTATAAGGCCTGAAGAGAATACATAAATGATTGAAACGAAGTGACAAGATGGTCAGAAAGCAATCAGCCCCACCCATGGGGGCTTAAAAATAGCTATCAGATAACTCAGAAGTTGGAGGATGGCTATAGCACACAGAAAACAACCTGCTGGTTTTCAACTGAGCCCAAGAAGACGAAACACGAAGAGAATGCAATAAAATCGTATCACCTTCGTATGGAAGTCATGATGGGTGGGCGGAGGGAAAGCCCTTCCTGGAAATTCCTTCCACGCCAGAACCGATTAGGTAACTGAAAATAGATCGGATATTGGACCAACGAACGAAATGAAAAATCCAGACAATTTTCGAATGTTCGGAATATTTATGTAACCTTAATTTAGCGAAACGTTTCAATTCAAGAATCGTTTTCATTCTGTTATTTTACGACGGTTGAATTCTTTAAAAAGGATATCTTTTGTCTGACCCGCCTCTGTTTTCTTTTCAGAGAACATGCTCCATCAATCATATTCATGGATGAGATTGATTCAATTGGATCCTCCAGGATAGAATCAGGAAGTGGAGGTGATTCAGAAGTGCAAAGAACAATGCTTGAACTTCTTAACCAATTGGACGGATTTGAGGCTACCAAGAATATTAAGGTAAAATTATGGACTTGATTAGAAACACTACAATAGAACAGTGTTATTCAAGTTAATTTTCATCATCCGTGTACACAGGTTATTATGGCGACCAACCGGATTGATATTCTTGACCCTGCTCTCCTTCGCCCTGGTCGTATCGACAGGAAGATTGAATTCCCCCCACCAAATGAAGAAGCTCGTTTGGACATTCTCAGGATCCACTCAAGGAAAATGAACTTGACGAGAGGAATCAATTTGCGCAAAATCGCTGAACTGATGCCTGGTGCTTCTGGGGCTGAGGTCAAGGTAAGCTTCACGTGAAATACTTCTACAATTATTGATGTAGATAATTCACTTGAAAATATTGTTCCCTTCAAATTTCAACTTGAATAATAAAAAATTAACTTGGTAATTGAAGTTACAGGTAAATTATGTTTCTTTCAAAATTAATATGTACCTTTAAAAAAAATCATTAAAATCTCAAGTTTAATTTTTTTTTTTTTTTTTTAAATTAACAAATTTTCATGATGCTTCTTGATTTGTTGAGAAATACTAGTTGTACCATTCTGTTGAGGCTGCCTCCTTCACTCTCAATCTCAGATCAAATTATAATTTATGTTTGCATTATTCCCTTGTGATACTTTTTTTATCGCATATTTTGAAGTATAAGTCTTCATCAGAACTGATTGTACCATTTAATTGCATGAGGTGAATACATAATGACAATGTACTACCTCTGACTCTATTTGTAGGAACAGGACTGAACTTTGTTGTCATAAATGACGATTATGAGATAATTATCAATATAATAAATTCGAGTAATGAATCGATCGGGAGTTAAAGGATCACGTTGCTTTTTGAGTAACGGTTAAGTAGTAGGTTTTCCCTGTCTTTTAGGACTAGTTGAGTTGATAATGTACCAATTCTTGTGAAACCTAGTCATATTGTTCAAATATTAAATTATAGCTGAGATCATAAGCGTTATCACATTTTATTTCTATTGGTTTTGCAAAAAGCTGACTAAAAATAAGGTACAAAAAAACATTTCATGCCTATGCTTTTATAATTTCATGTTTTAGGGCGTTTGTACCGAAGCTGGAATGTATGCCCTTCGTGAGAGGCGTATTCATGTTACGCAGGAAGATTTTGAAATGGCTGTGGCTAAAGTAATGCAAAAAGATTCCGAAAAGAACATGTCCATCAAGAAATTGTGGAAATAAATGGCTGAAGAGGCTGATTTGGAAGAAGCTCCTGTCTCTTTATAATTTTGCGCATTGTAACTGTATTGCAATTTGTAACTATTTCTTTAAATATAAACGTCTACGTATTTATCTAAACAAAAAATGTAGTACTATCAGCTTGCTTTAGTTGATATTCTCAATAGCCACTCACAAGTATAGTGTTTAATCTCTGAGGATTGTGTGATGAACGTAGGTTGTTCTTTTTTCCCGTTTATTAAAGTGTTTCTCCCAAGCCTCTGCCCAGGGAACCAATAAGCCTTCAAATCACCCTTGATTGTTGCAGGTAAATTGCCTCACCCCTTAGAAGGAGTAACCATCCAATCCTTCATCTCCACCGTAACTCACTGTTCCTAACTTGAATCATAATCACTAAGTTTTTTTTTTTTTTTTTTTTTTTTTAATTTGGATAAGAATATGTGCATATGAGTGTGTGTCGTGTTGAAAAAATACACTTACCCACCCTTAAATATTTTTCTTAACAACGTACCTAGATTAAAACGTCATCTGGGAAACATTGGTAGTAAGTTTTCTTACCCCCTCTACAAACACCGGAAGTATTCATACTGAAAAAAAAAAAAAAAAAAAAAAAACACCTTTCTTCCCTCCAAGACTTTATTTTATGAAATGGCTTATACAAAACCTCAAGGCACGAACATAAAGTTTCTAAACTTCTGCTAGACCAAATCGTAGTCAGGAAAAATAAACTTCGCCTTTATCATTTTTATCAGGCAATAATAAACATAAACTTCGCTTTTATTCTTTTTAGCAGGCACCTCTGTGATTATAGTGTTGGAACTGTTGTTACGTTTTTTCCCCCTCTCACTAACACCACACATGCATCGAGTTTAATTTAACGTGTGTTGTATCGATCTTGCGCTATCCTCAAACATACTACCTAGAGATGTTAGTCGGGCCACGCCTTCATTTCTGTGCCGCATTTTTTTGGTTGATGTAAGTAGAGATTAATAAATTAGTAACTCTCTAATACCTCCTGTCTCGTATGACTTATACCTTAAGTTCCTTGACATAATATCCTTTATGAGTATTTCCAAAAAGATTTTGACGTACTCATCTGCGTCTGCTTCCCAGAGTGACCCTAGAACTTATTAGGAACTAAGACCTTATTGTCTCATCTAGTGACCCTAGAACAAGGAAGGTTTTGGATTATTATTAAGGAATTACTATCAACTCTAATGTTTTACTGTGACGTTGGAGCGTGGTCAACTCGCGAGGCACTGTGTCCCGATCGTCAATTAAATAGGTACCTACCTAATACGGTCTTGCGTGGCAACGATTTTTCAGCACAGACAAAATTAAATATGTGGAATCTACGAGGAGTTTTCGAAATCCTATCTCGTAAATCACAACGAAACGAGGAGGTACAGTTTTTCAGATCACCCTATTACGTCGGTCTCTTAGGGAAAGGTCTTTTCACACTAGGGCACCATTCGGATTAACTTCGCTAGCTCTGGGACGTAAAGAACTCAGAGCTAAGATGTCAAAGTGGGAAACATTTTCAGGGCAACAAGTTGAAAGTTTACCTAGCCCTAAAAAATTGCTAAATGCTCGCTGTTATATTATTTCAATATGACTCCTGGACCCAGGAAACCCCTTGAAAAAATCTGGGAAATGATTTTTCATTTCCCTTTAACGCCCCAGTATTTTTCATGTCTCTTCAACGCCCTGTCAAGAATAACGGTCCGATGAAACAACCAAGATTTGCAACCAGAAGCTAAGCCCATACAGACACCACTTTTCCCTAGGCGCTAACAATTGCATTAATTATTCCAAAGTTACATCTAACAATTGGCCTCATTCGAGAATCCACACGGCAAGGCTGATTTAAACGCGGTGCATCATTACCATCAAACATAATTGCTATAATGATGATTGCTAAATCATAATATGTTCCACACTAGCAACAGAACATGTAAACCATAATTTTAACTGTTTTAAACTTAAAAAAAAAAAAAAAACAATTGCATAGTTATGTTTACAATGCAATGTATTTTTTACAGAAAAGCGACAGGTAGGTACAAATCATTATTTCAGTACGCATTGGAAGACACTAACTTAGAAATAGAAAAAAAATTGAAATGGGGATTACGAAACCGTCAAATAATATTCAAAAAGGCACTTGCGTGAGTTGATAGGGAATAAATAGGATGAATGTATAATATATTTACGAGTAGGTTTCCATAATACAAAGGTACATACACGAAATCAAAAAATCGTTAGAATGAACAGTTGGCTCAATTGAATCGAGTAGTACCTCCAACATCATGAAAACCAACAAAAAATCCTTTGTTGTAAAAATATTAATTTACTTCAACTTTTTGATCGCAGGCTTCATAACATTACATGTTAACTCAAATTGGTATAGTTTGGAGCATCGATACAACAATATTTTCAACTAAATACTTGAAATTGTCAGAAGTCTTGCATGAAAAAATAAAAAGTCAATTCGTAAGGTATTGCTATCTAGGACCCAAGAAATTTCAACTTAACTTAGGTCAGCATATGAAAATGCTGGTAGTATCAAGTTTAAAAACCGTGAGTCACACCATATTTAAGTGTCATATTGAACTAATATTCTCGCGAAACGTGGACAATATAGTGTGATTTCAACAAGTTACAAAAACGTAAGATAGGTATGTAGGTTAATTCTATTAACATTCCCAAACGGGTTCGATTTGAGACTTGTGATTAATGTTATTTATAAGGAATGTTTGGGATATCCAAAATCCTCATTCGAACAGCTCTATGTGCCTATGTAGGTGATGGGTATTTTCGACTACGAAGCGGAGTAACCCTCGGAAGGCTTTTATTCTCATGTATGTAACATAATTAATTTGGATTTGATGGCATTTTGAATTGTTTAAATAAAAGAATACTTTAAAATCTTCCAATTCTAAAAACAACCAATTCCCATCCTATGTTTATATTGGTTCTATTCAACTGTGCAGATTCTGTTTAATTACTGAAGAAATGAAAACAACGAGGAAGTTGGAACCATGGAAGAAACCTGGCGTACCATTTGGAACTTACAGTTCCATAATGGAGTGAAATGTGAGCCTTTCTGAGAATTTCAACACGACCTTACTTTTTGACAAATTACGGAAGTTTGAACAACGTCACAGAACTCATTCATCTTGAATTCGCACAATTTTCTACAGAAATGTACTGTTTCTGATCCATAGGGTGCACATGCAAAATCCCTAGATGTAAATCTTTAATAGAAAAAATAATGCTTTTTAATCTTGATCAGTTTGAATGATCACATCTGGAGTGATTGTCATGACTGTGTGTGGGTCAACAGAGTATGGTCCAATAGTTTTTGAGGGTTTTTTTGTAACTGCCAAAGTTATGGTGTCCTCATTTTTCGAAAGGAGAGCGTTGAGACGATCAGCTAAACCCGCGACGTACTTGGTTGTCGAAGTGCTAGCCATCATCTTGCCCGTTAGGCGCAAATCGGGAGGTACAAGAGGAGTAGGAATGTCGCTGTCACTTGCTATTCCATGAATCCTCTTGCAGTGGCGGAGAAGGGATGATCGTTGAGTGAAGTCAATTCCACACACTTTACACCTGAGACGGTAGCCACTATGGACAGCTTCGTGTTTCTTAAGTACACTTCGTTGTGAGTAGACTTTTCCTGTGAAAATGTAAGCCAACAAAAAGGCATCAGATGTTTTGTTGTGATTTTGTCTGTCAACGATTAAGTCATGTGACCTCACTCAAACGTTCTTATCCGATTTTCATGTCAGTTTCTGAAAAATTACTCGCATGGTATGAAATTTGTATGTCGCAGATCTAGAATCAACATTGAAGAGGGGTTGTACATTTAGGATAAATAATTTCAAGTCATAGTTATTACTTAACTGAACATGAAAAATGAAAACCTATCGATCCACAACTTCTAGAAATCAAACAAGGAGCTTTGAGAAGAAAGTTTTATGAAGTTTGCGAATATTTTGAAAAATCATGAACACAATTAATCATGTCCTCAACTGATAGATTTAACATAGTAAACGAATCTCTAAAAATCAAGACTAATACCCCCGTTGTTTCTAGGGTGACTACTTTAGTATAAATCTACGCAGAACTTCAAGGAAGGTGTGTACTGTGGAAGGAATGGTTATAATTAAAAAAACGGGACAGTAGACCTCTATGGTTAATCATTTAAATGATAAAACCAATTTAGCTGACACATGTTTCATGAGGTATTAAGTAACTCTGTCAATCAATACTAAAATGATAGAATCCTACATTTTTCTGGTTCTGTACACTTGGGTAAACAAGATGATATTGCAAACATTACTTAACAGATGGCCCCATATTGGAAGAGAATCATGACTGGTTGTCGTGAACTTGAAGAGTGCCGAGCTATGATTATGAACTCAAACTAGGTACACCTATATATAAATGAATAAACCTACAATTATACCCGATGGAGTTCTAGTTGAAAGAATACTCCCACATCAGCTACAAGAACCGGAACAAACGTGGTGGGAAGGGATTGAATCAAATCGTCATATAGTATCCCATCAAATATAACTAAACGGACTTGATACGTTTGTTAATTTTTTCGAGGGGCAATTCATGTTTTACATGAAGCTTGTTTTGAAAAACTATCTTCATCATATTGTGATACTACAATTCTTCTAAACAAGCCCATTGTAAAACATATTTATTAGCAAGTGTGCCGTCCGGGTTTTAATTGTTCAGGCAGCTTTTGCATTTCCATTTACTGTATGTTCTCATTTTTTACTTATTCATATTTATAGTTTATTGAACCTACATCAACACACGTTTTAAACATGTTTCCATCAGTGCATTTCGCTTACTTGAGAGTTATGACAATAGTTTACGAGGCTCTGTTTAGCAATTTGTTTGTTGAATTATTGCTCTCTTTCGCTGTGATAATTCGAGCTTAACCTTGTAGTCTTGTCATAATTTAATTATTGAGGCTGCACCATTGTCATATGACTCAATTTACTTAGAGCCAAATACTACTTTTAAAAAAGTTAGCAAGTTGTTGATTATTTTAAAATTGTGAAGTGCATTCATAATCTGGCAACAAGAAATATAATAGGTACTTCAGATGCCGTCCCATAAAACTTCCGTATACAATAAGTCCTACTGGGCAAACGCTATGAGGCTATTTTAAGACTACCGTGAACTATTTTACACTGTGTGACTGAGCCAAATTTGAAAGAGCCTTTATCTCTCACTGGAAAACTTTGCTTAGTGGTATACGCTGTATACATTTTTTTTACATCAGTTTTTACATTTTACTTCAATTTACAAGTTTTTCCGTACACAAGCTCTCTTCCATTCAATCTCTTGGCCAGAAGCCTAACCTCAAGCAGTATGTCCAGGATGCAATCCTAGCAAATAGCATTGGGGGCTACATCTTCGGTAGGCGTGGGGCAGCAGGCTGCCAATCAGCAATTCTCCCCTATGATCTCTAGTCTTCTTTTAGACTTGAAGATTATCGGTAGCATAATTTAAAAACAAATTGCATGCTACGTTATTGGAGAACTATGAGGAAACGTAAATTTTATTGTTTTTCTCAATTTTTTTACACTTACATTTTTAAAATCGGAGAAACACTGCACTCTCTCTCGATTTATTCCCAAGCATTAACCCCTTTAACCGCCGGGAATTTCCAATTTTTTGCATTGACGACGCAACTAGGTAGTGTATTGGAATAAAAACACATGGTCCTCGTTGAAAGATTAAAGACAACTGTATGTACCTGACTATATAATACTGACTATTAGAATACGACTCGGTTACTCCTCACCTGAAAGATCACTAGGCTATCACTATGTTTCCGAAAAATGACTGTTGGATTGAAATATCCAGTAAACAAGATACTACTCACCACACACTTTACACTGGTATCCCCGAGGGATGAATTCATCACTTGCTGATTGAATCACTTGTGAAGAATCACACCTCCTGCAAACTGAATTCCCATCACTTAATAGTTTGAGGTAGTATGAGTTCCAACATTTGGCTAATCATTTCAAGTGGAGACAAGATAGCGACCAACCTATAAAAACTTCTTCTGCAGACTTGGCATGATGTCTTCTTATAAACATCTCTCTTGGATCCATCGACTTCTTCATCATCAGAGTATACTGCCTCAACACCTTGAAGCAAGTCCTAGAAGTTGAATATTTTTGAAAATGAAACGCAACAGGAAAGGACAATTAAAATGCGATCATTGGAAAACAACGCTGCAAATTGAGTTAGCTAGAAGAGTAGCAACCAAAAGTTACAAAAGATAATGTACTAAGTGAATTACCTCTATATTTGTTACTGGAGCAACAACCACCTCCTCTTCTTGAGGTTCTTTCCAAGTTGCCTGTAACCTTGCTAATGGTATCGGTTTTAATCTTGGCTTTGGTACTATCTGGAATGATTATTTAGAAATGATTCACAATGAATATAGCTACAACAAACCAGCAGGAAGCCTGCCAAGGAAAGCACTCACTTATTTTCAACTACTAGCATAAATATACTTGATAATACAGCACAAGATGTTTGAAAGTTACTTATTTAATTGTAATTTTATTAGAGTTACTTGATGAGGTGACACTTCAAAATTAGTCATCTTGAACCTAGGTAACTAAGAAACAACAACTGTTGTTGTAACAGAGGCGACCATGAGGTTTGTGCCAATGACATTCCTATCTAGTAGCTTTACCCTGGAAGTGCGTAAACTTGAAATGATGACTTGATTCATAATTTTGACCAAAATGGTCGAAGAACACATTAACTGGCCTTTCAACTAGGCAGGACGTCTTACATATTATGTTTGCTGAAGTAAAAGCTCTCATCAGCTCGAAAAACTTGCGGCAAGAGAACAAAGTCTACAGCCTCAAAGATAAGTGACGAATTCTGCCTAGAAGAGCCAGAAAGGGCTCTCCTGCATTTAAATAATAGAAAAGCTGGTCAAAATCCTGCGAGTGCTTCGGAAATAGCTCAAGATGAATTTATACCCATGGTAAGATTAATAAACACACTAAGGCAACCTAGGCACTAAAAAACAAGTGGGCTTCGTCATCCTTGATTCTGACCAAAGCAGAAATGAGCATCTATGTTTGCTTGGTTGTCCATACAATTATCACGCATCAGCTAATTTTTATCACGTCACTGTTAAAGGCAAACAGTACTCACTGGAGTAACGGAAGCATCAAATCTGCACTGCCGCTTTGTTATGTTCCTGAAATAAATCATTCACAGCATAACTATGTTGAAACATTGACCAAGCACCAAGTCTTAAACACACATACAGCAGCAGTAACCTACGGTAAGTTGCTAATAGTCTGGCAGTAGCTACTTTGTTTATTGGTTGCGCAACGAGTTGTTGTGGTGCTCTATTTTGGGAGAAGCTAGACCCATAGCAAAGTCGACCCACCCATCTGAGACTCAAATGGCGCTTCCAAGCCGAATCTATGATCAACACTTACTGCTTATACAGAGGGCAAGTATTCTGTTTAATTTGGTGGTCCGGATGCTCACCGTTTCGCGTCTCAAACATTAAAAAATATTCTAAATGAATCCTTCAAGTAATATATAGGTTAGTGGGACAAATAGATCGGAATCTGTGATATCACTAGCGAAGCGAAAACTAATGCGTGAAGCACTAGTGCCATGGTGGAGGGAGGCTACTAATTTTATTATACGCCAACATTTATACATCATCCCTGGACACAATGGGAACGTCGAGAGAATACTTCCCAAGTGATTACTCAGTGGTTAAGAATATGGTTAGTGAGTGCGTGGAATTCTACATTTTCACAACACCAAAGTAACGTTTTTGAACAAGTATGGTTTAGTTCGTTCCCTGGGACCCATGTACGTACGAACTTGTATTTCCAACTTGAATTTGTTCCTTATGATGGTTCAAGTCACAAGTGCGAACGGAAAACGTTGAATTTCGGGTCATTGATAGGTTTAGTAAACATATCCGCTGCCATCTTGTCAGTGGAGCAGTAATCTGATTCGACTTCCCGTTCTTTGAGGATTTTCATTTTCGGGTGTCGCCAGACGTTACCAGCAAGGGTCTTGACAATTTTGAATTCTTTCGCGGCCTCTGACATGCCAGAAATTGGGTTTCCAGTTTTCTCCAACCGAAGACCAAAGTATTTTGTTCCGCTGATGTAGCACGCAACCCTTTTGAGAGCTATCCAAGGTTCGTTCTTGAAACAGGAGTTATACTTACTGTGAACGGTGGGTCAAACCGTGCGTTATGTCTGGACATAAGGTTGTGGCCAAGTACAGTAGTGGTCCCATCCTCTTTTAGGTTTTCAATAATATCATTGTTTTCTGGTATGCTAAGCTGTCACTTTATGCTTGTTCCTCTTTAAAATTTTGTGGTGATCTCCATAAAAATATCTTCCTTGAGAGTTCCATTAGGTAAGCAGCAGCAATGTCTAATTGGTAAAGTTGAAGTCCTTTTTCAGTCGCGATCCACATCAGAAGATGAGGCATTTTTGTTTGACGAACGGAGGGTGGATTCAAAATAATTTACTCGAGGAGGTTGAGAAAATTCTTGAGCGATTAATCTAGCTGTTCGACTTTCCAAGCTTCCGACAGCATTTAGTTTTTGTTTTAGACTCATTCTATATCCTACAGAACACACCTGTTAGATGGTAATGGGTTGATTTCCAACTCCACGCTCCAATCTCCTCTAACATGACCTCTTCCCAAATTTCTTGACTTTCATCTGGCATAAGAGTATGTTATGTTCTGCGTTATTATTTGAAATGGCAACCAGGTCATTTTGACTTTGATACACACCTCGCAATGATCTAAACTATATTTTTCACTCCACCCTACGTAAACTCCCACATCAGAGGGTAATGCTTCAGTGTTCTCGCCTGTAACGAAATCTCATCTTGGAGGCAGCCTAGATTCGCCATTTATCATAATTATCGCTTCGATACTTAGATATCGGGGTTTTTAGTTTTTTCTGATATTCTTGTGGAGAATTAGTACAATGCTGTACTTTGTAGCTAATGTAAAATGCCGCAGCACATAATCTAAAGAATTTGGTTTGTTAAGGTGAACCCAAAGGAGATATAAACGGTTATGCAGTTAACTGATGGAGGCTATATTTCAAATCAATGCGTACATGCTCAATGAACGAGTATGGATATATATCATTCAATTCGTATTCGTCGATATAGTGAATCAATAAAATAAATAAAGGTGTTGTTGATAAAATCTTAGGGCGCTTCTGCCGAAATTGAGGTTTCGCACGTAGTCAACAATATCACAAAATATGCTGCTTTGCCACTACTTAGTTATGAAAATTAAGTCACTTTGATAACTATGATATGAAGTCAGTCGAACTAACAAGGGTGTAAGAGCAAGCTATAAATGAAGGAGAGAACTGACTCCGGATTCTGTTAACCAAAAAACGGGAAAATTTTGTTTGGAGGGGAAGTGAAGAAAATTTAGAGTGGGGAATCGTGGGGATAGTAGAAAACAATCAGGGACGGGGTTACAACTACCCCAGGCTATGGGGGAGACTACAGGTGGCTGACCGTTTGACAGAAAAAGGGCTTGGGAAAAAACTACGGCACAAAGCAGCTTGGGGAATTTGGAGTCCATTAAAGGCTTTAAATATGTTCACATACAAACGGGATTATCAAACAATGAGGTACCAAAAGCGGCAAGTACCGTTACCTGCGGGAATTGAATAGGAGTCAAGTGCGGTTTTCAAGAGGTAATGACCCTAATACCGAAAAACTCTTCATGATACAAAACTATTTCAGATAAATCTGAACATGGTTAATGTAGAGTGTGAACTCGTATTTCCAACTTGAATTTCTTCTAGTGGACGTAATAACAAAGTTGGAATAATAATTTTATTGCGAATGAAATTTTAACACGATTCGTTTTGAGTTTCACAAATATGTGAAAGAGAAACTGGAGCTCCTAAAGCAAGTCAAAAAATCAGAAAAATATGAAACTCTGTAGTTGAGTGCAGATACAAAAAATAAGTCCGAATAATGTAAAAGGTGAAACTAATTTACTTTTTATGACAATAATTACCCGGCTTTACTTATTATCTTCTTTTCTAATAGGTACCACCCCACTTTTCCTCAATTTTAGTTTTTGTTCTAGTCAGCACGTTGACTATTATTGCAGCCCTAATGTAGGTCCTCTGTTGATTTTATACTAATGCTAAATAGGTATGTTCTATGGTTTCAACACAAAATACTTTTAGTTAAGAACAAATTAATGGAACTCACAACTTATCTTCTGGGTTAGAAAGAGAGATCGTGCATTCAGCAAGCAAAACCTTGGGGAGTTTGCATACCGCCTCCAAATCCTGAATGAGGTTGTTGTCACTGCCGATGTTGTCATCTGAAGTTTCATTTGAACTGAGAGATTCTCTAGTCATAAAAACAACACATAATTGGATTACAAATAATTCCAATCGTAATCAATAAGTAGGGTCGCAATGGGGTAGAATGCATAACTTTATCAGATAAGAGGGCCACCACACGGGGAACTATTCAGATCAATAAAAATTAATCCGATTAGGAGAGCCAAAACTCAAACTATCGAGTGCTTGGGGCGTTTTATTGAATCGCAGTACAACTTAAAATAAATGTAAAGACAGCAACATGCTTGAGAGACTGCTAATAAAGGAATGGGGGCGCACGCTGTACCCAAGTGACACAGTCAACGCTTTTTTTGCTGATCTGAAAAATATGACCACCTAAAATGACCAGAGCACCTAAAATGAGAGAAAGGTAAGGTTCATTTAAACATTTTAATCAGTACAAAATCGTGTGAGATCACATGGTAAAGAGATAACAAAGCTTCTTCTACTCAACTCCTGCTCTCACCTTCTTATGGTACAGCTTGTACATGGTGCAGGCTCTGATCTCCCTGAACAAGCGAATGAAGAGTGTGGGTGCGTATATGTGGGGGTATTCTGCTCACCCTAGTCCACTTACTTGTCTCTTCCTCTTCCTAATTTCCTTTCCAATCCAAAAATCTTTCGATCCTCGACTCCTTCCAAGTAGCGGAGAGAATGGCTTTCCTTTACTTGCCAAGATGACGAACGGCAGAGTGGTTGAAAACACATGTCATCCTGTGAACCTCTGGAGGGCTACACAATCAGAATAGTGGAAGGGGACTCCAACATCCAATAGTACCCAGAGGATTCTCTCATTGAGGGTTGGTGACAATAATGAGAGAGTGAGAGGCACCTCAAAAGTCAGAATAAGAGCCTCAACCTCAACCTCAACCAATGGAAAGTACACAACGCTACAACAGCGTAAGTACGGCCTTTCTTCCCCTGTTCCAGGACATGGGCTCAGCAAAAAAGCTTAAGTGCAGAAATTAAAATAAAATCTGGCCAGTAATAGACAGTGGACAGGCTGGCATAAATGGAGTGAGTCCTAGACTGGAGTAGGCCTCCTAGCAGGTAGAACTGGTGCTAAAGTATACAGCACCGGCTGGGCAGCCTAAATATCAGCCAGGCGATCAATCTGCCACACAGAGGCCTCCACCAAACTCCCACCAGTCAAAAGAACCCAGAAAAGAGCCCCACATTCTGGCATAGCAGAGATTATTCCAGCCGAAGGAATTGGAGGAAATAAGAAAGACAGTTATAATAATGGAGAGTAATAGACCAGAACTCCACGAGCCAAAATGCAAAAGCTTGATGGAGTGCAAGTCCAGTAATCTCTAACACTAACATTCTATCCCCTCTCTTTCATGTTCTGTTTAAACACAAGATGTTTATTCGGCTATGACACCGCAATAAGCGAACAGTGAACACCGCTCCAAAAGGTATCATCCATTTTCCGTAGATTTACGGTCACCAATTGCGGAGCGACCGTTGAAACCAAGAACTCTAATATCTTGATGGTTATGTTCGATCATCATGGAGTGGGGTGAATGATATATAATTTACTCATCACATGTGTTGGCTTCCCTGAACTTATAAAACTGCCTTACTATTATTTCTGTACAATAAGGCCTTTAAAGAGGTGATTGATTCTTCTCAACATCTCATTATAAAACGATACATTATAAAACTGAAAACTTTAAATTATAAAACATGACAATAATTACAAAACAATACATACTTAATAATAAAAATAAACTTACGGCTCATCAGCGTTATGTGCTTGTTCAGCATCAACTTCGTCGATAACTACACTTAGGAACTGTGACGCTAACATTTATGATGAACTTACAGTGAGTACACGAAAAACGATGATTAAGCATGTAGAGAGCAAATGATACATTAAAATTGTACAATCGACAATTGACAACAATCAATCATTTAAAATCGGTAACTACTGATGTGCCCACTCAAGCCCTATATACTACTTATTAAAGACTTCGTTCCACAGAAATGTCATATTGCACATATGTCCATAAAAATATACATGGATGACGAATGATTAATTCCACAGAAAACGGAGCCCAAGAACTTCCAACCTACCCTTCAAACAAATAACAAACCTACACAAAATTCGGGATGGGTATCGATACCCGATATTTCGAAAAATCGATATTTTACCGTTGAGTATCGATATTTTTGTATCGATACTGGGCCTTCCGATAATATCGAGTATCGATACTTCAAGTCCGATATTTCGAAATATCGGCAATTTTTTTTCACTAGCTTAAAAAATTGGTTTTAATATTGGGTTGATTTTCACACTAGTCAAAAAACTCACCAACCAATCTTTGGACACTGGTAATGGAATCTGGAATGTAAAAGAATAGTGGCTTTAATACTGTGAAGAAAACAGGAAGAGAAGAAGTAGGAAGGAGGCTATATAACGCCATTAGAACCTACTGTTACTGTAACCTTACCTCTCACAGGTTCAAAAAATCAAAACAAAGATTATCTTCTGTTCTGTTTAAGTAGATACGATTAGGTTGTTTGCTGGTTAATTTTGAAAAATTGATGTTGAAAACGATACTCGATATTCATAAATATCGATACTTTGCTTTACCGATATTTAGAGTATCGATACCTACCTTACGATACAGTATCGGTACAAAATATCGATAATTGTTCAACGATACCCATCCCTACGCGAAATGTAGTATGGAAGCGTCTGTGTTCTCTTTTTCCCAGCTTGTGGTAAAGAGCGGTACAACGGATCCCCTCTACGAGCCATAGAGGCTACAAGCAGGTCGGCCACTGAGCGTGTATCTTCTCTTTATTAACTAGAGTTCCGGTATAGTAACAAAGGAAGTAGTGTTTACAAAGATTTCATGGAGTTCCTCATCTCTACAAGCGCAATTTGTTTATTTCAAGTTACAATTTGTCTATTAAAATGTTTTTCATTTAAAGTTAATGTAAGTTAATTTGAAGTGGTTATCGAGCGAAATTGATTTTCTAATTTCAAATGAAAGCAGCTCGTTTTTATGGTTCCACATACATACCAGCAGCAGCATGACTAAAATGTCAGTTGTTTCACGCTTGTAGTTTCAAATCCACCCTCAGCCACTACTGTAAAAAACTGAAAGTTATTATTTGAACTTTATTTATTTAGGACATTATTCTGTGTCCTAGGAAGTTGCGTAGATACAAACGCATATTTAGAAATAACAGTCTTCACTACAAGCTGCCAATTGAATCTGTCAATGAGGTCATTCGAAGCCAAGCCATGCATCACCTCTTGAGGCTAGAAAATCATGTAAATGAGGGTATCGTCCAGCTTCTCAACACAGAGGATCTGCTTAGAAGACTGAAGAGAACCAAGCCACACGATTTAATTCACTTAGTGTGAGCACCATAAAGTGTAAATATTAGCATCAATAAGTACTAAGTGATGTATCTTAGATTTCTTAATGTATGCTAGCTATATATTAGAACAATGTTGCTTATAACTTAAAGCAATACAACAAATTTAAAAAAATTATTTGTTTATTCGAAATTCACGTTAGTTACGCAATTTATCCCTCAAAAACAGGCAAACTAAGTTTGATGAAAATAGGTGGGTAGGTAGCTTGAAATCAGGAGATTGACATTTTATTATGTAAGCCTCCCTTCTATTGGAATTCCCCAAACGCTCATAAAGATCAATAACTAAGAATATTGGTAGCAGACCTGAAGGGTCAATATTTCCAGAAGGGGATTACTATTAAAGATCCTTTTAGCTGCAAGGGAAACAGGGGAGTGACAGAGCAACACACATCTGTAATTAACGAATTTATTAAACTTAAAAATTATGGGAAATCAAATCCCAACTTGAAGTTTTTACTGAAGATTTTTCTGTTTGAACTTAAAGTGTGAGAGAATATCCCTGAAGCTATACAGCGTCAGGCTTATTTTTAATAAATCAGGATGGGGGAACTTTCCATGTCTATCACAAACATCACCAACATGTGAAACATTCAAGACGTTAATTGTACAAAACTCAAATCCTCGTCTGTGAGTAGGTACTTGCTTTACTGATAGAAATGTGAAGAATTCAAGCCACAAGCACAGAGTAACAGATCCACAAATTAAGCCACAAGACTCATACAATGCATATCTCTACCCTGTCCAGAGTAAATTATAAAAACCCATTCAAGTAAGACCATGTACATCACTGAGAGCACGAAAGAGATGTAGCTGAGATGGCTCTTTCAATTTCAGAAGCCTCTCGTTATGATCTTCATTACACTAGTGGTCGTACGCTTCTGGGGTAATGAAGACTCAAAAAAGTTGGCTAACTATTGAAAAAGCCACTATTACATGTAAAAATATAGTTGGGAAAAGAATTTATGTTTATTGACTTAAGCAATAAATTAAGAGAAATAAAATGAGCGTATCTTGGGTTAAGGAGGAGTCCACCTTGGGCGAAAGAAGAAACATTAGCCCAAAAATCCCTTGTAACGGAAGCCCCACGCAATCAGTAAAAGCTTACAATCAGTATTCAAGCTAGGAAACGTACTTGACCACTTATTACAAGTCTCATGTCTGCTCAGACATTAGCGGCCACAAACAACAGAAGACAATGACGCAGAGAACCACCACCACCGCGGAAATGCTCCAAACTCCAACTGCTTTTTCCGAACTTAAATTCTTAAATCATTAGGAAATTAAGGTTTTACAATAATTGGGGATAAGGTACTTTTGTCTTTGTTTGTCGTTCTACAGTGACCTGGAATAGGCTTCACCCTGCCCACAAGATTAATTTTAGTAAGTTTAAATACCAAATCGTGTTGATAGGAAATTGATTGTTTTTTTTTATTGTGTTTTTCATCGTTGCGAGTTACAACTTTCTTACCGCCTATCCATTGGCAATCAAAATGAAAATTGTTTGACAATTTTGAGTAGTTACTAAGTGCTGTAAGTACCTAAGTATATAATTTACTTTCAGGTCGGTATGTAAGACTTCAATGAAGAGGTGTTCTTGGACCCTTGGTGTTGATTATTTTATCTCTCTCAGTCCATAGCTGTTGATTTTACCACAGGATGTTTGAGCAGAATCATAGATACATTCACTTGTTGTATTTGCGGGGTTGTCTTATTCCTTGTTTACATCGAATGCATTCGGTTCACATTCAGGTAGGTACAATAATTGAGGGCCTATACTATAACATTCCAACCTACCGGTGATTAATAAAAATTATGTCAAAATGTAAGATGGAATTTGTGCATAACAGGAATAGTAAAAACTGCGTTATTCTGATCCCGGAAACATGATTGACCTCCATGCTGTTCTTCATGGCAATTAATCACACCAAATAAATTCAACAGTTTACCAAATTTCGTTGAGAAAAACAAAGCTTTTGGTGATATTCGCTGAGTTATACAATGTTTGCTCAGGATCAATGCTAAATATTCGTCAACCTTGACTTTCTTCTAATTGTTGACTAGTTTTCTTTCCTTAGGTGCAGATATATATGTTGCAAGTATCATGATAGCAAATTATCAATCTAATTGCAACGTACCTAAATTAAAAGTTGTCATTAACAATAAGTAATAAGAATGACGCAAAACATTCAGTTTTATTTAACCTCAGCGCTGAATTGCTCACACCTGATAAGCAACGACAATAACCATTTTATACTGCTACCTCTCTTATAATGTTTTTTGGTGGCCTTTTGCTCCTGTTATGTTCAAGGATAATGACTCACAGTCTAAGAGGTTTGATTCAATCAGCCTCATAGGTCAACCTGTTGGAGTGTTGCAGCTAGAGGGTGTTGAAGATGGAGTAGTTCTGTAATTTTCAAACAGAGTGCTCTGCGCAATTTTCAGTTATACACTACATAACTTACCCATGTTGAAATTAAAAGAGTAACGTCGTTGACGGATGAAGACTCATGTGAAAAGTGTTTTATATTTACCGATTATTATAATAAAAAAACCGATTCTTTGCATTCCCACGCAGTTAATTATTCCACTGCTCATTAATACTCTATTACAAGAGGTTTTGGGGCCCAGAAGAGGAGCGAAGATCGAGAAAGTTGTTGATCGGGAGTGTTGCTCGTTGTTTATTTGTTTTTGAAACGAAGCTTACCGGTAAGATGTCTAAAGAAGTAATTTTAACACCTACTGAGCTGAAAGGTGAGTCTAATTTGAATATATGGAAATTTCAAATACTCATTGCTGTTGAAGCGAAAGGGTGGACTGGTTTGCTGTTAGGTACAGTGCAAAAACCTGTTTTATCCGAAGGCGTCGCCGACAACGCCGAATTTCGGAAGTCTGTTGGGGTGTGGACTCAACTTGACAGCAAAGTCAAAGAAATTATAGTTACGAGACTTGAAGAGCAGACAATGGTACATATTTTGACATGTACAACTGCAGCGGAAATGTGGGCCGAACAGCTTGCCCTGTGCGAACAAAACTCCGACGCAACGGTACATCTTTTGCACGAATGTTTTTTCTCGTACTCTTATAAAAATCAAGGCATCGCTGCTCATATATCGGGCGTTCTAGATATCGTAACCAAGTTAAAGCAATATGAGGAAAATATTTCCGATAAACAGGTTAAGACAAAAATACTGAATGTCCCTTCCTAAAAATTTGTCATATTTTGTCTCATCTTGGGAATCCGTCGATCCTGATAAGCGTACGATAAATGAGTTGACTTCTCACCTTATAGCTGAGGAACAACGATTGAAAGCAAGGAATGGAGATGACAAAGTAGATTCGGAGGATAAAGATCTTACTACTCAATCCGTCCAAAAGTGTTCTTTTTGCGGGAAATCGAACCATCCCAGTTTCAAATGCTTCAAAAGTCCTTCTAATAAATCCAAAATCACCTGCTATTTTTGTAAAAAGCAAGGGCATGTTACTGAAGACTGTCGTTTTCGAATAAATAAGGAGGAAAATCTGAAACGTCAGGGTAAAAAATACGAGATGTCAACAACAGAATTCAAAAATGCCTTTATTAGTGTTGCCTTATTAAATAAGGAGGTAACTGACGATGATTGGTAATACTTCGTTACATGACTATCGTGCTTGTCATAAAATAGTAAAAATAGGCGTCGGGAGTACCTTGGAAGCTGTAGGAGTTGGGGACATGATTGTCACCACGATGTTCAAAAATGAGCCCATCGAAAGTGTCATCAAAAATGTACTGCACATTCCAGGTCTCAAAATGAACTTGTTTTCTGTTGCTCAAGCTCTCGAAAAGGTCATACTATTATAGGCAAAGCTGATACCATTCAGTTAGTGAAAAATGGCAAAATTTTCGCTGAAGCCAAATTGATTGGAAAAGTTTATGTGCTTAAATTTGAAACTGATAAATCAGGTATTCCCGCTGGTGCCACTGCCATCAACAAGCAGAATTTGTTGTCACAATGGCATTAAAAGCTTGCACACGAAAATATAGCCTATGTCAAAGCAACTTTGAATAAATTGAATATTGATTTTATAAATGATATGACCAATTTCTCTTGTGATGCTTGTAACGTTGGTAAAATGCATCGTCTACCATTTCCAAGTAGTTCATCGAAATCTCATCCATCTCAATTGATTCATGTAGACCTATGTGGGCCAATGGAGGTTCCCAGCTTTGGTGGATTCAAATATTTTTTATTGTTCAAAGATGATTTTCCCCACTATAGATTTTGTTATATGTTGTCTGAAAAGTCTGAAGTTCCAGGTATTGTAAAGAAATTTTTAGCATTAGCTGAAAATGACACTGGAAGGAGAGTCAAGGCAGTAAGATCAGACCAGGGAACGGAGATAGTAAATGCTGCAGTCAAAACGTTGTTTGAATATTATGGAATTCGTCATCTGACTTCAGTTTCATATTGTCCAGAACAAAATGAAAGAATCGAGCGTGAAATGAGGACAGTTGTTGAAGCTGCTCAGACAATGTTGGCGTTTTCCAAGTTGGATGAAAGATATTGGGCAGAAGCAACGAACTGTGCTGTTTATGTTCTTAACTTGACAGGAACCAGCTCCATAAAGGGTAGAAAGTAGAAAGGCTTATGATTCTGAGAATTAACCTCCATTACTCCAAAGGCTTTTGTTCATATAATCACTAATGCAAGTGATGCTGCCGTTCACAGATTTCTGGTCTTGAATTTTCTATTGTATACCATTCACAGCTTTGTGTTCAAGCAATTGTATCATGGAAAATACAAGATTGTTTACTATTGTCGTACGTCCGCCCCCTCCCACCTTTTAAAACCCCAAAATTCTTATTTACTTGCAAATAACTCTTTTTCTTCAAATTCAAAAGCCCGATTTTTTATTCCAGATTCCTACTCTCCGCTCAATCTAATGAAAATTTGAGCCCCTTGATTTTTTTATCTTGGGCAACTCGCTTAGTGTGTGCTGAAAGGTGCAACCCCAAGGTTTCACCAGAATGCGGAAGGACGAAGTTCCCAAGTGTGACGCTCGATATTTTGACATTTTAACGGTGAATCACGTGGTGATGTCCATTTCGTAATTTGACTGCATCTTAATCAAATTATCATTGAAGAATCTACTAGTTTCAAAAGAAAATTGCCTTTTTTAGTAGCAAACCGTTCCGTATACTTTAAAACCTCCTTCTAGGGTAACAAGTCTTCACCCATTAGATTTTTGATCGTAAAAGTAACGATTTAAAAGGGGGGTCCGTTGGACATCCTGTGTATGTGTTGTATCTTGAAAAGAGAAATAAAGATTTCATGAAGTCTAATTACATCATTTTGTTTTGTCCTCATAGTTCGGACACATTTCACCTTGAAGTTGGAAGCTAAATGATCAATTTTGGATCGGACCAGATAATTGTTGAACTCCCTGCCAAACGACACAACATGCATTCTCTCTCAATACATGGGTGAAATACTTCTAAGGCCAGAATATAGCTATTCATGATGTAAGCATGTTTTGCATATAAACTATACTTCATTCACCTGTTTGTTTATGTGTTAATACATTTATGCAATTTTTTTTGAAATAGTAATTTTGCTATGTATGTAGGTAGTATTTTGATAGGAGCCAGAGTACTGGTACAATACTTGAAAAATCGCACACAAAAAATTAGTTACGGGAATCCCAAGTTTTCTCCCTGATCGGAATGGCTAAATCACAGGCCGATCGAGTTTTGTAAGAATAGTACCTTATTAACTGAAAATTTCAAATGCTGAAAATATTTTATCTGTTGAGCAAGCCGATTCGATTCAGCCAAAAAAATATGTATAAAATCTGGTGATAACTCATTTTTTGTTGCAAGCCGATTTCATTATAATATTGCCACTTGATGCTCAACAGATAAACGTAAACAAAAACTAAAATAAACGTTCGCACTTTATTTTTATTTTTTCCGATTTTGATGTCTTGACACTTGGAACTTTCAAGCTAAGTGACCTTCCGGTTTCTTTCTTCTAATTTGGCTCACTCACTCGAGAGTATTCACGAGGTTAGGGTTTAATGAGGTAACATATTAGGCGGATCACCATTGGTTATGGTGATCGCCTGGTTAAACTAAGAATGTTAGCATGATGAACTATGTGCGTGTTACGGACAAAAAAGCGTATCGTGGTTTTCTTGAAGTTAACGTTTTAATGAAGGTTCAATTTTTGCATATCGAAAAAGTATGATGAGAGGACCCTAGTGAGGATATTAACGTCTCTTACTCTTGTTTCAGATGTCACTCATTGATGGACATTCCTCCAAGATACCCTTGCAAGCAGATGGACACTCTCACATCAGTACTCTTGCATCTAGCACTTCAGCTACCGTCCCAGTTGTGTGGAAGAAAAGCTCCCCACTTAAAACGTATAGCAAGAAGATTTCTTCGCCAGACCCACCTTTGATAGTAACTGTTAACAAGTACTTGGAAACAGAAACTGCTGGTCACAAAAGTCGCTATGGAAGATCTAGGAAGCTCATCCCCTCTGGTGATTTCTTGTCAACAGACAAACAAGTCAGCCGATATCTTGAAATCCAAACGGAAAATCAGTTCCATAACTTCCGTGCAACATATTCCAAGTAAGCGAATTGTAATGGTGTTGTAGGATAATTATTTGCCTAAATCCAGTTTCTTGTGTGTGTTGAGGAGGAGGGAGAGGGGGTTGTAACCCTTTAAAGTAATCATAGTGCTTCCATACTGAAGGCGGATTGATTAGTAACAACCACTGGGAAGCAAAAATGAGTTGAACTCAGTGTGTATCAACATGCCTTGCTCCGAAAATCTCTCCTCTCTCTTTGAAAAGTCTTTGGTGAGCCAGTCAAAATGACGAACACCTGAACTTATCGAAGGCTAAATTGATAAATATTTCTCTGCAGTTTTCGATGAGTCCAGTTCTTCTTCTACATATCTGTTGGTTGAATCACCATTTTCGTCTTATACCTTCACAACAACCAAATGCAGGAACAAAGAGGAATACTCGCGTGTTTACTTTTTATTTTTATTTTTTATGAATACTGACGAAATTCTAAGATACAGTCATCACACCCGTCCCCTGAGCGGGACTTTCCCTGATTAGCGGGAGGTCAATTTTCACTGTAACAGTCCAATCACTCAGCATAGTAAAGTTGTTACTAGAGATTTCAGGATGAACTCTATTTGCCTTTAAATGAAAGAAGTTAACGCAATTTTTCAGACCAATATTTGAGCATTTCAGTTGAAGAGATTTTAATGTACATGTATTTCCTATGGTTTTCCTCTCTGAACAAGTTTCTTTTCAATTTTAGCTACAAGGTTCGCGCGGCTCCCAAGAAACATGAAAAACCTTGCAAGATTGTCCCTGTGAATTCAAGTGGCTCTTTCAATATGACTTTTTTACCCAAGTCCGAATTGAATGAAGGTATGTTATCTTTTCGTATTATCAATGAATTGTAAGATATATATGTATATAAATTGACAATTTAGACGGGGGTTCAACAAATGAACTTAAGGGAAAATTTACCACAACGTTTCGAACAAGTCGTCATATTATATATATATATATATATATAATAACCAATCCGTTTCTAACCTCAATTCAGGTTGCTTCCCTCTTATGTCACATTTTTGTCTAGTGATGGATTCAGAGAAATCAACATATATTCCCCAGCGCTGCTTGAATGCAAGAAGTTTTAATTTTCTTCTACAATACTCGTCATTGAAGCTCTTCAGAGGACGATTCTTTTTAGACAAAATTATTGGTTTGAGATTTTTCAAGCTCCATTACGCTTGGTTCGTATTCAGGGTGGTACTGCTGACACATCAGGGTATTGTCAGTCAACCGATTGCTGACATTTGTGTCAATAAAATGTCAGAGGATTCCGAGTTTCAGGGTTATGACATAGACAGCTAAGTAGTTTGCTAAAATTTCAATTTATCTTGAAATAGTACTTTATGTTGCTGGTCTCCGTCTCCTTTCATCAAAACCTTATTAGCTTAGGGCAGACAAATTCGCAGGGTAATTCTCAAACTATAGCTATTTTCAGCCGGCAAAAGTAATAACTTTGAACTATCCCCAAAAAATTATTAAACAATATGGTAGGCAGGCCTTTGTAATGAAAATGTGCCGTGCAGAAATCTAACTGCATCATTCACTTATAAAATTCAACAGTTGGTGTTCACTTAATTACGGGTTCACCCATAGGAAATACATTTTTAGTTTCATAATTTCAGCTCCCAGAAAACAGATAGAAAGATTATGACCAAAAACTCTCAACATCATAATCGAAATTGTAAAATTATGAAGAAAAATTTTTGGAAAGAACGGAAATAAATCATTTTAGTTTGTCCAAGTTTCTCTGGAGTCAATCTCACATACGTAAAATCACAAATTCTCAACATCATTTGTGTTGAATCACACAAATTTAAACCTTAAATCTAAGTAGTTTTCAAATTTATCATCAGGCTGTACCCTATTGTATTACCTAATAATATTTTCAATATAGGACAGAAAGTAACCTACTCAACTATACAGTAATCGGTAATAGTTCAGACTTCTGATTAACTTTTTTTTTTTTTTTTTTTTTTTTTTTGTTGTTCATTGGATCCCAGCCTCAAAGTTGAATACCGAATGTTGCAAGGATTGTGTGCTGTTGAATTAGGTAGGAACAAAAACAAACGTTATAGCATTGAAAGTTGAGAGGAAATTCCAGGTCAATTATTTGTTTAGCCTTATTTCGTAAATCTATTGAGTAAATTAAAAATGTCCATTATTGAAAATGATAAAACAACCTGTCTCAATTTTCTTTATGGTATCAAAAAGAAATGAATGAATTTCGTGTTTCACAGTGCATTTAGCGAGCCGGGAAGTTTCTTTGATTTTTCGCTCCTCTGATATAGATGTCTACATTTTATAAGAAAACGAAAGACTGTTGTCAATAAGTTCGATGATTGTGCAGAGCACGTTCTCAGGTAGCACTGCTCATCCACTTTTATATAACCAAGGTTTTTTATCAGAGAGCTCGGATCGTGTGATAAAATCCGAAATTCAAGTTTTCATATTTAATGCAAACACAGCTGTCTCCTCCTATTCAAGGAGGACTGTACACAACAGGCGAAATGTGTTGCGTCGGGTTGGGGTGGAGGTCATTGGGAACATTGGTCTAGAAGCAGATTACTTAGTAGAGCGGAACTACGGAAAAATCTGCTTATAGAGCAATGTTCCCAATGACCTCCACCCCAACCCGACGCAACACATCTCGCCTGTTCTGTATGGTCCTCCTATTAAATGTCGTTGAACAGGCTTGGAGGGTTTTGGGATGCTATGCCTGTGGTGTGCATTCACCTTAACAGTATCTAGGTTTAACTATGGTAGAACTGGATATAGGAAAACATTCCAAGTTAAAAGTGGGTTAAGCAAGGCATGGATTAAATAAAGTTCAAGATCCACTAATATGAAAGAGAAAGGCACTCATCGACAATTCATTTTGTACCTTATAAGTTGCTATTAGACCATTTCATGAAATAAAGAACTTGATAGAACTGCACTATCATTGCTGAAAGGCTGTAGCAAGACGGACAACAAGCGCTCAAGATTGTCTTGCTCCGGTCAGAGATGTAGAGGAAACCGTTAAACAAGAGAATGCTGTAGGGCGCCCCTCAGAATGGTGGGTGTGAGTTGGCGAATTATCAACGTTTTGCCTCTCTGATCCACGTCCTAATGGGGGGACGATCATATTTTAGAATCAGGGATTCGGCCGATTATAAAGATGAGAACGATGATAAGAGTAAACTAAGGGAGGGATTGTCAAGATATGTCCTCATTGTGTAACCAGAGGGATAAAGAGACTGGTCCAAATTTATGACTATCTCACCAATTACCTACCTCCTTTTTAGTAACTGCACATCAATAATTATTTCCACTTTTTCTGACTATTTTATCCTTATTCTCAGGAATCCGTATTAACAATTGAAGCTGATATGCTTGAACGGTTGATATGTGAAAGCGGATTTTATGTCGTTATTATTCTACTGTCCTGCTGTCAACTGCCAGCTCCAGAGAGTTTTGTGCGGGAAAAAATTTAATTTCACGAGTTGTTTGGGCAGTGGTGTATAGCTTTTCCAAGTCAGATTCGGAAATTTCCAAACCAATTTCAGAATTTTCCATTTCAATTTCAGAATGTGATCAATATCCGGGTGGGAGCGGTTTCTGAAATTGAAATGGAAATTCTGAAATTGGTTTGGAAATTTCAGAATCTGACTTGGAAAAGCTATATATCTACGCACTGTATACTTGGAATGAATCGCTTTCGTCTTTTAGTTATTCCATTAAGGTGCCAAAACTAGTATGCGAATGGATTTCCTGTCTGTTCGATGGTCGATTTTGTTGCACCAAATCGCGGTTCTGTTGCGCTAAACCTTTGTGCGACGTTTGGTACCGCACTTGAAAAACTTGAGGGGGTTATACAGAAAATGTTCTATGTATTAGAAAGACTTATCGTTCGAGATAACGCACCAACAGTTAATCAAACATGAAGTAGAACATTTCAAAATATTTTCATAAAATTGTACAGAAAGATCCATTTTAAAATTATCTAAAATCCGTTAAGAACGCTTTATAAATTGATAAATAAATTGAAAATTTATGAATAACATTATCTTTGTCCCAAAAGTGACGATCATGCGATCATGTTCCTTGACTAGAACTTTTTATTTACATAATTTTTGTTTTTCTTATTTTGGACCTTTATGGAAATAGCTGTAGGTACCTCATTTATTGTCAGAATTGATCACAAAACCTGTGGGGCCACTAAAAGTCCACAAAAAGTATCTTCCGAGTGTAAAATCCATTTTTTAACACAAAATGTTAGAAAATAAGCCTGAATAGAAAATATTGTTAGTTTCCAGCCAGTGGAGTAACGTTTTTCAGTGAGCCCCCCTAAATGTATATATATATTTTTTTGCATACTTTTTTTTTTTTTTTTTTGCAAAGCATGCACTTTTTTAACGGTCAGTGTACAATGCGCTACGATAACCTAACTAAAAATACATAATATAATATAACAATTTAACCTATCTTTACGAACTTGAGACTTCTAGTCAACGTTGCAAACTTTTGGATGACCGTGTGTTATAAAAGTCAACTTTTTCCTAGAGACACATCAGTTCCTTCAGTCATTTTTAAGTATCAATATGGTATGCAATTTATATAATAACGATTCGAAGCAACAACATGATGAAAAACATTAAACTCCCGCAATTCGCACTCAAAATCTCAGAAGTTTGTTTACATTGTAACCACCGCTCAAAAGAAGGCGGGGGTTACCCGGGGGGGGGGGGGGGGTAGGCCTTCCCGGTATGCACTTCGCAACTCTGACACCTTAGCTTCTTTACACCCTTCCTCATCTGGTTATAAATAAAACCAAAAGATGATTGATCAATGAACCTACATTACCGTTGATGTTTATAAACTTGATGTTACATGATGGAATTTTTCTGTGAATCGTTAGTTCCGCTTTATTTTTTTAAAAAAATAAAAAAAAAAAAAAAAAAAATGAATTTTGCTAGAGCCGTTCCCAGGCACCTTTGTAGCCCCCCCACCCCCCGCATCGCGGGGTTTGCGGGGGTGTACGTTACGCCCCTGTTTCCAGCTTTTCAAACGTTTCTGATACAATTTGAATCTATCTGTAAAATCGTGAAGTTGGCCCAAAGTCTCATCTGTACAGTACAATTTAGGGGGAAAACAGCTTGGGAATGCGACAAGCAAAGATATTCAATGTAAATAAGTAACCTCTTGACGATAAGTATACTGACAATCAGTAGAAGTGGATCGGGGTTGTAGAACTGATGACATAGTCAAGGGCTTGTACAGCAACAATTTTGTATACCCCCCCCCCCCCCCTCGACGTCAAAGTTGTCATTTTACTTTTCAAGGTGTGTAGATTTCAAATCTACAATGTCCGTTTACCGTCTACTCTATTAGTAATCACTGGCCTTAGAACTGATGTAAAAACATTTATTCATTCGCTCTTGAACTGTACTAGGAGTCTAGTTGGTCATGCTTTCTAGTGGAGGTCTTGTAATTTTGAAAGAACAATCAACTGGGAAAGGTTTCAGTCTGTAGAAGTTTACGTTGAGCAAATAACCACAATTTATGACTGAAACGAGACACCCTCACCACCTCTGGATGGCGCAAGCAATGACGCATTATTCAAAACATTATGAACCCGAGAGTTAGAATTGGTAGCGTTGAATGTTAGCTTGGCTAAGCAGCCCCCTTCCATACATCCATCTGGTAGAAAGCTCATGGGTGATTTTGGAATGGACGGGTAGGCGCCAAGATGTTCCAAAGGAAATGTAGGTTTGCGGTCTGTGTTGAAGAGGAATGTCTGGCATCTTCTATGGTAATCTACACGACACTAGCGCTAATAGAGGCCAGGATGCTAATTGGCTGTCAATTTTCCTACAATCAATTAAGTTGACTATTGATTTTGCGGTCGAATTTTGTTGTTTGAATGTCATTTAAAAAAATGAACTTCAAGCTTTTAGTCATATTAATTGCAGATAAGGCCTTTGAGGGGCTCTCTCAAGTTGTCTTTATTTTCTAACATCTATTGACCGCAATACCTTTACCTACTTGTTTCATCCACATTTTACTGTTGATCTCTGGTATGCGTTCCTGTGATCTGTAAAATAAATGTTATAACTGAGTAATAAATTCACATTAAATTAACAAATTACTTTAAACTACCAAATAATACAGTTTCTTTAGAAACTTCGAATTCAAGGTAATCTTTTGAACTTGAAAACTTCGGAAACCAGAATAAGTGCGTACTGAATTATGGAATCAGCTCTTCCATGACTGAGACCAACGCTATAGAAGAACAAATGGGAAGCGAATATTTGAGATTAATCGACAAGAATGATGTAGACACAATCATTGTGTCCGCAGTGAAGACCACGGAAAAAGAGATCTCTTCTTCCATGGGGAGAAGAGGAAGAATACTTGCCTCATCACAACACTATCAACAGGTTATCATTTCCCGCGTTTCAGTCTTTCTTGATTGCAACGTATTCTGTCCTTAATTTTAGAAGTTCTTGATGTAGATATTCTCTTTGCTTGAAAATCTATTTTGACTACTGTGAATAATGCAGTATAAACGTATATAGGAAGGTTCCTGAGTAATTAGTTTTGTTATGGGCGCCACCTTGGACGCTATGCCTCTTGTTCCACTGGATCAACGTATGTATGAGCTTTTCATTTGAAATATGCTGTTGGTTTTTTTTTCTGTTCGAAACAATCTTATATAGTTTAACTAATCAGTCTTTCATTTTTCCATGATATTTCTTTCATCTTTATCGGTCGGGAATCGTATCTGTTATTTTACTCTAGTATCCCGGAAAAAATCGGATCTATGTTTAGATTGATGGTTAATTTTGACTGTTACGTATGTGTAACACTCTATCTAGGATAGAAGACCTTCATGCTAGCTTTGGGTTACATTTTGGAAATGTTGATCCTTTTTCAATTGAAGTACCTATTTGGTTGTTTCTGTTTTTTGACAAAAGTACAGTAGACTATTTGGTTCATCTTAGGCCAGTCTCGGTAATAACGATTGATTATTAATTGATCATTTCCGATATTGGAATAGTATTTATTATAAATTACCAATACATCAATTAAATTGATGAAAATGAATTACAGGAATGTAAACATTCTCATTATTGCGAGTATTAACTGTTTCTGTCCCTGTGGTTTTCTATTAGTTGTGAGAGATTAAGCATAGATAGTATAGATTGTTTAAAAACTTCTCGAAAGGAAACGTACGAAAAAAATGCAGTGCATTCGGTAATAACGATTGATTATTAATTGATCATTTCCGATATTGGAATAGTATTTATTATAAATTACCAATACATCAATTAAATTGATGAAAATGAATTACAGGAATGTAAACATTCTCATTATTGCGAGTATTAACTGTTTCTGTCCCTGTGGTTTTCTATTAGTTGTGAGAGATTAAGCATAGATAGTATAGATTGTTTAAAAACTTCTCGAAAGGAAACGTACGAAAAAAATGCAGTGCGTTGTTGAGGGTTCTCTGGCATCGATTTTCAATTGATTAAGACGAACATGTATTTTTTTTGTCTAGCTCGTTTGTCTATGTCGTTTTCCATTTAAAAGGCAGAGGAAAATGGTTACGTAAAAAATTAATAAATAAAGTTTTCGTTTGTATCAATTTTGCAACTAGTTCGGTTCATTTAACCTTGTGCTCAAAAAATAGTAAGGCGACCAACAACCAAAACACTAAAAACATTTCGATGGGTGCTGTCATTTTTTTAAATTCAAAAATATGGGGAAGAACACAATTTAATTCAAAATTAAGACACTCGTATGTTATCCTAATTGTTCAATCGACTGGCTTCGAACTGCGTAATTAGTATACAGTATAACGCATTATTGTATAGTATTAGTAGTTAGTAATATACTAATCA
This sequence comes from Creontiades dilutus, assembly GCA_031894815.1. NCBI lineage: Eukaryota > Metazoa > Arthropoda > Insecta > Hemiptera > Miridae > Creontiades > Creontiades dilutus. The sequence continues at coordinate 176,423 of JAVIWC010008777.1, read as the reverse complement.
ATCATATTATGATTAGTTGAAGGAGCAGTATCCAGATTGTTTTCAGTTTTCCTCTTCCATTCGGAAAGAAATTGTTACTCTAAACCTTGAACAAACACAAGGTCTTTTGAGAACAATTAAGAACCTTGAACAACTACAAGGCTCGCTTAAAATTTGGCGATTACACCACTGACATTCCTGTGGTCTTGTAGACTCCCTCATTTGCAATCATCTTATTAAACTCCGCAAATTCTGATGTGCTTTTTACTAATTCTCATGGAAATTCGCTTAGATTTCCTAGTGTAATAACACTAAGAATAATTCTATATTGTTATTAAAGTACCTATCTCTTTGTTGGGTCATATTTCTGCTGTTATTAATTTTTTTAAAGCCAAATCAAAAAATTGAAAAACTAGTAGAAATATTGTTAATTAAAGGTGATTCCTTCACCCCTCACTGGGTTTCGTGATATTTCAAGTCTGGTGATATTTTTCCCATTTCGTTGTACAACAGTTGATAATTGTCACTGTCTTAAATTACAGATGTACCACGAATGTCGTCGATCCTTGACTTGGCTGCACCTACTTGCTCTGAAACGCTGGAGACACCTTTACCTCTTCGGGAGTGTGAATCTGATTCGGATTCAGATTCTATGGCTCCACAGAACTATTCCGTTGGTGATTTGGTGTGGGCTGCAGTTCCAACGTATCCTTACTGGCCAGCTATGATTACGAGGGATCCAGTGTCCAGTTCCCCATACAAAATGAAAGGTAAATGAAAGTATTTTTCATGATCGTAACGAATCGCTTTCATTATTTTATTTGTACAAACCAATTGCAATGTTTTCGGTGTGAGTTCAAATGTTGACCACCAATCGAATAATTAATTTGTTTTGCGGGGGATTTAAAGATGAATTCATGATTTAATGTGTTTCTCCGCGACCACATAAGTGTAAGTTTAAAAAAAATTTATTATTATTATTTTTTTTTAATACTTGATAGTTTAACGCTAATTAATGATGGTTGAAGAAATCGTAGCAACAAAACGTAAGAAGTAAGAGTTTTTCCAGTGAAATCTCTTTCAGAAGGAAGCAATACTTTTTTTTATACAGTTTAGACGAGTTTTATTCCTCTACAGAAACTAGGAAGGGGTTTGAGAATCATAAAAGCCTGAACATTTGGCGCACAAACATAAACTTCAAATAGCATAGCAGTGCATTGCTATCATTTTTGCTAGCATCGAACCGGGGGATTTTTAACTGCCAGATGCCAGATTTTTTCACTTTTCCTAACCATTACTAATATGTACTTGAAAACAGGGAACGGGGGGAAGAACGGAGGTCTACATTTTAGATTCACTTGAACGTGTAATAATAATAATAGATAACTGATAACAGGTACTTGATAACAGAGCCTTGACGCGGTAAGGATCAAGGACACAACAATTACCTTCGGATAAGTAGTATCCTATTGAACGCTTTCTCAATATTTTTGACTGTTGACAGCCATTCCAACAAAACCCTAACTTTGAACGTTCATTACGTTAATCTACGGACTCTTAGTAGTAAAGCCTAGGGATTTTAGAAATCAGTAGACAGGGTTGCCACTGAGGCAAGACCATGTAGGAGCCAATTCAATCTCAATCTCCGAATTTCGTTAAGCTACTGACTGATAAAACCTGACTTTTTCCGCGAAATGATGGTCTTTGGCTTGCAATCAAAGAAATATTTTTGGCTCAAAAACACATTGTGCACAATGTTCGAGAAATTGAGTTATTAATTTATTCCGACTTCAACCCCCTTCCGTTTGATTTGAAACGTAGGCCAGGCATGTTTGGGGACGAAAACACTGGAGGCATTTGTGGAGGATTGATATAATTAAAGTATAATAAGAATAGGGAGCTTTCTTTGGGCTCTGCATCAAGACTCCTGTAGCAATGCCTGAGTTGGGGGTTATTTAGGTTTCTTATTTTGGGACTTCATATAAAATGTATGTATACTTAGTTGTATATTTTTATTAAATGTATATTATTATCTTTATTTTATTTACTTGGTATAAATCAAAGTAAATTAGTTCCTATTTACTCAAATTTCCAGATCATTTCTCGCCTCTTTTTTCATATCTATTTTGGTACTATAATTTTTTTAAATGGTGAAACAATCAATGCAACTTCAGCTGTAATTTACGGTTACTCACCCTGAAGCAGCTGGTTTTATATGAACAAAATTAAAGTAGAAACATTGCCAGACTCCAAGGCTTTCAAAGAGATGATCAAACTTGAGGTGAACTGGACAAAGTGATGCTCTTGAGTGTTGTGTAGATATACAGAACAAAGGACAGTAGTTAAGTCTAAGTTAAGTAAGTAGTTACTAATTTTAATCCTACCTCTTAAATTAACGATCCAGTTAGGAATTTTGATGGTTCGAAAAGGTGTTATTTTCAACGCTTTACAAGAAGGATAACACTAAGGGATACTGCGATGTTGGAAATTTCGAAGTTCCCAAGGATTGTAATACATTGAATTGTTGTAAACTGCACTCGCAGTCCGTCTGGAACAGTGAAACTGATTACTATACCGTTGGGGGGTAGAGGTCAAAACCAACTATTTTGATCACCCTATCGTTTCTTGATTTTCCAGAATCCAAGATTTTTGTATCAATTTCGCTATTTCTCGTTTTCCTAGATGCAAAATTAGCCTCTCCATCAAATCCCAGCAGATGATTTTCTCTATTTATTGATAAAAAAGTTATAATACTTATATTTTTGCATTTTAGACATGTTTGTAAGCATAATTGTATCGATTCGTTTTTAAAAATTTGAAAGAAAAAAATGCTTTTATTAATTTACTCAGTTTCTCATACAGAATTCGGCTTTTAAGTTATATACAACTAATTTTAGAATGAGGGTTTATTTCACTCGAGAAAACCTCTGTTATTCTGGACTCAAATATCAAAATTTTAGAAACAATTTATTGCCTAGACCCAAGCTCACTCGAAATTGTAAACAGCTTACAGAACAGCTGCGAAACTAATTTTTCATATTTTCTAGGTATTGGTCGCAGCTTGAAAGTATTTTGGCACGTACATTTCTTTGGTGACAAAGGTATGCGAGGTTGGGTCATCACTCGCAACACATTTATTTTCGATGGCCTTGATTCCTACAATAATGCCAAAGCGAAATTCCTCTCATCAATCACACACCTGGTAAGTCTAAGTTGATTTTTTCTAATTATTGATTCATGGGATCCCGGCAGAGGAGAAAACAACTGTGAGCGGTTCTTTTTGCCTTGAATGAAAACGTATTTAACGTTGTTTTTTTTTAAAGAAAATAAGAATAATAGTTAGGAATAATATAATGCATAGGAGTAATAATAATGGTTATGAAAAATAATTATGACAATTGTAAATTTTGCAAAAATTTGGAGTCGATCACCAGTGGATCCCATTGAATTTTATTTTATTGTCATTGAATTACATTGTAGGTAGAAAACTATAAACCTCGCATACACAGTGTGTACGAGGTGTTCCGAATTATCAAAGGCTTAATTCCACTCAAGTGTATGTTTTATTTTATTTGAAGACCCGGCCGTTGCAAGCCTAGGGTGCTTCTATCTTTGCCATATTTGTGATATTGACTTCTCAAAATCAGAGCCGAGTGGGGTCGCGTCTTAGGAGGTGTACAGTGGTCAGAGCACTCAATTTAGCGGGTGAAAACTCGTGTCAACACTTGACCTTTCTGTACATTATTTCTTGTAGTACAAGACTCCTGGACCAGAAAATGTTAAAAATTAAACGCCCAAATCGGTACCTCTTACCTTGAGACCTTGATGTTTTATTGATAGATTGAGTCATAAAGTTGTTTTTTTGCTCGTAAATATGTGTAAGTTACGTGAAACACCAAGCGGTTTTCACTTTAAGTGACTTTTGGGACTTTTCCCGAATTCTTGCTGAAAATCCCACTGCAGGAGTTGTTTGGATTATGGTTACGGTTAGAGAAAAAACCAGTAGCGAAGGGCTGATGAACACCATAATCGATGTGCTCCATAATAACAGTAGTTACATAACAAAAATAAAATGAAATAAATTAAAAAAGCCTGGCAAAATTACCTTTTGAAATGAGAGCAAGGTGGGTGATCAGTTATTATTTTGACGAATGGTAATACTCAAATATTATTACCTACGTTATTTTCGCCCACATAAGAACATTTTTGTGAATTTATATTCTTCTAAAGAGCTAGAAACAGATCCACCTTTCCCTTCGTCATTGTATGCAATAAAAACTCACTACTGCAGTAAAGTTTTGTCCAAACCTTGAGGGTTTGTCCCCCTAAATCAGATATTGTGGGATGGTGTGAGAACTGTTTCTGACTCTGAATACGTTCCGAACAAGTGTTCCCCTCGTCTTTCACACATTCAACATTCTTATTCGCTAATTCAAAACCTTCATATTGAATATAATCTTTTTCCCCCTTATACGAAAACATTCAATTCCGTTAAACACCAGCTACACCCGCTGGCTTCATTCGCTTGCCCAGATATGAGCAGTTCAGGTATGTGCAGTCATCAGTGTAGCCGCTGCTCAGCATCGTTTGTATTAATCTGATGAAATCCTAGTTTTTGAAAAAGAATATTAAAGTTATACATTAATTTTCTCTCCCACAATTTGTTGGTTGCTTGTAAAAATTCATAAATTTGATTGGATTCTATTTATCTATTTTTATTTCAGAGCAAAAAAAAGCAAAACATTCTCAAAAAATCGTACACTATTCCTGAAAATTATGGAAAGTCGTGGGTGGCCGCTGTCAGCGAAGCTCAAAGCCTTTTACCATCTACCAGGTAAGTGATTGTAGTTATACTCGCAATGTTCACTGGTATCACATTTCATACTAATGGCGAGGGTACACACTTCAATCTTTCTTGCTAGAGTAAAATGAATAAATCCTCCTCAATACGATTTACAACTAATCATTAAAGCACTTCTCCTATTGCGTACAGAGAAATTCCTACGAATGATAAGGTGTGATATTAGTCCTCAAAACCCCATTTAGACGAGCAACTAATTGTCTGGAAATTGCAACTTCCCTCTTTCCTAGCTGAGGCTCGACTACTAGTTGCTGGAAATGTTATCGCCAGAAGTCGTTTTACTTTTGTGGAGAAATAAAAGTTGCTCCACTTCCGCGTTTACAAGAGGTCTATAACTTTTTGGTTGAATCTCGAAATACACTGTTGATCAAACTTCACTGTCGAAAAACTCTGTTTCGGATTGTGGTTGCCAGATCTTAAAATACATGTCTACTCAGACAGTTACATTAAGGTAAATGTACATACAGGGAAAGTTCACACTAACTTCTAGCTCAATAGAATGTTTTAGTCTTAAGAAAATCAAGAACACGTTTGGTGAAAGAATTAAATTTTTTGTCTTCAAACAATTGGTCTCTTATGAGAGTTTCTGAAAATCATACAGGTAAGTCAGTTGAAAGTGTAATTGAAAGGGGAAAACAACTTTCATGCCCTCAGCTCAGCTCAAACATCAAAAATCTTATGGAAAATCCTGCCCCCACCGGTGGAGGTGTCATAAAACCGATAGGCTCCTCATAAACTGAACAGTCTGAGTCAGAAAACCGATCATATCCCGAACCCTGAGACGTTGGTCGTCCCAACTCTCAGTTGAGATCTAATGACCTTTGTCGTATTAATTCACGAATAATCCAATTGAGATAATGAACAATGCCGATGAAATTCATTATTGAAATCCGAAGTGTCTTCATTGAAATGATGACGCCAGCTGTCTAAACTGCCTAGAACCCTGAGAGGAACTAGATCTGTTCGAATCGCTCAGATCCATGATATAATACCTCCAAGTCCCAATCTGAACCAAATCGAGAAAAACCTAGGTTCAGATTCATCCCCAAAAACGATCACGATCGCAGAATCTGTGAACCAACCGAGTCCTGATGGGAACCGCATTTCAATTCAGGACGAAACCTTGCCATAAGGGGAAAATCCTGCTAAACTTATTATTAAGAGTACAAGTTGGAAGATAGTCACGGTATTCGTCTTGCTGCGGAAAAGAAGGAATCAGAAATTTATAGAAATAAATTTTTCGTCGCAGTAAAACTTATGTCGGGTGCAGTTCATTGCAAAGTACAAAGCTGCAGGGTGGCCGTGTTTGGTGCTGTGGACCTGCGTTCTGGGACCCCCGCCTTCGAGTCAAAAAGTTTTCGATTTTAAATCTCCTAGTCTATGGGAAATGGAAGGATTTCTAATTCCACAACGTCATCTGTAATTTTTGATAAGCATTGCATTTGAGAATGTCTTCGCTGGTCCTCTCATTGAACATATACCCCTAGTTTGAACCATTTTCTTACTCACATATTTATATACATTTATTGTGTCGAAGTTTATTATTTTCTCTGTTTAAACTGTAATTCTTCCAATTACTCTGCACCAAACTGTCTCCCACAAATTTGAGGTCTCTTTTTCGGAATGGCAGTTGTTTACGATATTTTATAATCTAGTAAACAAGTTATATCTCTTTTACCCTTCATGGACTACAGCTATTTTATGCAATAAGCCTGTGAATTTTTATTTTTTATTTATTAATTTGCAATGTTTATCATTCAAGGTCGGACAGGCTAGAGTACCTGATTTCCACGTATGCTCCAAAAATTGAAACTTCGAAAAAACGACAAAGAGCCTTATCGCTCTGTGATTTGAATATGATCACAAAAAAGGTTGGTATGAATAAGGAAATAAGTTGTTCAAGTATTATTAGTATTTGTAAATATAAACTATTCAACTTCACTAAAATGTAAATTTAACTTATTAAACTATGAATTAGTTATTTTAATTTCCTTGGTGTAACTAACAATTGAGTAATTAATGAATTTAGTTGTTTTAATTTACTTGGTGTTTAAACCTCAAGAAGATGAGAGTTTGATTGAAATAATTGTTTGATCTCTGTTAGTACTGGCTGAACTCTTGGCAGAGACAAAAAGGAAAGTTAGCAGAAGCAGAAAATAGAACTGAACACAACTCATCATGTTTCTACCAATCTTAGAGAGGAAGATGTACACAACTTGGTTCATTGTACACAATGTTCTTTCTAAACCTGGTAGAATTGTAGTGGGCCCTGAAGTTTTGGGGCGATGAGATGGTAGCGTGCAGGTTCCGGACGTGCGATTTGCGGACAAACTGAAGCGGTGGGATGAAGATCGACAGTCGGTCGTGCAAGTGCGAACATGACTGGCTGCATTGTGATTTGTTGCAGGCGTGGTCAAAAGTCTGTCAGCTCGGAAGATCAAGCTCAGCCGTCATGCGTGAGGAAAACAAGCATCAATTCCCAAGGTTTTGGGCTTGCGCCAATATTTTGAGGTAGGAGTAGAGGTCTTTAGTTTCAATAAATTTTCTGCCAGCTGCATCCATCCTTACGTCTTTTTCCTCTCACTGCCTGGCTCCCCTACCTCAAAAGAGCGCAACTTGAAGCTAGCCTTTGAAGCCACACCCTTAAGTTGGGAAAGAAAAACGAAAAAATTCGGCTGTTTAAGCCCTACAATGGAATTCAGCTTCCTGTTCCAACCTTCAACTGCGTTATTTGTCTGACGTCTCTCACTGTGAACGTTCCACAGTGAAGCGGGGTGCTTCTCATTTACCAGCCATTGCTGTTCAAAATAGTCCAAAAAATAGTTTCATTTTTTCTGTCGATGGTTCTTCAATCAAAAATAAAAACCATTCAAGTTGTATGTAGTCTGGAGGAAGAAGGGCTAATGCCCTTGTGAAGATTGTAGTGGTAGTTGCAGCCAGACACACATGCATGAGGTAACCTTAATGGCTGTTGCTTCCGGCTAATGCCAATTGAAGAAAAAAAAGAACATTTTCTTAATGGAATTGATGGCGGCTAACTTAAAGTCACATTTCACAATGGGGGGATTTCACCCTGGCGCCCGCTGAAGAATTAACGTGAGAAAGTGCTTGTACGTACTCCGTTTTTTGTCTGGAAGTAAGGCAAAAATAGCCGGGACTTTTGCGTCACCGTGCTTCTTCTTCTTTTTTGCAATCTTCAGCCATTTCAAAAGACGGTTTGTTTTGCACTTTCAAAGATTAAAAATTGTAGTGCAATTAGAGCTGTGTTTTTTTTTTTTTTGTGTGTGTGTGTCTGCAGCTTAAGATGTAGGATATGGTTGATATGATGATCTATGGCTGAAAAATATCGGATCCGATAGTGTACATTTAATGTCGATGTATCGGAATAGAAAATATCGTCCAAAAATATCGATATATCGACTGGAGAATATCGATATTTTCTTGACATCCCTACCTCAGATACACTGGAAACTTAAATGATTCCGAAATAGTGTTTAATTGGGATTTGTGAGCGTTGGCCTGAGTCGGAGACGTGAAAGTTTTTCTTCTTTTAATGTTCAGCGTGAACTCAACTTTCTAACTTCCTGTATTGTGAGAAACCCTCGGAAGAAGACTCAAAAGTCGAATTCTTCCACAAAATGCGTTTTTGATTTACTGAGACTGAACCATTCTATTGAGCTGGGATTTCTTGTTAACTCTTTCTCTGGATTTATATTTAAGGTAAAGTAAGAATTTTTCTCGTTAGACGAGTACATCAATATACGTCAAAAACACGTCTAAAACTGGGTTTTTGGCAGTGATCTCTCAATTTTTATTTGCAGTACATTGATAAACGGGGAAGTGGAGCAACTTTTATTGTCCTCGGCTAGGGAAGATGGCGTTATTGACTACTGGTTGCTCGTCTAAATGGGGCTTCACAAACAGTGATACCTCATACTAGTAATTCTTCATTACTGAAGATGACCTAATTGTGGAAATCCATTCAACAGCGGTCACTCATTTATTTCACGGAAATAAATGAGACAAAATTCTTTATTTCACTCCCATTTTCTTCTTCTCTGATGACATTACTGAGGATAAAGAAATAGTGAATGACAGATTTTATTCAAATTTATAATATAGAATAGTACTCTTATACTCTTACAAAGATTTTGTAATGCACATACGAATTAAATTTGCCCAGAATTTGTCAACAGTTTTAGACATACAATTTTTAATGCTAGACCTTATTCATTCAATAATTTTTAGCAGGTTTGTAATTTTAAAGATTTTTTAGTTCCTTCATCAAGGTCAAAAGTTGGAGTTTGCGATTTCAACGCTCCTTTTGGAAACACTGATTTTATAGCTTAGGAACGGGTTTTTAATCGTAATTGTTTAGGGATTTATCGTTATGAATGCTTGAGGTCACAAAAATTCAATATATAAACTTTAAAATCCAGGAATCATTTCAGGATGCTTCAACATTGTTAAAAATGCTAAAACCAATAGTTACATTAGGGTTTCCATTTCAGTGACTTGTTAATCACGGTGGCAGACAGAATGCATGTTCCTAGAGAATGACAAGTGAAGCGTACTTACAAGCTACTAATATGGATAATAGCTTAACGGGATTTTACTTTTGTTTGCAGCCCAGAATGAGTGAACCGCCAAAGAGAAGGAAGAGTTCGATCGGTAAGGCTTCCCGAATCGTCTATGATTCATCTGTAGCTTTGCTCGAAATAGCAAAACCCATGGATGGTGGCATCCCAACCATGACGCCAATGCGTAAACAGGAACCGCTGCCTGTAGAATCCTCAATAGAATCCAATCTTCCTTACAAACTCTCTCTACATTCTACCGCAATCAGCCCCAACTCAGCTGTTGGATCTACTGGAGAAAAATCTCGATCACCTCTACCTATTACACTCAAAGTACGAGTGAATCACCATGATCTTATGTGTAATAAATCTGGTAATTTGCTGTCGAGGTTTACTTATAATTCCAAATAATATTTTTTACAGAGTTCTACTAGAAAAAGGAAATCTGTGAAAAGCAAATCAGCATGCAAAAGCCCTGATGAAAGTATTCTACCACCTCAAGTTGTTGAATCTGCAGTTATTGTGAGTGAGCAGCAAGAAATAAAGACTGAGGAATCCTTGGCGCAAAACATTTGCTTTACATCCGTTCAACCTCAAGTAAGTAATCTGTAGTAGCATAGGTTATTCTCACTGAAGAATATATGTAGGCAGCCGTTTGTTTTTTAATTTGAACAATTCAATTTAGTTGAAAGAATAAAATAAATCGATAGTTATTGTCTTAATGAAACTTTTTACAGACTATGGAGGATGCCTCAATTGTGTCATTGAAAGGCGTTTCTGGATCGACAGGTTCGGTCTACGGGAAAAGGAAACGAGGTCGTCCCAGAAAGTACCAAATTACTGAAAAAAAGTGCCAAGAGGAAAAATCTCTTAATACTATTCCAAAAGTGTCACAAACAAATAAAGCTTCTCCAAAGAAGGCTTCTCTTCCTGTCCAGACTGTGTCAGTTTTGCCAGAAAAGCGCATTAGAGGGCGCCCCAAGAAAACATCTCTCCCCACTCCCACAGGAGGGAAATGTGAAAATGTTACCATCACTCCTGAACGAACGAAATCTATGGCTCAGAGTGGCAATCCTGAACCATCAACAATTACTCGTTCTGGAAGGCGATCTAACAAGCCTGTAACTTTCACATCGCCTAAGGGACATAAACAGGAATCTAAAACAAAAGACTGTTCTTCATTGCCTGCTGTGTTCATCAAACAAGAGCCTACCACCTTGTCTGAAGTTGAATATGAATCAGAGCCTTCCACGACTCCTAAAGCTAGAAGAAAAAATCCGTATGGAGTTGGGAAGAGGAAAAAAGTGGAATTAAAACCGTAAGTACCCATTCTTTCTTTTCCTTTTTTGTTTCAGTTTTAAGGTCCATCAGTTGACTCTCTTTGCCCGATTTTCACCGACAATTTAAACTAGTTTAAAATCAAAGATGTTGGATTCTGATGAAGATTCCCCCTCACTTTCACCAGAGTGCTTTGTAAGTTTAAGCTTCCATCAAGATTTCTCAGGTTTAAACGCCCGAAATCCGTCAAATAACTTTCCTAAATAAAATTAGCTATGATTTCAATATGGTTGTAGCTTTCTTTGTTTTGTGTGCAGTTGAGATTTTTAATTATGAGAAAGAATTCGCATGAGTTGGAATTGACCGTGATAGGTATTTGTATCCTTCCAATGGGAATCAATGAGCTCGAATTGGTATTGACCACAGTACGTATTTTACTCCGTTGGGCGAAAGCGATGTACTGAGAAGAAGAGACTATCTTGAAAACCGCATTTAGAAGAAATTGTAATTGTTTGAAAACTAGTGTAATAAATAGAATCATTTACACAGGTACATAATTTTTATGGTGGGTATTCGTTGACTATAGAGAAACACTGGTATGGGACTTGAAATCAGCTGAGCGGTGGTGGTTGCTACAATGACAACTTGATTGTTCGAATACGTCAAATTGTTCAACCTTTGCTTGGACAGTTTGCCTAATCAATCTTCTGTACTCCCAACAGAGTTTTACCTTGATTCGCTTGGGGGAACACACTTGATGACTTTTATGGTTCTAATCCTTGAAATTAGTTCCAATGGATGTTGCCTGAACCCCGGCAATAATGCTATTGGCTAAGATCACTCCAATGAGTACCGTAGTGGAGTATGTAAATTTAATCATTAGCATGGCAGAGAACGGTATTAGATAAAGAGCCAGCTGAAGTTTAATTTAACAAGATTGTTTGCTGCTGGTTACTCAAGTGTTTGGTACTTTAGGTATGGACCATTAGTCACGTCGAACCCCATTTGCATTTATCGTAGTTTTACGTTTGTTTGATATCATTCTTTATTACTTACACTTGAAACCGTACACCTTGTTCCTCTTGCTGTGATCATCCCGGTTGTTAATGCATTTTTCCGAGAGGCTTTGGAGAAAATGAAACCGAATGCTCATATTTGCTCCCAAGTCCTTGAAATAGACTAACATATTTCGAATTAAATCGGTTTAGTTTTCAGCTCTGCGATAGCCGTGAAAATTCCGGAACAAAACGAAACTGATCCAAGCAGCTGACTCCAAATCGTTAATCGCGATAGCGAGGTTTTAGCTGACGGATTCGGACAAAACGTGAAACAGATAGAACAACGGTATCAGGTGGGCGATGATTGTTGGAACATATATCGTGAGGACCGTAGTGTGCAATATTGAAAAAAACGTGCAAGTCCCTGTTTTCATCCTCAAAAATCTGAATTCCATCCATATCTTCCCTACCAAAAATTAAATGTTTATATGTGCTAAGTGGAGCTTCTTCAAAAAAATACACTCATACTTAAGTTATGTTAGCATGTGTGTCCAATTTCCACATCAACTCAGAACTGTTCTACTGATTCGATGGCCTTGCAATTTTAGTGAGGCGTTTGGGTTGAGGTTCCTTTTGGGATAATCGCTGGAAAATTCTGTGTGGAGAGTATCAATTCCCGATTTTTAGTTTGCAAACTTTGTCCTTAGTTTCAATTTTTGAGAGTCCTGGTTGGTCTCATCCTGAAAATTCTAAGCTTTCAATAAGTCGCGCCCTATTTTTCGCAATAAAAAACTTTAATATAAAGAAAGGTCTAAAAAGGCTATAATTTTCGCACCCTCAAAAACCCCTTGAGTAGGTAGAAAAAAGCTGAGAGCTATAAGGTCTTTTTTTTTGTAGACCAGGGTGGGTCTGTTATTGCGCTGTGATCACAGTTCGGAATAGATATTAATTGAACGAAAAGAACCCATCACATAATACAAGTGTATCCACCTAATTAATGAGATTAGGAATAAACAAACGCATCATGCTTAAGTGGCACTTCGGTTCTTTGAGGTCTGCATCTAATGACTTTGGCGCCTCTAAGGTTCGAAAACAGCTATAACTGTTTCATATTTATCTAAGTAAATTACTTTTGTCCTGGTTTCCATTTCTCCTGTTGATCTCGAATTATTCCATTATCTCCATTCCTGTTGATCTCGAATTATGCCATCAGAGTGAACAATATGCGTGAGCAGTGTGCTAGAATTAAGGTTCCACTGTAGCAATCTACCGCATGAAAATAGTTGAGAACACAGCCTCAAGTGTTATGAGTAGTTTTGGGGTAATAATATGCATTTAATGAGAAAACTTCTGGCAAGTGCGTTTTTCTCCTGAAACTCTGTGAAATTTGTTCTGCGTTTTCTTCGAGTTAACACAAAATTATTGACACATTCAACTCTTTTCGCACATAAAATCGGACTTGGGAATTAGCAATAGCTCGCGGGGGTGATCACTAATACGATGAGAATAAAGAACCGTTGGGGAATGTCTGGGGCAATTATAAATTGAAAATAATTTATGTAGATACAGGGGGAAGGGGGGGGGGACAAAAATGTAATAGTACTGTTGAAAAAAAAATAGCGTTTAACTTCCAAGAACCGGAGATCCAAACCAAATTTTAAAAGCGGCTACTACAGTATGTTTTCGAGCCGTACGTTTACTAATAATTTAAATAACATTTGTTTTTACTGTTGTTAAAATTTAACAACATTTAATGTTTTTACGGGTAAAAATAAGAGTCAATAAGACTTCATCTGCAGTTAGCGAGGTAAATTTGTGTCATATTACTACGTACTACTCGTGTTTCTTATATAGTATATTACTATTATAACCGCGTGTTCATTTCACTCCACCATGCGCTGTCATGGTACTGTGTATATGGTGACAACAATGCAATAGTTAGGCCGTGTCTTACGTGGAGAACAAACACGTACAATTCCAAAACGTGTACGGCATATTTACAGATTCCTCCAGTGTAATTTTATGCCAGTTTCAAACTGATTTGAAAATCAAACCACGCGACGCGAGCGATTTCCGCGACGCCGCGTTGCTACGTAAGACACTTCCATAGGATTGTATTATTTGATCGCGCTAACAGATCGCGTTGGTCGCTCGCATTCGTTTTCCACGTAAGACACGGCGTTAGTGTAGACTGAATAGTCGTTTGCTTTTGCTTAAAAATTACCCGAAACGTACATAAAAAACGCTGCAAATTCTTCCACTGGAGTTTATTATCCAATTGGCTTGCGTTCATGATTTGAATTTCTACTAAGCTTTGGAGTGTGCGTGTTTCACAGGTGATAGAGCGATTATTGAATTTCAGGAGATATGCATAGAGCACGTGAATCTGTTCTAAACCAAAATACCTATTTGGATTGATCAGTTGATCATATTTGTGTGCCTCCTGAAATTCAATAATCGCTGCATCACTTGTGAAACACACACGCTCCAAAGCTTAGTAGAAATTCAAATCATGAACGCAAGGCAATTGAATAATAAACCCCAGTGAAAGAATTTGCAGCGTTTTTTAATGGTTATCAGAATGCTTCAACCTATAGGCTAAAAAGCCTTTCCACATTACTACATCACTACGTTACTGCTATCAAAACAAAAACAATAATAAACCAAAATAACGCAAATGTTGGCACCATAAATCGGGCCATACATTCGTTTGACCTATGGACCTGGGGAAGGGCTCATTCAATTCCTCGTGGAATGTTCTTGAAAGGGTATAAATTTAGGCCACCTTGACTTTTTTAGGGATTTTACAAAACTTTGACAACCCTGAAAGGGCACTTTAAATTAAGTGAGAGAGCTGGCTCGAGAATTGGGGCGTCGTCGGACCAACATGGATTTTTCCTTTTTGCTTCAGCCGTTTGGGAGAAATTGTGCGTACGGCGGACGGACGGAAAAATTTTTATTGCAGAATCTGATTCTACACCCTTTGAAACGTAAACCATGTACTTTTCAGGTGGTTTAGATTTTTTTTCCAAGACCGATTACAATGGTTTATTATTGAATAATAAACCAAAAGGTGCTCTGCACTAACCATAATTACCTTGCTGCGCCAGTAACTTTACTATTCTTAAATGTAGCGCATAGTGAGGGAACTTGACTTATCAAGTCACCTAGTGGAATTTGGAACAATAACCAACCAACCCAAACCATTGGGTGATATTTCGTAGCGTTTATTTGTTATAAACTAACGTTTTCAAATCAATCACATAAGAGATAAAATATCATCTTCTTTTTACCGTAACGGTATTCTTTCGAAGCAAATCCACTATTGAGCTCAATAGAATATTTCTTTCTGCATTTAACCTGTTTTGCTGTTGATATATCTTTCTCATGGCCTTCATTTCTTTGAGTTTACGATTTTCCATTTTAGTATAAGTCCTTCTCAATAATTCAAGGGCAGTTTCTTCTGGTGGGATCATTTTTCTTTTCTTGTCTGGGTGCTCGTGCTCTCTGAGGTCCGGATTGTTGGAAACATCTTCTTCAGATATAGAACCCGACGATGTAGCTTCATCCGATTCGTACATCGAAGACTGGTTTGGATTCATGGTGGGTTCTGATGGTATAGCAATGGGTGTTAGGGATGGAGTTCGGAAATTTTGTTTTTGCAGATATGCCATAGTGTTGAAGTATTCCCATGCTGATGTTTCTTCAGTTAACCCTTGTTCCATCTCTTCTTTATAAATTGCCTGTAACGATATGATAAATACTTCCAAATGAATTATTTGTCAGTACACATGAACCTAATACACACTACTACTAATGTCCCATTGTAGTGTGTGTGTAATGACGTACGATACTATTTTCATGAATTCCTCTACCACACTTTCAATGATAATTAGGTTGGTTCACCAAAAAGACTTGATGGGGAATTTCGTGATTTTTCTCCCTGAAGAATTAAGTCCAAAAATTACTAATGAAATTGAAGTAATGAGTAGGAGCTTTTACAAGTTTATATGGGCATTGTGAAATGGAAATTATTCTCTATTATACCTTGATCAGTGTTTTTCCTATGTTCTTAATAAAATCCCCCCCTCGAATAAGAAAAACCCTAAAGAATTAATGCTAAAGAATTCATGTATGTATCAACTTACTTCCATTGATTCAAATTTGGCCTGGCATTCTTTGTCCGTCAGCCTGATATAGCCTTTTTTCTTCATACTCTTGCAAATAGTACGCCAAAAATACGTACTCGAATATTGTTTATTTTGCAGTAATTTTTTTGTGGATTCGTAAACTTCCAAAAGTGTTAAGACTGTTTCATCTCTCCACATGACATTTGATTCTTTATTGAGTGGAACTATCGGTCTGCTTCCCACTTGAGGTGCCGTTCTGACCATTTTCTTAACATTTTCTGCACTGTTTCCTTCGCTGATAGCCACTTTCCTATTTGAAACACCTTGTTCAGTTGCATTCAGAGCACGTGGTTCTTGTAATGAGGGAATCGATGGTTCTTTTATGATAATTTGTTGCCCAGGGTTCATCATAGATTCTGATATGAGCTTTTCGATTATTTGCTCTCGAAGGGATTCATCTAAAATGGTAATTACAATAAGAAGTCAGGCACTGCTAGAGGAGCGTACATTTTATTGTTATGGAAATTATAGGATCGTATTTACAATATTTTTGAACATGCATAACTGAACTGTGATATTCGTACTTGTACCAAGTGGTTACGAGAAGTTTCACTGGGTGGGCGCGAGGATGTCCATGGTCCTATGAAATTCTAACGACATGGGTGGGTGTTGTAGCGGGAAGGGAAAAGCCTGAGTTTGATAAAAGGGCTTTGATTTCCCCAAGTATTAAACAGTAGTATCGTGTTTGACCATTGCACAATTTTGATGGAAATCGACTGGTCGAGGGGACTGTGATGCAGTTAAATGGACTTTTGAAACGAGAAATGCTAGGAAAACGCAGTAAACATTATACGAACACAAGGGAACGGAATTACCGCGGAGAGTCACATCGAAATGGAAGGAGATTTTGTCATGGCTGCTAACTTGAAAGAGTATAATGCACTATCTTGCCTTCAAGTTCATGCTGCTGGGCTCCCAACTTCTCCTAGTCTCGTATAGAGTACAGGGTCGAAGAATAATATTCTAGGGGCCATACTGTAGTTTCAAGAATGGAAAATCTGAGAGGGTATATACAGGGTCAGACTGCTCTACCATACGCTTTACAACTCATTTCCTACCCAACGCGAAGAAGTTTTTCCACTCCGCTCAAAATGGTACTTTTTCACACTTGAAATTTTCTCTCATTTTCGATCTTACTTCACTAAAATTGTTCAATTTGCTACTTGGTTTGCACTAAAATGTCAAATTTGAGGATGCGTTGGATAGGACATCACATGCCCGTCTTCTGAATGCCTAAAAAAAAGCTTTTCCCGGTAGAATTGTGGAGCGGAAATGTTTTCACAAAACTAAATTTTGTGATAATTCCAGAATTCCTTTTTTTTTTAAATTTATTCATTTGGCATTACTGTTAGTATACAGCTATTTTTCTTATATTACATACAAATAAAAATTTTCATCTATTGTTCAAATTGATCAACGGATCAGCAGGTTATAGATATATAAAAATAAAGCCTCTGTTAAAATATGTAAACTACACTTCGTGATCAATTTAACAACTTCTGAACGAATTACAATATTTTTTAATGCTAGAATTGAAGAATAGTCAAAATTAATGGTCACTTCACTGTAATAATTAAAGGCTGTCTTTGTCTTGAAAAATGACCTATTTTTTAGAACGATCAATAATTTATTCTATTAGTTTCCGTAATAGCATTTTGCAAGTCTCCCAAAAAATTAACCAAGAGGTCAGCTTTCTAACGGAATAACTTTTTGTTCCTATTGAATTTCACAGGGAAAATGCGATTGGAATGCTGAAATACGTGGGTTCGTATGGTTAAAAAGCTAGGAGTTCATCATTCAACTTTACAATTTTTTTTTTTTTTTTTTTTTTCCGCTGAATGAAAATGTCTCAGGCCTCCTCCTTAAGCAAATATAGGATTTTCAGGAATATCCCCTGGTCGAACGGGCTGAATCACAGACCTCTCGAGTTCTGGGAGAATGGCGTCTTATTTATTGAAACCTTCAATTTTCGATTCATTATTGAAATGAGTTGTAAAACGTGAATGAGCGGTTGGGTACGATTCAAGCTGTAACCAGCTGATGTGTGTCCAGATGATAACTAACGATAGGATTAACTTTATTCTCTTGCCAAAAAATCAAGCAATTCTAAAAGATTGGATGAGATTATTGGCAGTTTTTTCTTTTTTTAAATTATTATTAAATTGGTTATATTTCAAGAAATGTGCTTTAGAAAACCAAATATCTACAAATGTACTTTTTGGGAGAATACTACTAAGAAAAGAAAAAGTCGATCAAACGTGAACTGTAGCATTCAAAATGAGAGAAAAATCGATAAAAACTGAGAAATATTGTAGACATTCAGTTTTTTTCAAGCGGAACAACGCTTAGAAAAAGTTCATCTGTTATAATATTTATAAGTTACCTCCACCTTCTTGTCCACAAAATGCTAATTTTCAACACATTTCAACATAATCGCAATACGATAATTTCGGTAAATTCACTCATACGATTATGCTGCATTACTGTTTAATGCAGTGTAGCTTATGTCAAGGTAGGATCAATCCTATTTTCCTAATGGACGTGCACAATTAGTTATTAATTAATCATTCTAAATTCACCGATAAATTTAATAGGCTTACCTTCGTTCAAGAGCTGCAGCATCCTTTGTGACATTTTAGCGCTGATAGTTTCCCCACCATTATCGAAATCAAACGTCACCAATTCGGTATCATCTGCAACTAAAAATAAAGGTACATTCTGAATTGAACAATTGGGTTTGTTAGCATCTTTTCAGTTTTGATTAGTCGGCTTATTCAATAGTAAACCTTTGAGGGAGGAAGGTAGAGATTAGAAAATGAATTCAGCATGGATACCTCCAGTATAAGGGTTTCTACAATAAAGGTTCATTCTTCTGCTTTCATCACATTTCAAA
The DNA here is from genome assembly GCA_031894815.1 of Creontiades dilutus. NCBI lineage: Eukaryota > Metazoa > Arthropoda > Insecta > Hemiptera > Miridae > Creontiades > Creontiades dilutus. The sequence continues at coordinate 157,647 of JAVIWC010008777.1, read as the reverse complement.
TAAGTAGGTATATATCATCATCAAACTATATAAAGAAGAAAATATCAGAGGAGGTAGGTAGGTATATCCGCTTTTCAGAGGGTGGGATTCTCCTAGAAATCTTTATCAGGAGCGAATCCTAGGGAGGAAGACAGTGAACTAGCCTGTTCACCTGTCGAAACTAATTTTGGCCACTTACCACAAAATCGAATAAGGGGTTCAACGAATAATTTTCTTGTCAGAGAACAGTTTAAAAATGGTTTCAACAGCCCCCAAGGGTCTGTTGAGTGGCAACAGAGCTGTTGAACGAAGGCAATTCTGACTTGAGATGGAGACAAAAAGGGGAAAATAGTTTTATGATTTTCCTAGGTCAATAATTATCGTAATACACAATTAACATATAAACAAAAAGAAAATATGTTGGTATTATGAGTAACCATGTAATGTAACATGAGCAATGAATGGTTTCAACATTTTTATAAGTTACTAATAATTATTATTATCATAATTGGGGGATAAAATTGTTTCCAATTCAGTCCCTATTTTTTCCCAAAGCTCATCTTTCAGTTTTGTTCTCATGTTGTTCGTATCAGATGTGTTGTACAGCACAGGATGGTCCCTGGCAAGTTCAATTAACCTCTTATCCATTTTTGGATAGGAAGTAACGAACCCACGACCCACAAAAACTGTGCGGCTCATACAAACGGACCCACGCGTGGGGAGCAGCTGAGTGGGATAGCCGTGTGCTGGGTTCAATATGCGGTACCTAACGCAAAACTGTGCGCGTGGGTCGGACGTGGGCTGTGCGTGTGCTGGGTTCAATTTGCGGCGGGCCTAAGGCGGAGCCCAGGGCAATTGCTACTCTCTTCGGGGACTTGGAATATATGATTTTTTGACTTTGTGTATTGGTTTTATACTCCCTCAGTTGTGTTATTCACCTATTTCTTTTTAATCTCGCAACCTTAACAAGTTCCCATTGAGATCTGCCAAACCTCTTTCGAGCCAAAGTTTAACGCATGTTCATTCCAAGGTTTGTCTTGCACGTTTTAGCTCTGACCGCATCAAACTCCAGATAATGTGGAATTTATTGTAAAAAATTATCTCAAAACTGGTTAATCTCGACCTATCATATGTGTTGTCAGATCATTTTGCTATAAAGTATGTGCACATGTCCTAGGTATATAAAATTCAGCCTGGATCATCATGAGATTCCGTTCGATTAAAAGAATGTGTGGTCCTGAAATTTAAAAAATGATACATTCCACTAAGTGTAATTACTGTGAAAGGAATTTTGATAAACTATAAGTCATTTGAAAACACTTCACGTGTTCATTACCTAAGCTAAAGAATAGCTGTATACCTAACTTCATACAAGTACCTACACACTCATAGGGTAAAACTATTGAAAATACAATAAAACGCCTCACTAGTCCGGCTGTTAAACACCAAATACAGCTTTGAGGGAATCGTAGCAGAAGGAATGATGGTCGTGACATTTGAAATCATTATCATTCGAACATCCAGTAAAAATTTATTTACTCATATAACAAGCTCTTCATCAGATTTGAATTAAATTTTCAATGTTAACCCTTACCCTTGTTAAACAAAATATATATGTTATGCCCCCTCCCACTCCACAAGTTTTTTCTCATGGTTTGGTTGACTCACTCCCCTCTGGATCAATTTTGATATTGCCGTCCGTTTGAAAGAGGGACGAGCGATCTGGGATTGGCGAGCGTTATAGTGAAACATGGAGATATTCTATTTGGGGCGCAATGGGTTTGATGGAATGGAACTTGAATTTCAATGGGCTTGGGTCAGGGAACGAGAATGGAAATCTTATAGGTTTTTAAGTGAGAATACCTCAAGAACACTCATCGTTGTTTATTACAATCTAATAACCAACAGTTGTTACTCATCTAAATCAACGCCTTACACATTACTTATGTCTGGCATCACTGCAGTCAAGACGTGGAAATTTGAAGAAGAGGAGACCCTGTCCATCATCCATGGTGGGTATAAAAAATGTGAAAGTAGTTGTGTCCAAAAAAATTTAAAGATGGTTGTTTCCAAGTTGAGCCCAAAAGGAATGAACAAGTTTGCTCTGTGCACCTTCAGTGAAAACCATTTCATCTGGGGGACAGATGCGCGGACAAATATGCGGATTGGATTAAGCAAAGGCGACATTGGAAGTAGAACACTTACGCGGTTTGCAGCCCTGAGATCTCGCCGCTCCCGGACCGGGAGCGAACCGAGAGTTGTCGAGAAAACTGGCTTGAAACCTAACCAGTCATGTTTAAGATTAGCTCCTTCGAATTCTCCCCCGAAAACCATTACATTTGTTGTTCCCAAGTCCGTTGAAGTTTGTAGAGGCAATTCCCCTAAAACCTTTGAATGGCTACAATCTGGGAGTGATTCCGTCTAAAGTCACAACTAATTCAGCTAAATATCACGTTATTGTTAATGTTTCATGAACTTACGGATTTCCTCGTATTCTTGTTTGATATTTGAATTTTCACTGGCGATGGTGGAACCATCAAGTTCGTTGCGTCGTTCATGAGGTTGGCGGACCATTTGCGAAGTTGACGGAAGATTGATACCGCATCTCCCTTTGCCGTTTGGAAGTTTGTTTATCATACTTGACCTATTCAACGTTGTTTGTTCCATCGGATTGTTCCTTTTCACCATTGTACGTTTCATTGTCGGATAACAAAACCATAAGACGCCCAACCGCCCTGCTAGGTACTTTACCTGAATTGTTGTGGCGGTTCTTTATTGAGTCTATTGTCTTGCCTTCTCTTCTTCCATGGTCCTGTCTTCAGTTCATGGATACTGACTGGGCTGTATCATGCTCATGGAGCAGAGAGGTCGTTTTCAACATCCATGCCTGAGAGATTGATATTGGAAGGGGTTAGTTTTCTCATGATTTAGTGTAGCTGCACATCATAGGTGCCACCACCGCCGCTCTTTGTTTCATAAATTCTACTCCCGAGTCTATCCCTATTAACTAGAAAGATTGTTCACTTTCAAGAAATGGAAAGAAAATAACGCCGAGAATTCATTCCCATATTCAACTAGACCCCAAATGTGACTTTTCTACCTAGTTTCATCAACTTTCTTTCAATAGTATTGACTGACAGATTTTTTCAAATTTGATTTTCAGAATCTACTTATTGTGATTCTGAGGGGGTTTATTTTATTTTTATTTTTTATTTTTTTTTCTTTGTTCAATTACACGAGATTAATATTGAAAACAAACCAAAATCAAAATAAGCACTTTATAAAAAACCAATGTGAACTTCTGTTTTCATGCTTCTATGTAAGCATGCTTGCAATTTTGTTCAGATTCTACTTGAGTTGAGCTTAATCATAATCTCGATTACAGATATACTCTCTTGATTTTTTTGCCCAACTTTTCTTTTTTTTTCGATGAGGGATGGGAGGAGCCCCTGCTCACTGAGACCGCTAGGATCTATTGTGACGCAAACTTTTTGCCCAACTACAATTGTGATTGCCAATGTTCTGGCAAATACGATTATCATCATCATTTTGAATAGATTTTTGTGGTACATTAACTCTTAAAGTTTACATGTAGGTACTTTTTTTACACATCCATATAACAGACAGGGTGATTCCCTCGTAGTGTACAAACATCTTTTGGGTAAAACTAGAAGACCGAAAATAGAGCAAAACGCCGCCAATTGCACTGTTTTATCTCAACCCATTACGGAAATATGATTTTTCAATGATTTTTTCAATGAAACCAATTTTTTTCCATAAATGCTGTGTTATGTGCACTTTGTTCGAATGTTCTTCAATTTTTTAGTACATTTTCGGGTTCAGCATTAAATTTTCAATAAGATGGGAGTACAGGTTACCATAAAAGTTACTTACTTTGCATCAAATGAACAGCTCAAACTTCTACTTACGTAGGAAAGTTACATTTTCTTATTTTTCATTATCGCTCATCAATTTACTGAAAGACAAAACTACAAATTCTATTTAAAAAAAAAAAAAAAAAATAGCGCAATTAACCAGCTTTTGAATGATATAGTCACATTTATGATTTTGGTCCAATTTTGTAGAGAAAGTCACAATCTAAGTCCGAAAAACATGGTGTATTATTTTGGTATGAAAATCAGGTACCTGCTTAGTAGATAAATCATAGGTACATTATGATATTCCCATTATTAAAATGTGTATTTCATACTAAACAAACTAAAAAAAAAAATACCTGACGGAAAATATTATTCACATTGATTTTAAAATTATTTATTATTAATTTGCATACCTGTCTGATTTACTTATGTGCCTTCATTTATTTTCTTTAGTGAGAAAGATTGTCCGCTTGAAAGAACTTTGGTCAAAGGTGAGCCAGCTAGTCTAACAGACCTAAGGAAATCAGATGTGAAAGTGGAAATTTCTTCCAGGGTATCCAATCGAGAATATCAAAGGATTCAACAGACAAAAAAAACTTGTGAGTTGTTAATTTATTCTTGTCTTCATTATCATGAATAAACGCTCATCTCCTATAACTGATTCAAAATTACCATCGTAATTTGTCTCCGTTTCCAGCTCTGTTCGCTGGGATAAAGGATGTCAAGGTATGTGGCATCTGCTATAAAGGTGGACAGCTTGTGAGAAGATGCCGGGGACCGTGCAGCCTCTACATGCATGAAGAATGTTCAACTAAACCTCGTTTTGTTAGTGATGAAGATTTAGTAGTGGATAGCCCCAAACGCACTAAAAAGAAATCTAGAAGGCAGCTGATGGTTGATTTGAAGAAAACCAGCGTGGTAATAATTCACTTATTCCAATTTATTATGATCTCTAATTGATTTTGAGTTAAGTGAAATCGTATGGTATGAAATAAATGAAAAAAACTAGTTAGCTCCCAATTGTGGGTTGGTATCGCAGGATTAATGTAACCAGGAAGTTCAGCTTAAGCTAAAATGAAAGGAAGTACTGCCAAAGAATAGCCTCAATTTAAGATCTGCAGAAATTTCATTCGGTAGTAATTGTGATTCGTTTCTTGAAATATCACCCCCATTTGATTATCTCAAGACTTAGTCTAGCTGTATTAACAACCTGGTTATCCAGGATTGTGTCCGTCCTGTTGGGCTTAATAGGAAGGATATTGCTTCTTGCTCTAATTTTAGGCCATCTGTACTCTCCATAGCAATCTATTTCCACCCTGTAAGAGTATCAATCCCATCACCCTAATGTGCTGGGGTTTAAATTATTTTCAATCCAAGCCTACATTAAGGGGCGACGCTTTCTTAAAGAAACCAGCCGAGAATTGGGTTTCGCTCAATTTTTTTACTCCATGCAGGCTTTATATGTGGGGATGCGTAGGTTGGCACTCACGTTACGATTTCATTGACAGTGAATGCTAATGCATTATCGCTCTGCAAGAGTATTGTAAACTTTTAGCGTCGTTTTTCAGCTTACGTGAAATTGTATGGGGGATTACACTTGCTTTAGGCTGACTCTCCCGTCCCAACCATCGGCTGATCAGGGATGGGGTCTACTTTCAATTTTGAAATTTCATAAATTTGAGTTGCCTACAGCGCCCTTCTCTTACATTAAATTTTTGTAGGGTTAAAAGTAAACTGTTAGTTCCTCGATCTGATTCTTTGGTATTGTCTAGGAATCATCTAATGAGCAGGATAAGACTTCATCAGCAAATGGGGTATGCTGTGTAGAAATTAGTCCTCCAAAAGATACGACTGGTTCTGCAACAGAATATGATGTTAACAAAGTTGAAGTTATAATAGGAGATGATGATTCCAATGAAGATCGAATCAAAGTAAGCTCAGGATTGTTGGACGGTTCTACGAGTTGTGAACATTTATTGCAAAGCCATAATAACGTGGTTGATGAATCTGATTCCAGCTTGAATAAGGTTTGTAGGGTAAGTACAACATATTTGAAACCATTATTTAAGATGTCAATAATCACAGTGTTATTTATTTCTCATTACGTCCTGTTTGGTTTTTGCAATTAAGGAAGGATGCAGTAACGGGTTTCAATGATATCTTGTATTGGTATAACTTAGTTGCACATAAGCCTTGACATGGGTTTGGATTTGAAATGTCTTCTTCCATTAATCTTACATTAAGATTGGATGTTGATAGACACCATTTTTTGAATAATTATTTAATTATATAATTTTTTGTTAAAATATAGTTTTATTATATCTTGTATATTAAGTTATCTGCTGTTAGAATTTCACTAGTGAATAGAAATGCTACAGGAAGTAGTTGTGTGACAAGGTGATATAACTTGAGGCTTATAGTTTATTTTCACACCTTGAAGAAGAAAACTATTCCATCACCTCTGTTATGTGGTTGAGTAATGTTAGTATTTATGGGTCTTGAGTTATGATTTCAGCATTTGTGGTCAAATACATCTAAAAACAGCTGCACCTCATCCATCATCTCTTAGCAGTAATTTCATAGCAAGTTTTTCTTTCCTAGTAAATAAAATGATTACAAAGTAGGCTCTTGATTAAAAATAAAATAAAATAAATATCGATAGTACAAAAGTTGGAATCTAATTAAAAACATTTACTATTTGGTCAAAGTTTGATTTTTTCTTTGAATGGTCTAGGTCTTTGTCGCGGCATCGAAATTTATTATTAAAATTACGAATACCGTAATACTAAAATTGGTCTCGACTACCCTTAAGATCTTGCGGCATACCTGAATGGATCTCATGGCACTTCATTTGGGGGTCACTGGTTCAAACCAACTGAGCTTTGTTTGTGAACTTTTTTAAATATTGGCAGCAGAGTTGGGAAAAAAGTAATTACAATTACCTAATTGGGGAAGTAATTGCAATTACCAATTACTTGGGTAATTAGTAGTTGAAACTGCGCAATTAACATGTTTCAACCGCTTCTTTACCCAAAGCAACCCTGGGTGCGGTGATCTCAAAATGAGACTCCTCCCATTGGATTTTGCAATCAAAATTACGTCGTAAATGACACCCACACGACCACATTCCTGTAAACCCCCGCTATTTGCCCCATTTCACCCATAGCAACCATAGGTGACGTGGAATCGGACTGTGACCCCTCCCATTCAATTCTACGTGCAAAAATACTTCAAAAACGATACTCCACAGTACCTTATTCCCAAAAAACCGATTTTAAAAATCTGTTTTCCCCCATAGCAACCATGGGTGCGGTGAAATATGGGTGTGACCCCGCCCATTCGAATATTCGTCAAAAATTATTTCGAAAACTACACCCCACATACACGTATCTTTGAAGGCCTCGAAAGTGCTATTTTTTACCCATATGTCCACCCAGGAGATGCAACCATGGGTTGACAGGCTGCCGAAACCGTAAATGATTCTCTGTACGAAATTTGGAATTTTTCGCAATTAAATTAATCAAAGGTAATTAAATTACTCCGATCACAGTAATTGGTATCTCCAAAAACTAATTTTTACCCCAAATTGCATTATTTACTCTAGAATCAGTTACACTAATTACAATTACTAATTAAAAGGAGTAGTTACTCTTCCTCCGATTACCAATTAAAGTAATAATTACTTTAATTATTGGTAATAAAGTTGTAACTACTAAGTAATGTAATTGGTAATTAAAAAGTACTTTATTATTTACCACCCAACTCTGATTGGCAGTCACTCAAGGGGACTCCCACGCACACTACCGGGCCTCTCCCATTCAAAATTAATTTGGAAAGTGAACACAACATCATACGTCAAAAGCATCACACCTTGAAACGTTTTGAAGTGGTGGTGCAGTCCCCGCAGGTAGTTGACAATATATCCATTCAATCGTACATGCTGTTTACCCTGGATGCCATACAATCACTGAATCCCTTTGATAAATACCAACAAGTAGAGCTTTGGAAATTATGAGAACACACTTCACAAACTTTGAGTTTTCGCACACTCCTGCACATCATGCTCAACATTTTCTTGCTGTGTTCACTAACGGTACTCAGTTGGCGTGCTTACAACTAGTATTTTTAAGAGCTTTGAACTAACAGTGTTCAGGACAAAATGCAGTACCTAACATACGGGCAACTAGTGACAGTAGAATGCCAAAAACCTTACTCAAGCATGATTCAATATAAAAACATTAATCATACGTAGTATGTAAGCAACAGCTATAAATCACTGTACGAGGCATTTGCAATTCCAAATCCCTGATGAGTTTGGGAACAAATTTTCGCAGTTGTACTAATAAAGGTTATCGTGAAATAAACTGGTACCCCATAGTACTTGTAAATTCTTCAGTTAAGTACATGTTTCTCGTAAAGCATCACACTGTGAGTACTGACAACACAGGTAGACATCTAAGACCCACTTCCACCAAAAATTCGAAACCAGTTTCAAAATGGAGGGAGTTTACCACTCACTGTTTTTCACTAGAGCGATGTGGGAGTATTAACTCTCACCGAGGCGGCTCAAGTTTCCGAAATCCAGCAGATTACCTTTGCCAATCTTGAACAGAACAATCAATATGGGACTGTTGTTTTTTTCTCCGGTTGCGATTTTTGCCTGTAAAAATGAATTCCCATAGACTATAGTATTTGACGCAAAGGACGAGATTATTGTTTCAAGAGAAATAGGAGAATATATAGAATGTCAATCAGAAAAAATTTGTTATTATTGGAAAACTACTTAAATTCTGACCTAGTTCCGCATCTAATTTTCTCGTCCAGAAAGATGATAAACATTAAAATTTTGACTCCTCCTGATGTGAGTCATCGTTGTAATAAAGCAAATCAACAAGCTCCATTTTGAAGTAGGAATAGTCTCAGCAATGCTCACTTATCAACTAATCTTGACATGCATACCCCGACACCCTTATTCACCCTGGAGTAAAGAATGGAAGGAAAATTATGTATAATAGATTACAATTTGATGAGGACATTGCACATAGGATGGTGTATTACTTTAAATGTGAAATATTGTTAACATTTTGCTATTAAAATTAAAGCCAGATTGGAAATCAACTGAGCAGTGGTCGCTTCAGTGACGATTTTACTGTCTTGCCATGTAAAATTTTCCAGCATTTGTTTTGGGAGTTCCACTAAAATCCGTTCAGCAAACTACGTTATTACAAATTCAGTTCAACCGAGATTTCTGTTGGTGAAAGCGTCTTATGTCTTTTAAGGTATCCTTCCAGATTAATTTTGACAATGTTTAAGTGAACTCAGGCAAACTTTTTGGTGAAAGTGGGCCTTTCACTAGATACAAATTCACCATTCCTAACAAATTTAAGATTGATTAATCCATGATGAATGCATATATTTTAAGTAGGGCTGTTGATCATTTTTAGTTAAGTGAAAAATCGACCAACGACAATAACGTTGAGGAAGAAGAGTTGATCATACACATGACTACACAAGAGTCTTTCCCAGAATCATCAGGCATCCCCACGCCACCCCCTGAGGATAACTCCAAATCTCCGAAACAGAACAGTACTACTCTTATATCGTTAAAATTGGAACATGTTGAAGAGGAATTAGCTATGCCTGTAATCAAAGCGGACCACGGAAGTTTTCCCTTGGACTCATCTGAATCTATGACTTCAGACGCCTCGGAAAAAGACAAAAATTACGCTTCAAGGAAGGAAGGTATTGTTTTCTCAACGCTCGATCTTACAAGTTCTTATCATCTAGTTTTTGGCCAGATGAGGGAGGAAGTAATAGGGCCAGTTTCTTCCATATTTTCTGTCATTATAGTTCCTTCCATTTGACTCATCAGAGATCTTATTGAGCATAAAATGTAGTATGTAAATAACAAATAATTTCTTTTTTGCACAATAACATCCCAGATGATAATCAAAACCATCCATACTGACAATGAATAAGGGCTGTTAAGGAAGAAGTTTGTCTTTTTGCGTCCTTTTCATCATCTGAGTGATGAACTGTAATACTGCTCGCAACCTCTGCTCAAGAAAGAATTTTTGTTCCAGCTAAGGATAAAGGATGGGTGTGCAACATGTGTCAGGAGGGCAATCTTGGACCATGCTTCGCCTGTGGTAAAGATGGCGGAGATCGTGTACGTTGCAAGGCTGGTGGTAAGGTTGATCATTTTAGCAATGTCTTCAATTGATAGGCCGAATCTTGTATGGTCAAGTCCTACATTATACATAAGTCTTATAATTTTTGACCTCACTAGTAAGTAGGGCCTCTATTCCTCGTACCCTCCAGACTGAATTTAAAATTATTTATTATTTCATTTATTTTCTGTCTTTCCCAATGGTAATTAATTTTACCTTATACGTGGATATTGAAAAGAATAATTCACTTCCCAAGGGGCAGGGCGATACTGCTTCAATACTCGGAGGTTAACAGGGTGCCTGTTTTCTACTTTTGGGAATGGTGATTTCAAGAATATGGGATTTTCCCAATTTAATTTTTTCTATTCTAATCACTAAGTAATTACATTCTTACTTTTAGCTAAGAATCATCATTATGTAGGAGTGCATGCCATATTAATTGCTAGGGTAGGATATGGAACGGAATAGTTTCACCCGAGGCCAAAGATCTTCATGTTCAAATTTTCTTGGTTGTAAAATGAGATGAAAAATGTTATAACTTGCAAAATTATATGCCAACTAATTCCTTCAGGTGTTGGGATTTAATGAAACAAATTTGAATAGAAATATAAAAAAGGAGAAAATATAATAAAAATGCTTTTTGCCTATGCCTAAAATTTACTCGGTTATGTTTACCTTGTGAATAATAGAGAAAACAATTACTTTAGTTAATCGTTACTGCTATTTAGTAAATGACCCTAGTACTCACGGAATCCAGTAAATTCCGTAATCAATTTATCATTTTATATGGAGAAAAAGTTTGAAAGAATATGATATGTCGACGCTCGGGAAAAACGTGAACGTGGCGCACAGGGCTGCCAGAGATGATGCCGGCACAAGTTGGAAACCATCTGACCGAATCCTAATTCTCCCTTAGGAAGACAGATGTGAACCACCAACCTGCAGTGGTTGTCTACTTTAATTTTTTTACTTTACAAACTCATATTTACCTTTTCAACGAAAATAAGACTCATTGAAAAGGTACATGGAGTTTGCAAAGTAATACACTATATTACAATATTGTAATTAGGTAGTTTCTACCTAATTTTTAGTAAGCTAATTTGAATCTCGTTTCAGGTTTGTGTGGTAAAGTTTTCCATTTGGAGTGTGCCAAGGAATGGCCTCAGCATACAAAGAAGCATACAGCTACGGGTAAATTGATATTCAATTGCCCTGCTCACACCTGTCACACCTGTATTAGCGACAATCCTGCTTCTCTAACCTCTCGCTACCTCAACGATAAGCTCGTCCGTTGTGTGCGCTGCCCTACTACATACCACCACGGTACGTCCATGAATAATAATCACTCAATATTAATTTTTTAATGTTTCCTTAATCCTTAGAAGGAACGTAGTGTTACAAATAATTTTTTAAATAAGAAATTATGGGTTTTTGGGTGGTTTCTCCCTTGTTTTTTTCATTGAATTTTATTATTCTCTCCAGAACATGTTTTGCCTCAAGTAGTCCTCATCAGCTGCTACTTTTTTATGTGATGTTTTACTTTTGTTAAATAAGGTTTAATATCAATCATTTCATAAATTATATCTTTATTAAAAGTTGTATCTAACATTGACGGAGTTCCCCCTAGGAATTGTCTTGAATTCTTTAGTTATTGTGTTGAGTCTTAAAATTTTGAATTTTTTCGTACAATGTTGAATTTAGTTTTTAAAATGTCGACAAATTACAGTTTTTGCTGCCATCAGCAACCATGTGCCAGGAACAAGTCCTGAGGGTATATTCCGCCAACCTTTGATGCACCTGTCAATAACAACATAATAAAAAACAAATGTCTCATGTATGAAATGACTAATACCAAACTATACATAAAAAATGAACTACAGACCAGGATGTTGAATCAGTTGTGGCCCATGTTAAGGCAAAACATGTATTGAGGAGAGCTACCTCGAATGAGCAATGAAAAGGCTGTCATACTTCCACCACAAACCCAAAATTTTAGATTTGAAACAAGGACAACCATTGATACGTGATATGTATCAGAATATATCATATTCTTGGAGTGTGTTAGCGCTAAGCAAAATCGGCAAATTCATCTCAAGTTCAATATATGCCAGTAATAACTGATAAATTATCGTCGTGCAAGAAACTCAGAGTTGTTCATAATAAACTTTTTAGTATAGTACTGGTCGGGTCGATATCTTCATGTCATGATGCCTCTGAAACGGGGCTTACACTTGACAGACGCGGGCGGAAATCACCGACAGCCGCGGGGAAACACCGTCGCAGTGTTTCGCCTACACTTGCGCTGGCCCGTCGCTCCCGTTCTGCCTACCTCGATTTTTCATCAACTTTGTTCGCCTGGGCTCTCGACGCTTCTGCGCAGTTCTGATGTTTCCGTTGTGCAAACTGCCTCAGTAATGAACCTGGGAAACGAATTCCACTTAATCTAAGTTCTTCTTTCTGTAAAAATTGACATTTCTAGCTTTGTCTGTCTAAAACTGCATAATTAGTATACGGAAACTCTCAAATTATTCTCAAATCCCACAATCTTCTGTCACAAGGTTTTTGAATGATGAGTTGTATTTTGTTCAAGAACAGCACTTGAATGTTCCACGACGCCACCAAAATCCTTCCCCCTTCACTCCCTTCCTTCACTTCTGTGACGTAATTTAGTTATTTTCTCCCTTACCTATTCTCCCTTTGGACATTGTAAATTGAAGATGGTCCGCTTAGTAAAAATTTTTGTTGGTTTTCGACTTTGATATAATATCCATATTCAGTTATTTTAATATTAATTTTAATTTTCAGGAAACTTCTGTGTACCTGCTGGTTCGGAAATCCTGAGTTCTACCCAAATAATTTGCCCTCGACATTTCCGGCAAGGTAAAAAGTCGTTGAGTCCAGTCAATGCTTCATGGTGTTTCCTCTGCTCCATGGGAGGCTCCCTCATCTGCTGTGATCTCTGTCCAAACTCTTTCCACGTCGAATGCCTCAAGATATCTCCTCCGGAAGGCGCTTACATCTGTGAGGATTGTGAGACGGGAAGGTTCCCGTTGTATGGAGAAATAGTGTGGGCCAAGCTCGGAAACTATAGGTATGTTAATAATTCCGTATGTGTTATTTTCCCTTGTGTTTGGTTCCAATTCCTTTCTCACATTTAAGAAGGTGAATTATTCTCGTTTTGATTTTCCTAATGTAAAATATCCCTAAAACTAAATAAACTTTGAGTGATTTTTCAGATGGTGGCCAGCTCGGATATTATTCCCACTCGAGATCCCCGCCTCTCTTCAGAGAGTGGAGCACGTTCCGGGAGAGTTTGTTGTTCGGTTTTATGGCACTTATAATTACTATTGGCTTCATAGGGGTCGTGTATTCCTTTTTCACGAGGGGGTATGTATAACTGCTTTAATTCACAAGTTTTGAGTCAAGAATTTACCTTAAGTTTATTTATCATGATGAAATTTTATTCACAGGATGGTTCAAAGCAAGAATCAATCTCCCTACACTCGAAAAAACATTCGGAAGGTGTTTTTAATAGAGGCGTGGAAGAAGCTAATGCAGATTTCATCGTTTGGACTAGTGAAAGAAATCGACGTGAAGAAACCCAAAGAACATCTCTAGTATGTTCTTTAAACTATAATTTAAATCGTAATTCGCCCCAACAATATTACTGATGTGATGAAACTGGTTCCATTTTAAAATATAGACTCATTTGTTGTTCTAGAAACCACCTAAGTTTGTGAAGATAACGTCCAACAAGCCAGTAGGTTCGGTTAAGATGAATGAAGGAGATTCGTCTAGTATAACTGCGTGCTACTGCAAACCTGATCAAGAAGATCCATGCGGCCCTGAATCCGATTGTATAAACAGGTTTGTTCATACATTCGTCCGGTTCTACTATCACTGAGATTTTGTAATTCTTGGTTCTTGTCTTACTAGAATAATTCAATCATTTCTTGGTTTCATAGGCTACTTTTAGTTGAGTGCAGTCCTCAGATATGCCCTGCAAGAGAGAAGTGCAACAATCAAAATTTTGAAAAAAGACTGTATCCTCCCTTGGCTCCATTCAGAACTGACTATCGAGGATGGGGTCTCAAGACTCTAGGTCCTCTAAAAAAAGGTAGACTTAGTTCGTATACTTTTACAAAAAGGTATAACAACTTCTTGCAAGTTATCAAGAATATTAACTGTTCCCCTTTTTAGGAGATTTCATTATTGAGTATGTGGGGGAAATGATAGACGAAGACGAATATAAAAGAAGGCTTCTGGAGATGCAACGGAACAAAGATGAGAATTTCTACTTTCTGACTCTCGATAAGGATAGGATGCTGGATGCAGGACCCAAAGGCAATCTATCTCGGTAAGGGCCGTGAGGTGCGGTAATTATTAAGTTAAACATAAGTGTTCTTATATGAACGGTTATTACTATGAAAAGTACGAGAATAATTATGTTGCTTTAGCAACTCCTTTGTTGGATCGTGCCATTTCGGTACCATGTATGTAGTTCAACATGGTGTTCTTTTCGTAACACTGTTCAGCAGGTACGTATTATAACTCGTTTATGTTATCTTAATCTCCCCCATATTCTCGAGGTCGACATCCAATTATTAATCAACTTGGTCAACAGAAATGTAAACCCATATATTAGTGTGGTGTACTTGGAAGTGTTCAAGCAAACATGCAAAAATAGTCTTACTTCAAATGGCGATCGGATGGTGTAAACGTCGCCGCCTTGATTTGTAAACGACTTATTAAGTGGTGAAGCTAATCGCTACACCGCAACAAGGTTCACACACGGTGTAGGTCCCTGGGGAAAACAGCTGGAGCTTGCGTTCGAAACCACGGAGACCATTTGGTTAATACGTTCTGAAGCGACAACAGCCACCCTCGACTTCGAATTTGTCTGCTGTAGTTTTATTTTTACCTCCTTATTTACTACTACTTTAATTTCAGTTTTGCTGATTTGAAGAAGTCTTAATTCTGTTTGCGCTTCTACATATCTACCTGCTACTGGTGACATCCATTATTTTCAGTGCTGAAATTTAATGATGCGGCCTCAGAATCACAACGGGAAATTAATTTGTCCTTAATACCCTTGAAATTATCGATCTGAATCGTGTCATTACAACGGAAAATCTAGAATCCCTTTGTTGATTTTCTGGCTGGTACTCGAATTTTAGGTGCCTATTGTTTTTTTGCATTCAAACTTGAGACCCCATGAAATCGAAAAGGAATGGCAAAGTTGACCGTTCCATTAGAGAGCTGATTTAATTTGCAAGTTTTCCAGCGATTGGTCAGCTTCCAACACGGTTTTTGGAAATGCAGCCATCCTACAAATATTTCCAGAAACTTTTTTCTCCACAATGTTTGAACTGCAATTGCGGTCCTTCGGAGTTTGTTTTTTATTAATGAATTGTAAAAACGTGGTTAATAATTGCAAAAAAGAACTTGTTTTCAAGTTGAACAACTTCTGTTTTTTAAATTATATTTAAACACATTTGTGGTTTCAACAAAAATAAAATCTTTGAAGAATCATATTTCGGAAACGGATTGAGATAGGAAGGTGTTGCTGATGGGATTGTACTCCACTTCACATGTACTTTCACTTCAAAAATGGTGTCACACTCTTTACCATGTGTGACACATTTTGCGGTTTTTTATACTCACAACCTACATTTTTCTCTACAGCGCTCAACTGAAATTATTTGATGTTTTTTGTTATACGTAACATTAAATTTTAGCTTATATTTTCTTGGTACCCAATTTTCAAAATGGGAAATGAAGTACTTTCTTCTTTTCAACATAAACTGTGTTGTGCTGTCTAATCACTGGAAATATGATTTTTTTAGATTTATGAATCATTCTTGTCAACCAAACTGTGAGACTCAGAAGTGGACTGTTGAAGGTAACATGCGTGTAGGCTTATTCGCACTACAAGACATCCCAGCCGACTCCGAACTAGTCTTCAACTATAACCTTATGACGACAGGTGCCAGCAAACTAGAATGTCGCTGTGGAGCTCCCAATTGCGCTAGTTTCATAGGTGGAAAGCCCAATAAACCACCTACGAAGTCCAAGGATGTTTCTATTAACAGTAGTGTGAGTACCTTGGTTTTTCACTAATTGCATTGCAATGCTTGACGAAGTAGTTCAGTGCCTGAAATAAGTTCTCGCTGTGTCATAGAGAGAATATCCAATTTTCGAACTCTTGAAAATTCATCTTTCGCCCAGAAAAAGACATTTGTACACATGCATAACATCAACGTACCTTCGTCCGATTTTTATATGATCACACTTATAAATAATTTTAGAAACTGAATCAAATTCTTCAACAAAAAAATCATGAAAATCAGCTGAGAATTCTAGTTAGAATGGGTACTTTTCGAATGAATCGGCGATCAACTGCTACATCCCCCTTCCCGACGGTTAATTCCGGATTTCCGAGATTTGTTGGTCTAACATAATAGGAAACAAAATCAGATGAAAATCATGAAGATACAACGATTTGTCACTATTATCCTCTCCTGTCACCCTTTCATCATGAATTGAATGATCTGAATTATGTTTAAATGCCAAACCTCACAATTGAAATAAAAATATATGAATTGGTCAAGAATTCTAGCTTGAGCAGCGATTGAAAGGATTAGCTATTTACTATTATTCGAAGTTTCCGAGATTTCCTGCAAAACTGGGATCGAACAAAAAAAAGGAATCTTGGGAATAGTTAGGACTTCTGTGCAGGGTCGACAAAATTTTGCACACCTATCTGTTTTTTTTTTTTTTACGGATTCGCTCTTGGAATGGTCCGTTACGGATTTGTGTCCATAATATTTTCTCATGTATGGGTTATTCCACAGACCCCTGGATCAATCCTACTAGGCGTCCTTCTAGTTACGAAGCCTTGCTTCTGAGGGATCTCCTAATTAGTGGAGAAGCAGATTATTTGTTTGCCCAAAGTGTATTCCAATACTGATGATCATTATCGAAACCACTAATATGCTGTTCATTTTATGACATGGAGGGGGGGGGGGGGTCCAGTGGTATGAGGATGAAATGTTTAAAATCACACTCAGAACATAAGTGCGGGTATTTACAGCAGTACATTATGACGTAAAAAATCAAACTAATCTCGTTTAGTGTGATTCAACAGTTAGTTTTGAATGGTTCTCTATTTCAAGTTATCCCCTAGCACCTATTGATGAAATTAATTTATCATTATAAGTGCTTAAGTCTAATTACAATACTCGAGAACAATTGGACTGGAAATGTAAATCGGTGTAAATCGCAGCCAAGGAAAATGTTTCGTTTACTTACGTGCAATCATTCCAGTTGTTTTCTTTGGAATCACTTGGTACACAGCGTTCGTCAAATGACGTACTTCTTCTAAACTAGCATACCCTTCTGACCAAGCAAAAACTCCTTATTCACATATAGTTGAACAGGTTACTTTCAATATGCCTTCAGTTTTCCTCTCGTTCCCCCTCCCTACCTTTTTTTATTAATTTTTCCACAGAAGATCCGGGCTACCTTTCCAAGTCAGTCTCCGGGGATAATGTCGCCAGTGCCCCAACCACCTGTACAGGCTTCAATATGAAATTCAACCATTGTTAGCAAAATTTTTGAAATAGTATTCATGTTTATGACAGCATCTGGCCTAACCTTCATTTATTCTAGTCTTGTTTTCATATATATACCCACCGATTTAGGGTTTTTAGAAGCACACAGAATTAATCTATATAAAACCCTTTTAAGTTAAGAAATGCTTTTCCTTACTAAATTCCTTTGTTCCTTTCCTGAGAAACTTTTCCTTGTTGAGAATTTTTTTTTCTTGCGACGCCATTGGTTGCTTACCCATTGCCTCACTCCATAGCATAACGGACCTTTGTGGGGCAATTTGCAGCTTATTGTGTAGCTTGAATTGCTGATATAATGTTTGTACAAATGAGAAATGTATTTTTTCATAATTTTCTATAGCCTTAGTAATTGTATAGCAAAAATTGTTTATAACCCCTCTCATTAAACTTGAAATGCGTTTTGCGTTATGCGAAATTCAGATTTTGCAATGTCTGTACTCCTTACAGGCCATTAAAGGCCTTATGATTGATGTAAGAAACCTATCCTTTCGCACATGGACTCCACTTGGATTCTAGTTGGTCCTAACTTCTAGACAGCACTATAGCCTCATACGAGTGGACACTATGAGCCAAAAACTTGGGTTTTCACTGGCATTGGCAGATAGGGTGTCTTATTTTAATAATTTTGGATGGAAAATCGACTGGGATATGTTTTGGATCCGTAGAAATTCATCCATATAAAATAATCGCAATTTCTGAACCTACAAGTGACCACTCATTATTCAAAAAATAATAAATCCATATGTTGGAATTGGCAGTGTTTCTCTAGCTTGATTGTTGGAGAGTGTTCAGTATAGTGAACACTCTTGTTGGAGATCTTCGATAATAGTTTTTCTTTCTCCCAGGTTGCACCACTGAGACAGAAAGGAAAGAAAAAAGCAAAGACTCGGCGGAAGAAATGTTTAGCTAAAGTCGCGTTGACAAATTCATCTGCCATTGTGGCTTCAACTAAAGTTCCTCATACAAAAGATGATGTAAAATGTTTCGCATGCCATGAGATTGGTGCAACTGTTGCATGCCAGGATGCTCGGTGCTCTCAGCTGTACCATCTAGCTTGCCTTGGTCTTACAAAAAACCCATCCAGTAAGTTTCTAAAATTTACCTTTTTTTGCGTTGTGGGGGTAGATTGTTCAGTTATATAGCAATGGTAATTCTGTGTCTGATCGATTTGATTGATAATCTTGATGTTGTTCAAAACACGGATTTCTGAATCTGATAAATTAGATAAAGTGAAGATGATAATGGTCTTCGTTGTCTGTTACAGAACGGTGGACATGTCCCTGGCACGAATGTAGTGTCTGCGGATCTCGCAATAAGGTGGAAAACTGTTCTTTGTGCATAAACGCGTACTGTTGTGAACACCAGGAGGGTAACATAGTTTTCAACCGTGGGAAAGGATCGCTCTGCCACAATCACAACATGGTGAGCCTGTAATCCTTTTATACTTCTTAACATTCATATAATTTCATTTTAATCATTAAATTTCAACGCCCCGCCAAAAACGGTGTAACGAAGGAAATGCGGGTTTGAAAATCGACAACAGCGTTTGTCTCAATAACGGTTTTGGCTTGTTTATAATGAATCGTCTACATAAAAACAACATGATGTGTTGATGAAATCTGTTTTGAAGAATTGAAGCGGAGATTCCTTTTTCGGTCGGAAACAGTTTGAACATCTGAGTGATTTGACAAATATTTCTGCGCTTATCATTTACAACATTTCTGCGAAGGGACATTCAGGTCCAATGATTTTCCCGAAGGATAAAGCATATTATTTTACTGTTAGCAGTTCAGTTTAATACAATATAGTTTTCGTAAATTTTGCATTTGGCTCACATTTTTGCCTAAATTGCTCGTTTTTTCATAGGAACTCTTCTTCCCCTGTTGTGTCTTGTACTATCAAATCGGTAGCTGTATCTTTCTAAAAGTTCGCACCATAATTTTGATTGTAGAAGATGAATTTTTTTCGTCTGAATGTGATATTTTCGGGGCGGAAACTGAGGAAATTACGTTGTTGTAGTAACGAATTGGATGAAATTCATGATTTGTGCTAATGATTAGGTCAATATAGAGAAACGGGGTTTGGATGATATGGAAGATAATCAGCTGAAAACATCGACATGGCTTTAATTTTCGTTACAGTCAGACAGTGGTTCAGAGTGGAGCACTGGCGAAAAAGAAGAAGATAATACTGACGGCAGGAACACTCATGCGGAGAGACCATCCTGAAAACGGTCGCTGACACTTGGCCTGTTACCATCGTCAGTGCTAATATTAGGCCCTTTCAGTGAACGAAAAGATTCATGACCTCCTCGGCTCAAAAGGGTCTCCTAAATTTGCCTTCTACCAACTTCTCTAAGCCTGACATTCCTCGAAGTTTACAAAACTTAAATTTATTAACCTACCAGTTTTTTGTTTTTGAGGTAACGGATAGATTTTTACACCGTTGTAAGTTATTGTTTAAAGTCAGCACAGATATTGTAGATTATATGTAGCGTGCTATATTTATAAATGAATACATGAATTTATTGAAAGCTCTTAATAAGCATATTTTTATTCTGAACCCCACCGAAATTTCTTCTACGTTTTATTCAAGCTCTATGCATAAAGAATTTACTCAAAATCAAATTCAGGTCGTTTCAATGCAAAGAAAAAAAAAGGACTGACATTCATTGAACCTCTTGGGATAGGAAAATAGCGCTCGCCTGTGAGGAGGTGGACCTTGGAAAAATAACTTCGTAGTAATTTTATTGCCTCAATTCAAGAACAGAATGTACAAGCAGAAATGGAAAATTTGCATTGTAGTTATATTTAACAGATAATGTTGGGGCTTAGTTAATAGATAATATTCATCCTCCATATTTAACAGGCGTTAAGATCTTTAACATCAGATCTTTAACATGTGTAAAATGGCTGTAGCCCATTTTACGCAGTGCAATGTGTTATATGAGCAGTTAGGCACAAGATATGCTGCACTTCTGATAAAATCACATATTATTGTCACATGCCCCTGAAAAAAGGTTTATAAATTACGACGAATAAGATCTCCCCTCTCATTTTTTCAATACAATCTATAACGATAATAGCAACAGGGAACCTAAGTTTTTCACAGAAAGCCATAGGAGACCACTATATTATTCTCAGAAGTTGACATTTTTATGAAACGAGGAGATGGGCTAGCTATTGCCAGAGAAACCATTTTACCAGCCGCGCTCTTGCTCACTCCACAAATATGTCCGTCTCATTTCAACATGGTCCCTAGGGAGTATAACTTTTAAGTCACTTTACAAGTGGGAGATACCGAATGATTGCGATCAGTTGTGAACTCAATTTGATCTTCGATCAGCGGTAAAATATGAAGTACAGTCACTTTGTCCAATCGGAACCTCGAATAAACATTCGAAATCGTCATATTTTACCAATTTAAACGGAGTCTTTACACTTGGGGTCTTCTTTCCCACTCAATGAAGGAAAGTCGCTGCTATTTGAAGAGAAACTCCAAAACATCCATAGGAGGTATAAGTAACCAAGCTTGTGACTTAAATGAAATTTTTAAATGAATTAATGGTGCATTTGATTGAGGTTAGAAAGCCCTAGATAACACCGTCAATAACAATCGTTATCCAGGGGGCAGAAAAATTAAAACTCCAGATAGGGATTCACGACATATGGATAATAACTCCGTTTGGGTTATTAGGGAGATTACTCTATTCCACAGATATTCCTCTTATCCATTTGAAAGATGTGATTGATGAACCGACCCAAAGAAAAACATGTCAAAGAATGTGACCTTTCAAAATTATGAACAGGTACTGATTTTCTTGGGAATAGGCTGATTCAGCTTGTCGGCTGTTGAATCAACGGTTGTTTGAAGCTGTGGTCTGGGTGACTTGCGTGTGTCCATATTCGAATGTTATTTTCAGCTCACCAACTTTGGAGAGTGGGAGCACGTTTGGTGTCCAATCTATAGACAATACGTACGGAGAGGTTTGATCTGGAGACGTATTGCCTGAAACAACGAAGCTAGTCAATAAAGATTCTTCTAATTATGTAGCACCTTCTTATAGAGGGTTAATAATCATTCATCTATTTTTGCAGATTGAATTTTCCACATTTTACAATAAGGCGCACTACAGATAATTTTTCTTTATATGTTCCAATACTAGGTGCAGTGGAAACGATCATTGAGATAACCTTAATTTTAACTAACTACCTGAGATAGTAATAGAATACTTATTTCCATTTGATAGAAATACCTATCTACTTCAGTAAATTTAAGAAGGAATTAGTAATATGTTTAATGACGCGCCACCATTGAGTGATCTATTATGACTATACCTATTCTGAGGTAAGTCTTGTACTCTGTTGGCTTGAGTGGTGCCAGCCCAGGCTTGTGAGGTATTACCATTGACTCATCACCTGGGTCGAATTCTTCATATGCCCCGGTAGATTTCAACATAAATGATCTCGAAACATTCAGCTGGACCTGAAACGTGAAAATTCGTGCTGGAACAGTAGAAGTAATCCACAATGAGTTGAATGTAACCATTATTGAGTTTTGTTGAAAAGTAGGATGCATGCTGATTCATTTTGTGCAGGAATATGACTAGGAGATGTCAGCATATGATTCATTAGTAATTCTCTTGAAAATGGAAGCAGAGTAATTTCAGGAATTCGTGTTTTAACATGTAAGACAGGAGAAGAACGGATAGACAGACCAGTCAATACTAACACTAGCTCTTCACAAAGCAGATCGTACAAGAAGAAGACCACTTCCTTGAGCGAACCTTTTGAACCAGGGTTTAAGAAATTACTGAATCCATTAGTTCCAAAGAAACGTAATCCTATTCAGTGTCACCCACCAACCCAATATCATCATTACTGGCATAGGAGAAGTGATGGGAATTCTATTGCCTTAATGCAGTAGGAAGAAAATATATTATCATACTTATATTATAAAAAGGAAAGATTTGTTGTTTGTTACGATTTAACTCATACCTACTGGACCTATTTTAAAAACTTGTTCATCATTAGAAAGCTACATTTTTACGGCATAACATGGGCTAAATTATTTTAAACACTACCTGCGTTTGGAACAGGGCCCCCGCAGCCTTCCAAAGAATCGTTGGTTTCTGGCTGAGGTTGCTGAATATGGATGAGGGTCGAATACCAAGGTTATGCCTAAAGGAGTTGGTGGAACTTGATGGAACCCATCAAAACCTCCCAGATCTGAATTGGGCTACCCAGATGAGAGGATTCCTTGAAATTATAGGTGCGGAGAACTTGTAGTCGCAAATGGATTAGTCCACTATAAAAGCACTAAAAACGCTCTGCTCTTTTGAACCTCCCGCCACCTGCATCAGTAACACGAAAAACCTTACTTCCTGGCCCCCTGGAATATGTTCTTTCCCCTGCCCTACTTGTTGCGAGACCCCCCCCCCCCTTTGAATGAGCTCCATTCGCCCCCCCCCCCAGCTTTTCTCAGAGCAAAGTGAATGTGATGGATATGGTTAGTTGGCCCTTCCCGATTTTAGAATCCGTTACCTTGGGAGATGAATCAGACGTTTTCAAGCCTCTGGGTCATCCTCTGAGCGTGGCAGAACATTCATATCCACATCCACCTCAATGGAAGGGGCAACTACACCATTCCACCACCTCACAAACGGCCGCCTCTGAGGATAACCTTGAGCCTTCTAGCGTCATGCATATCCTCTGGTAGTCTCAGCCCTTGGAAGGGGTAACTAACAACATTTCAACACCTCACTATGTCACATGGTAGCAGAACGTGGTTAACATCCACTGACTCTCTATTTTTGACTGTCCTGACACCCTCCTGACCTTGCAATAACCCCCTAGGAAAAATTCAAAATGCAAAAAAAAAAGAAACCATCCAGCCACATTGTCACAAATGCTGCAACTACTTTAGGATTGCCGAAAATGAAGAGCAGTCAGTAGGTACCAGCTAAACCCCCATTGTGATTTTAGACCAAAGTTTCATCAACTTTGGCTCAGAAGTTTTGGTGAAAAGCTCTGGATGGTATACAGCGGATGGACGGATTTTTTTAAATCCGATTTCCGGATTCTACAAATCTTGAAACGTACAACCAATTTTGAAAGAGGGTTAAACATTTCTTTTTCTTGGTCAACCGATCAAGGTTGATTATTGAGAATAATAAACCAAAACATAAAATGAATAATAAGACTTTCGTGTGATAATGATAAGTGTGAACCCCTTGCATATTTCACTAACTCAACTGGCCAAAGTAAATTTTCCTATTTCAACCATTCAATGTTCTTTTCATTTTTGTTTGGAGGCCATTTGTGGTTTTCTTCTCAAGTTTTTTATACTCAGTATATTGCGGTACACTTTGTTAATTTCTCACTTACTAAAGGTGTATCAAATATGACTTTAGCGTGGATAATGTTGGTAACGTGCCAAGTGTAGTTGTTGAACATCCCAAGGGGGGGTGCGTCCTTTCGAGTAAACGTGGTCACTAAATTCGGTAAGCGTTTCCTTTTATTGCCACCAGAGAATTTCATGAGTCTTTCTAAGAGGCATTCAAAAAAATTCTGAAAAAGAAAAAAAACATTCGGATTATTTTTAATAAATCACCAAGTAACAACAGTGGATGACTCTATATGGAATTTTATTCAACACTAATGATAACTGAATGTAGAGTAATCCAGACGAGACGTTCCAAATCCGACGTAAGCAGCTCCCTCTTCATGCTGTCCCTCGCCATCCTACAAACGCTAAGCTTGTAGCAGGGGGAACTTCCAGATCTCGGAAACACATCCCTTTTCATCTCATGAAGAGTAATTGAGTTGCACCACTTTGGATTCCTTTAGATATTGGAAAAATATGGTCAGAAACGTATATAGATAGGGGTGAGGGTTTATAGATGAGGTCGTCAGAGATGGGTGGGGGGCTATTCAGACCACAGGCCTAGGGTTTGTCCAGAAATGGAAACCTGAACTGTTCAAGACTGACAGTCAGTTTCATGGCCTACCCTGAAATGGGGTGCATTTGGCGAAAAAATGTGCAGTTTCCCTGATACAAACCTAGAACCTCACAATCTCGAATTAGGGCGCTACCGCCAGAGCTATTAAGACGCTTGAAAGTTGTGTGTCAATAACGGCCATAGAACGCACTAAACAACAATAGCCACTCAGAAGGGAAAATCAAGTCGAGTGAGAAGTACTCACGTCGGGACTGGATCGTTTCATGTACCCATGGTATAACACTTCATTCCATTATAGAAACTTAAGTTAACAACTAACTAATTATTTTTTCAGTAAGACCGAGTTACAATTTAATTGAGTCGATACGAACATATGTATTGGAGTCTACCAAATACAAAATGGCTACAAATTATTACTCGAAAGTTTTACCGCCTTCATTCTGTTCACTGAGGATCGATGTACTAGAGTATACTTTGACAAGATTTTGGGTTCACTGTACTATCAAATAACATACTTCTGATGAAACACTAGGCAATTTATCGAATGGACTTACAATCTACCAATCATGAGATACAGTAAAATTCACTTCATAATGGCAACATACATAAATTATCATAAGCGCAATTATGTATGTATTACTCATAAACATGCACTTACGTGAGGTGCGTGGAATACAAGGGGCTCTGGTTTACCGTTAAACCCATAATGCATAGACTGATTTATTCTCTCAGTTACTGACGCAAGCCATTCAATGAATGATAAGTTTGCTTTTGTCTCATCAACCGTTCCTAAAAAATATTGCTATGATATACTCAACAGTAAGACATACTATATATATAGTATACTATACATTGTATAGAATCCAATTCCGTATACAACTAAACAGCAAAACCTAATAAATATCCGTTTTTAAGTCCGAATCTGACAAAACCGCTAGGGGTACACGACAAATTTTCTCGACGCATTCCAGGCGACAACTCTAGGCTACTAGGAAGGTACTTATTTTTTGTTCGATCCCAACCTAGGAGGCAGTACAGCAAACCTTGACAATTTTCTATTTCATGATAGAAGAGGGGAAGTGGAGTGAGTTACACCGTACCAACATTGTTTTTTCCGTCACCAGTTTCGCCATTTTTTCGACATTCCTGTAAAGAAGGCATAGGTAGTAAAAAACTCGGCGTTCCGCGCCTCGTACCTGCTTTGAGCCTTATTGGCTAACATCACAATACATGGAACATGTTTTTAGCTTCAACTTGTTCCTCTTTCTCTTTATGTTGTCTGTAAAAAACAATGAACTGTTCGAAGAAAAAGAATTTTATTGTTTATGTCGAATTGATAGACAGAATAGGTTTATGATAACTAAAGTAACTGATATAGTTAGATGTGTCGATGTCATCCACGTGTCGAGCGAGCGTCTACTCTAACCAACATGACTACCAAGTGACAATAAGAAAACAAGCGGCATTGTTTACTACATCTATATAACATACATAAAATTAAATCACGACATAAATACAAACAACAAGTACGCAAGGCCTGCGTGATAAATCGAGCGCTTTCCGACGAATGGAGAACGAATTTCGTCCGTCGAAAACTGAACAACTTTCATTTCCCTAGAAACAGCTCGGTTGTACGTGAAAACTATCAGAACAATTTCGTGACACTTTCTGTATAACGCTTTTTTACTAGATAGGCACGGCTAAAAACATGTTCCATGTTAATAAAAACGGAGTAAGATGAAATGTTGTCTATATTTCCACGAAAGTAAAGAGTTACACTGTTGAATCGGTCTCGACGGTTAGGTCATCATCAGTAACAAACATGAGTTGTTGGTGGAAAAGGAAGACAAGATTTTTTTTCAGTTTGCCAGGTTTGAGTTTTATGTATGCTTGGTGCTTCCCAGTCATTTTATGTTTTCAAAAGTTTCTTTCACTTTTGTGGAGGGAACTTATCTATTATCTATAAAGCGTCCCAATAGTACATCGAAAACTAAACGACCTCCTTACTTAATTCAAATGTCGGACACAACCCCACCCTTATTCGGCAGGACCTTTGTGAATTTCAAAGGGTTCAATATGAACAAAATATTCTCCTAGCTACAATAACGGAAAAAGAGAATTCGAAATGGGATTTCGCAAAAACTATGGAAACCAAGTGAAAACGCATTGACAGAATAATTATACCGATTGAGGGAAGACAAATTATACAAACTTACCTTCTGAAAAACCAAGTTGAACTCGCATACCCTTATTAAGAAGCTTCCTTTTCATTACTGGATGTGTAGGCTTTTTAGCTGCTAATATCCGTGGTCTTTTAGAACTATTATGTATCTGGAAATCAACAGCAAACTAAAAATATTCTGTTAAAGTTAAGAAATTAACAAAATTAAGTATAGATTACAGGAACTACATCATCACCACCTTTCAATTGATGAAAGGATGTAATTAGAAAATAGATGGAAATATCATTATTCGAATTTGAAACGAAAATTACACAAATATGACTGTTGTTTTGTCTGTCATCGATTTTGTGGCATTGGAATAGAAGTCCATTAGATAACAAGCTGTGACTTCTAGTGCAGATCTCCAATCCTTTTATTCAGCTAAATTTACTTCAATGAATTGAGTATCTACTACCACTAGATGTAGTGGTACCACTGGATTTTTTGCTCCTCCCAGACAGGTTGGCAGCCCTTGAACTTCTCAAAGTGTTATCAGTGAAGGTTAGTTGGTGTTTTGAAGGTGTTGGAATCTCCTGTTTGTCTGCCGGCCGCCTCCGCTGAGTAAGGTAAGTTTCAGTTGCTCAAACAATGTAATGATATTGTTTTCTGGCAATTACCTTCATTGTACATCATCACACATTCCTACACTATCGTTTGAGACCAAAAAATTAGACATTGAACAAGTTTTGGAGGGAGAATCTCATTTTTGCTGGAGGTGCCTTGAGAGGCATTTCGGGCTGTTATGGAAAAAACATGACCATGACGATAAGGCTCATTCCTGGCTCCCTTATATTGATGAATTTAGCATTTTTCAATCACTTCCCTTCGAAAATATCTGTAGTCCCAGAACTGAATGTGTCCAAGGACGAGAACAGCTATGATGATCAAATTGACAACAATTAAATTGAGAGCAGGGTGGGAAATTTTTTCGAAGTATTGCCGGACTTGGATGTTTTTGATGACGTTTTACCTGAAAACCTAGATCTTTTTTATGTCTTCGGCCATAAAAAAGGTCGACAGGGAAAGATCCTAAAGCGGCCCACACACTATCCGACAGTCGGAGGTGGGGGGTGCCGAAAGACGACCCCCTCTCCACAATCGCACCTTAGTTGGACGGTGTATGGAAGGCATCCAACCGTCGGTTTGAAGTTGGACGCGTTGGATGACTAGGACCACCCAACATAGCACTATGGACGTGTTAACCATACTAGTGTCAGATATCCACTTAGCTTTTACAAATAAGCAATATCTGAGAGCTATATGTCTCGATCTTGAAGATGCATAATATGCACAACTATATTATAGTTGTGTGGAACCTGAAATACTTTTCTAGCAGTTAGTGGATATTGGGATACCTGATCAATTTATAGAAGCGTGCATTAATCCTTTAATAGGTCGAATAATCAGGATAAAATAATTAGAGAACGAAGGACTAGTAGAGGACTCGTACAAGGAGCTGTGTTATCGCCAATATGCTTCGCCATATACACTTGCACCTTCAGCTCTGTCTGTGGACCCAGAGTTCGTTCACTCCAATACGCTGACGATTTAACTCAATATGTCGATGCAGAATCAGATCAAGAAACCGTCAGTCCTCTGGAAGGAACTGTACACCAACTAAAACCATGGCTGCTGAACTTAGGCCTAAATCTTTCACCGAATAAGAGTAATACAATTGTATTCACTCGCCGAAGGAGAGTAATAAGAACTAACTGCATATTGTTTGTTGAAATCGAAGTACCTAATGTAAGAGTTTGCCAACTTTTAAGATTGTATCTGGATGACGTGGAAGGCACACATTCAACATTTAGAAGGATCCTGTGAGAAGGGAATAAATTTATTGAGATCAGTCGCCGACACTGACTTTGGAGCAGACCCTAAAACTCCATTACTGGTATACACTCACCTAATACGATCGAAAATGGACTACGTTTGCTTCCTGTTTGCTGATGCGGCACATACCAACTTGGAAAAACTTGATAAAATCCAGAATAAAGCCATACGGATTAGCATAGGCGCCATCAATTCCACTCCAATGAACGCACTTGAAGCAGAATCGAGAATAGCTCCACTGGCTTTTAGAAGAAAACTTCTTGGAGACACATTTCTAATACCGAGAATTCAGTTGGAGATAGCTCAATGTCGAAGCTCAATATGGCAGTTTTAACGTCTCAAGGTTGGGGGGCGAGACCAACATCAGTATTGACAGATGCGTTCTGTGATATAGCTGACTGTATGGGACTTATGACAAAAATTCCGAATATCCCAATTTATGCATTCCCGATGAATTTTCAAATGAAACGGCAGTACCGAGTGAATATCTCAGAACCTCCTAGCACCAGCGCATCATCTTACTTTATAGAGAAAATTAACATGAAATATAATGGAAGTACAAACTATTCACAGACGGATCCAAGCAAATACAGGCACAGGAGCAGCATTCTATGATCCTCAAATACAGGAGAATTCATGTTTCAACTACCAACCAGCGCTTCCATCTTCACAGCTGAGCTACTAGCGATAAAATCTGCAATAGAATACACCACCAATCTGCATACCAGCTCTGTTTTAATATTAAATAATACTGGATATTGAAGGTAATCATAAATAAAATTCACGCGGTTCTTTTAACAACTGACTGATTATATTTTTAGTTGGTTACATGATGACTGATGGTAATCAGTTATGGACGGTAGGATCATGGAGCGATGTATATATGGATGCATGTACATATTATAATAAGCTCCCTTGCAATATTTTCTGACAGTCAAAGCTCGCTAAAACACCTCCAACGACTAGGCAAACATACAGATCGACTCACCAGTGAAATAGTGAACACCATTCAGGAATTGGTTAGCGGAGGAGTTATGGTGGATCTGGTATGGGTTAAAGCTCATGCAAATATAAGACTAAACGAAATAGCAGACGAGGCAGCAGCAAGGGCTATAGTACATGGTACCTACTCCAGTGCATTGCCACACAAATCTGGACATGAAAAAAAGAAGCAAAATGAGTATGTACAAGAAATGGAATACCAAGTATTCAGAGAATACGGAGAAGAAGGGAGAGTACTATCTCACGGTACAACTAACATTACCGAGACAACCCTGGTTCTATGATGGAGAATTCGATCGAAAATTCACTAAAATAATATCAAGATTGCGATTCAATTATCACCCGCGTATCTCTACAAAATAGGTGTGCTGGAAAATCCCAAATGCCCATGTAATGGAGTGGACGAGGAGGACACAAACCATGTAATTTTGCAGTGCTCCAAGTACGACCGACAACGCGTGGAACGGTTTAATAAGATTATTAAAGAGAACATTGAACTCCCTACAAACCCCAGCTGCTTATTGCAACAGAGAGCAACGTACAATGCAATAGCTAAATTTGTAAAATCCGCATAAATAGAACTATAAAAATAAGTGCACTAGGTTATTGTAGCTTGTATTGCTTAATAAAGCTAACTTCATAAAAAGGTTTAAACCATTAAATAATAAATAAATAAAAAATGATGATAATAATAAAAGTGTAAACCAATGAAAAGGTGTAAACTAATAAAAAGGTGTAAACTATATATATATATATATAATTATAACTAACATTTAATGACATGGCTGTAAGTGCACTAGGAAAAATGTATAGATATTAAGAACCATTGTTTTACATGGCTAAATACACGAATACATAAGTGTGAGGCCAATAAAGGAAAACGAAATAAAAAAAAAAGTCTTCGACCAAGACATAGAAGAACCAATGGTAAAGACGAGTAAAACTGACCAATTTCGCATAAACAAAGTTCCTCATTTTATTATTACCAATAATTTAATAAAATAATAATAGTGATTGTTAGCTGTAAGTTTGACTTGTTGTAATATTAGTACCATTGTGATATTTTGTAACATAATTAGCATTCCATGATATTTCTAAGAATGATCCCAATATTGACACTGTGCCACACATTCGTAAACAATTAGTCTGATTTATTGGAACTAAGGTTGTGAAATGAACTATTGACATTTTATCGAAAATGTTAGAATGATTTCATTATGACTCCCTTACATTGTATTCATACTGAAAATAAATCATGATTATTAAACGCCGCGACACACTTTCACCGTAAGGGCCCAAAGTCCTCTCAAGGCACCAAGTACAAAAATGTACTTTTAGAACATCCGTAATCTTGAAATTTCAAAACCAATTCAAAACCTTTAGGAATAAAAGGGTGAGTTTAGGAATAATTTCAATAGATATTATTTCAATGACATGATTGAGACCATCCAGGATGGTCCATCGTTCATCTGCTGGCTCTCCTTAGGCAATCTTTCTCTAAGGAGATAATATATCGCATATTATGCGTAAATAATGTGCCCTAACCGTTGTTTAATATTTCCTGTCGATCAATGATCTTATTTATGGTTATGTATACATAAATAATATACTCCCGTATACTAATTTACGTGAGTTTTCTACAGTTGATAAATCCATAGGACAACAGTCCTCGCTCATCCATTCATTATCAGCAAAAATCAACAATTTGAATTGATTAGTATATTAGTAGTTTTATATTGTGCTAGTTGAAGGAAAACGAGCTACTACACTCCGGAGAATCAGCCTGAATTCTTTCCATGGTTAAATTTTATTCACCCTAAAAACAACATATTCCACAAAGTTAACTGTGAACAACATTGGTTACCTTGGATTTCTTCAATGGCAGAGATGGCCTGATCATCATATCGAGAGTTTGGTCATTTAATTCTTCAGGAACATCTTCAACGGGATTTAATTCCTCAAAATCCTGAGATATAAATAATGCATAAATTATTAACTATTGCTTTACAAAATGATTGGGAAAATGTGTGCAACCTTCAATATGTGGTCAATTAGCAATACCTGCACAACGTCAGTGAGCATGAGGTCCTTGTGTAGGACTTCCACCTCAACAGCATCGTGAACCGTATCGCTGCTCATAATTGCGATCAATGGTTCCTCAACATCTAGATCAGGAATAACTCCTGAAGATCATATACATTCGTAAGAGACTAATCTATGGTATATATCTAGCGCATGTCAGGCTGAACTACATTAGACAAGAACAAAATAAATTGAATTACCGCTTTGAGGAACAAGCAACGTACCTGCAGTATTAGATTCGGTCACCATAAAGTTTGCGAACTCATCTGAGCATTTGGAATCGCTCGCAAAAGCAGCGACACATATATAATAATGTACACACATAGCTGTTTTCTTTTCAGACCTCTGGGGGAAAATAAAGATCATACAAAAACTATTCGGGAAAAGCAGCAAATTCATCTTTGATGGTAAATATGTCATATTAAATAAAGGACAAGAATGGTTTCTCTGATAAGAATTGATGCTTTAAATCCAATGATTTCAAATTTAAAAAAAAACTAAGTTTGTAAGTAATCGAATTTATATATATATATATATATATATATAAATTTCGATTACTTACATAAGTTATATATATAACTTTGTAAGTAATCGAATGTATATATATTAAAAATAGTTTGTGTTGTCTGTTGTTGTTTCTATCTAAAACTATTGTGATTCTATATATATATCCACGGGCGTCAAAACAAGGTAAACTGAACTTGTTGCCTATTGCGGATAACGTATTGATGTTAACGCACTAAGTCATTCCCAACAAAATTGTGGAGAACCAAGTCAAGAAAAACCCAGATTTTGTACAAGAAACGTTGTCCACTTCCACAATAATTAAAATTGATGGTTAATTAAAAAAAGATGGTGAGGTCAGTAACAGAACAGTAACTAAATGTATATTCGAGAAAACAGTGGTTACATAGTAACAGGTGAAAGGGAACTTCGATCCCATTGGTAAACAGGTGTGGGGAACATCCACTCATGTGGTTTCTGTAAAAGTGAAAGGAGATACAATTCTCAGTCGGGGAGGTGAAAGATGGGATCGAACAATATTGGGAGGGGGGGGGGGGAGGTAAGGGTTATACAACAAACCATTGAAGAATAAAACGGCAATGTTATTTTGTAAATGAATCTATTAATGGGTTTATGTATCTAGGAAGTTCCTCGTTCAAACATTTACCAGCTCTATCGCTTTTAATTATTTCAAATTTTTCTAGGACATTCAGGACACCTCATTTTGTACAGAAGTAAACGAATTCTACAAACTGTTCATTTTTTAACATCAAAACTGATATTATGATTTGAACAGATAATTGGCAAATGCTGACTCTCCCTTGTTATCCATGAAATCTTCTTGATATTTTATCCTTTCCCTAAATTTTCTACCGGTCTGTCCACAACAGCCTGATCTATACAGTACTTTGGTTATATAGGTTATAATAAAAATTATAACCTATTTATTTACTGTCGAATCGAATTAATAAAAATTACCTCTATTGGTTAGCTCAAGTTATTAGTTGTTTGTTTTTCCTATTTCTACCAAAAGAAGTCCATAGCTGAGTTTTTTTCAGATTAATTTTTTTTGTGGGTTCATTCTGTACCTTTTTTTGTAGTGTCACAGATTTAATTAATGGCTCCCAACGTTTAGAGCTAACGTCTCGAAGTATTTTTCCAACTAGTTGTGAAGTGATAGCATTTTGTAGTTACTTATACTATATACATATTCATATACTTATGCAGGGGAAGGAGAAACATGTCGTCAAAGCCTCACATCTGAACGAGATATGTTATTTGCTAACCTTCATCATACTAAAGATCATAGTGATAAATTAGCTGCTGAAAATGTACAATCATTCCTTCCCAAGTATGAACATTTGATTGAGATTGATGGGAAGCTAGACCTTCTATAAAGCAGAATAAGGTCAAATAATACCGCATGTTTTACTGATGAGATGAAAATAGAAGTCTCGAAAATCTATATTAGTTTTGTAGATCTTTCTGTAGATGTTAGAGCTAACTATCTCGAGCTGGCTTAGATCGGAGAATCCTTAGTTATTTGTTATTTTTAAAGATACTAATTAAAAAAAAAAAAAAAAAAAAACTTCAAATAATTATTTCCGAATTGTTTGAGGTAATTGCGTCAGTTTCTACATACTTGAAATGTCGAGTGAGTCATTTTTGAACAAAAATGCATGCTAGTTCCGAATACGCAATAAAAAAAAACAATTGTTCCCATTCGAAAAATAAGAGTTGTGAGCGCTCTATTGGCACGTGATAACCAACATTTGGTATCACCACTGAATTATGCTTAAAAAAAGGAGTTGTCATTTGAATTTTTTATTTTTTATATATACATTCATCGATAGATAAAATAAAGGTGAGTCTATTTCCACACCCTAATTACAAACATAAGACAATAGAAACGTAGATCACAAAAGGACTGATACCGGTGTAACTACGAGCACTCACACAAGCATCTTATGGATATGAAAAAATGAAATTTGGAAAATACCTTTGAGGATTGGAGAAAAGGAGTAGCGCAAGTACATACACACATATTTTCCTTGAGACGGGGGGACACCACAAAAGATACATGAATAAAACCCAGAGGATCTTTGGTTGTAACTTTGCATCTCACAGCCATAACATTCTTCGACACCCTTTGAACTAGTGGCCCTGGGGATTCACTCACCATTCGCCATATTTCCTGTTGATATAAAAATAAAAAATAAGGTTTCAAAGTACTCAAATACGACAATGAACCACAAATCAAGGTAAATCGATCCTCCTTCTTACGTAGAAGATCATCAAGGTTCTCCAAACTCCGGGATTGTTATAGATTTTCTTCATTTTTCATCACTATTCTATTGAAGATCTGGAAACGCACTGATGATTGTGTCCTCGATTACCACGGTGATTTAAATAATAAGCTACTTTACACTGTAATTCACATCAGTTTTTCAAAACAAAATTATGTAGCTATGAATCAAATCCCACGATTGTATTGTATACTTATTTTTTTGCCAAACAATGCTCCCTACATTGAAAAAAAATAGAATGAAAACAATTATATATAAATCCACACACATTTAATTTATATCAAATATAAAAATTGAAATTTCAAAACCAGAAAATATGTTTCAAAAACCTGATCAGGGAACATTGGTAGGTAATGAGAAGAGGGTTAGGAGTTGCAGCAATATAGTTTTGAAGACAACGTGAAGACTATCATGAGCTGTACAGACTACCAACTTTTAAAAGTGTACATCCTATTTATTAAGCCACCCATTCACGATATTGCAGTACGAAGAGGGGTGAACCAAAAAGGTACCTCAATTTGCACAAGGGTGGAGGCCTTCCTGCTGCGTGAGTCATACAGAGCTTGTCTAATGGGGTACCCATTGGACCATCCTGCGGTATGGCCTCTGTGTTCTTATCATCTCCCAAGACTGAAAAGTATATCCCCTCACCTTCTCTCATCCCACCCTTATCAATATATTTTATCAAACCGCTGTAGTCAGTGTACAATAAACCTCATGAACTAGTGACATTTGGGTTTATTACTTTCAACAAGAAAGCTATTTAACCAACCAAAAAATCGGTAAAATTAATTTTTTAATCAACATAAAAAGTGTTTTTTACAACGAATTTGTTAACGCCACTGGTCCCAGTTTTTACTCGATGCATGTGGAGTGCCATTTTCAAAGTAACTATTTTTTCACAAGTCAAATGCAACTAGTCACAGATCTTGGGCTTACATCGCTTTAGAGCAATTTACTGGTGGTCCTAAACTCGCTTTGGCGAAAAAATAAATTCAAATCGTACCTTTTTCTTTTCATTTTGACCTCAGTACACCACAAACCTATTGGCATTTGTTCTACGATTATGATTTAAATTAATCCCGAAGAACAGTGCAAGAAAATTTACTCAAGGCATGGCCTTCTTGAGGCAAAAAAGCATCGATTCAGGCTGGGAAAGACAGGTTGTGTATGCAAAACTTGTTTTGAGGAAGAAGAGTAAAGAAGGTGACATTTTGTGCACTCCCCACCTCATACCGCCGGTTCGTGAATGGGCCCCTTTAGCTATCACCTTTTAAAAGTGAAATTTTGAGACAGAGAATCCATATCTTCTTGTCGAGCTGTGGTGAGGTGAATGCTTTTTCTGTCCAGCAAACTGGTCACATTTATAGCATGATTTTTTAATGACAGTTCAAACGTAAATGCAACCAACTAAATCAATTTCGGTATCTTCTTTCTAAAGATGAGCTACGTAGTACTGTGTTCTTGATTTTTCAACTTTGCACTCCAATGGCTCCCATTTCCTATCTTTGCATCAACATCAAAATTGCCACTGAAGTTCTTTGTATCTGAAATTGGTTTTGGAGCACCTCCTTCAATTACTTTAAGCTAATGCACGATATTAGTGATGAAAGAATGGTTTTGATTTTTCGATACTACAGCACTACAAGAGAGGTGTGACTTATTTTTGGCCTGGAAGAGTTAGTAGGATTAATGGATTTTGAGGAAAATCAGAGATCAGAGTAATCACCCTTTAAGCAAAAAGTACCTTCTCACCTCTTTCAGGGAGTTACAGAAGTTGAGAGATTGTAGCACATCATAATCTATAATGAGCGGTGTCGCTTCAACATAACACCTCATCGCGCTCAAAATGTGTGAACAATTGGTGGTTGTGGGTAATACATGCCTTTCCTGAAAACAGTTTCACCACGAAAATACTACATGGCTACCAGTCATACAATTTAATATTCAAATCTCAATTAATACACTTACATGGCACTTGAGTATGTTCGTATTGAAAAGTCGTTGACACGACTCGACAAAACATAGAGCAGACACTTGAGAGAGATAGGCGTCTGAATCGGATGTTAACTCTGGTTGCAGAACAGGCAATTGGACAAATCCACGATGATCAGGTCCCTTATCTTTCATCCGCACTGAATAAACCTATATTGAGAATAGTATCTAACACTCTTCATGTACATATCGAAACATTGCTATTATTATTTTTTTTTTCTACAGAGAGGAACATGGCAGCAGAGCTGGTCAAAAGTATAGTCATTGACTGCATGATTACAATCTAAATTTTAGATCTTGGTTAAATTGCGCTGCAATAATCAAAAAAGCATAACAAGATGTTGATGGAATTGAGTAGTAATCCCTTCCGAGGGCTGAGGGAATTAATTAGCGACACTTAGAGCAGGCACCTCAGGCAGCAGTTTCGAGGAACGGGAAGGGAGAACTATCCATATCCATCATAGAATCCAATATGATTTCGGAAATCATGTTTGCATTAAAATGAGTATGTTCCAGCCTTCCCAATTCTTGAACCAAGTGCACAGTATTCAGCACTTTTTTGAAATTGAACCCTCTACGTGGTCTCAAAAATCCATAGAAATTTTGGGAATTTCAGATTTTACGAACCCTCTTTTTGACTCCAAGATTACTGGACTAAAAGTTAATTTATACTTAGGTAGTTAGTTTTTAATGATGGAACAAATCATGGCTCTTTCAAACCCAATCATCGCACCCCTGGAGCACTGATGACGAATATTTTCTCGTTCAACATATCTTCGCTGTGATTATGTTGAAATTGTGTATGTAATTCCTTTCAGGTAGACATGATTTATATTTTTTTACTGGATTCATTTTAATCACAAAAGGGGTTACATCGAGGTTTTGCGATTCCACGTTCGTGATCTTTTTGGGGCAATTTCAATTCTACCTATTGTGTTCAAATTACAAATTTGAAGAATTTCATCAGCACTATGAGTTAACTTATCTTGTTCCACCGCTGGGCGTAGGGAAACTATTCATATACGAATGCCAATCTCGAATTGGATTCCACCTCGATATGGGCTCGACCATGTTTTGCCCAGAATCGTCAGTTTAATCTGTTTGTTTGCCGTAGTTAACCTAAACCCACTCTTGTCAACCTAACACTACCTAAAGTGGTAGTGACAACATTAACAAGATAGGATTAAATTGCAGTCGCAGTGAGATTAGGTCATTTCTTTTTTATTAATCAAATACAACCTTCTTTTTTTTGTATACAATATACGTTTTTTCAATGGTAGGAGCCACATTAAACAGAATCTTGTCCTCCTTCTACAAAATTTAGGAAATAAATAATTCACAACGCTTACTCTAGTTGATGTTCCAGTGTTCAGCTTAGACACCTCCACAGATTGCTTTTTCTTTTCCCCAGCCTCTTTGAAAACTGCATCGCATGCCTTATTCTTGCAACTGAGGCCTCTAGTCCCATTGTAAGTCCCACATTTTGGACACTTACGAATCCCTCTCATTGTGGACTTCCCGAGATCGGAGAGGAGATCCTTCATCTTCTTCTCGGAGTCCAAACCCTCTGCCTCAAAATACATCCTAGCGAGGACTCGCACGAATTAAAAGGTTTGTAACCTGGAAATACAAAATTTATAGTTAACAAATTATATCAATTCCATCGTAAAACGTTCCGTATCAAAATATCTGAAAAGATGTAAATCAAAACAACTACCTACAGTGCGACACACTTGATTCGTTATAGGTAGTTTTTCTTTCAAACTTATAATGTACATAGTATGTTATTTATAAAATATTGACAGAATGATTGGACTAATTCCTTTCCAAATCAACCTTGAATTCGGTACTGATGGAGCTATTTCGGGACCCGTTGAGTAGCACAGACCAGTTAGGGAGCCTCGATGCTGATTTCTTTCCTAATTAACTAAAACAGTAAATATTGTTTTATTGAGAACTGGTTTGGTGTCATGGTCATACTAAGCGTCGCATTAAGAATACGAGACCCATGCGAAATCTGTTGATTTTATGTGAATAATTCTAAGTTCTGTAAACAAAAAAAGTTCCATATTTTATATTCTCAAATGGCTGTTGATTGAGGATGAGGTTAAGACAATGCATCAATCCGCCGTTTACGGTTCTATAAAAACTTAACTGTTAAGTATTTATTGTATTGACTGCTTCTCCTCTTCACAAAAAAATTGTCACTGCAAAACCCATATCACTGACTTGTGTATCTCTTCCTATGGGGCACTACCTGGATATTTCTTAATATATCCGTTAGGAACTCATGTAGTAAGTACTACGTACAAACTAAAAATTGATAAAGCAATGGCATGAACGGGTTTATTGTTTAGGTACATCAACTATCAGAAATTATAAAATTCAAGGGCTAAATTTACAACCAAGACTTAATTCTCAATTTTCAATCCTTAGTAAGAAATGCGGATTCCCGTTGTCCGGGACATACCTACGTCTTGCGGGTCAGGTTTATCGAAAGGACCAAATTGTAGACATAATGTGATTTCTTGCATAGGTTTCATCTGGCATACAAACGATGAGGAATTTTCTACTCATTTCACAACAGCAATAAACAGCTAGTGTCCAACATTAGTGCTTCCACTCTTTCTCTGCAATGGTTTCAATGACAGTCTAATGTTGCACACATTATGGAATCTCCACTGATTCACAACCTAAAATTGGCATTGACATTAACAATGAAGTAGAACAAAAATGATAAATTTGTATGATTGTTGATAACGAAAAAGAGGGACTCCGTGGATGCTCTTCATCAGCAACCTTATGGGTGTAGTCATGGAAGAAGAGTATCCACAAAGTAGGGATAGGTATCGTTGAACAAGTATCGATATTTTGTACCGATACTATCGGAAGGTTGGTATCGATACTCCAGGTACCTACTATAGCCGTAATATGAAGCCACTATTTTTTCACATTCGAGATTCCATTGAGGTGTCCAAAGATTGGTTGGTCCAAAATATTAAAACCAATTTTTTTTAAGATAGTGAGGAAAAATTTGTCGATATTTCCAAATATCGGAATTGAAGTACCGATAATCGATATTATTGGAGGGCCCAGTATCGATACAAAAATATCGCAACTAAACGGCAAAATATCGATGTTTTGAAATATCGGGTATCGATACCCATCCCTACCACAAAGTCCGCACTCCAAGGATGTTATCTGGGAAACAGTATCGAACATAACTCTGAGAAGAACCAAACCAAATAATCGCCACAAATTAATGTACCTACAATAAAAGGGATCCATTCTTCTGCACTTTTGATTAGGGATGGGACATCGAAGCTGCAACATCGATGTTGGCATGGATGTCAACATCGAGTACAAAACATCGATGTAGTAAAACTATCGTTGAGTGACCATCGATGTTTTCCAATGTCGATGTTGGAAACCCCAAAACGATGAACGTGAAAAGGCTAGGGATGGGTATCGTTGAACAAGTATCGATATTTTGGACCGATATTGTATCGTAAGGTAGGTATCGATACTCCGAATATCGGTCAAGCAAAGTATCGATATTTATGAATATCGAGTATCGTTTTCAACATCAATTTTTCAAAATTAAACAGTAAAAAACCTAATTGTATCTACTTAAACAGAACAGAAGATGATCTTTGTTTTGATTATTTGAACCTGTGAGAGGTAAGGTAACAGTTACAGTGGGTACTGAACCAGGGCCGGATCTATACATTTTGGAGCCCCTCGCAAAATCTATCCTGCGCCCCCCTAACAGTACGTATGGATTCGCCCTCCACCTAGATAGTGATTATTATCACATCTCCAACATAATTTTTGTAGCTAATAAGCCTAGTGGTTGTAGGTAAATGTAATACAAGCATTGTTGCGCACACAAGCGAGATTGAATACAGAATCGGCAATAAGTCGATTTTTTCAGTAACGAGATTCTTTTATTTTGCGGCAGAGGTTCCCCCCCCCCCCCCGCATTGCGGGGTTTCGCGGTTCCTAGTTCCGGCCATTACAAAAACGTAATATAGCCTCTAACTACTGTCTTCCTAATTCTTCTTCTTTTCCTGTTTTCCTTTTAGTATGAAAGCCACTATTCTTTTACATTCCGGATTCCATTACAAGTGTCCCCAAGATTGGTTGGTGAGTTTTTTGACTTGTAAGAAAATCAACCCAACATTAAAACCAATTTTTTTTAAGCTAGCGAGAAAATGTCGAAATATCGGAATTGAAGTATCGATACTCGATATTATCGGGGGCCCAGTATCGATGCAAAAATATCGATACTCAACAATGAAATATCGATTTTTTGAAATATTGGGTATCGATACCCAACCCTAGAAAGGACACTTTAAAGCCGCGTTCATATCTGTGTGTCGTGTTGTGTTGTGAGTATTATAAAACCTCGTCATTTTCAATTTTGTTTAGATATTGCTGACGATGACAATTGGACGAATTAACTGTTTTAAAGAAACTACGGACAAAATTTGTCTCCCTAAAGAATAGTATGGCTAATAAAGCTAAACCAACAATGCGAACAAAATACCAGTAATAGAGCGTCGTATAATCCAAATGAATGCTAATAATTAAGTTAATTGGGACATATTTCAATTATTTCACCACTAGTATTCGGAATATACTGTTTTTTTAAATAATTATTTTAGGCTGAAAACGTAGTACATATTAGAGACTTTTTGGTTGACGACGACTAGGAAACCGTGGTTGCCGAGTTGAGGCAAGCAGTCGGATGCTAACATTTCCATGACGAATAGCATCAAGGCTACCGGCTGTTGAAGTCACGTTTAACGTGACGTCAACATTCATTGGAAGTTGTATACTGTCGTTATTGTGGATTGAAGTTTGTGTTATTGAGTTGAAGTTGTATTTTGTGGATTGTTGACAAACAACACGGACGTTCGTTATTGCTACCGCGTTCAAAAAAACTTGTACAATGCCAAAAACGGAAGATGAGAAATAGGTAAAATGGGTTATAAATATGGAAGGTTATGTTACTGCCGACTCGTCAAGGAAAGACGTATAGGAGAACCGATTTCAGACGGTTCGTCATGACGGCTTGCATGACGGACGGGACGTCACGCATGCGCAGTCTGCATTTTTCTCCAGACGGTACCGTCAACGTCGTTGCGTGAACTGCACCAAAAAGTCTCTATAGTGTGTTGCTTTGGCCGATGAATTGCCTGTCCGCATCACGGATTGGAGGACCGCATGCTGAGCCGCTCTTCTACGAACATCCGTTAACAATAGGAAAACGGCCTATTTTATCAGTGGATCAACAATTCTTCATAGCCGGTGGATAAGGATCTTGACTAGGACGTGGGTGGTTTTGGGTTCAAAACCAGGAGGATGCGATGAATATATTAAAGCAGGGAACACATCCTTCCGGAACGTCTGGAAATACGGATGGGGGAAGCTAGTAAAAAGCAGTGGAGGGGAATCAGCCGAGCACAAGCTAACAACACATTTGCCGTTCTTCCTCCCACAGCTGTTCCAGTTCCCGACGCCATTTCATATGAGCGGTAGTGAACTGTGCACTGCACAGTGTGCAGATGCGGAACGAAAAATCTGATGCTCCAAAACTGCTTGTCCTGAAAAAATATTCCCCCTCCCCAGCTGACGTCCAACCAATCAGCTGCTTGTACGCACTTTCCCGATGGATGTGAAGCCGGGTTCACATCCATCCGGAAAGTGAATACGAGCAGCTGATTGGTTGGACACTAGCTGGGGAGGGGGAATATTTTTTCCGGACAGCCAGTTTTGAAACGGACTGTACGCATCTGATTTTTCAAATATTTTTCTTGCCGGATGGCGCAGTTCACTACTGCGCATACGGAATGGCGTCGGGAACCGAAACAGCTGTTGAAGGGAGCGCGGGAAACGAGTTGTTGGCATGTGTTTGGCCGATTCCCCTCCACTGCTTTTTACTAGCTTCCCCTATCCGTATTTCCGAACGATCCGGATGGATCTGAACCCTGCTTAAATTCTGTTTAAGTCACTTTAAACATATCAACATCATTTTGCATGTTTTTTACATCAAAACTGAGTTCTGTAGGGCTGCCTACGACTCTGACAAAAAAAAATTTAGCTCAGAAGCACATAAACTGTCAAGGATCGTTTACTTTTTTGCAGTTATCTTCACTGGAATAATATTATTAGAAGATGTCCATGACATCATTTTCGGGCTGCGATAAAGAATGGTTCTATCAATTCGGAGTTCGTAGGTTAGAATCTCTCTGGGCGGTGAGGCAGTCGGAACTAACAATCTATTGGGAACTAAGGGGCTACGGATCGACTAAACGGTGTTGAAATTGAAAAAGGTCCACAGCACCACTCCTAGAACTGGCCAAAGGATAATTTTCTGTTATAGCCAGTCTATTGGAGTTTTTTAAACATAGCTAGGGCCATTTTTCTCTATGAAGAACAGTGAATATTACTGGATTGTAACCGTTTGACAACAATTCAGGAAAACGACTTCATTACACATACATACATTTCACCTTGTAACATTCTATTCTTAATTACTCAAGCCATTTTTTCTTCGATCTCCAGGTCTTCATTAAAGTTCAATGCTTAATTAGTACACAATCAACCTGAATTATTGTTGAAATAACCACATTTGTTCTTACCATTTTCGCTGCTATGAAATGGTTTAGTGGCGGAATATTTAATGAACCCTCCACTTCTTCATTGGGACATACTTATAAGCGATTTTTTTTTTACTGCAAGCTCGAGGCGAATTAAGACGACTGACGTCATCATTTTGAGGAGAACGAAACTCGAGATTTGAGTAGGCACCTGCGGCTGATGTCTTAAACCCCCTACCATACAAAAGTCCGTACTGAATGGCTTTCAACGGACATGACTATTGAAACCGCGCTAATACGATACAATACGGATAAGGCAGAGTTATCTGAGGATTTGAGTTAACAAATTGCTCATCTGCCTGAAATCTCTAGGTTCAATGCTAGCATACATAGTGGCAGTCCCTCTAATCTTATGCGTGCGCCTTGTTGCTCGCTTAACACCCCCTACAGCTCCCATTCCACAAACCTTAACGCCCTTGCCTGCCCCTGTCTTGATGACGAGACGCATGTATTTTTCACTCCAAGAAATATATGGTATAATAAATTTTCGTTCATATTTACCCCAGTAATAATATTTACCTATATATTATCAGCGTTTCATGCATATCAGAATGCTTCAACCCGTGTATCGGCTATAAACTACAAGTATCCACATCGGCTATCACTCCAGTATCCACATTCGGTACAACTCGACTCAATCGGCATCACTAGGTTACAAACAAACAATAATAAACCAAAAAACGCAATCTTGGCACCATAAATCGGGAATGGTTTGACCTACGGACTTGGGGAGGCGCTCATTCGATTCTTTATGTACGTTCTTCAAATAGGTATAAATTTAGGCCGCTTCGACTTGTTTTGAGGTTTTTAGGGATTTTACAAAACCTTGACAGCCCTTAAAGGGCACTTTAAATTGATTGAGAGAGCTGGCTCAAGAATTGGGGCGTTGTCGGACCAAGATGGATTTTTCCTGAAAATTTCAGATCTTTTGCTCCAGCCGTTTGGGAGAAATCGTGCGTACGGCGGACGGACGGAAAAATGTGTATTGCAGATTCGGATTCTACACCCTTTGAAACGTAAACCATGAAATTTTCAGGGGGGTTAGAATTTTTTTCCAGAGCGATTACAATGGATCGCTCCGTTTGAATAATAAACCAAAATTTAATCGAAAATTAGATTACTAGTGTAGTTGGATACTGGTTCAAGACTAGAAAGTATACAAGCATATTTTATTTTAAAATCAATTTGACATACATAGAAGTTTCAATAACTACACAAAAACTGTATCTCATCATAGCGATATTATGAAACTGATAGAAAATTGAAACCACTGCCTTAACCAACA
Source organism: Creontiades dilutus (assembly GCA_031894815.1). Lineage (NCBI taxonomy): Eukaryota > Metazoa > Arthropoda > Insecta > Hemiptera > Miridae > Creontiades > Creontiades dilutus. Next base: position 113,134 of record JAVIWC010008777.1, on the reverse strand, counting down.
GCAGCACAGATTAGCTCGGCAATGTCGGCATGGGCTGACCTCACTGTGAACTGCATAGAAACACCATTATTCGCCACTGCCAACTTGGCCCGAATAAGAACTTCAACCCCACCTCGGAACATTCCTGCAACAAAATACTTATGCTGTACAAGAGTATGTTATGTAGCAGTCGATACAACTGATTTAGAACAGAATTCAAGGACATGGCTTGAGTCTGAACGGGTTCCGAACAGTATGAATAAGAGAGATGATGCACTTGGTGCAATCAAACGCATGAACAGGGGAAAAAAGGCACCGAGTTGAGAGTCACAGAATTGGGAGGACTGGACAGTGTTGACGTAATGCCTAAGTTTATTAATTTATTTTAAACTTGATTGACAGATGTTGAAATTTGATAGGGTGATTTGTTTACAGTGAACGAATCACGGAGAACCAGGGCAAAAGAATACATCCGAGAACAAAATTCTCTAATCCAGAGCTGGAAGTGCTTCTCATCAAGTGTGCAGTGTACCTTACTGATTCAAATGTTAATTGGTTGGTGTAAACCCATAATTTAATACCATCAGGATAAAAAGATGAGTAAAAAAGCAAACTAAGTAGGATTGCAATTAAAAAAACTGATTTAAGCAATTAGTAAATTTTGCAACAAGTGTGTTGCGCAGGTATTAACGCGTTTCTAGCGAATTTTCGTAGAAATGAAGATGTTGGAATAAATCTAAAAATTTTGAAATAATAGTATTCAAAAATTTCTTTCATCTAAATCTGTTTGAAGGCAATCTGAAATGATTCCTGGATTTTACCGATTATGTGCTTAAGAAATGATCTTCGAATAATAAATTCGCGATTATGTGCGATGAAACTCAGAGACACCAAAAAAAAGTCGTTCAGAACGGTCTAAAACGCAAAATGAAATTGAAATTTTTGATTTAGGATTTTGTTCTAATCCCAAAAGTGAAAACAAAGCTTCTGCGAACGAAAACAAAGGAGACTGCGAACGAATTATATGTGAGCATTGAGGTGTATACCTGGTAAACATAATGTGAAAGATGAGCGTTCAGACAGTTTGAAAAGCCCCGTAGGTTCTAAAGCGAGGAATTTAACAACTTTTGACACAGCCTGCTCTAGGCTCGCCATTCCTGGCAGATTGAATGTGTCTTCGGACTCAGTGAAACCTTCATCTCCAGCAGTCTCCCAAGCTCTGTCAAACGCTTCTCTGTCCATTGAAACCTTTTCAATTTGATCGCTGATAGTGATTTCTACATCTTCCAACTGCAATAAGAGACCAATAAGAATACAGCTAAAAGGAGATTCTTCAGAAAATTCTGGAATCTTCTCCAGAGACAGCTAACATATTCTATCAATCAACAAATGAAACCAATATACGTGGTATCGAATCACAAGACAAAACTAAAAATTAAAGGGTTAAGGGAAAAGGTAAACTAATAAGGAAACAAGGCAATATAAAGTAGGTCTTGAGCGTTGCCTACTCCATCAGCAACTTAAATTATAAACAATTGGGGAAGACAACAGTATTTGAACGGCAATCATATTCATTAGTTGTTAACTGTTTTCTGTCGCTCAGGTAAATATTAGTCAACCACGATACAAAGGAGTCGGGGTACCTAGCACAAATTTATAAGTGGCTGGACCAATGTTGCAAGTTAGTGTAGAGAAATTTACAGAGGGATTGTCTTTGCGGAAGATCACTAAAAATCAGACATTCAACACTGTTTCATATAGCAAATCAAAATGATATTGCAGAAATGTTTAAATAATAGGTTATTGAGGAAGTGGAACGCTGTATGATGCTAAAAGTTGCGAACTAAGAACAATTTTAGGAGAAAGAAAGCAAACATTATGACGAAGTTATAACAATAAAATCGCGAACTAACATATTCTGTATATAGTTTTTTAAGAAGATCTGTATTCTGATCCATCCTACCAAAATGAGCTTCCCTAAAGCGACTTTACTCTAAAAGTAAATTGCTACATTGCTGTAGCCATACATTCTTACATGAAGAGTAGTATGGTACTGAGACAATAGGATGGGATATTCATCAATCATAAGGGCCCTAAATGACTGCCCTATACGGTCTCCTACAAGACTCATTGCGATACTACCCCGATACTTCATAATCTGTTTGAATTTCTATACCAAAATGAAGGAAAATTGGTTCCTGATATCATACGATACATCGCTTATCCTTTATCGCTTGCACACAACCAAATTACTTTTTGGCTTTCAAGCTTTAATAAAATTAAGTTCATTCATCCATTTATACAATTTATACAATACTCACCATGTAGTCATCATCATAGCCATCATCGGCATCTGGTATACCAGTAGCAGGGTCACAATCTTTGACTATGAATCTCAATGTAGCTCCAAAATTTGCTAAGGGGAAACGTGAGATGTCAGTTAAACATGATAAGTAGCTATAGTACCACAATGTTTCCGCAAAATGGATGATAAAGTAAAGAGGTTTTTGGAAATATGGATGAAAAAAAGATTAATCAGTTGGTACTTACTGACAGTCAGGGAAAGCTGCTCAGGGTATTGAAGAACTACATAGGCACAGTGCGTCTCATTGTATGGAAGCTTTGCAATAGGTATTTCTTTAACTATTCTATAACCTTCACTCGCCTCTATCTGAACTCTGACGTTTTCAAGGAGCTGATCACTCAATGTATTTTTGCATTCAAACTGGAATAAAAATGGACAAAGTTTCAAGATTCAAAGTTAAGGTTTTAAAAATCATCAAAACGAACAGCGGTTGATAGAACCAGCTCATGGTTGCGAAATTAAATTTCCTCTGTTGAGAGTGAAACAACCAGTGAATAAATTCATTATGAATCGGCAACTTCACTCCTTCAAATCCAATACAAGAAAGTCTTAGATTAGAACAGCAACATGTAACCCTGTACTCCAGTAGTGAGTTTGGCGGATGCAGCTCAATTCCAATGTCTAGGAAACGAAATAGTGTAGTAAGCCCAAACTCTTGATGAATAGTCACAAGATCTAGTGGTACCGCCAAACGCCCCTCTCCCATTTGTTGCAACATAATAGATAGTGTGTGAGAAGAGATAAATTGTCAAGACGAACCAAATAACCTTAACAAACACATTTATTAAAAGGAATTAAAACAAATTTTTTTCTGGATGGATGAAGAAGGATTTTTGACGGGGTACTGAGATAAATTGTGTGAAACGACAATTTTCTGAGGCGAACACACATAATGCCTAGAAATTCCAGGAAAGATGGATGGATGAAGAAGGACTGGAGTTTTGACGGGGTACTGAGATAAATTGTGTGAAACGACAATTTTCTAGAGGCGAACACACATAATGCCTAGAAATTGTTTCGCCTTAAAAAACCACCAATTTTAGGTTTATGTATGAAATCTAATCTGAAACAACCATACAACACCGAATATTGAGCGAATTGATAATAAGAAATCGACTCTATAGAGAATTAAATTTCGACTTGCGCACACGCTACTATGAAAAGGAACTTTATACGAAAGGGAACTTTAGAAGATGATTCGCGCAATCCCCTGAAAATTTCATTATATTGGATTAACATTTGGTATAGTTCAGGGCACAACGGATTTGACACTGATGGAAAGACATGGAACCAAAACTGATTGGCAAGGTCTAAAATTCAGAAACAGGACGACTTTTTTATTCCGGAGAGTACATTCTATTATATTCTTCCAAGGAATACAAAGTTTCACAACGTTCCAGGGAGGAAGCAAAAACTGCCATGAAGGCGCGTATTGGAGTGCATTCCACCAAACTCGGAACTTGATCAATTTTAAATTACAACCAATTATTCAAAATACCAACAATTTACCTGCAACACGAGGTGATGAGGGAAGGTAAGTTTGGTGCATGTGACCACGTATTCAGTTTCTGACTCAGTAAGTTCAATCGGTTCCGATACGTGGAACAGAGATCCAGGTATTGCTTGTAGGCCAGGAACACTTTGGAGCTTCTCTGCATACGTACTAACCGTAGATTGTATAGGAGCAATTTTGTTTGGTGCTGCGACGTGGAAAAAAAATCATATGTATATTTACAGAAACAAATTAAATATAAATTTCCGCTCTTTTTCAATTAATAACAACGTAAAATAAAGCGAAACATTATAACCACTATCCACTGCTATAATTGACAGATTTTAAAATCAATTTATTACAGCCGCTCCACTTTTCTACGCCATCTGAATGGTGTAGACACATCTGACTCAATGGATAAGGGCGCCTCACCTCACCCTACCCAAAAATGTTTCACCTAACCGGGTCTCTGGCTCCAAGGTGATTCTACAGTACTGACCAAGATCTGTGATTCCCAGGTACCATGCTCTGGGCTGAATAAATGTCTAATCCCGAAGTACTCATCCTACAATTACATGATTTCTAATTCCTAGGAGGCTTCCTGTGCCGACTGAGGATTCTCATTCTGAAGCATCAACAAATACCCATTTCATCAAGTTTTTATTTCTAGACAATAGATCCTTTTGGATGTATGACTTTTCCAGTGGGAAAATCCTTTATTACTACTGAGCGATTGTGCGGCTGAAGGCGTCAGAGAGAAAGGGCGAAGGGAAACAGGAATCATTTGAAGCTTGCGATAGAGTGACACCAATGGTAGGAGGCATGGCTGCTAACATGATGTTTAAGTTTTGGAATTTAAAAATATCTTAAATTTGTGATAATAGACAAGCATACAACTACTTGCTATTATCTCAGAACACCATATTTTGGACGAACTCTAACAATTTCGTGGATATTTAAATTGATGCTCACGAATTTTAAAATATCAAAAAAATACGTGATAAGAGGCACGGGTAGTTGAAGCTCACACAAAAAGCTCCATTGAAGGATAATTTAGCAGAGTAGTTCACTGGAATATGTTGGTTAATCCAAACAATGAAATTTACTTTGGCATGTTCACTAACTTTGAAGTTCAAAAATATGTCATAAATTGCTTGACGAGGTGCGCTGACAGAAAAAGCTTCAAAGTCCACTAAAAATAGAGCACTGAAATAAATTCAGTTATATTCGCCAATTTTCATATGAACTAATCATTCAGAGAAATAAAAGATCCAAGACACATAGTTCGAAGTTAAAAATTCGCCAATGAGAAGGCGCTTTTTAAGTAAACCTAGCAACAATTTCAAACATATATATATAACAGTACTGATGTTGTTACCAGAACTGATTGAGCCCTCAGATGTAGTTTCTTTGTTTGTGTCTTCCGTAGTAGACATGACTGGAGCGGGCGGAACTGATTTCAAATCAAACTTTGTGGGCACTTTGTCGTGAACATGTTGAGCCAACGATTTCTCAAGGCTTACCAAGCACACCTAGAGTGATCAAATTGGAGCGAGAGTTAGTACAGACTGACAATACGGGAAAATAAGTAATAAAAATACCAGTGATCTTGATTTTTACAAATATTTTTGTATTAGTATCAAATGTTGAAAAGAATCTGGGATGTTAAGAACAAGCTAACTCGAACGTTGTTAACCAATCCACTAGACCTCATCCTCTATTCCTATACTTACTTTGGTGCTTACTTCTTCTGAATATGTTTTGGGGTCCAAAATTAACCCTGCACCCATTCCCACGCCTAATTTAGGTTTTTTACTCGATCTATATTACGTCAATGTCAATATTATATAATGAAGGGTAGGGGCCTATTTTCGCAGGAGGATAAGTAATCCCTTCTCATAACCAAGTTTCCTCCAAAACGAAGAAAATGTATCTACTTGCTATTTGGTTTTCGCAGTTATTTAAAGAATTTCGGTTCCCTGTCAGCCTTTAATACAATTTATTTCAAGGGCAAAAGGCAAAAATTAGTGAGACGCCGCCGCATTGGCTTGGCATTTTCCCAGCAATTTATGGAAAAAAACGTGGCAAGAAGAACAGAACTGTTGCAGCTTCTCACTTGGTGTCGGACAACCATATCAATATTTGGGCAATACAAATGTAATTTGGGAATAGATGAAGTTGACAGCTGTTTCCTCTAAATGATCTCCATACAACGTACCTTATTCTGCAACTTCTTCTGGATTTCGATTAGCCCGTTACAAATAACATTACTCATAATATTCGAATAACTCTTCTAAAACACATTTGTGTCATGCCATCTTTCAAAGACATATCTTTCAATTAATAGTAGTATTTTCTTTAATGATTAGTGAAAAGATGAAATCCAACAATCTTTATGAAGAGTAACAAGTTACTCTTGTATCAAGCACGACCAGAACATACCTGCATTGGGTCAACAACGTAGTTAAAAAGTAGACCTTTCTCTTGCATTTTCAGGATCTGATAGTAGTAAGTGGCCCTATCTCTGACTTCATCATCTGTGTCCATTTGACATCTTGCTAGTAGAACCTGAAAATTCAATACTTAGAGAAATGCTACAACTTTTTATCACCTTGAACAACCGTAGGACGGGAGTACTTGCAATTTGAAGACACGTGTACATTCAACGCATACTTCGTACTTTTGGCGTATGAATTACATACATATATCAGCATCTTATTTTAGGGGTAGTCTCTGTGAAACTCACCAAGATGTTGGGCAGAAGATCCGGGCAGAGTGCACCAAATTGAGCAAGAGCCGAAACTGCCGCAGCCCGAATAACAGCAATTTCTAAAATAACTCTATTGTAAATGAACCTGATATACCTGAAACAAAGATAAATCATAATTACTGAATGTTGCACAATCGGATTATTATGCAAGCTATGAAGAATTCACAAAGCACACACATACCTAGAAGGTTGAATTGTTTTTGGTCCTTCTTTACCAAGAAGATGGAGGATTCTAACTGCCAAGCTGACATGCTCACAATCTTCAATGAACTCACAGAGATGAGCGAGACCAATTTCTTTAGCTTCAGGATTATCTTCAATGATCGTTATTATGGTGTCTGCGATTGAAGCCTTGTATTCTAAGCCACCTTCATCACGGAGCATAGCAGACAGGAATGTCATAAGTGTGCTGTGTTTTCTTGGGAATTTAAGGCAAAGAGCACGAATCGCCTGCAAACGTAGTAACAGTGGAAACCAATTTATACTTTTATATTTGAATGATAGCACGAGATGCTACCCTTTTTTTTATTCGACTAATTTTGAACGATGTTACAGCGAAAATGTTGTTATTTGAAGTGATACATTGAAAATTCATTTGAACTACACCCACATTAGAAAAATACTTTTTTTCTTCTAAAATATCGACATTTTCGACAGTTGAGTCTTCATATTTAGTCAAATGAAAAATCGAATGAGGGGTAACATTTTTGACGTGTAATTTAAATCTAAAATGAAAAGGGGGGTTCCGTTTTAAAAAAGTAAACAAGTTTATACTCGTTCGCTACTGAGCGCAGCGCAATTTTATCATATTTTAGATTCTTTCAAATACAGTTCTCTGGAGAGCTCATGAAGATAAGTACCTATCCGTGATTTCCTAATGAACTCAATTTCTTTGTTCGTACAAAGTGTGGAATGTATTATATATTCTAGTACACTATTTTATACTATACCTGGACGACAACAATTTTGAATTCATCACTGATTTCTGACACAAAAGAAGCAATTTGCTTCATTAATCGATCAACAGCTGATTCTGCACCAGTTTTTAGAAGCGTCGTAATGGCAAGAGTAGCAATAGAACGATTTGGGTCAGTAATGAGGTTTTCTAGGTCGAAATTGCAAGAAGTAACAACTGGTGGATGAGTCATTGCAACCTGAAAGCACAAGCAAATGTAGATACCTTAATTAAAATCTGGAGGTGCAAGGTTCGTCAAAATGAAAACATATTGTGATTTCAATGAAGGAGGGCTGACCTTATTCAGAGTTCTGACAGCAGCAAAACGTAAAGCTGGTTTCGAGGAACTGCAGAACAATTGAAGAACACTAACAGCATGAGAGACTTGACTGGCAGTGGTATTACGGAGGTTTACCATAGCAGCTGCAGCCTCATATGTAACTGTTTCACTTTTGTGACGAAGACATGATTCAACGAAATCAAATAACGCTGAGTCAGCATAATCTCCGCCGTCTTTCTCCAATTGCTTACAAGCAATTCTAATCTGGAATAAGCATTAATTGTATCGTTTTCACGATGTATTTCATATTAAAAGTTCAAGATGAAATGTTGTACCAATAAAATTAAAAATGAATTTGGACATACCAACATACAAACTGCGAACGGCGATTTTAGATTCATCCGCGTAAGTTTTGCCACAAGCTTATTTACAGCAAGGCGATCAGTTTTTCTGATGTGGTACAATAATCCCAGAGCATGGTACTGAACCATTACACTGAAAATGTGTAATGGTTATTACAATTACTTCATAAAGAAAATCAAGTAAAATACTGGATTTCCTAAAAATAACAAATCTGCTTTTAACTATACAACTATTTTCGACTAAAAGACTTGCTTATCGGAGTTGATTGCCTCTTGCGCTTCATTAACCCATCGTTTGACGACATCTCCAGCAGTTTTACTCATGTGAAGACTACTGACTAGAGCTGCTGAAGCAACAGATGGATTTTTGTCCACTATTGCTTGCTTCATGTATCTTTCGATGGTTTGCAGCATGGTAGCCTGTACAGTAATTATTACGCTGACTACTAAGAAATCAGGTTGATACATAAATGTTAAATGAAAAAATATATTTATCATAATGTTTTGAATAACAATTGGTAGGAACTAGAATACTAAGCGAAACTCAATCTATGGGGTATCCAAACTGTTGGTAAGGACGTCTTGCTAGCAATAGAAGTAGAAGGCACCAGATATCTGAACTCAGTTTTCAAAAATATGTTGATAGTCAATCTAAATGGCTTAATTCATTTTCCATATGAAATAGGAACGGAAAAAAATTCTCTACTTTTGTAAAATTTGTACCAGCTAGAGATTAGGAAAATGACAAATAGCATTCAAATGTCAGGTACCGACCTTTTTCATTTTGGTCTTTATTAGGCGCCAACTAGCTGATCTAAAGCGTAATCTATTTCAACTAATTTAAAGGTACAGGTACATACATCCGTAATGCTGCAAAGAGCTCGTATGGCAGCAGCACGGTACAAATCCTCTTTGCCCGTCATGTCTTTTGTGAGACTGGAAGTTACAATGATAACATCCTCAGCCAGGGTGGACAATTCTTTGATTCCCAGATATACCATCCTTCGTAGCACGGCATTTTTTGACTGAAATAGTTTCGTCATAGCAAAAAAAGCTTCTGTGGCCTCGGTCGTCCCCAGTTGTTCTCCCTGAAAAATAAAAAGAAGCCTTACTTTGCAAGCTTTTGCACGTTACAAAAATTTGAGGGAGTAAATCAAAATTGTACATCCAAATAAGTAACCAACACTACTATCACAAGCTCGTTGGCGATGTGGTCTCATTCAGTCCTCATATTAAATACAACCTTCCTGATGTATTCAAACGGTGAGCGAACGAATAATTGTACATCTGAGTGGTCTCACTCGATTCACAGAACTAAGATCTATCTGGATTAAACAAGAAAACTACCCTCTCTCTTACATTCAAAGTTTCTGCGATTTCCTTTTTTTAATGTAATCTATTTATATAGTTTTGTTATTATAAGTTTTTTTTTAATTTCAACACTTCAATTTGGATTCATAGCGGCGTTCGAGTATTATGCTGATATAAGGAAATCATCGTCGAACCATGAGTAATCTTAGATATAAGTTTTATCAAGTTCGGTCTAGTAGTTTGAGCTGGCGAAAGTCGAAGCATGAGGAGCTAAGCTTGCAATTTTCTCTGCCACAGTTTGCCTGAATTAATCGTAGGGGACAAGCATCCGCCACAGTCTCTACGGTCGCCAGCACAGGTGAAGGTGGTGGACGATGTACGTTTTGTTAAAGAACACTCTTCCATCACCACCCGAAACGTAGTTAAGGCTTGCCCAGCATTGCTGCAAGCAGTTTGGACCTTGGTAGAGCATTTGTTCATAAAACCAAGACACCACCGAAGACACTGAAAAAGTTATGGCCCTTTCTTACTCACTTACTGATAGAACTAACCGTTGAGCAAGTCATTAACATGCTTTTCACACAGAACATGTTTGAGCAAGATGAGAAGTTCACCCCACTGTCCAACTGTCATCACCCACGCAGTAATCCAGTGGCCAGTGGCACATAACGACGAATATCTAAAACGGCATCTGGTTGCCTCATTGGGATGTCAAGGAAAACATGGTGGGCTCGTCGGGATAACAATGACAACCAATACAAGTATTGGGTCGTGTCATAAATAACTTCCGCCTGAGTATGTGTCCCTTTGATCATTGTTTGTACACAATGGGGGTTCCCCCCACTGAGGGATTTTTGAAGAAAATCGATGCCATCAAGGTCTGATTTAATCGTTGATATCAAGGTTGTCTGTGCCAACATGGACATGGAAAAGGTCTGGTGGGCTTAGGTAAAAAGTATGACCCAAATGACGAGCGACAGTAGTATCTGAGGTAAAAGGAGCGACGAATGAACTTCAAGCTCATGGCTCGACAATTATCCAAGTGGGAAAAAAACTACACCGTTTCTCGATTTGAGCATCTTGAAAGGAGTGTTTCATGTTCCACCACCCATTTCTTCTTAACTCAGTTGGTGCCACTTCATGAGTCCAATCTCATCAGCATCCCTCTCTCACGCATCTATGTCCTTCCTCAATAACCTACATCTCCACAGCTGACGTGGAGATTGTCTCTACTCAAGTTCAGTTTCTTCATTCAATTTTGATCATGTGCGCTCTCCGCATATGGGAAGAATTTTATTAAAAAGAAAAAATTGTGTGCGTAAAATTGACAAATGGGAAATACAAAAAAATGTGCAAAAGGAATGAAATCCAGTCGAATAAACAAAGGCTAGACTAGGAAATTATGTTGTATAGATATTATACATACCTGATTGAGGAGGTATAGGATTTTGGTAAGGATCGGAGTACATTTCCTTGGATTCACAGGAGTGTCGTTGAAAGTTCTCGCATCCTGAAGTACAGAAGTCTTGTCCAAATTTTGGAAGATGTTTCCTCCTGTGAAAAATTAAATTATAAATAAATTAATGAAGTATACATGAATAAAGATGAATGAATCATAAAGTGTAAACTAAATATAACTAGAACTATTAGTGAGCCCAATAAAACGTTAGGCTTGGAAAAATTATTCTGATATGAAAGGAGGTTCATGAATGAAATATAAAAGTGCGGTAGAAAATTCAAGTTTTTCCAGTGGAATTTCTTTCAGAAGCATAAAATACTAGTTACCATCCAGTTTAATTAGTTTGAATTCTCTGGAGAAAACAGGAGGGGATTAATCAACGTTTGAATATTTGGCAGTTGAACATAAACTTCAAATCGTACAGGGGATCGCCTCCATGTATGCTAGTGCCAACCTAGGGATTTTTGGCATCTAGATGGTCGATTTGTTTACTTTCCTTGATCATTATCTTCAGATAACTAGTATCATATTGGTGGCCCAGTTAAGTGAGCAATTTGAGTCGTCAGTCAATTATGGCTTATGCACATACTTTTCAGGTAAACTATAAATTTTCCCACTTCGTGAGTACGGAACAGAACCAGTCCATTTTCATCTACTCGAAGCCACATGATTTCATCAGAATAAGACCAGGCTACCATTTTCTCACTGCTTTGGCTTATTCCAAGGAGCAGAACCCAACTTCTAAGATAATTATTGCAGTCACAGTTTTAAAAATTGAACAGGGGTTTTAAACATTTTGGGCTGGTCTGGATTCAGAGACTCTTTGCTGTTGAAGTGTTTCTTAAAGTAATACAAGAAGAGTGGGATTGAAATTAGGTGTGTCCCACCCCTGTGTACATTTTGGAATTCACCGCCATCTATTTTCACCTGTTTTTGAACCTTGTGTTTTTGCGAAAATCGTTAAGCAGCTCACGTAATTTTGATATAGATTCTACTAGCACGAAGATGAATATTTTATTAACTAAAAAGAGAACGATCCCAAAAACGTGGCATTCTCGATGAAGCACATTCTTGCGTGCACCCAATTTTGAAGAGAAAAATGAACGAAATTCAACATTTGCTTGATGGAGGAGTATGGAATTCTGTCTTGATCAGCTGAGGACGGCCGTTTTCAGAGGTAGCATAAATCATCGAAACGGTCAGGTATGGTCTTCTGAAAACAGTCGATCCGACATCAGACAAGGATCTGTGTAAGGGAAAATGGGGGATGGGGGGGGGGGGGCTTCGAACAGTGTCTCAGGACATTTTTTTAAATAAAGGGATGATTTTTAGTGAAGTTAATGTTTTTTTACCAATCTTTTGAGTTTGTTCCTGAACCTTAACGGAATTAGAATTTGATTTTTCAGTTACGATTATTCTTATTACCGATGATTATTGTTTTAAGAACAATTACGAAGTATTTACCTCCCTAGGTTTGTGCTGAAAACCGTTGACTTAGCGGAGAAAACGCTGTTTTTTAGCATTCAAACTCAATTTTCTCATAAAATTTTACTCCGAAAAATTAAAAGTGACTGTACTGGTGACGAGCTGAGACCCTACGGAAGTTTTTCCATCAGACGGGGATTCACGAGCACCATGTTAAAAGGTAAATAACCAGAGATCAAAACGTGGAATTTTGGTAACTTTTCAAAATTCAGACTTTGACCTCATTTTCTGGCTCTATTGTCTCTTTCGAAATTCTTGTGTTGGATCATCAGGGAATCAGAAAACTTAACGGTCTTTCCGACTATGTAATCAGATTTCAAGTTACACATCAAACTGACGGAGTTACGGGCGTTTTAGAGATGAAAGGTGGAAATGACAAGAAAAATATTTCAAGCAAAAAAATAGGATTTTAGGGGCGGTTAAGGAAAAAAGTTCGAGGAGAAAAGTTGATGTAAATAGTGGAGGAATCGATCCCTGACGTATGGCCAGTCCAGGCCACAGGAAATTAGGTTTACATAGTGGTGTTTGTTACATAATTGAACAATGTACCTCACTTCCTTCAGTTATGTCCATGTTGTGGTGTGATACCACGAAGTATCAAATGCACTATGGTAACAAGGCACCAGAGGTGGCAGCCTCTAGGAGCATAATGTCGTGCATCTCCAGCCAATAAACCAGCAAAAAATCCTAAATGTGCCATCCCTACTTGAAGAGTAAGCTGGCAATATTTGAACCAACACACGAAATAGGCTTCCCTGGGCTCTTCGAGGAAAGCAGTTTGGAGGGGTGCATCTGACCAATCAGGAGGAATCAGGACCACAGGTTCCGAGGTTGACCAGGCTAGAGGCAGAATTTCGAAGACTCTGTTTGAATTGAGGCGAAGTTGCGAGATTGACCAATCAGAGAGCTCAGAAAGCAAGACAATGAGCACACTTATTTTCTGTGCGTATTCCCGTTTAAATTGCTCTCAGTTTTGTTTTTGAAGTTATTCATGTGTCTTGGGTAAGTATTACGACAGATAATACTTTTATCAAACTTAACTGTTAGGGCTGCAGCAAACATTAAAAACAGACAATCGTGCCAATTCTAGTCAAAAGTTCTGTCTGTTGTTGGACATGTATATTGAAAATGGGAATTTATCCAAAGTTATCCCATTTTCACGCTGTAGAAATTTCAATTTTGTAAGAAAAAGCACACTGTCCGTACCCTCTGGGAAAGCCTCAGTTGATCTAAGTGCAACTGCTGAGTTTCAAGAGAGCGACCACTGCAAGGCACTCACGGCAGCATGTAGACCAATGTGTGGCGATGCCTGGGTACTCTTTACTATCAGAGAAAGGAACTTCGTGGAATTTAGGAGCAGCGATTTTCATATCCTCATGATAGTTTTTCCATTATTTCGAAATGATTTGCACAAATCAATAATTCTTTTAATTACATTCCAATTTAAATCTCTTTTGATTGTGCAATTGTATAAAACCTGTTGATTACAAGAATCTATCAGAGTTGAAAAGAAGTCCAATGCTTATTGCTGGGATTGGTCCATAGAACCGAGAACGACCGCACCCTGGCCAGGTCTAAGCACTTCTTAGTTTCCCATGTGTCAGCCGTTAGATGGTAGGTTTTCACTTAACATACTTCAATATATTATGTACAGGTGTTTTGATGTACCTAGTTCGGTATGCTCACCTTTCACTTATCTTCTAACCAACTTAGAAGTGAAATAGTACCTACATCACTACATATAATGTTATATGCACAAGCTTACCGTCCTCTTCTTCCTTTTTATCTCTTTTGATCGCCATCTACAATATAAAACAACAGTTACAGGAGAAAACAATTAATCGTGAGAATGATACACTTTCGCGAATATTATTATCACTAATCAGCACCCTGCCGAATACTTAATATCCGATTAATATCACAACGTACCTAAACTCCAGTATCACTATTATTTGCTGTAAAATGAGCTGTATCCTATGACATGAATAAGCACTAAGTGACAGAATTCAACAATTAAGGAAAGGTATAGAATCACACAGCACACTAAGGAACTCCAGTACACGTCAACAGATTAGGGGTGGGTATCGATAGGATATTTTAAATAAAATCGATACTTTACCGATGAGTATCGATATTTTTGTATCGATACTGGGCCCTCCGATAATATAAAGTATCGATACTTCAATTTGGATATTTCGAAATATCGGTAAACTTTTTCTCACTAGCTTAAAGAAATTGGTTCTAATATTGGGTTGATTTTCTTGCTAGTCAAAAAACTCACCAACCAATCTTTGGACACTTGTAATGGAATCTAGAATGTAAAAGAATAGTGTCTTCAATACTACAAGGAAAACAGGAAAAGAAGAACAAGAGGCAGCAATAGGAGGCTATAATCTGGGTATAGTACCCACTGTTACCTTTCCTCTCACAGGTTCAAAAAATCAAAACAAAGATTATCTTCTAATTTGTTTAAGTAGATACGATCATGTTTCTTGCTGGTTAATTTTGAAAAATTGATGTTGAAAACGGTACTCGATATTTATGAATATCGATACTTTGCTTGACCGATATTTGGAATATCGATACCTACCTTCCGATACAGCATCGATACAAAATATCGATACTTGTCCAACGATACCCATCCCTACAGATTACCAACGTAATCTGTACAGAACCTTATCGATTAATCGAGAAAAAACTGCATTCGATGTTTTGATATATTGATGTTGTAATTGGTTAATTGGACTTCGCTCTCTGGAACGCAGAATGAGGGACTCCGAAATGCACTCTAACGGCTGCGTTACCAATCTGTTACTCTTCCTTCCACGCTTGATTTCCCTTCGTTCGAAATTATCACATATTTCCAACATTCACATCCAGGTAAGTACTGATGTACAGTATAAGTGATGTACAGTATATGTAAGTATTATACATTACATCCATGTAAGAAAGCTCATTCATATAGGAACATATGTAATGCTAAAACAGTAAAGTCTGTTCTATCATCTGCAAAATGCAAAAAAACGTCTGGTTTCAACGTACCTATCTGTCTATATTCTTGACTTTATCCCAAAATAAATCATAATCCCAAGAATTCCTATTAGAATTCATTCTTGCAAGCCCCAGGTAAATTAGTGCTGCCAGAAAATCTTGTATACCACTACGGTTTAGATCGATACTTTCTGTAGTTTCCTGGACAGAATACAACTTGCACTGTTCCATGATGGAGTCTATGAGCTGGTCTGGAAAGAACTTCTGGAAATATGTAACTGGTTCAGGAATCTGTTTTGATTGTTTTGAATCTACTTCAATTTCATATGGGGACACTCCTTTCAAAAATCGAGGTCGCCAAGAGTTCTTCTTTTTTCCTGATTGTGTCAGACAGGCTGGAGTTGAGAGGGGGCTGACTGATGGAAAATCTGGGAGTTGAGCAACATCTGGATTTTCAATTCCTGTTTCTCTGACTGCTTCACATACTTAAACTCAAAGTCTCCCTTGCAGTCGATGTCTTTTTTTGTATCATCAATTTCCATTCTAACATCCTGAAATAACTCCTCAGCCAAAACCCCAATTCCTGTATCATCTCTCAAACCCCCCCCCCTCCTCCTCCTCCCAAAAAAATAGTGTGTCAATTTCTTCTTCTCCAGAAGAGTCAGATTTCTTCTTCCATTTTCAGAATCATCTTCCTTGCCAGACAAGATGACCTACTTCAGGACCTCTGAGGCAATTAATTTTCCCCGACTTAGTACAGGTCTTCTTGTTTTCTGTAAAATGAAGAAAAAACGAGAGTAAAACGAGTTTAATTCAATCTAAATCCTCGTCAACTAGTTTTGGGATATGATAAGGACAATTCTATGTGTGCTGATGGACGGCCGCCCTTTTCCCAATGTGTCTTTTTGGAATCCAAATCCATCGTGGCTGAGACCCCTCTTTCCCAATCAATTCAAAAAGACACAGAGAAAAAAACGACTATCCCAAGTTACTTACTACACTCTTGTCATAGAAATATTTCTCATTCTACTCAATCTTGAATACATCACACTATATAAAGACGAGCTTATCAGAGTATATCGTCGTTTCAGGGGGTGGTAACGCTGGGTGAGTGGAATTCTCCCTCCCCGTCTCCCACAGCAACCGACATGCTCCCTTCTCCCCCCCGACCACGCCAGTGAAGGAAGGAGGGCTCCAGCGGGGGGAAGCGTCTCCCAGGGTAAGCGACGTGGTCCTCTCCTCGGGGATTTGGGATATACAATTTTTTGACTTTGCATATTGTTATTATACTCCCTCATTGTGTTATTCACACATTTCTCTTTAACCTGCGTAGCAGGGCCTTTAAACTAGTATGCAATAAGATTCAAAAATAAATTTTGCTCATGAGTGAAAATATTGATCAAAATCGTCAACGAAACTTACCTTAGATTTTTGGTGGTCCATCTTTGGTGGCGCTCCCGTTCATCAAACCTGTGGTTGTTGTATAACCTTCTTTTTATATTTTTTCGTGTCTTGAGATGTCATGACCACAAGTTGTTTGGAGAGGTTCTAAACGGTTTAGTTGTGTCGTAAAACGCGTTGAAGGATGGTCTTGAAAAAGATACATTGGGTCATTAAGGGTTAATGGCTTTGGAAGTTCAAACAATGTTATATTTAGTCATTCAAGTTCTATCACCACCTGACTCTATTTCATCAGCTTTTCAGAAGAAGGAAAAATGTGTGGAGGACTCAGACTAGTTTGGTCGTCTGGATCCTCGTTACTCTCCCATCTCAAGTAGAAAAACATCAAATACATCAAGAAATAGGTCCTACATCAATCCTTCCAGTAACGCGTAGATTAGGAGAAATTTAGGCGATGAGAGACATGAGCATTCTAAAATATTACGAAAGATCAAGAGGTTCCAAAAAGTCCTAGGTATGTTCAGTTATAAGATCCTAGACATCATAAATTCCGAGAAAGTTGTCCTGAACTGTCATATTGACACTGTGAAACCCCTAGACTCATCTCTTGTTTCTATATCCATTTACTAAGACAGATTTCGTTCTATAGAAATTGATAATTTGTTGGAGTCCCTGCAAATGTTTTCTCAACTGGGAAATAACTCTTGTTTTACCCGGATTTTGGTAATAAAAGTATTAATTTTTTTCTAATGACGGTAATGGTAATTATTTTCAGGATTTTTCTCATTGAATAAATCAAAGAACTAAAATTTCCAGAAACAATCTTTGTTTTGATCCACTTATACGATCCACTTGGTGGTTCTTCATATCGACGATTGAGTTGTAATGAGCACACAAAAATACTGTTGTGTTGTGGGGATAACCAGTTTGGTACTTCAGGAATTAAAAATAAGCGCTCAAAAGATGTTTGTAAATTGATCGTGACTCCTTCAATTTTGTCCTCAAACGCCTAAAATTCACCGGAGATGTGTTCAAGATGCTATGTTATCAGAAACAAGTGCAAAATCTTGTACATCTTCAGTCATTCGTTCCAGAAATGGTAAAACCCCAAAAATATGGACTTTTGCCCTCATCTTGTTTGAAGCCTTTGTAGTGGTGGCAAGGAAGAGGATAGAGAGGTATCACACTATATAAAAACCAGCTTATCTGAGTATATCGACGTTTCAGGGGGTGGTAACGCTGGGCGGGTGGAATTCTCGCCCCCGTCTCCCAGGGCAACCGACCTGCTCCCCCCCCCCCCCCTCCCACGCCAGTGAGGGAAGGAGGGCCCAAGCGGGGGGAAGCGTCTCCCAGGGCAAGCGACGTGTTCCTCTCCTCGGGGATTTGGGATATACGATTTTTTGACTTTTAATATTGTTATTATACTCCCTCATTGTGTTGTTTAGTACTCTACCTCCTGTACACACGGGACTTACCCCAACAAGAAGGCAGAACTGTTGCCACCTTTGCAGATGATGCGGTTATCCTCTCTGTTGGAGATGATATAGAAGCTACAACACGCAAACTACAGACGTCTACTACTGAGGTTTGTAAATGGACCAAGATGTGGAGAATGAAGCTGATCAAATCAAAATCAGCCCACATCAACTTCACTAACCGAAAAGTCCCAATCTTGGATGTTGAGATCAATTCGAATAAAATACCGCATACTGAAGCAGTTAAATACCTGGGTTTGACACTTGACTTCAAATTAAACTGGAATAAACACATAGAAAAGAAGAAAGAAGAACTGAAAATCAAGTACAGAAGGATGTATTGGCTAATGGGAAGGAATTCCCATCTCTCACTTCACAACAAACTGCTTATATATAAGCAGATCCTTCGCCCTATTTGGACCTGTGGGATACAGATCTGGGGCTGTGTCAAGAAATCAAATATTAAGAAAATCCAAACCTTTCAGAATAAAATACTGAGAAGTATAGTTGGAGCCCCTTGGTACATGCCAAACGATGATATTCATCGAGATTTGAGGATGGAGACAGTCTATGAAATTATTGCAAAATACGCAAGGAAGCATGAACATCGCCTCCACAAACACGTGAACCCGGAGATGCTCTACGTTTTGGACAGCGAAGGTGAAATCCGACGTCTCAAGCGAAACAAACCACTGGATTTAGTTGCGCTGCGTGAATAGAAGTGCAATCGAACTCAGTGCTAATTAATTGAGCTATATAATAAAGGGCTAGATTTTGCTGTAAACCTACCCTCTTGGAGTGTACCTTTATTGATATGTAAAATTGCTAGATGAAATATATTTGATTTTTCAGTCGCAATAATAAATCACGAAAAAAAAAAATTGTGTTATTCACCTATTTCTTTTTAACCTGCGTAGCAGGGCCATTAAAGAAGCATGTTTATACAATTAATATACCTACACTAAAAATAAACTTCAACTAAGATGATAAACTACCAATATTTTTTCTGCCAATCATTTGTATAATAAAATAATATAGACATATATTATTCGTTGGATTGCAAGCTTTGCGTTGTTCTATTTCCTTAATTTTTTTAAGATCAATTTGGTTAGTTAGCATTGATATATAGGAGGTTAATATTTTTTTTAAATATTGATTTGGTTGGGAAAGTATTAATTTGGATGGGAAAATTATTAATTTGGTAGGGAAAAACATTGATTTGGATGGGGAAAGTATTAATTTGGATGGGAAAAGTATTAATTTGGTTGGGAAAAGTATTAATTTGACTGGGAAAAGTATTAATTTGAATGGAAAAAGTATTAAGTTTATTGGGAAAAAGTATCAATTGGGGAAAGTATTAATTTGACTGGGAAAAGCTATAATGAGCGGATTATCATCAATCATCTTATAGACTTGCTGACAATTCAGTAGGCGAATAAAATCACCACAAAGGTAACAACAACGAAGAACGGTAAATCTCGACAGAAGCAGGTTATCCTACAAAGTGCGATAGCGCGGCGAGAAAGCGATTCTAAAGTCAAAAAACGCGGCACGAGGGTTTGCCGCGACAAACGTGCTGACTAGCGCGGTGCCGCGCTTTTACGTATGACAATTCCATAGAACAGCACAGTTTGATCGATTATAGAACAGATCGCGTTGGTGGCCCGCGCGCTCGGGTTCGCTTCACACGTATGACCCTGACGCGTCCGCGGATAGCGACTTCTTCATGTAGGTACACACACAGGACTGTGTGTGTGTGGACTGTGTGATTTCGCGCCGCGCTGTGGGAGAGTGCTCTCTCAAGAGGCGCGGCGCGGCAGGCGGCCAGCGGCCCTGTACCTAGGACTCAGCTTCAGTTTCCATCATCAGCATCATCATCATCATCAAACTATCTAAAGACGAAAATATCAGAGTGGGTAAGTAGGCAGGCATATCCCCTTTTCAGGGGGTGGTAACGCTGGGCGGGTGGTGTTCTCCCCCTTACCCCCACCCAACCCGGCAGAGCGTCTCCCAGGACTTGGGACGTACGATTTTTTGACTTAGCATATTGTTATTATATTGCTATTATATTGTTATTATATTGCATATTGTTGTGTTATTCACCTATTTCTTTTTAACCTGCGTAGCAGGGCCATTAAACTAGTAAAGATATATAAATCAGGAACGTCTTCTATTGCATGGATGTTAAATTGTCTGTTTTAGTTTTTCTTCACTCAACTAGGTAATCAGCTCAACCTGCTGTAGAGAGGATGCTGTTTCTACTGAGGGAGAATCGTGATACGTCCTGGAAATTTGGGTTGGATGCCAACTAAATTTTTGTAACAAAAATAAAAAAGTTGACGCAAATATAATAGGCATCGATCTTTCATTTCAGAGCGCAACTCAATACTTTTACCATGGAGGAAGTTAGAAGAATGTTTGCCCATAAGTTTTTCAAGTGTTCCAGTGAAAAGAGTGATAGATGAAAATACAAACTCTCTTCTAGAAGTACGTCATAATGATTTAAAATACAAATTTTGTATGTTCTCCTATTTCTCTTCCTCCATGACATTTACTTTTGACGGCTATCTTCCATACGACGTTTTGATGCATTCCATCTCGCCATTCCACGAATCCAAAACCAATCCCCTCGACTACAAACGAGGGTGAAACGCTGAGGATAACCTCGGGGGCAGCCAATTCATTGAAGAAAGACGATGTTGCTCGTGAAGAAAGCGCAGTCACCATAACAGTGTCAAACACTTGGTGATTTTGGACACCTATCAGGTAGTGGTGAAGAATTTTCACTACATTTTCATTTCATTCGATCCGGGTTCCGAATGTTCCGGAAATCTCTGAAATACCTCCCAAAACGCACAACGTTGAAATTTCGTTACAATAAAATAGATAAATAAATTAATAATAAGCTAGTTTTCCCGTGATCCAGTTGAGTTGGTGGCAGGCGGTAGAACCGCCATCTTCCTTGAAGTGGTCCAGTGGTGGTCGCCCAGTTTTGACTCCTGAGTGATATCGTGAAAGATCGCAAATAACTTTAGTGTTTTCCGTGTTGTTACCCTTTTAACTTACGCACATTTAGCATTCCAAGCATTTCGTCCGAAATGCCTCAACAACGAATCCTTCGCGTCCGGTAGTGGGGATTTATTTGACAACTAGGAAAATAATAAACCGTGGTTTCCTCACCACACCCTATTAGGGTTTTCCCTGTTGATCCATCGACGTAGTTTTATCATCGAAAATAATTTTTTCATAGTTTACTCAGAACGTCCAGAATTTGAAAACGTCTTCTACCCGACATTTCACCCTACGTTACAAAATCTTCAAATGGTAAAGGGTCGCTTGCGGCCCGGGGGACGGGAATTCGGTCAAACTGGAACTCATGGAATTAGAGAACATCGTTGCCAACACCGTTTATTTGAAAGCTCGAGAAGGTAAAAATGCACAATTTTACTATTTTTTTTAAACATTTCTGAACTTACCGTACCTGTAACTCACAATTTCTTTTATAAATAGTAAATAGGTAGCTATTTAGCTAGCTTAATGAACTGATTTTTGTCGCAGATTATCCTCGAATGCTCCGCTACCCCTCTCGTTTTACTTTTCGCTAGGGGTGTAGGCACACAAAGTAATCGATAAAGTTGTTTGGAACTTCAAATTGTCTGTTGAACTTATTACATTTACTCTATGACTCATGAAAATAACAGGAAGGCATCTATTTTATCTGAATTATTTAGTAGTTCGGTGGAACTTGATTAAACTGTCAGATTTCAAAATGGAAAATGAGAAGAAATACCCACCTATTAATTTAGCAAAATATAAGATCTATAATAATAATCACTAAAAATATTACTCTGGTTCTTTACCTATGGGAAAAAAACTGAAGTTTTGAATGACAGTGTGAAAATGACCTTGAGGACTAATTCAATTTACTTACCGTAAAGTAATTGGTATTGATTTACCATACCACGGTAGAACACATCATTAGGAGCCTCTGTTTTCCACAAATGAACTACTTAACATAGTTAAATTTAAACTTCTTGCAATTTAGGTAATGATATCGTTTTATGTGTGGTTATATATAATTCAATATAAAGAAGTGGCTCTACAAGAGCATAATATGCTTATATATTATATAAATTAATATATATATATATATAATGACTTGATTGACGACAAACCGTGTTTTCTCCTTGAAAAGAAAATCGGTTCTAAGTCGTTGTCTTGGGGAATGAATGAAGTCTCAACGGCGAATGAATGAAAAGAATTACAAAAAATGAAAACATCTGGAACAATTGGCCATATGATTAACTGACAACTGGAATGATTAACGGACACTTAATAAAAGTGGAGTGATTCACTTTTACATATAGTATCAATTATTTATGGAAAGAAATTTGGACTGATATATAGAATGAGGAAAAAGTTTTCTAATATTTCGAAAAAATCTTGATCACAGAAAATTGTAGAAGAAATGATTTTGGGAGGCCTGGTCGCGGTGCTTCAATTTCGTATCCAAGGCCGGACCAAATAATTTATGATGACAACATTTTTTTAATCGTTTAAATTGAGGCCAGGGGTCCATTAGTCCCCAGAACCCACCTTTGAGCCCTTTCTGATTGCTGTAGCTGGCGATCATTTGATGACTCTGGCATCTTGTGCAGCACTTTCACCCCGAAGCATTCGTCAAATGTTGAATTATGGGAGCGTGCGTGCTCACCAACTGGGAGTGCTCTCTCGAGTCACTAAGGCTCTGCGATTGTTAATCCTCAGGTTGAGGGTTGCAGCTTTCCCCACATAAAAAGCAGAACTGTCTTCACATTTCCGGCAGACCAGTTGGTATACGCAGTTCTTTGACTGGCATTCTGTGGATCCGTTACACTTGTACGAATGTGAAGTGTTCGGAGAGATGAAGTGGGGCTCTTCAATTACCAATTTGCACAACTTGCACCTCGGTCGCCCACATTGATGCAAACCCCGGTCGGGTGGCTGAGATTGGGGATGGCGATGGGATAGCAAGCTCCCAATCCTTGGCGGTAGCTCACTCTCGGGGTTTCACGGAAAATATCCCGCGTCTGTGGACTTGAAGCCAGTACTGATTGAAGATCACGAAGTATAGCTTTGATTTTTTGGGCACCGAAAAAGAATGTGGTGATCAGTGAAGGTCTGTCTGTTGGTGTTCGTGGAATTTGTTGGTATTTAACATGTGATGGAACGATTCTATTTTCAACAAACTTTTGTGGGTATCCTCGTTCCATCAATTTGTCATCTAGCCCGGACAGATATCCCTCCAGGTTCTCCCTTCCATTGCAAATCCGGTGGCCTCTAATAGATAGTGACCTAGGGACCTTCTACAATTTTCTGTGATCTAGATTTTTTCGAAATATTAGAAAACTTTTTCCACATTCTGTATATCTGTCTAAATTTCTTTCCATAAATAATTGATACTATACCGTTCAGTAGAACCATTTAGTGAAGAATTTGTATATATATATATATATATATATATATGCTCAACATCAGTAAATAATGGCACGGATTGTTAATTTGGTTTCCTTGTTGTGATTACCTAGGAGGTTTTAGGTAGACATTGGTGGGTTAATGTTGGCTCAAACATTCAGGATCCGTTTAGAGTCAGAGGGTGCATGAAAATAGTTCGGAACTTTATTTAGAACGCACTCTTCGTTTTATGCTCCCTGAATCTTGATTTTTCACACTCAAAAAGAACGTAGCTGGACTTGAGAGGAAGGAATTTACCCATGCTCTGAAAAATTTGAATTCACTGTTTTTAGATGAAAGTAGATTGTAGAGGCAGAAAAATCATGGCAGAGGAGTGCGGCTAGGTTAATTATAGTAATATTTTAATTTACCCAAATTTTCGAACAATCTTGGGAAGAAAACTGCTTGTGCCCATTCCCACATAGAGGTAATGAGCAGCTAGAGCTAGGTGCTCTCAAGCTATCAAGGGGGTGAACTCTTGAAGTAACAGAAGATTTGATTTGAAACACCTAAGTTTTTCGCTACTGACATTCTTTAGTACTTATCCATCAAGTCACCCACATTTCAGGTGGTCTCGAATTACAGGGAAAATTATTTTTGTGTGTAGTTTAGTGGCTCAATTTGCTCGCACCTCAAATTAATACAAATATTCTACATCAATCCTTGTAGTGAACTGTAGATTAGTTGGATAAATAGATCAGGATCTGTGGTTGGAACAAGTGCTTGAATCGCATTGATCGTCTTTGACATTAAGTTGAAAGTAATGTTTCTAGTTAATGAACTCGAAAATAACATGGAAACCTTGTAATTACTTATTGCAATATTATCGTATCTTAACTAGCCAAGTGTGATGTAGTTTCTGATTGACACCACTGATTAGTTGGTGGAGGGGGGGGGGGCTCAGTTCTAATAATGATTTCTACTAGTGAAATTGATATTTTGTTGCCTACGTATAATGTTAGAAGGATAGAAATAGAAGGGTGACGAATAAAGCCCTTAGCAATAACAAATTATTGTTGAATGGAAAGGTTGACGCAGTAATAGTCGGATTTCTGATCCATTTCGCCTGATAGTTTGAAAGGTGGTATTATTAACATATACGCTCTGGACCTACGAGCAGAGGCTCAAGCCGTTCCACAACCGTTAGTCAGCATCGAAGATGGAGTTGGAATAAATTAGTTAAACAGCTCATTTACCTGATGTGTTGTGAATGTATTCACCAAGTCCCAGAGTGGGTTTGTTGAAAAATGTTGGCATAATAAATCGATTAAAATTGGCATTAGTCTCGAAATTTCTTCGAGCTTCATGCTTCTAAACTGATCGTGGGGTTCCTCACGCTGTAGCTGACAAATTAAGAAAACTGAAGCAAGCGAATAACGTTTTAATTTCCCCGAAGTAAAGAGATGCATTTGGTCGATTTCGACTGTTATTCTACTCGCAGTAACGATTAATTCTTACGGTTTGTCACTGTCGCCTAACCGCTAAAGTCGTTCTGACATTCTAATTCGTTATATTGTGGAAATAACGATCTGTTTTCTTTATTTAAATGAGTATTCACAACTTGTAGCAAGTTCATCCTCCATGTCTCGGAGAAGCTTCGTTGTAAAATTGCAGTCTCTGAGGTTAGTTAGTTTAGGAAGACTTCGGCAATAGAACTCACTCGATCGGAAGTGTTGTTTTGTTGCATTTTTCTTGGAGGCTTGATTTTCAAATTTCCGGCTTGTTGGTTCGCATGGAAAGAAAAAAGTTTCAGGGCTTGCTGAGCTGATCTAAAAATAAAAACGTCTGAAAAGTGGGTGTGGCACATGGCTTCCTCGTATCCATGACATGACTGTAAAGATCATTGAAAATTATTATTGACCAAAGAACTTCGTTCAATTAGGCGAAGTAAATATTGAATTAGGGTAAATTTATTGTTATGCAGAAGCATAACTTGAGAAAATAAAGGTAGGCATGTTCAACTATTGAACAAACAATAAAATATACCTAATAATAAAAATTGGAATGGATGGATAGATTACTGAAGTGATAAATAATGATGGTTCAATCCAAACTCGAGGCTAAAACTTTATTTTCTCTTTATTACTCACGAGGACCATCTTTACATCAGTCCGAACAATCCCTGAAAATTTCATCGAAATCAGTCATGAACTCCCGGAGTTATGCTCGTAACAAGGATTTCGTTTGCGCATGCGCAGAGACTACTATTGATCCTGGAGTCATGAAACTTATGGGGGACCATCTACACATCAAACCGAACAATCCCTGAAAATTTCATCGAAATTGGTCAAGAATTCCTGGAGTTATGCACATAACAAGGATTTCACGTTTGCGCATGCGCAAAGGCTTCTATTCATCCGGGAGTCATGAACCCTATAGGGGACCATCTACACCCCAACTCGCACAATCCCTGAAAATTTCATCAAAATCGGACTATAACTTCGTGTAGTTTTGCCCGCAACAAGGATTTGCTGACAGACAGACAGACACACTGACAGACACGGAACCAAAATTGTTCAGAAAGGTCTAAAACGCAAAATGCGAGTGGAATTTTTGATTTTGGAGACAAAAAAATTTTCACATTCCGAAAGTGAAAACAATGCTTCCGCTACCTTGGTAGACTCGGAAGCGAAAGTGTTATCGGCCTAGCATATTACACGTTCAAACGACACAAACAGACCGACTTGGGCTTGTAGATTACCTCTATATATT
Organism: Creontiades dilutus; assembly: GCA_031894815.1. Lineage (NCBI taxonomy): Eukaryota > Metazoa > Arthropoda > Insecta > Hemiptera > Miridae > Creontiades > Creontiades dilutus. The sequence goes on along the minus strand of JAVIWC010008777.1, from coordinate 86,604 downwards.
GTATTTTTAGTCATTCTCAGATCTTGAAATTCCCATTTGTTGAAGTTCAAAATAGCCCTGATGTTTATAGGAATTCTCCTAAATCTTGAAACATCAATGTGGTTTGTGGTGCTATATGATTATTTCTAGTATTGACACAATAGCGTTGTATTCACTAGAATTTTCTACTAACTAGGGGAAACAATTGTTGGAAATCGATGCTTAGGTACCTGCTGGCGTTTATTTATATCTAATATAAAAGAATGGAGTTGTCATGATGAAAAATTCGATATTAGTAACATGAAAAATGGCCACAAAGGCTTGAACTTTCAAGATGGAATAATAGAAGCTGATATGAGAAAGTCCGAAATAAGGAAAAAATGGCAAGATACCCAAAGCGTAGTGCACAAAACTGCAAGTTAGCTGAGGCGGACGGCCAAGGAGATAAAGGATGCTACCAGGGGGTACATTGTTTCATCCCTAGCCTACCACCAACCCCTCAAAACCTAACACTCAAAAATACCAATTGTGTTAGGCACTCCCCTTAAAAATGAACCAACAGGTAGGTGGATATGGAGCAATCTAGAAAAAGCAAATATTTGTCTTTGCATATCATCTAGCTGATATTTCCCCCAAACTCAGGAAGTGCCTAACGAGAACCGCTTGAAGTATCAAAAAAGTACATAAAACAATTAGATGGAGATTAACCAAAAAGCACTGGGATATGACTTGACCAAAGGTTTAATCGTGAAAGATCTTAGTCATTTTAAATTTGTTAAAACAAAAATCATAAATGCCATTAAATTTTACTTCGATCCTCATTTATGGAAAAAAAAGCAGAAGTAATCATGATTCCCAACCCAGACAAACCTGCTAATGAGTTGAAGTCCCACAGGCCTATTTCACTCCTACCTGCGATTTCAAAACTGTTAGATAAAGCTCCTTCACTAGAGGAGTTTATGGGTTGTAGAGGAACCAAAGCATCAAGCTTTTTTTCAGAAAACAGCATTCTACTGCAACCATCACCACTGTATTACAAATGTCATTGAAACAGCATTTGAAGAGAAAAAATGTGTGCTTTGCAAATTTGCTTGATGTATCACACGCGTTTGGTAAAGTGTGGCACGAAAAGCAGATTAAAAAAATTAGCAAAATACATCCAGCATGCAATTCAAGAATTCTGCATTCCAATCACTCTGTCCGTTACTACCAAATCAAACAGGACGTCCATTTTTCGAACCCTTTAAAGATTCATGCTGTAGTACCACAAGGCAGTGTATTAGGCCCACTACTGTACCTATTTTACATTCGCTATCTAACAGAAACTGTTGAAAATACAACTGCCATGTTTGTAGATGACATTGCTTGCAAAGGAGAAAGAAACATTGAATCAGTTTCAGCAGTTCCCAATGTATAAGGTGCGACCTTCAAAGGGGGAGCAATGACAGCTCAGGGAGATCCCAAAGCGTGATGGAAAAATTAATTAAATTACTTCCAAAGAGCAAACCTTTAATTTTTAAATTGCCAGTGCATAGGCATGGGTACAAACCCTCAGTCGAAGAGTGGTCCCACAACATGACGGAATAACAAAAATGATTGACATCCAAGATGACACTGGGCTTGAAATGAATTTTAAAGAAACTTCTCTCACATCCACCTGGATTGGTTTACGAATGGAACACCCCATGAAAACACATTTGAAAATGCTCACTCCATTTGCCACCACTAATTCTTGAAAAACTAGGTTTTCTGCTTTAGTTGTCATTAAGAGTAAATATTGCCCGACTGGGTGTGACTAAAGAACGAAGAAGAAGAAAGAAGTAGCAGTATCAGAACTGATACCCAGGTGTAGAAAAAAAGCCCACCCTTCACACTGAAGATCTTCAATAACGAAAATTGACTGTTCGATGAAAAGTGTCTGTAAAATGTCAAAATAGATGCGAACGTAGTGGGCATTCAGAGCGCCAAACCAGATAGAACGCATGAGGATCCAGGAAAAAAGAATGAACTTGATAATAAAAAACCGACGAAGCTTGGGCAGTTGGCAGGGTTCGCCCGTGTTCGTACACATCCGAGGACAAATTCCATTCCTCCCATCTCCATTCCCCCTCGTCATCTCAACAGGGGGGGTTCATTCCTTATGTGAATGCTGCCGCGTCAACATCCTCCCAAATGCGTTTTCTTAGAGCAATCACACTCTACAATTACGAAGTTTATCGAAAAAGAGGGGGGTTCTCAGCCTAAGATTAAGGGGAAATCTGGTAATCATTCTAAAACTTTAGATATTTTTGTAAAAGAATAATCTGAGTTTGAGTCAAGGGCACCCTGTAACTAAAGTAAAGAGTCTTGGAAGAAATATTGAAATTATTGTCGAAACTGGAAGTAGAGTAAACATTATTTCAGAAGCTGTATATACTTCTCTAATTGCTGCACCATTTTTGAAAGAGACAGTTCGTGCTTTACGTGCCTATCAAAACAAGAAAGTCAAGTCATTGGGAGAATTTATTTCCAACTTTGGTTCAAAAATAGGAGTACAAGAGGAGAAGTGGTCGTTGTGGCGGAGGGAGACTCGTTGCTAAGTTGCGAGACACCTAAAGAATTGGGGATTGTAGCTTTAGTTCTAGTTGAATGATGCATTTTCGCCTTCCAACGTCCATGATCGCCCAATACGTTCCGCTAATAAATTTAAACTCAAATATCCTAAGGTAAGTATTTGATGGCATTGGTAAATTGAACAATTTTCAAGTAAAATTACATATGAATGAGCCAGTTTATCTAATAGATGTAGCTTTCAGAAGGACCCCATTTCACCTTCGAGGAAAGTAGCAGAGTGAGATCAATGAACTATTGGCAGACGATATAGAGAACACAGTGGGACCTACAACCCTGGGTTTCTCCTGCTATAATTGTTCCATGAATGTAGGTGCTGTGAGGCTCTGTGCCATCTAGGTATTTTCAATTATAAACGTTTAAATTTTGGAGTAATTTCAGCACCTGAGGTATTCTACAAAACTATAAATCAAATCGTATGTGACATTCCCAAATGTGTCAATATCAGTGATGAAATTTTGATTTATACCAATTCTTCGAAGGAACTTACTTTAGAGTTGGACAGAGTTTTAAAACGATTGAATGCCATTTCATTGACACTGAACGAAGAAAAATGCTTGTTTCGTCAAGAAAACGTTTCTTATCGGGGATTTATCCTTTCTAAAGACGGAATCAGTCCTGGTTATGCGAAGTTGCGGGAAATTTTGGATTTGGCTCCGCCTATAGATGTTCAAGAAACGAAAAGCTTATTGGGGATGGTGAATTTCCTTATGCGGTTTTTGCTAGATTTAACGAGTAGCACCAAACATTTGCGAGATAAAAAAAAAAGATTCAGAACGGAAGTGGACTGATGTGGAGCAGAGAAGCTTTGACGAATTAAAATCAAAAGTTACCGACGCTATAAACAATAAATATTATGATATCCGAAAGTAACTCCATTTATATGCAGATGTCAGTCCTGACGGATATGAGCCACGTGGTGTGAATGAAGCAAACTTAATATCCTGTGCTAGTGTGAATCTGTTTGATGTACAGAAAAGTCATTCACGAATTGAACGGGAGATGTTTGCAGTTTCCTGGTGTGTAGGACATTTTCACGATTTTTAGGTGGGGGCAAGATTTATTGTTCATACAGACCACAAACTCCTGGCTTATCTTCGTCACCTCCTCTTGGGGGATCGCTTTTCAAGCTGATGGGTTATGATTTTTCTGTTGTCCACCTACCTGGCAAGGAGAACCTATCGGACTGTATGTCACGTCATCCTTATAAATGGAAGATGTATGCTTACGAAGAAGATGCTACATTACCATCAGCAATGTCTCAGTGTTTAGCTGAACAACTTTTCAAGATGTACCTCTTCGTCTAGTTATCAAATCAAATCAATAGGACCCGAAGATTGATCTAACCCAACGATTAGCAATTTTAAAACTATAAAAGGAGAGCTTGCTATAACCACTGATAAGATTGTTCTTCTTGAGAGCCGCCTTGTTAAACCATCAAGTTTACAATCGACTGTTGTCGCTTTAGCTCATTGTGGACATTTAGGTATGAAAACGTCGAAATAGCTGATTCAGAGCAAGGTACAATTTCCATCTATGAATAGTTTAATGAAAAAGGTAATTAGGAATCGCACTCCTCGTATTGCTAATGATAACAAGACCAGAAGATATCCTATTCAACCCTCACCTCCTCCTTCAGGTCCGTGGGAATCCCTTTCAATTGATTTTTCGGGGCCTTTCCTAAGTTTGAAGTATGGTATGGTGATGATCGACGAATTTAGAAGGTAAGCTATCGCTGAAGTTATCACTTCTCTGAAAACTAAGAATGTTACGAAAGCCCGCGTATATTCAAGATTTTCTCACTGTTTGGGGTGTCCCATTCACTGCCGTCGAATGATGGTCCTCCGTTCAATGTGAAAGCTGTCGAGGAATTTTGTTCATCTTTGAGAATTGAACACCACTGACTAGTAATTGGCCAGAGGCTATTGTTCGTGTAGAATGTTACATGTCCAGTTTGAGCAAAACCATCAAGATCTCTCTGTTGCTGTACAAAGGAGCTGGGAGGACGTATTTCCTGAGTTTTTGCTCCAATAGTGTGCAACTCCTCTCTAATTGATGAAAATATCTCCAGCTCAAGCAATTTTACGAAACAATTTTAAAATATTTCTATCATAGATCTTGTCTGATGTCTGTGAAGAGGAAATTGACGAAAATTTAAGAGCTAATGACTCTGTAAGTAAGGAGAAGATGAAGCTGTATGCAGATTCCAAAAGGGATGCAAACCTAGATCTAGATCTACAAGAACGAGATACTGTTCTTGTAAAAACCCTTCAATAACTCGGAAGGTACTAAAATAACAGCAGCTGAAGGAAAAGGGAAAGTGTGGCTTGTGACAAGAAATACATCTTCTCTAAAAAGGTGCTACAAAAATCAAATGATTTGTCACTTCCAGAACCTCGAAATGGAGAGCCACTTGCTTCTTCAGTTTGTGACCCTACGGCTCCAGGAGATCCTGACAGAGAGACAGTCACAAGAAGTGGGAAACGAGTTAGACCACCGTTGAAGTACAAGGACTTCGTTGTGGGGGAGCATTAATTGCAGTAAGGGAAGGGATGTAGTGCCTTGCTTCATTATTATTATTATTATGATGAATTTCAAAGCCGATCAGATGTTAGAGTGTGAGAGTTTCTGGCCAATAAAAGATATTCTTGTTTGAATCATACTATTGAAGTGTTCTTCTAAATAATTTATCTAAACCTAAGCTATTAAATAAGTTATAGTCCTTAGCCTCCCCTCTAATAAAATTGATACGATGATTTTTGAAACAGAGCTCACAGTTATACGGAGGTCTGTGCTCTGTTTAATCAAAGCTGGGAACAACGTTTAATGTTACTTTGCATTGGGCAAGTTTTTCAAAAGCAGAACAACTAAAGTGAGGGTATACTGTTAGGTTGTATGGCCAGTTGTTCTCTGTTTGGTTCCAAAACATGGACGATAACCTACAAAGAGGATCAACTCTGGCGATGGGAATGTGAAGTATTGCGAAGAATATATGGCGCGGTGTGATGGACGGAGGATGGAACCTGGCATATTTGCACAAACCACGAGATTGCCCATTTTCATGGAAACCCTGACGTAGTCATTGAGGCCAAAGAGCCAGGATCAGATGGGCTGGACATGTGCAACAAATGCCTGCCAGCAGAGTAAGCCTCCAGTTTCCGCCCCTGCAGCAAGGAGGAGGTCGTTCAAGGGTGGGCGGGAAAGATCCGACCCCCCAACCCTGGGAGTGGATGCCCTTGGAGTGGGGACCATCAACCAACCTGGGGCCAGGAGAGGATCGCCAGAGCACACTTTCCTAGGCACAGCTAGCGCTGTGACTTTTTTGTGAACTACCCTTCCGGCATAGCCTTCCGCTTATTTTCAAATCAACAAACATCTGGTCAAGAGCCGTATAGAAGTTTCAATTTATTCAACTAATTATTCCCATCGTAAGTCCGCAGGTAGGTAGGGGTAAAGTTGGTGGGATAGGGGGAAAGTGCAGCTGTTCTTCATTATTTATTCCACTTTCACCCAGTCAGGTAGAAATATAAATTCATTTCGCTGAGTTTCAACTCAGAACATCATCTGGTGGTTATGTTTGGGCCCCCATTTTCAAAATTGGTTGGTTCCTGCATTTTTTCGTCAAAACACGAATTTTGCTAAGGTTTTGGAAATCTCTGAAATCTTCCATTTACTTTGCTTGAACGACAACTCCCCTCCTCCAGTGAACATGATGGGAAAAAAAGCGGGGACCCGTACGGAACTAATACACAGGTAGAAAGTTCCGTACCGCCCCCCCCCCCCCCCACGCTTTTTGTGTGTGGCTAAGAGGAATTATGAGCTCTGCGTTGTTGAGGTTCGGGTGTATTCTACGTCAGTAGAACTCACTCCTGTGAGAAGGATGGGAAATAACGCTCTCGTGCCTCAGTAGTCAAATGTAACCTAAAATGCGAAACTCTGAGTAGAAGGAACTCACTTATGTGAAAAGGAAAGAAAACAACCTGAACGTGTGAATTTGAGGAAAATCAGTGAAACTAACTACACCATGTCATTTTACATCCTTTTCTCACACGTAGTTCTACATGAGTTCTACTCGAAGTTTCGAGTTTTACATTCAGCTTCCGTAGAACTACAGAGGGTTGTTTCCCACTGTCCAATTACCCTAAATCAATCCCAGAGGATTTCATCAGTGAAAAATGGTGTTTTTGAGAACACGAAAAACTCGAATCACAGAAAGTTCTATTATAAGTAGCTACAAAGTTGAAAAATATAAACAATTCAAAGACAAAGTTGAGCCTTGTACGCAAGTCTTGTATTTAAGAAATCTGAAAAACATTTCAAAACAGGTAACCTTGTGCAACATGTTCATTGCACAACTAAATTAATCAGGTGGTAAGACACATGTTAGACTAATAGGTATATGCAATTTTAAATGAAACTTGAAGGTAAAACAATATTCTGAAAAGTACATAAATATTAATAATAATCGCTCTATCACCTGGGAAACACGCACACTCCAAAGCTTAGTAGAAATTCAAATCATGAATGCAAGCCAAATTAATGAAATTGAATAACAAACCCGAGTGAAAGAATTTGCAGCATTTTTTTTTTTTTTTTTTTTTTTGTTTGGTTGTCAGAATCTGGGGTCAGTTCTCTCCTTTGTTTTAGCCAGCTCTTACACCCTTGTTAAGTTTACTGACTTCATATCATAGTTATCACAGTGACTTTATTTTCCTAACCAAGTAGTGGCAAAGCAACATATTTTGTGATATTTTTGGCTACCCGTGAAACCTCAACTTTGGCAGAAGCGCCCTAAGATTTTATTCAACAACACCTTTATTTATTTTATTGATTCACTATATCAACGAATACGAATTGAATTATATATTTCCATACTCGTTCATTGAGCACGTACACATTGATTTGAAATACAGCCTCCATCAGTTAACTGCTCAACCGTTTATATCTTCCTTGGGTTCAACTTAACAGACACCAATGAACCTAGCAAACTCATAAAAGTTAACCTACAATAAACAGAGATTGATATGACCAGAATGATAACTGATAATTCTGATAATACCATCAATATCAATGACTATACTACTATATCAATGACATTTTGAAGGGAAGAAGCTGATAACTTCATATTTAAACCCCACTGTAGTGTATATGGCTCTCAACCAGATGTTTGTTGGTTTCAAAAGGAAGGAAGGAAGGCTATGCTGGAAGCGTAGTTCACAGAAAGTCACAGCGCCAGCTGTGCCTTGCAAAGTGTGCTCCGGCGAGCCTCTCCTCCTGGGCCCCCTCAACCAGACCTCTTCAGCCAGAAGTCTTTTTGCCATCGAAGTAGTAACATTGTTTTGAAGCCCGTCCCCGTTTGTGAGTGACTGTTAGAGATCCAAGGAGGTAGAGTTCTTACCTAGAGTCAATATCAACAGCCCATACGAGCTAAACCCCAACGCTTTACTTTGAAGCCAAGTAGTGAGGCTGTAATATCGGAAGTGCGTCCGACCCCCCTTTTTCCCCGCCCCTAGCCTGCATACAGCTCCCATCTAGTCTGCCGCCTCACGGCTCACGTACAGCTCCCGTCCAGCCCAGCCGCCTCACAGCTTGCGTACAGCTCATGTACTGCCCTCCCCTAGCTCGTCCGCCCCCTGGCTCGTGTACAGCTCGTGCACAGCGCCCCCCTAGCTTGGCTGCATCATGGTTTGCAAGCAGCTCGTCAGCAGCTCTAGTCTGGCTCAGTGGCATCTCAGCTAGTCTATGTTTCCAGCCAATTATTAGGTTACTGAAAGTACTAAGTGTTGGGACCTGACTCCTCTATTTCATCAGCTGATGATACATCTGGTTAGCAACCACATAATCTTGTTGTCATTGATTATTCAAAATATATTCATTACGATTCTCGCGTGCAGCAAGTTATTTCATCTGGCGACGGGACGATAAAATAGCAGAGTCACTATGCCAAGAAAAAAGAATTCTTTGGAGGTAGGACCTTGAAATGTTCAACAGTTGCGGATTTGTGAATTTGACCCAGATTTGGAAGAATGGGAGTACTATTTCCAATACTTCGAACTTGAAATCAGGACTGCAAGAGTAGAAGAAGAAGACGATATCTGAAATTCCCTATTGACGAAGGTTGGCCCTAAAACCTTCAAGCTACTTGTCGATCATTTTCGACCGCGTCGGGTAAGTGAGTGCGGTTATGACGAATTAGTGTCTATCCTAAATAGTTTTTATGCAGACGTGAGAAGTGTCACAACTGATAGAGTAGCTTTTACACTAAGAAAACGGAGTGATGGTGAGAAAGTTCGACGTTTCATTAGTGACCTGAAAGCGTTAGCTGGTCACTGCAGTTTTGGCAGCTCATTTTCCGAAAGAGTGCGGGACCAGATAATTGTTGGAATAAATAATTCCTCGTGGCAGCTAGAGTTTTTGAAGGCATTTCCTAAAAATACGCATACATTAGCCGAAGTAGAAGCCTTTGCATTGGAGTTGGAGCACGGGATGATTGCACACTCAGAATTGATCAAGTTAACTTCGGGTACCCAACTTAATCATCTGGAAAAGGGTGACAAATCGTTTAAAAAACGTTCTCCTTTACTTCTAGTTGTTGGGCGGAATTGCCTTGCTTGTGGTAGCCTTAAACATGACAAAAAAGAGCTTTGCAGGGCCCTTGGTAAGGAATGTTTTCTATGCAAACAGACAGATCATATTGCGACAGCATGTGTTGTGAAAGGACGTGCTATTGTTAAGTCTAAAGGACATAATATCAGACTGGATACTAGAGGCCAACATCGAGCAAATCTGATGCAAGACCGAGGTTGCACTCAGGAGGGGTCTTCAGGAAGTGAAAGCGACGAAGGGTCTGGCTTGGGTTGCCGACAGATATTGAGTGGCACAAAAGTCATGCTAAATGTCGTAGTAGACAAGAAGCCTCTTCGGATGTTGTTTGATTCGGCCGCATACCAGTCTGTCATAAGTAAAAGGACTTGGAAATATATTGGAAAACCCGTTCTTGAACCATACCCAAACTTGCGCGCATATACTAACTTGGAAGTGAAGACGTTGGGACTGGCCTATGTTTCAGTTCAAGCATTTGGTTCAAAAAGGGACTTACCCTGTCGATGTTAGTAAGCGTGATATTCCTTTATTTGGGTTGAAATGGGCTTTGGATTTCAATCTTCCACTGCCACCAGGGGCAGAAATATGCACTGTGCAAGAACCTGAAGAGCTAAATGTGAAGAAAGAGCATCTAATTAAGAATGAAATTTCTCCAATTTGCTTCGAAATAAAAGAGTTAATTTCAAAGTATCCAAGTCTTTTCGATAAATCAACCGGTACAATAGTTGGCCATAAGATACAGATTAGGATGAAAGCTGATGCAGTCCCAAAATTTTTCAAACCTCGTCCAGTCCCATTTGCTTTGCAACCAGCAGTAGAACAGGAACTTGAACGGTTATTGGCAGAAGGAATAGTAGAACCTATAGATCCTGCCACCACGCTCGTTGAATGGGCTTCACCCCTTGTCATTGCACCAAAACCTAATGGTCAAATTAGATTATGCACGGATTTCAAAGTTACCATAAACCGGCATATCGTTCAAGACATGCATCCACTTCCAACATTCGAAGAAGTTTGTGCGCAACTAGCTGGAGGTGATCAGTTCTCGGTAATAGACCTTCGTGATGCTTATCTACAATTGGAGGTCGAAGAAGGTTCTAAACAGTTCCTGGTAATCTCTACCCACAAGGGATTTTTCAGATATCGTCGCATGCCATTTGGCATTTCCTGAGCTCCTGCCAAGTTTCAAAAAACTATGGAATTGATACTTCAAGGAATGGCTGGAGTTAAATGCTTCCTAGATGATATCATTGTTACTGGTAAAAACAAAGAAGACCACCTGAAGACAGTAGATATGGTCTTGAATAGATTAACTAAGGCAGGTATGAGAGTGCGCCTGGAGAAATGCAAATGGCTACAGGATACAGTTGTTTATTTAGGACATCGATTTGACCGTCATGGGATTCATCCAACTGAAGAACGAATTAAGGCCATGAAGAAATTACGTCAACCATCGAACGTAAAAGAACTCCGAGCGTTCCTTGGATGTATAAATTACTACCAGAGGTTTATTCCCCACTTGCAGGGTGACTGCGCTATCCTACATCGATTGTTACAAAAGGGAAATAAATGGGACTGGACAGAAGACCATCAGAAGAAGGTGGAACAGCTGAAGAACATTCTCTCCTCGTCTGATGTGTTGGTCCATTACGACCCAAAACTCCCTCTAGTTTTGTGTGCAGACGCAAGTGAAGAAGGTTTGGGTGCTGTTTTATGTCATCGTTTTCCCGATGGAGTGGAACGTCCAATTGCTTACTCTTCACGCAAATTAAGCGAAACAGAAAAGAAATATTCCGTAATTGATAGGGAAGGTTTAGCAATAGTGAATGCTGTAAAAAAGTTCGAGCGGTATCTGTATGGACGGAAATTTCTCCTGAAAACGGACCATAAGCCTCTTAAATACATTTTTGGGGAAAAATCAAACTTGCCAACTATTGCAATGAGTCGTGTTACTAGGTGGGCTATCATGCTTTTGGAGTTTGATTTTGATATGGAGTATGTTCAAGGTAAGGAAAACTGCCCTGCTGATGTTCTTTCTCGCTTACCCCAACTGATATACGACCTACAGAATCAGATTTTGGCCTGAAAATCGAGCACACCCGAATGAGAGATATTTTCATATCAAAGAAGCTACTCAAGACGCGCACAACAGCTGATTTAGTATTGGGAAAAGTAGTAAGATTCATCCAGGAAGGGTGGCCAAAAAGGGAAACAGTGGGGGATGAATTTAGAACGTACTTTGAAAAAAGGGAAGAACTATCGTCCGAAGAGGGAATTCTACTGTGGAAGGGTCGAATAGTGATACCTGCTTTGCTCCAGAATGATACATTACAGATATTGCACGATGGACACCCTGGTTCGGCAGCTATGAGGTCTGTGGCGCGGTTGCATCTTTGGTGGCCAAATATGGACAAGTCTATAGAATTATTTTTGAAGACTTGTTCGTCTTGTCAGAAAAACCGACCTTGGGACCCAGAGTCGCCTGTCTATTCGTGGAACGTCCCTGCAGAAGTTTGGACTCGGCTACATATAGATTTTGCAGAGGCGTTTGAGGGTCATAGTTGGCTAATTGTTGTAGATGCAACCAGTAAGTGGCAGGAGGTCGTCCCCATGAAACAGTACACTACGGATAGGACGATTTCAGTTTTAGAAGAGATCTTTGCTAGGTTTGGCCTCCCTAGAGTAATTCGTTCGGAAAATGGACCACAGTTTACATCCCAACAGTTTGTTAAGTTCTGTGCTACCAACAACATCAAGCATGTCAGGACAACCCCGTACCATCCTAAGTCAAATGGGCTAGCTGAGAGACCAGTGCGTACGTTCAAGCAAAGAATGAGTACATCTAAATGTGATGGTAATCTACAAGCACGATTAGCAAAATATCTCTTCTCCTACAGGACATCTGTACATAGCTCGACTAATTGATCACCTGCGATGCTGATGTTTGGCAGAGAACCCCTTACTCGGTTATCCCTTCTGAAACCTAGTCTTGCAGCCCAACTGGATGAAACCTTACACAAACAACAAAAAGGCTCATCCGTTCTAAAGGAATTCAGTGTGGGAGAGGTGGCATGGGTCAAGAGAAGGAAGGAAGACAGAGGGTTCACCCAGGCTACTGTGCTGAAACGAACAGGCCCGTTATCCTACTTGGTGTTTCTGGATGGTTTGGAAAGAAGGGTTCATGCAGATCAGATGCGGAAGGGTTTCAGATCGCTTGAAGAGCGAGGAATGTTGGGACCTGACTCCACTATTTCATCAGCTGATGATACATCTGGTTAGCAACCACATAATCTTGTTGTCATTGATTATTCAAAATATATTCATTACGATTCTCGCGTGCAGCAAGTTATTTTACTAAGCACGGATGATAGTCAATGTGTGATCCTATCTACGTAGTTCATAAGTATTTGTAGCAAAGCTAATTACTTGTATTCATTTCCTGTGTATTTACTATTAAAAAGTTCGGTATTGATTTTTCCTTGAAGTATATTTTTGAATGTTCGTTCTACGTATTAATAAGCCATACGTTGTTCAACCAGTACAGCTCATTTACCTACCTGTTACCCTGCAGCTTAGGTTGGGACATAGATTATTGCAGTAAGTTCCCTTCAGGAACCATTGACCCTTCAGGTCCGCTCCCCATTCACTGTAATTGCTATACAAATCATAAAGCTCTTCTAGCTTGCCTATTCAAAGGGTTAGGCTCAAAGGGAGGCACTACAAATCATCCAACCGTGTTTAGAACATCTAGATGGCAATTATAAGGTATGGAGACGCACTGATCAGCTGAAAACTCTTGTGGATAGTTTCTTTCTTAGTCTATTTAGTGTGCAAAAATATGAATGGGAGTTCTTTTTATCTCATCTAGAAAATAATGCAAAAGTATGAATGCACCGAGTTTTGGTATTTTACTTTTATGAGTAGGTGTTCTTCAACATTGACACCAATAAATTTTAATCCTTTATGCCGGACCTGTGAGTGAGAAAAATTTGTGGAAATCTGATGTACCTTGGTAGTCAGTAAAGACGTCATTCCAGTTTTGAGCGACTCCAGGACGGCTTGCCCTTTTAATGTGTCATCTGAATATTTTTGATAATTTATTGTTAGTTCACGTAGTAATTCATCTAGCCTAGGTCATCACATAAGTTGATATATATTTTTAATTATTTTATTTTTTGGTTGCAGGTGGGGCAGATAGTAATAAAGGAAAGAGCAAGAAATGGAAAAAAATCCTCCAGTTCCCTCACATTTCTCAATGTCTGAGTCAGAAAAATAAAATTGGTGAGTTGTTACGAACATCTTACCATATATTATTAGCTTTTCTCTATCATCCATGATTCGACTAACAAGTTACTGTGACAGTTTTATCCAATAACCTTGAGAATTTATTGAGGAAACCAGGATTGAATCAACTCTGTATTTTCTATTGTTCGCACTTTGACGAAGGGCTATAACCCGTACGACCTTAAATTCATCATCAATTACTCGAAACTAATATCTATGGGGAAAGTTTTGAAAAAGGACCTAATGCATTTTATTGATCCTTTGCAGTAATTGCCTTCAATTTACACATTCAGGTGGTTCTAACGTTTCTCTGTTTTTTCAAAAATGTCTAATTTTTTGACATGTTGTTCTTTCTGTAGAGGTCAAGTACAGCTACGTCGTTGATCAACAACCGATTGGGCGTTTGCTGTTCCGACAGTTCTGTGCGGAGGCGCAGCCCGAATACCACCGGTATAATGTATTTCTTGATGCGATTGTAAGTTTGAAAAATATACGAAGTTTTATTTTCCTTCCATTAACATTGATAATTACAAAATTTGCGTTGCAGAATTTTTCAGGTCTCTTAAAAGGTCTTCGAGCTCGTGTATTCTATTTCATAATATTTGAACATTAAGGAATAACTAGTAGATTCATATCGTTGTTCCGTCAACTCGTATTGCTCAGAAAGTCATCTCGATAGATCCAACACATTGACGATATCGGCACCATGGTGTCGGAAAACAGTCGGATTTTGAGTTGAGAAAAAAAAGTAGAGTTGAGGCCGTTTTAGTTGCAAATTATCTGTAGAATCGTCGCCCTTTTCATTTGTAGTTTGCCAATTCATAGTTTATCCTGTTGCAATAAAATTTACAGTCAATCACGTTAAGACCATTTTCCTGAAGTTTCACCAATTGACGTTTGGGCATGCTCCTACGCTCCTTCAAGAACTTACCTCATAAAAACGTTACAGGGAAGCTCTCGTTATGATTCAATTGAATAATAGACAATTTTCATCTTAATAATTAGTCCATGAGGTATATTACCATTTTAAAAAAAGAGCAGTTTAAGGATTATTTATTGTTATATTCGCTGATGATCATTTTCGGTTTATGTTACCTGCTTATTGCATTTCTAGATCAAAAATTACACTGACTGCCGTGGATTCTCTGATGTTTGCTATGAAGATCTTATTCAATGAGCAGTGGCATTTTAACAAATGTTACCTTCCTTAATGTTGATTATAAAAAAATTGTATTTCAGGAAAAATATGAAGTGGCTGAGGAAAGAACTGAATTGGCACAAAAAGTGTATGAGCAGTACTTGAAGAGAGATGTAAGTAGTTACATCATTTCACTATTCAACTTTATTGTTTTTGAAAAAAAAATTCTGGAAGTTCTTGAATAGTTTTTCCTATTTTTGAATAGCCTATTATTCTCGGTCTGATTATGGCTGTCCTGAGGACTATCGAGATACTAGCTGTGCAGTTGCGTAAGGTGCTATGACGTAGGCTTCCCGTCCCGTCACTTGCAGTCGTACCTGGCAAATACTGTCGAGACAATCAGTGAGAGTGTACTGGAAAGACGTTTCAGACCTGCTCCTGTGTTTTCCATTGGATATCAAAGGCTCATGCTCAGCATGAGGGGAAATGTTGTATTCATGTCTGTAGCACCCCTGTCGTACTGCCTGTCTGTACCACGAAGGCGTGACGGTCCTCGAGGCACAAGGCAAGATGTCAGGGGATGTTGTCATTGGGCCCAGGGTACGCCAGGGGGATCCTCTGTCGCCACTCCTCTTCAACCTGGTCGTGGATACGGCCTTGGGTAAGCTGCCAGCCGAAATAGGGTTTGATCTTGCCCCTGAGGTGCAGGGGGGTGCGTTGGCATTTGCTGACGATGTCATCCTGCTCGCAGAAACCCGCGATGGCCTGCAGATCGCCCTCAACGTATTTGCTGAGCAGCTAGCCAGGTGTGGATTGGTAGTTAACCCAGATAAGTGTGGGTCGGTCTCCCTGGTCCCGTCAGGTCGCCAGCATAAGGTGAGGGTAGTGGATGAGGAGTGTTTTGTCCTTCCATCCCTGCCTGATCTGTGCTGGAGGTCTGGCGGTACCTTGGGGTCAACTTCATGGGTGTCACTACCATAGCCGCAAGCTGTGTGGACCTTGGTAGAGCACTAGCTCGCGTAACCAAGGCTCCACTGAAGCCACAGCAGAAGCTGCGCCTCCTTCGCACGTATTTACTGCCAAAGCTAACCTATGGGCTAGTCTTTGGTAGGCTTACTGCAGGGAGGCTGCTCAAATAGACAGAGAAGTTCGCTTTGCTGTGCGCTCTTGGTTAGGCTTTCCACCTGGTGTCCCAAGTGCCTACATCCATGCACCGATCAAGGCCGGTGGGCTTGGCATTGTCTCTCTCTCAGCCAGCATCCCATCTCTACGCCGCCAGCGCCTGCTAGCCCTTAGGGGCTCGAGCTGGGAGGTTGCCTGCACTGCTGCTGACCTTGATTTTGTCAGGCAGCAGCTGTTGTGGTGCGATCGAGCAACACCAACTGCTCCAAAACCCAGCTCATCTGCTGAGTTTGCTGCTGCTCTGCATGAGTCAGTTGATGGTAAAGAACTCCGACAGTGCTCTGAATCCTCCATCTCGTTCCAATGGGTAGAGTGGGCTTCAGAGGGAATTGGGACCCGCGACTACCGACATTTTCATGCCGTCTGGGTGGCTACAATAGCCACCGCGGTGAGGTGTTCGAGAGGTAGTCACGGGGCTGTAGATACCCTTTGCCATGTCTGTCAGGGTAAAAATGAAAACCTCTACCATGTAGTGCAGCAGTGTCCGACGACTCACGGTGGCCGCATTCTCCGTCATGATGCGGTTGCCAAGCAAATAGCAGGTGCATTATCATCCAGCGGCTGGGATGTGGAGAGAGAGAGGCTGTATCATATGCCAAGTGACCAGGGCAAGAAGCCAGATATCGTTGCCATTAAGCCCGACGGGTCTGCCATAATCCTGGATGTCCAAGTTGTCAGTGGCAGCGTGGACATGGAGCAGACTTGGAGGGCTAAGATAAGCCAAGATGATAGGAACGACGTGCGGAAAGCGGTATCTGAGCTAAAAGGAGTGGCGCCTAACAACATCAAGGTTATGGCTGCGACCGTGTCATGGCGTGGAGTGTGGTGCGGGAAAAATGCCACGGAGTTACTTGAGCTGGGCATCTCGTCGGGAGTACTTCGTGGTATCACCACCCGCGTCATCCGGGGCTTGTACTTGAATTGGTGGTCATTTTATAGGCGCACTTCCTTTCATCCCTCTCTTCCTCCTCCTTCATCCACAACTTCCCATATCCCAAGGGCCGGCGTTGGGTAAACCTGGGCGTCCTCCTCACTTTTATTTCATTTAGTTTTTTCGTTTTCATTTAATGGCGTGCCCCCTCCGTGTTCGAGGGGAGATTATAAAAAAAAAAAAAATTTCTTGTGGAAATCAGTCAGCAAATCGCACCTCGAAATGTAAGTGGTCAGTAGAGCGCATAGTGTAACAGTTACTGATTGATAGATCGTGTTTCCCCTTCGTTAGATCGCGTATTGAAACAGCACCCACAGTTGTTTACTCGAATAACGTCGTAAGGAAATTCCGAGTTGATGATTTTGGAAGGGATTACGAAGAAAGGTGACGATTGTGCAATAACCCTGGGGACTTCCCGGTTTCTATGTTCCACCTAACGTTGAAACTGTCCAATTTTGAGCAGGGTTCCTAACTCTTACAGACACTACCAAAGATATTGGTGTAGATTGCTGTAAATAACTTCTTTTTTTTCATATAAATATATATTTTTTCTTTCCGTTTGGTTTTAAGGCTCCTGAACCAATTGATGTTGTCAACCAGTCGCTAATTGAAGCTTGTGAGGAAAGACTGAATTCTGGGAGCCGAGAACTGTTTGATGATGTCATGGCGACGGTCAAGACTTATCTCGCAGGAGAGCCCTTCAACCGTTTTGAATACTCAATGTACTTCCATCGCTACCTTCAATGGAAGTGGCTTGAAAGGTATTTAATACTACTCTCTGGTTTTAATCTTAATACATTTTAATGACCCTGTTCCATATGCTGAAAGAGGAGTTAATGCAGAATCAGGAATTATCCCTTGAAAACAACTGTGAGATAAATGGGTTAAGTCGTAATCCTCTGTAGTCGATATTTTTGCTGCAATTTCCCCTGCCACCGTTCAGCTTATTACTTGTATTTTCTTCAGTTTCTCTGCTTTCAACTGACCATTTTTTTCTCTATTTATTAGGTTAGAAGTACCAAAAAGTACTTTACAACTACCAGAAATATCACTTTTCTAATGAAGTACGTGATGTTTGAACAGTTTATAGCTTTCTCTAGGTTCATATGAGAAAATTATTGTTGTTGTATTAATGAACCACGAATAAGAAGAAGCTTAACAATGTTGTCAACAATATAGTCAACAATTACAGGTGAAAAAAAGTAAACCTACAAAATAGTGTTGAAGAATTGTTTTGCTTTTGCTTTTGAAACTATACTATTTCCGACGTCTAAAGTATGATCATAACTAAACATTTGACCTTACTCTAGATTAAACAAATGAAGAAGCTAACTCAAATGGGATTGGGGCTCCCTAGGGGCCTTTAGTTTCATGTCACCTTCATGAGAATGGGTTAGTTTTCTCCATTTCCTTGACTTGGGGGTTGAGTGGGCGGAATTCAAGTCAGTTGTAGAAGTAAGCTTTGGAGTGTGCGTGTTTCACAGGTGATAGAGCGATTATTGAATTTCAGGAGGCACACAAATATGATCAACTGATCAAACCAAATAGGTATTTTGGTTGAGAACAGATTTACATGCTCCATGCATATCTCCTGAAACTTAATAATCGCTCTATCCTGTGAAACACGCACACTCCAAAACTTAGTAGAAATTCAAATCATGAACGCAAGCCATTTGAATAATAAACCCCAGTGAAAGAATTTGCAGCGTTTTTTATTGAACCTCAATCCCCCCCACCACAATAAAAGCATCTATAATTTATCAAGTCCTTTAGCACTCGTATTGCGTTAAAACTTCACCAAATCCAAATTTAAACGATGTATCCAAAGGTAGTCTGATGTAGAGGAGGCACACAAATATCATCAACTGATCAATCCAAATAGGTGTTTTGGTTGAGAACCGATTTACGTGGTCTATGCAAATCTCCTGAAATTCAATAATCGCTCTATCACCTGTAAAACACGCACACTCCAAAGCTTAGTAGAAATTCAAATCATGCATGTAACTCAAATGAATAAAATTGAATAATAAACCCCACTGAAAGAATATGCAGTGTGTGTTTCACAGGTGATAGAGCGATTATTGAATTTCAGGAGGCACACAAATATGATCAACTGATCGAACCAAATAGGTATTTTGGTTGAGAACAGATTTACGTGCTCTATGCATATCTCCTGAAATTCATTAATTGCTCTATCACCTGTGTAACACGCACACTCCGAAGCTCAGTACAGATTCAAATCATGAACGCAAGCCAATTGAATAATAAACCCCAGTGAAATAATACTCATTTATCCCAGTAATAATATTGAATAATTAACCCCAGTAATAGTATTGAATAATATTTACCTATATATTATCAGCGTTTCATGCATATCAGAATGCTTCATCCCGTGTATAGGCTATAAACTACAAGTATCCACATCGGCTATCACACCAGTATCCACATTCACTACAACTCGACGCTGTCGGCCGGACATCCCTAGGTTACAAACAAACAATAATAAACCAAAAAACGCAAATGTTGGCACCATAAATCGGGCCACACATCGGGAATGGTTTGACCTACGGACGTGGGGAGGGTCTCATTCGATTCCTCATGGTATGTTCTTCAAAGAGAGTGCAAATTTAGGCCGCTTCGACTTGTTTTGAGGTTTTTAGGGATTTTACAAAACTTTGACAGCCCTTAAAGGGCACTTTAAATTGAGTGAGAGAGCTAGCTCAAGGGTTGGGGCGTCGTCGGACCAAGATGGATTTTTCCTGAAAATTTCAGATCTTTTGCTCCAGCCAGAGAAATCGTGCGTACGGCGGACGGACGGACATTTTTTTATTGCAGATTCGGATTGTACACCCTTTGAAACGTAAACCATGAAATTTTCAGGGGGGTTCGAATTTTTTTTTCCAGGGCGATTACAATGGTTTATTATTGAATAATAAACCAAAAGGGAGTAGAGAGAGAGACGAGCGAGCGATAGCAACGTATTCTTCCTGACTCGAGCTGCTCTGGTGAACTTTTGGTACCTACCTAGTTTTTATAGTTTGAACAGTTTAATATCTTCACTCAAGTTTTGAACAATTTCATTTAACTGCAACAAGTTCTCAAAACGTTCCCCGTTTTGTTGGATTCATAGATGACTTCTGCTGCGACCTGTGTTCAGAGTTCTGACAAGCTTGCATTACTTTCAATTTGGTTGCAGTATTTAAGAACAGCTCATCTCTGGCCAAACATCTCTCAACTTCTATTTGCAGCGGAAATCGCGTAGAATTCTGCCTTTAACTTCACTCAACTCGCAAGTCATGAGAAAGTCTATAAATCGTGTAATGAATACATTTCGATATAAAAACATTGTTCGTTTAAAAACACTGTTCGAAAGCTGATCTTTTGGACCAAGCTTCGGAACTTTACCCCTGTTGCTGGAAAATATCATGAGATTCAATGTGACTCACAAACAATGGAAAAAATCTACATTTTTTAATATTTTAGAAATTTTGGGCGATTTTTTCACAAATTATTGACCTTTCTAAAAATTATCTTTTACTAAAGACCTAGGAAATTAAATGATCTTCCCAACGGTATCCTCAGATGTGATTACTCTGAAAAGTAAGGAAGTTATGGTCGTTTTGATAATGCAAGGTCGAAAGTCCGAAAAAAATCTTGAAAATGAAAACGCTTGGATTTAATGAGCGGTACAGAATATGTTTCATTGTACTTTTGGTTTATTATTCAAAAATAAACCATTGTAATCGCTCTGGAATTTAAATTCTAACCCCCCTGAAAATTTCATGGTTTACGTTTCAAAGGGTGTAGAATCCGAATCTGCAATAAAAAATTTTCCGTCCGTCCGCCGTACGCACGATATCTCCGAAACGGCTGGAGCAAAAAATCTGAAATTTTCAGGAAAAATCCATCTTGGTCCGACGACGCCCCAATTCTTGAGCCAGCTCCCTCACTCAATTTAAAGTGCCCTTTAAGGGCTGTAAAAGTTTTGTAAAATCCCTGAAAACCTCAAAACCAGTCGAATCGGCCTAAATATTTACCTATTTGAAGAACATACCATTAGGAATCGTATGAGCCCTTCCCCACATCCGTAGGTCAAACCATTCCCGATGTATGGCCCGATTTATGGTGCCAACATCTGCGTTTTTTCGTTTATTATTATTTGTTTGTAACCTAGTGATGTCCGGCCGATAGCGTCGAGTTGTAGTGAATGTGGATACTGGAGTGATAGCCGATGTGAATACTTGCAGTGTAGTTAGTAGCCGATACACGGGTTGAAGCATTCTGATATGTATGAAACGCTGATAATATATAGGTAAATATTATTACTGGGGATTATTATTCAATATTATTACTGGGGTAAATAAGTATTCTTTCACTGGGGTTTATTACTCAATTGGCTTGCGTTCATGATTTGAATCTTACTAAGCTCCGGAGTGTGCGTGTTTTACAGGTGATAGAGCGATTATTGAATTTCAGGAGATATGCATAGACGACGTAAATCAGTTCTCATCCAAAACACCTATTTGGATTGATCAGTTGATGATATTTGTGTGGCCCCTCTACATCAGTCTACCTTTGGCTACATCGTTTAAATTTCGATTTGGGGAAGTTTTAACGCAATACGAGTGCCAAAGGACTTGATAAATTATAGATTCTCTTATTGTGGGGGGGGTATTGAGGTTCAATAAAAAAACGCTGCAAATTCTTTCATGGGGGTTTATTATTCAATCGGCTTGCGTTCATGATTTGAATTTCTACTAAGCTTTGGAGTGTGCGTGTTTCACAGGATAGGGTGATTATTGAATTTCAGGAGGCACACAAATATGATCAACTGATCAATCCAAATAGGTATTTTGGTCGAGAACAGATTCACGTGCTCCATGTATATCTCCTGAAATTCAATAATTGCCCTATCCTGTGAAACACGCACACTCCAAAGCTTAGTAGAGATTCAAATCACGAACGCAAGCCGATTGAATAATAAACCCCAGTGAAAGAATTTGCAGCGTTTTTTTGTCATAAATTAGATGTAGAACCGACCAGTTCCAACGAGAAGAAAAGAAGTGAGGTTTCAGTGAGCTTCAAATCTTTCACAACCCAGTGTGCCCCTGGTATCCCTTCAAGTCCCTTACGATATCCGATGTCCATCTTAGGATCTTGAAGATTTTCTTACCTGTCGACGTAAAAAAAACTCCTGTGTTAACATTTGGAATGGTTCGCAATGCTCTAAAATTGAGTTGGATTATGCCACCATTGCTCAATTTCCGGCGAAAATTCGTTAGAACACACTATCTCTAAAAGGATCGAACTGAAAAGATACTATCTAGATGACTACAAATTCGCAAAGCTTCTAGTAATTTTGATCCCGAGAATTTTGAACTACTGATTTCGGTCGAATATACTTAATTAATTGTCTCAGTGAAACTGTATATGCTGGTTAAAAGTCTTCAACGCTGACAGTTCAGGTTAAAAAATTCAGGTGAAAACACTGATCTATAGTGAAGGTTTATCTTCACAGAATAATGATAAACCGTTTTTATCATTTGTAGCTTTTTTTTCATTATGAATAGAAATACATATTTAAAAGAAATTATTTTTGTTGTGAATTTTATTAGGTCTTGCGGGATCTTAATTGTCAATTTCCAAAATAGATTGGTATTATTCAAAGTCTAATGTAGATTTTCTGGAATTTTGAATGTTTCGTTCGTTTTCAGCCAGCCAGTCACGTATAAAACCTTTCGAATGTATAGAGTCCTAGGAAAAGGTGGTTTTGGAGAGGTCTGCGCATGTCAAGTTCGGGCTACGGGTAAAATGTACGCTTGTAAAAAACTAGAGAAGAAGAGAATAAAGAAGAGGAAAGGGGAAGCGATGGTCCTGATCGAAAAACAAATCTTGCAGAAAATCAACTCAAGATTTGTGGTAAGTCCTAATTTTTGTAATTTTGTTGTTTGATTGTTGGTAGTGGTTATGGAATGTTGGGGAACTGTCTATATTTTAAGAGCTATGAAGAATATCGTCATTTGAACAGAAATTTCCAAGTAATGTTAGATGAAAATCACAAATTTTGTTTCATGCTTAAGGCTTTTGATAAAATGAAGAATTCGTCGACTGATTCTAGCGTTAGATATCTCATTCAAATCAGAGCGGCCCCTATTTTATCTAGCCGCTTGTCCCCATATCCATCTTGATCAGGATTAGAGTGATCCTCAATGTCGAAAACGTTGTATTTATGACCTCACGGTAGCATTAGTAGCTCTCCATTGGATTGCGTGTTGAATGATTCAGTATGCACAATGGGGCTACTGCACTCTGCCTGACATTGTACCAAGAACAGCTCCAATAAATAGCACACAATCTTGATGCCGATGTACAATTGCAACACAAGTCCAAGGGTGCAGTCCTAGGGTTATGCAAAGAAACAATTCGTAAGGGAGAAAATTGAAAAACGGGTGTGCCCCTAATTTTGCTGCTTGTGAAAATGAAACCCACATGCACGAAATTCCTCCTCATTCACAAAATTGCTGTTGGGGTTCCTTCATAGAATTGGTTAAGGGTAGTATGCATATTTTTGGGCAAGCCAAAATCGCCCAATAAAGTAGCCGACTTCATGTACCTTTTTCTCCGGCCCTAATTAAGCTATCGCCTTAATTTTTTTTTTTTTTTTTTTTTTTTTTTTTCGTCAAGCATATTGTGCTTGAAATTTTGTGCCAAGGAAATTTTGTTATGACAACTATACAAAAATAGCGACGAACAAACAGAAAAAGCCAATTTTTGCAACAAAACTTCAGCAAATGGATCTACCTATCTGATGCTCTGGGTAAAATTATGAAAAACCGTTGGCACAGCATGTTCACTTGGTATTCAGGCACAATTCAAAAAAAAAAAAAAAAAAAAAAAGTTGCTATAAGTTCAACGGTACCGGAGAAAAAGGTACAGAAGTGTAGAAAAACATGATTTTTCAGGAAACGCGATTTCCTGAAAACATCGATGTTCATATCGTGACGTCAGTACAAACTCATTCATGGTTCACCGAAACCTTGTTTCAAGTGTTTAGAACCTTCAAACCAATGAAGAAGAAGAAGGAGAATGTAGAAAATGTCCTTTCAGCTGTTTTTACACGGGACAATGTTATTGTTTGTGTGACTCTACTAATACCGAGTGATACCGTATTTTTGGTAGTTTTTCCGTAGGCTTTCTCGCGTTTTTTTAATCGTTTTCCGATAAAATGGGACGGTTAGAAAGAGTTTATAAGAAGAAAAAAACCATAACAGAAAAGAAGCGAGGGTAACGAAAAGCTTGGCAGCCCAGAGGCTCGAAGACCATTATACAGAAGAGGAGGCAGACGACCCGCCCTATGGCGCGGTCCTTCACTAGGAGCGCTCCGAACCATTTTTGAGGGTTTATTTGAACCACTTCCCGTCGTCCGTTTTTTATGATTTTTTTTTTTATTCGTTTCCAAATATAATTAATTAAATAAAACAATTAAAAAAAAAAAAAAAAATCGATTTTTTGGCCCAAACCACCCTTAAGGAGGTACCATTCAATATGAACCTGTACGCAACGTCATCCACTACAGATTCGCCCTACGCTAGGGGAAAGAGCAATATAGGAAGTCGAACACGAGCTGTTTTCTTTACCTATAAAGCTTGGGCGTTTGACAGTGTAAATTCCTGTATCCTCAGTAAAGACTTGTCATGAAACATCGAGGAGAACAACTTCTGTTTTAGCAGGAAGCGTAGTAACAGAGGATGGGAGAAGAAGAAGAAAATTCATGTATTTAACGGAAATTAATGAACAAATGTTTTTTATTTTAAATAAAAATATACATGTTATGACTGTGGGCTATGCCCGTCTGTGAGAGATCTGTGCTTATGGATACATATTTGTAGTGAATTCCTTATGGAAGTTTCACCACTATCTCTGCTTTTTCTCCTGAAGGGAGATACTCACTGTATTTTCTTTTACCCCTTTCGGTCGCTAATAAAAATGGTGTGTGGTCAGGAGTCAGCGGACAAGTTGGTGGTGCCGGTCCCTCGATACCACCGCACCAAATTGTTGGCTGGAGGGAGAAAGGTTGAAATAGCGCACAAAAATTTAGTGGTACCAGTCCAAATAAATAACTTCGGAACAATTGACAATAAACTGAGAATATATACAACTAGAACCCTAGATTATAGTTTATTTTATTTTTGCTTGTTCTAGATTGTTGATTTTTTTTTCTTTTAATCATTATTCCAATCAGTATTGTCCGAGACCTCGTTGAGGAAGCATCGCGCTCGATTAAAAAGTGTTGTTTCGCTGATGTGAGTTTATTCGGCCGGGAAAGATGTGCGAGCCAAGCGGCGCGGGGCCCGACATCACAGTCGCGGAAATCATAATACAAGCAAACAATTGTGTTAAGCAAGTCGAGACGGAGCTGAACAAGGTCGCTGCCCTCAGGACTCTGCCGGTCAGGGGGCCTATAAATGAACTGTACCGTACAATAACCGCATTATTGAGTATTTAAAAACTGCGCATGATAGGGTAATTACTGATAATGAAAAATACAAAGAGGCTCAGAAACGAAGTGACGAGCAAATGGCTCGCCTCATGGACGAAGTTGAACGTCTTAAGGGCGATAATCAGGAAGATCCCCAGGATAATGATGACGATTTTATCACGGTACAATCAGGTAAAAGGAAGAGGCAGAATAATAAGGCCAATGTACCGGTCATGAATCAAAATAAAGTAAAACCTCCGAATGTCAGTAGTTGGGCTACAAAGAAACCTCCTCCTATATATGTATCAGACACAAAAGAAGTTGGTAAAGTAACCAGCCTTGCAATGGAAAATCAGATTAAACCTACAGTTTTGATCATGAACAATAAGAAGCTAAAAATAAACGTTGATACGTCAGATGAATTTCGTAAGCTATCAGGGTTGCTAACAAGCCACGAAATTCACCACCATACTTATGAGAACAAACAGGAAAGGAACATAAAAGTAATGATCAAAGGTATTCCATTGGACCTGACAGAATCTGAAGTAAAGGCGTCCATTGAAATGGCATTAGACGTGCAAAATGTTAGTGTCACCAGAAAGCTAGATCGGAAAACCAAAGAAAAGTTATGTATGTGTCAAGTGGAATTCCCGCAAAACACAGACATCAAAAAAATATATAACCTTACTGTACTTGATGAAATATACAAAATTAGAGTTGAACCGGTCAGGTCATCGAAATTAGTAGTACAATGCAAAAAATGTCAAGAATTTGGTCATACCAAAAATTTTTGCGGAAAACAGCCTAAATGTGTAAAATGTGGGCAGTCACATGATACTGCTAGTTGCACCAAACCAAACAATCCGAAATACCCTCCGCACTGTGCCAACTGCCTTGGTGATAACGTGAAGCCAAAAGATGCGCAACATACTGCAAACTGGAGACAGTGCCCAGTAGCCCTTAGAGCACAAGAAGCCTATGAGAGAGCAACAGGGGTAATTAAACCTAATCCGGAACAAGTAAAAAACACCACCACGTTTAAGATGAAATCTCCAATCATGAATAACCAAAGAGCGCCTATCAACCTAGATTCTAATCTGGCATCATTTGCAGCAATTGTCAGAAATGCTCAGCGCAATCAAAATCAAGCTCAGCCTCCAGCTCAGAAAGAGGAAATCACCCTCCAAATGATCATGAATGAAATCAGAAATGTAAACAAGCGCCTGGCAGCCCTTGAAAACAGATCGGCCTCCTGAAAATAATGAAAAGCGCCATCAGGATAATGAGCTGGAATGCCAACGGATTAAAGCAGAGATTAAAGGAATTAGAGACAGTGTTGCATCTCAATAAAATTGATATCTGTCTTATATCTGAAACTCATTTTACGAAGGAGACATTTTTCAAAATTAAAGGCTACATGTGCTACCATGCTCTGCACCCGAGCAATCTGGCGCGGGGTGGTAGCGCAGTACTTGTAAAGGAAATCATTCAACATCATGAATCTACCAGAATTGAAATCGAAAAGTTCCAGATCAGCGGCATAAAAATTCGGACACCCATCTACTCACTGGAAGTGGCGAGTATCTACAGCCCACCCAGGCACACCATCACGCAGGAGGACTATGAAGACATCTTCAACCAACTTGATAATCGCTTCATCTTGGGAGGAGACTTCAATGCCAAGCACACCAGATGGGGCTCACGCCTCTGTACTACTAAAGGCTTCGCCCTTAATAGAGCTATTTCCAGACTTGACTGCGAGCAGTATTCAACAGGGAAGCCGACTTACTGGCCAACTGATCCAGAAAAAATACCAGACCTGGTGGACTTTTTCATAGCTTGTAACCTCTCAGCTAATTACTTGCTGGTTTAGGAAAATGATGATCTTAGTTCTGATCACTCACCAATTGTCATCACCTTGAGTGAGCACATTATCCAAAAATCCTTCAACCCAGTACTTACCAACAACAAAACTGATTGGGCACAGTTCAAAGTTGACCTCAGTTCAACAATTAATCTCTCTGTCTCTATCGACACAAGAGAGAAGATTGACCAAGAACTCAAACTTCTCACACTCTCTATCCAGGATGCAGCTCACAGAAGCACACCACTCATGATAAGAAGAAATAAAGGTATAAACTACCTGCGTGAAGTTGTTGAGGCAGTCAAGGAAAAACGCAAAGCCAGAAAGCGTTGGCAGGCGACACGGTTCCCTGACCACAAAGCTGAATGGTACAAAGCATCAGCGAGGCTAAGGGAAATAATAAAAGATATCGACGATGAAAACACTCGACTGTACCTTAGCGAGCTCACCTATGATTATCATACTGATTACTCCCTTTGGAAGGCAACTAAGTACCTCAAAAGGCCTCGCATTCATGCTCCTGCAGTGAGAAAACCTGATGGAGAATGGTCTCGTGACAACCAATCTAAAGCTGATGCATTTGCTGAGCATCTTGCAAACATCTTCACACCTAATCCTGCTTCACCAGATGAAGAACCACTGGACGATATTCCAGAACAACAACCCCTAATGGATATACCTCCTGTCAAAGTACGGGAGGTAGTCAGAATAATTAAGCAGGAAATAAATCCTAAAAAGGCTCCTGGATATGACCTCATAACTGGCCAGATAATGAAACACCTCCCAAGAAAAGCGATTGTAAAAATTACTCAAATTATTAACTCAGCCATCTTTCATCGTTACGTTCCTCAGTTGTGGAAGATTGCCGAGGTAATTATGATCCCAAAACCAGGAAAACCAACAGACCAGCTAACATCCTACAGGCCCCTTTCATTGCTGCCAGTAATATCCAAGCTGTTTGAAAAGCTTATCAATAAACGGTTGCTACAGATAATCACAATACGCAAGCTGCTACCGGAACACCAATTTGGTTTTCGCCAGCAACATTCAACCATTGATCAGGTTCATAGAATAGTTAACACCATCGAAGAAGCATTAGAGCAGAAGAAAGTGTGTTCAGGCATCTTCCTGGACGTAGCCCAAGCGTTCGATAAGGTCTGGCACGAGGGCCTTAAATATAAACTGAAGAAGATGTTACCATATCAGTACGTCGAGCTGCTCGGTTCTTATCTTTCAGAGAGGTATTTCCGTATCAAACAGGATAATGCTTACTCTAAGCTCATGAAAATAAACGCAGGTGTACCACAAGGTAGTGTATTAGGCCCACTCCTATACCTCCTGTACACATGCGATTTACCAGAGTTCCCAGGAAACGTCACAGCTACGTTTGCTGACGACACTGCAATCCTGGCAGTTGGAGACAGCAATGATGAATCGATCAGCAAACTCAACAAATCTATCTCCAAAATCAGTCATTGGACGTCCACATGGAGGATAAGGTTAAATGAGGCAAAGTCGGTGCATGTTGATTTCACCAACCAGAAAATCAACTACATCCCACTTTACCTCAACAACGTGGCAATTCCCTACGCGAATAAAGCCAAATACCTGGGCATGACGCTTGACGCCAAGCTCAGGTGGAAAGAACATGTGAAAAAGAAGAAGGCCGAACTGGTGATAAAACTCAGAAAAATGTACTGGCTTATTGGCAGGCAATCCTCCATGACCATTGGTAACAAGCTGCTTCTGTACAATCAAGTGCTTAAGCCAGTTTGGACGTATGGAGCACAGTTGTGGGGCTGTACAGCTCCAACCAATAGACTGATTATCCAGCGTTTTCAGAATACCGTACTACGATGCATCACTGATGCACCTTGGTACTTTAGAAATGATGCTCTTCACCGCGAATTGGAAGTGGACAGCATAGACGAAATAATCAAACAGAGGGCTACCGCTCATCTAGCCAGACTACGAGGTCATGTCAACGAAGAAGCTGTGAAGCTACTTGATGTGCAAGACCTAACTAGGCGCCTTAAGCGCACAAAACCACATGAACTTGTGTAGGAAGTGAATGTGCTGAACCTCAGAAGGACATGGACTGGAGTAATGGATCTTGAGTCCCAATAATTATGTAGAGAATTTAAGTCAGAATAATATTGTTAATAAGTTATTACTTGGTGCAATAAAAAATTATAATAAAAAAAAAAAAAAAAAAATTATTCCAATCAAATTGGCTCACTAGTTCGGAGTGGTAAGGCCGGGCTACGTTACAATATTTAGCAATGGGCAGCCAATTGACTCCATTCAACATGATCAGGACCGTTTCCCGAGACAAACTTGCCCTTCCAAAAATCGCTTTTCTAAATTCAGCAAGCGCTGGACACTTGCCCAAAAAATGGAACATGTCTTCCTAAGTTACACAGTGAGCAGATCTGACCACTGCTGTTCCCATCATCCAAAGAGCCATTAAGTTTCAGTAAATAACCGCGAACACTGCATATCCAGCGAAGCACAATTGATGCCCTTTGAGTCGTTGCATTCAGGTCAATGCTCCTTACTCCATGACCCAGAAGGCGATAAATTCTATCCCAAGGAGCAAGCGCATCCATCCTGGTTTGAGCCATCCAGGCATCCCTCACTTTGTCCTGAAGAGAACTAAGCGAATCCCTCAATTCACCACTCCGCTGAAATGAGAAGTCTGTCACACATGCATACTGCTCACGTAACCCCACAAGAGCCTTATTCTAAAACACCTGGTGCGTTGCTGTCTCTTCTGCCACCATGCAAGGATACCGGCCAGCTGCCATACTTGAAACTTTCTGTGGGTACTTGCAATGAAGAGTGAAGAGGTAGAGGGGCTCAGCTCCTGTTTCCAGGTACACAATGC
Organism: Creontiades dilutus; assembly: GCA_031894815.1. NCBI lineage: Eukaryota > Metazoa > Arthropoda > Insecta > Hemiptera > Miridae > Creontiades > Creontiades dilutus. Next base: position 56,647 of record JAVIWC010008777.1, on the reverse strand, counting down.
AATCCGGAGTATTTCGAGGTAGATGGAAAAGCCGCTTAATGAAGAATTTCAGCAGTTGATCAACCACTCTGAACTGTTGAAACCTCCACACTGTAACAGACGATGGCTTTGTGGAAGAAGAACTTCTATTAAATTAAAGGCCGAAAAGTGCAGTAAAGAGCCAACAAGCTACATATACAGTAGACCTGTATTGAAGCAGAGTAACGAAACTCATCATTGAAGGAAATGCCGCCCATTAATTTTCAGTCATCACTCTTGCACATGAAAAATCTAGGGACTGTAATGGAATGGGCAAATGGCCTGCGGTAGTGGTGCGAAACGGGGACCCATTTTGACAAACGCCTACCATCTATGCAGGGCTCGTTTAGATGAATGTCAACAAGTCAAGATCCCAACTCACCTCTACAGTTTTATATCGTTCTGGGTTCAAATCTTCTGTTTAGTCTGGCAGTTCGTGTCATTGTGGAAGTGTCTATTGACGAGAAATACGAAAGCCGGCTGGGTGTTCCTTCAATAATAATTAATAAGTTGAGAAGTACACCAAAAAGGAAAGCCCAGGACGATCCATGTACGAAACCGAACAAAATGATAAGATGGGAGCTGGGTTCTATCATTACTCACTGAGGAAGAGCATGTATGCTTCCCGCCGGAAATTACTCCTCGCCATACCCAAGTCGGTAGACGAGTGTTTGAAACAGATTTGCAGAATGTCATGAAGGTGAGGAGTGAAAAATTCGGTTACATGTCCAGTGATCGTTCCATACCTGTCTTCACAACGAAAGAAAATCTAAGTTTACTGGCAAAGACGGAACATGTCATTGCAGATGATACTTTTGATTGTGCACTAGGTGAGTGACCATACTTGTACTTCTCCCATTTGCTGAAAAGGGCGCAGTTGCCTCTAACAGCCGTTACCGTTAAGGGTTGCCTTTTCGCCAAAACGGCTGTCATTTTGAGGCCATTCGCTGGGACAGGAACCGCCAAATCTAGGAATCGTTGCAGAATTACTCAAAATGGATTTCCGACAAGTGAATTTAGGATTTTATAAATTTTTGAAGCTGCTAAATTGCTACACTTAATTTTAAAATTTAGCCTCTTTAAAAATATAGCTAACAAAATACGAGTAAAAAATTAACTGTTTTGTTGCTAAATACTGTGTAGATGAAGTTTGTGTGCACTAAGTTTAGTAGTTATACATTTTTGTGCATACGAATATGATATAATTCCAATACATGTTCTTCTGAAATCGCATGACTGGGACTTTATTAAAACTGTTCCTTCCAGCTGTTAATTTATTTTTTAGATAGTTAAATCTGTGTTTACCTATTTTACCAATTGCTGTTTGACTATGTTATTATATTCAAGCTTCATAACTCCCAACTATTTTATATCTTATAGGTGAGTTTAGCCTATGCCTATGAAACTAAGGACGCATTATGTTTGGTTCTAACGATAATGAATGGTGGAGATCTGAAGTTTCATATCTACAGCATGGGTGGCGATCCTGGGTTCGATATAGCTCGAGCGCGCTTCTACGCTGCAGAGGTGAGCAAACATGGAACAAAAGGAGTTGCCTTTCTGTGATTTTTATACACAATTTATCAAAATAGGATGTTGCTTTACGTAAGACTGGTTTCTCCATTAAAGTTAGACCACCAAGATAAACTTATAAAATAACTTTCAACAAACCGAAGCACTTGTTACGAATAAGTTGAATATAATGAATGAAGTGATAGTTGAACGCCAGGAATGGCTTGAAAGTCTCCTACTGAGCTCCTTGTACGGCCCCTTCGGCTTTAATAGAAATTGCTTGAATAGAGAGATTACAAACTTTAAAAATTGAATGTAAATGTTCAAAGATAGGTTAACTGTGTTTTTAGTTGGATACATAAGATGTGGATGTGCGAATCTCTTTGGCAAAAAATCCAGTAGTTTTAAAACTAATTACTAGTTAGGGGTGCTAAATTCACTTACCAGAGCTGAAGTGTCGGTCGCAGACGTTACCATGTTGGCTGTGAAGAATTGTCCAGAGACAAACTGACTTTAAATTCGGATTCAGCACACCCAAAAACATATCGACTATTTAAAAAGAAAGAAAGAAAAAAAAATCAAGGTAAAATTTTTGGAAGGGTACGCATTTTGAAATGTAAACCAATGAATTTTCAGAGAGGTCGATTATCATTGAAAATAATGAACCAAACTTGTTTTCCCATTAAAATGTATTTATTAAAATTTATTCGAACCCAATGATTGCAATAAATGTTGATGAAACAGGTTTTGTGTGGACTAGAGCATTTGCACTATCAGGGTCTTGTGTACAGAGACTGCAAACCCGAAAATATACTTCTCGATGATGCTGGTCACGTCAGAATCTCTGATCTGGGTTTGGCAGTTGAAATTCCTGAAGGAGAAATGGTCAAAGGTCGAGTTGGCACAGTTGGATATATGGGTAAGCTAAATTCGTAGTGTGTGCTTTATTCTTCCGTGTTTTCTATCCTTTAAACTCCTTTGACTAAATATATGTTACTTATCTCTCTCATAAAGTTGAGAAGTAGGTGCTTTTCATGGGAGATAACTCCTTGTATAAGCTCTTGCGCTTGACAGTTGTGCTAGTATTGATGTCATTGGAAATTATCTCGTAGAAATGCATAGATCTGTAGGATGAGTTGTTTAGTTTCAATCTTGCACAGGCACTATTGAAACAATTGTTTTGTGCTGGACTAGTGGAAACTAGTTCTTCTCTGTACCTATTCCTAAACTCTCAAATCAGGGCTAATTATACAAAAGGTGTGGAGTTATAACTAATGATAAAGTAAGAGGCTGTAGTTTTTTCTATTTTGAAACTGCTCTTCCCACGAATAAGCTGGTTCTTCTCTTTACCTACTGCTCAGCACTATCATTAGGACTGAATCGTATAAATGCTGTGTTCTGTGTACGATTGATCTTTAATAACAATACCTATTGCCCTAGTTTGAAGACTACTCCAGCCCTTAAATGAAAGTTACTGAAAAATATTTCATCAGATAGCACTAGTTTCCTGGCATTGCTTATAAAATTATTAAATAAATATACGATGGTTCGCTAGATCTTCACTTCCAAGTGAAGGTGAAGTGAAGGACGCAGGTAGTAGTAGTAAATATTATTTTAGCCAGAGAATTTCAAAACTTACAATGCCTTTGCCTTTTTCAGCTCCTGAAGTTATTGACAACGAAAGGTATACTTTTAGTCCTGATTGGTTTAGTTTTGGTTGCCTTGTTTACGAAATGATTGAAGGCGCTGCTCCATTCAGGGCTAGAAAGGAAAAAGTCAAACGAGAAGAAGTTGACAGAAGGGTTAAGAATGAACCAGAAAAATACACTAATAAGTTCACTGAAGAAGCTAAATCTTTATGTAAACAGGTACTGTCACTCTTTAATTTAATCTTTTTTGCTTAAAACAACATGTAATGAAGATGGCTATAGGAGTATTCTTTCTTGGAAGTTGGTGCACGTGTGATGGACATTCCCTCTTCTTGAAATAGGGCTCCAGAAATATCTTCCATATCGTGTGGCTGGGGCATAAAAAACTGTAAACATGGATGTTCGAAATGATCAGAGCAGAGTGGAAGTACAGGAATCCGCTTTGAAGTTTTACTCTCTACCTTTATTTTTAATACCCCCCTTGTTCGAGCTGGCAATTCAGCCAGGGCTGTTTGGCTTTGTACAGTCCATTCCCCATCCTCCTCCTTCCTACGATCACGAACATGAACTGAGTTCATGTATGTTACTGATGATGACCTAACCGTCGAAATCGGTTTAACTGTGTGCTCATTATTTTCGTGGGAATATAGACAACGTTGTACTTTCCTAAGTTTTTATTGATTGCGCTTTGACTTGTACTAAGGTGATCTGAATAAAATTACGAAAATGCCATTTTTACCCTTTTAATTGAATTTGCATCGTATGTCGACGTTTGAAAAATCTTCAGTTCATTTACAACAATAATAATCTGAAAGCTTTTTGAAGGGTTAGCAACTGTTATTTAACTTAGACAAAATTTGTTAATGCAGTTGTTAAAGAAATCCAGTAAAAATCGGCTGGGTTGTCATTGCGGACGGTATGGAGCCCGGGATGTGAAGCAGCACGAATTCTTCAAGGCAATCAACTGGAAGAGGTTGGAAGCTGGAATGGTTGATCCACCCTTTGCTCCTGATGTAAGTAAAACCACATTTCCACTTTTTCATGTAGCTATTGTTTTAAAACATTTTGGTTGAGTGAATTTTGCAACTACTCGTTACTGCATAAGCATTTCTACCGCTTTCAATTTAATTGCGAAGATATTACTATTTTCAACTATTTTGCCCTCTTGCTTGAGGCACGATTTCCCTGTCTACTTTGACAAATCTTAGCAATAAAGCTACTTATCAGTATAAGTTGGAGTTGTCCCGGTTGGAATTGAAATTATTGGAATCGGTTCAATATTGACGTAAAATTATATAGCGAACACCAACGTTCTTACTACATTCATATGAGAGTGTACTTAATATAAACGTTTACTTACTCTTATTGAACTTTATAAATTTTATTTCAGCCCCACGCTGTGTACGCAAAAGATGTTTTAGATATTGAGCAGTTTTCGACTGTTAAAGGAGTCAATTTAGACTCCAGTGATGACTCCTTTTACTCCAGGTTCAATACAGGATCCGTTTCCATCCCTTGGCAACAAGAGGTATTATTATGGTTTTATAAATTGCAATTTTTGAGTTAATGTGGACTTATTTCTACTTATTTTTGATCTCTTCTCAAACCCTTTCTCATCCAGTGGATCAACAGGACGGCCCTAATGGTGTGAAAGACGAATACATTGAGAGATTTTATAATTTCATTTACATGCACTTCCAGTACTGGTATTGCAGGACCATGTTTGAAACTTCATTAGATTGATTAAAAAATGGAAATAATTTTTTAAAACCAAAGGCAATTTATTTGGGCGAATTCAGTACACCCAGAAAGAAAGAAATTATAAGCATGGAAGTAGATGGTTTTTGGATACACAGTTTCTTTGTAATCTGAAGTTATGATGGATATGGTTAGTTGGCCCTTCCCGATGGAAGGAGCAACTTTACCATTTCATCACCTCACAAAGTGTCCCCCCCCCCCCCACCCATTTTTGGTCCATTTTCAAAGAAATCCGAGTTGAATATGCCTCCACGGATAGCTATGTATGCGTTACACTGTTACAGTTGCACTGCACAAATAGAAAAATCTGGGTCATCATCGAGATCCATGCCCGAATAGGATTTAATTATAAAATGGGCAGAATCCGGATAAAAAATTTCATTACAAAGAGCAGGCCTTTGAGTCATATTTTGCAAGGTGTAGGGAAGTCAATCTGACTCGATGTAACACTCTCAAAGAAGGTAATGTGGAAATTGATTCCACATGTTTCTCATTGTCTCCAATCGTCTTGTTGCATTTCCTGAAGAAGATGTCATACAAGACGGTACATAAACAGCAGATTCTAAAGTGAAAAACGCTGCTACTGATTATACAAAGATTTATTATTTCTCCCTTTTACGCAGTTCTCCATTTTACTGATGTAGTTCACCATTCAAGTACTTTGGCGACTGTGGAGAGAAATTAAATATGATTTCTACACTTACATTTCTCCTAATAAGTAAAAACAGCTGCCATTAAAGTACAATGGTACATAAGAAAGTAAAAATATCTCTCAAACGTTGAACTCATGAACTGAAAATTATTGAGATAGAGTAAAGCATCTCTCAACGCGTCATCTGTCTAACCTATTCTGTCTGTCAATGTATAACCTTAGTTATTAGTGTTTTGGGAGAGATGACTTACATGGAGACAAGAATCATAATCGTATGAAAACTATAGAAGTCATGGTTCGTGTTCAACTATAGAAGATTCGGTTACAGTTAGTGCATGGAAAGCAGTGAAACTCATGTAGAGCAATTGTATCTTCATTCCCCCTCTAACCATCGACTTGGAGAGGAACATATAGCCTCGATGGATTTTACGTTTGCCCGCATGCAGTGAAAACTATAGTTTTTCAATGTTTAAATTCCTACAAAACCAATCTCAGCCTAACACGCACATTCTTAGAAATGAAAGCTGTATAAGTAATGCTTGTAACAAGGATTCCACTATCTCACCTCGTATTTAATGAAGAACCATCAAAATGATGTCATGAGGAATCTACTTTGCTATTGGTATATGCCCGCTGAAGATCCACTTCTGTACTGTTCCTACATACCTATTTTGATTATTTCGTCGTTTTTGGAGGAAGCAGGCGTTTTAGCGGTCCCTCAGCAAATTTTAATTCCATAAATAATAAAAATGATTATTAGTCATCCATAGAAAATTTTGTTTTCTAATGTTCTTGAAATAAAAGTAATCAATATTCGATTTCGCCTGGAAAAACCGTTTGTCATTGATATTCCCCATTCCACAAGCCATTAAGTAACCATTTATGAAGAATTTATAGTCCAAGTTTGCCATTTTCAATTGGTATTTTTTAATCTTGTCCAACAGATGGTTGAAACCGAATGTTATAAGGAGCTGAATGTTTTTGGACCCAATGGTACTCGCCCTAGCGACCTGATATTGGATGCAGTTCCTCAACCTGAAAAGAAGGGATGTTTTCCATTCAGACGGAAGGTGGGTTACACTATTTACTTATTATAATATAATACTCATATTATGAGTATACAGTCTGTAAAACTATTTATATGTATTATGTATTTATATTTAAAAGTGGGAAGACATAGTGTATTACATGCCCCTTGAAGACACTAAAGGGGGTTTCGTTTTCAACTAGTCAGCGTCCTCTACTTTAGCTTAAAAGTAAGTTTTCTCATTCTCATTTTGAACTTACGGACGCCATGTACTCGTATCTACTGGGTGGTTCGATACCAGCCTAAAGGACCATTCACATTTGGAATTCGGGCATTTTCATTATTTGCTCGGGATTTGAATACGATGATGTTGGAGAGAGATCTAGGGATGGAGGTAGATAGGTCTCAGTTCAAGGAAAACTGATTGAACAATAGAGCATTGAATTGGAACCCTAACACATCACCGCAGATAGAAGGCAAGCTCGTGTATATACGAGTATAATATATTACTCGTATGTGTTTGATATTACTCTTTAGAGGAATTCACTTCATAAATTATTTTATAAGAAGGTACAGCTAGCCATCTTCTGTCAAATAATTTATTGAAATGTATACAACGTATTAATGTATCATGAGTGGTAATAGATTCTTGAGTGTTTGCAACTACTTGTGATGGAGAGAAGGGTGGAATTGCATCTGTTGGTTTATCTGAGAAATCATATCGTCCTGTTGGGTGCTACCAGCGAATGTTCTCTGCCGTGAGAAAGTGACCACTGTTTTCGTTGTTAAACATTTGTTGCAGAAGAAACAATCGCCCCGTAGCATGCCTGTTCCAATTGACGAAAACTATCTCAATCCAAAAGAAGATCAAGCTGTGAGCTGATCCTCTCACTCAATATCTACTATGTAATTCTGCCATATCAGGAGTCCAACTTCCTCGCAGACCGATTGAATACTCATCCCTCCGTTTACCTCAAACACACACGCCGCGCTCAACGTTGATGCTGATTATACAGTAATTTTATTTTTTGTTGTTGATATTTTAGGATGTGCAATATTTTATCTATTTTAATGCATTTTAATACTTTGACATGGAGAAGGGATAATTTAGTATTCGTGCGAAGACTTTGTGTTTCGAATCGTTATTGGTAGACTTCAGTTATAATTGAATTCTCAATTGTGGCGTAGTTATTGGGAACTAAGAACAAAGGAAGTCTTGAACATCTATTGTTCAGTAAGCTTAGAAAAAAGCATCTTTATTCCACATTTTAATTTCTTTCTTATACAGTAACGTATTTGTGTTGATATAGATATTTATTTTTCATACTTCTTCAATCGACCTCCTTTCTGCAACATACGACACCATGTTGATTGTACATTACCTTATAACTATTCCAACAACTTGATTGCTCTTCACAACTTACCAATGTATTTCGTTTAAAATTCAAGTGAGGACATTGGTCTCTGTTTCAACTCTATCTTCCCTCGTTTAAAACGACACATGAGAGGAATTATATATTTCTCGACTACCAAGAAATACTACAGTAGGCACAGGGCACATAAGGTGTACTGCTAGGTTAGATCTAATCTATTGATACTGTCAATAGGCGGAAGCCCAGTGGATCAGTAAAGGCATCAACCCTGCATGAAACTTGCAGCACCACTTTACTGCCTTTCTCCTCATATGATAGCCTGTAATTGATTGGAAGTACAGAATATGTGTAAAATAATTATATTAGTATAAATGTAGGTTTCAATTCGTTCCAAAACCTAATTTTTCCATTGGTTCTTTAGCCTTCTCCTCTCATCCCAAAAACGTCACGTAATAGTGCTTTCCAATTATTTGCACTTAGAACAAAACGTAACATAACACGTTTCCACAAAAATCTGTCTCCGCTTGTTGGAAAGGATAGTCTTTCACCGAGATCTCAAGCCTACTAGATCCTTCCTACCCTTTGGCATCACCTTCTGAATGTGTTTACTCAAAATTAAAAGTAATTATAGTTCGGTTTGACTGTCTGCGACTTTCTACTTGAGCTCTATCCCTGTAACAGTTAATGGCAAACGCGAGATTTGGCTTGTGGTGCAGGCAATAGAATTCTGGTGGCTGGCTTCCACTTCATGGTATACTCGTACGTTTGATCACGAAATTTGCTTGACCACACAACTCGCCATGGTTTACTTACGCGGTTTTACTGTTCCCGTGGGACGTGGCCTAAAATATTCAAATCCTAAAAGTTTGCCCTTTATTTTAATCCACTTTCAATTCGACTTTCTTCTTAAAAACTTCTTAAATCACATATTTCGATTTATCATTCGAAAAGTCGCTCCTGCCGATTTTCATTACAGATAGTTACAGCTGTTTTTCATTGACTAATCAAGTTCAGTAGTTGTACCTTGCATTTAACAAGCTGAAAAAATCATAGGCTATTGTATATCCACACATCTAACAAAGTTTTGCATCAACCTGATTCAGTCAGAAAATGGACGGGAAAAATTTGGCGTTTGGATTTTTCATAAGAACGCAAAAAAAAAAAACAACTAAAGTTTCACTTTACTTTCCTAAAAATTGGAAAATTTTCTTAAAAACTGTAGTTACTACTTCCTTATTCCTTTATAAGCTTCAATTACAGCCAGGGGAGAGAAAAGTGAAGTGAAGCCTCTGTTTTTGCCTTTTTCTAAGAAAACAATTTTCCAAAGGATAAAGATATTCAAATCAAGTTTTTTCTGTTGTTTCTAAATTGTAGTAAGAGACACATTTCGAAAATCCAGAACCCAAATTTTTCCAGTGCTGACTGACTGAATCAGATATCACAATGTATAAATATCGCTTAATTCGAGCATACCTTATTCAATTTTCAGAGTACTTTCGCATTTCCCTACCACTCACTCTTTGCTTTAGTTATCAGTTCTTCATTGCAAGAAGACAGGATCTATGTAATTTAAAATTACATTGGCTTCTAGAACTAATTGTATCTCTTCTCCATGGATATAATTATATTCTGTTGTACATGTGTATAGTTTGTCTGAGACCCTAAGGCCGATTCAATGTACCTGAATATAAACCATTTATTCAATGCTTGTATTTTTAATGTAAAGTAAGTTTACGCACCAATTAATTTATCATTTGCCAACGGAAACTTTGTTGATTTGTTGAGGTTGAAGCGTATTTGGCATTATAGTATATGTAGGAAGGAACATTTCATTCTGTCTATTGTTTGTACAGTCATTAGTGGTTAGAGTATTTAGAATCGGTCTCAAGTTCCATTCGCATTTACCATTTATTCTTTGAATTTAGCAATTCTAACATTCAACGACACCTACCGTTTTATAAATTTAATTCCAATTGAAATTTTCACTGTTCAATCGTCCATGTACTAAGGCGAATTGATTTCCTGCACTCGTCTCCCAAACTACTAGAAGTCTGTGAATACCCCTTCTTAGTTAGACAGTAAGTCTTTCTTGAACTAATTCGAGTGGTTCAACAACGGTTCTGGGCAGTTTGGGCTGGAAAGACGGGCAGAAAACGAATTTTCGGTGCATTGCTTTTCAACTATTTTCCCAATGCAGTATTCGAGGAGGATATTAGTACTTATTTGTCTATCAAACTTCAAAACAAAAAATTCTCAAATTTATCTTTTCGTTTGAAAACCCATGAACATTGCAACGTTTTAAACGTACTGGGAATATGAAGTCACTGAAAGTAGTTAAACACTAATTTCTGATGAAAGAGAACGTTTTATTGACGAAGTAATTAACGTTGTTAACCAAAAATGTAAAAGGATGCAAATGGTTGAGGTTTACCTTTACTTCATTTATAAAGTCATTGCAAAAATCTCTATCGGAGGTACCAAGAACTCCTTATTAACACTAATGGATGAACGTGATATTCGATACACTCGTAACTTGCGATGAAATTTCCTTACACTTTTTCGTCTCTTATTTTTTAAACGGTTTGCCAGTCCCTAATCATCTTTGATGTCAGTGATGTCTACAGAAATCCAACAAGACTTAACGCACTAATCGCCTTGAAAATGCGATGGGCTGGAGTTGCGGTGAACATCAAATCCAATTACGTTAATTAAGATGAGGGGATTTGACATCAAAAGTCAAATAAAAAAAAAAAAAAAAAAAATTCAAGTATCTACGAAAGAAACATTTTAAGACCAGTTGCATATTTGTTGAACTATTATTTATTCAGTTATGAATTTTGAATCAGCTCTGGATAACTGCCGGGAACGTTGCTCAGCCTGGGCACTTCTGTAGACAGGAGCTCTCTTCTTCCTGTTGTGAGCAAGTAGATGTCATTTTCCAATAAGGAGGAAGAAATGAATTTGTTGGTGGATACCACGGGTATTAGAAGACACTGTAGCGATCAAAGCCGTGACGTCGCAACGACGCACTATCTTTTCCATTTTCTGCAATACTGATCAGTCCGGTTCGGCCTTGCATTTTGTTTCTCGTTTCTTCCTCATTTCTTCTTGTTTACGATTATTCAGACCCTTGATTAGAAAAAATGTACGCGTTCACAGAAGCATGTGCATTTAAAATAAAAGAGCTCAAATAAATAAGTTCAGGACGCACAGTGTTTGCGTAGGCGGTGTTTGATGGTGGCTTCATTGGGATGTGGAAAATTTAAAACATCTTCGTCAAATCGAAGGCTTTGCACAACACACTTCCTCCTTCTTTGCTCCATTTTCTCCCAACCATGTTGTGTACTTCCCATTTTAGTAACGACTGTTCTGATTCACTGAAAACTTTTTTTGGATCGTGGATGAAATTTGTTCAACCTTGGAATTTCTGCAATTGCGGCGTTCAACTGTTCTTGCAACTGCTCGACTTGTTTCTTCAGCTATGAATTCTCCACGACCACTAAAACCATATCTGAAGGCAGAGGTGAGAACTGAGTTGGTATAATGTAGGTTTTGCAGATCTTCCAGAATATGTACCTTTTCTCCCGTGTAGGTTTCATCAGGTCCACTTTCTGCGATTTCTATGGATGATGATGTGACAAAATATCAGCCACTTCTTTCTTCAGGTGCCTTTTTTCAACTCGGCTGTTTCGTTCGGAGTCGCGGCTAGCTGATCTACAATTGGGAAGTAATGATGTCTTCTACTATCCGTGGTGGATACCTGGTGAAGATCGTAAACGAAAGAATAAACAACAATCAGCGGGTTTAGGATGAAGCGTAGCACTCAGTGATCATGGGAACTAAAATTTTGAGGCCTATTCTGAAAAATGACTTTTTTCACTAATTCATTTCGTAGTTATATGAACAAATAGTGTTCATTTTAATGTTGAATGACGCCAATAGTATTAATAAAAGAATGAGTTCGTCATAAAACGTTTTCTTTAATTATAATTATTGATAAGGGTAGAGTTGTGGTGTCGAGGGGGGGAATTAAAAACAGAATATGCAAATAATTGATTGAATTACATACCCTTAATCTATATATGTGGAAATTCCTTATAGTACCCTTTTTAAGAGATTGTCATAAACAAAATGCCCATCACCATGAATGCACCAATTGCTAAGAGTTTACGTCTTTAGTTTTGTGTAACTCTTTGCAACGTGTCTGAGCGAATCAGCCACTCTTCCTGTCGAATATTCAATGCTTTCAGATTTTGAGGGCTGTTTGTTAACTTCTGCCTTTAGGTAACACCACTGTAAAAAATTGCATAGGGTTAATTGTGGAGTACGAGCTGCCCATGCCACGACACCTTATGAAGAAATTACTTGGAAAAGAAAATTGCTTTCATGTTTAATCTATCTTCTAGCCATTTGAATCATGGCTCCGTCTTGTTTCAACCAAATTAAATCAATACCATGCTAACGAATAAAAGGCTCCAAGATGTGTTTCAATGTTTGCGGATATCGAAAAGCACCAACTATAATTGTCAGCACTTCCATTTCAAAGAAAGACGGGCGATAGTTCCACGATTATTGGTGTATCGCCAAACTGTAAAACGAGAGCAGTCCTATGGTCCCACTGCAGTTCTCTTGGTTCACTTAAGTATCTAACATTCCCAGATCTGGAAGTTATTTCTTGGACATCCAAGGACCAACTTATAAGGATGTAAACGAAGTCTACTGCCTCACATTTTGGTCAAACAGAAGCGCAACCGACAATGTCGACCATATTTCTTTGGAGACTGAACCGCTAAGGCCAAGAATGGAGTTGCTACACTTGAACGTCTGACATTGATTATCCAACTCAATAGTATTGATCTGGAAGGAACGGCGGCTGGAGTTGGTGTCCAAATTCAGTAAGAACCACTTATTAAGCCAAAACCACAAATCACCGTTCGTTAGATTATTTTTAATAATCCCATTTACCACCTGACCTAACCATGGAGCTACTAAGCTAAACTACCCGCCTCCTTAATTCAAATTAGCAACCCTCCGACCTTCGAAACTCATTTCTCCAGCCAACACTCCCTCCTAAAAAAAAGTTTTGCTGCCTCCGATATGTCAACTTCCACTATCCAAATACTTCCAATGAACTCCAGTTGGAGTAATACTCTGGTTCGTATGTAGTGGAATTGTGTTCGATGGCGTGAATTGGGAAAATATCAGAAAAACTTTTGGAAACACTTTGACTGTTAGAGCTTTTGGGAAGGTATAAATTGAAGAAAAATTAATCTAAATCTGATGCGAGGATTCAATCAATTTTCCCAACACACTTTCAATTGATTTGGGTGTTTTGGGATTTCTTGATCAATACCAACATTTTGAAGGACATTCAAACAGTGTCCCGGACCATACCTTCCCAGAAGTAGTTTTAGGGTTGAGGGGTATATTGCATATCAAATATAATATACTTGTTTTTGAAGTGTAACTGTTGTTGATTTCATCAAAATTTTCTTAGGATTTTTCAATACAAGAGCAAAAAAAAAAAGAAGAAAAATGAAGTGGTAAATTATATTTTCAATATAACCCTCGCCCTTGAAACCACTAAAGGGTTTCTAATGGCCCAACAAACTGTATGTTTTCAGGATTGAAAAGCCAATAGCACCCATGTAAATTGAATAATGTTCGATAGTAATAGTAGTTATCTACTCTTTACTATTGTAAATGGAAAGTATTAAGAAACCTCGCTCAAGTTTTTTTTTCGTCTACTTTAAGACAGTTGGTTTTATAGGCAATAGATCTGCTAGTTCTTAACTTTAGCTATTTTTCGTATTAGAGTTATTGAATCATTATCCAAATTACTCATTGAAGGAATAGATCGATAAAGTTTGTTTTCTGGCCGATGGAAATGCATTTCTGATTTGCCTTAAATTAAGGTTTTAAACTTTTGGTTGTTCTAAGATTTTCATAGTAGTTAGTGGATTATAGTGAAAATTCCAGATGTGTTCAGTCGACCTTTGGGAGACATGATGATATTATAACTTGAAAGTATTAATTTTCTCGCTTCCACTGAATTATAGTTGTGTTAGTTGGTTTACAGGATCGACAGAGTTATACTCACTAACAGGTGTTTTGTTAGGTACTTGTGTAAACTATCTTGTGTACACAATATGTCACTCAATGATAGCTAGACTATGAAGTAAAAAAATTAATAATAATATACTACTAATTAATAATAATATATAGTATTGATCGTATATTATTATTGAAGAGTACCTACATTTAAATAAAATAATTAAAATAAGAATTTGAACCTTGTGCCAACTTCCTATAAATAGGTGATTTATAGTTTACTCAAAGATATAACTATTAAATTATTGTTATTTAACGTATTTTTAGTAATGAAATGAACAAACTATTGCATAACCCCGAAGGCAAATGGCATCACAGACAATTTGTTGAAGTTAATTTTCCTTCTGTTGTCGTTCCTTGTTTTCATTTAACAGAACCTCGTAGTAATTGCTATCTGTTATATATTTTTGTTGTTTATGAAAGTTCGTGTTACGAAATTCAGTGTTTTAATAATGCAAAGGAAAAGAAGATAACGCTTAGCTGGAACCACCTATTCTATACTATTTACCTTCTGCTACAGAAAACAAATCTGCTTGTAGCCACATTACTAAGCTGTCAGCTTCGTACTTTTAGAACTTGTACTATGATTTTTATAGAATGATTTTGTGTCCAGAATCAGGCGCTGGAGACAATCAGATTAGGTTCGTTAACATAAATGCACAGACTCTTACCTATCCTTTAAAAATACTGAATCCTGTACTGATTATGAGCGTATCCGGTGTTCAAGATGTTTTGTTTTGTTTTCAACATACTATCTTATATTTGACATACCAGCATAACAATTGCTTTGCTTGCCAGGAGGGGTCTGCCACCCCCCCTAAGTGCTCTCGATTCACATGTGCTTCGTTGTTTTTAGGTTCTGGCCACTGATACGAACTAAATCTTTTCTTTAAATTCTGTTTTCATTTTTTTTCTGGCCACTGGCTTCGTTTGCAGTTAGTTTTTTTTAGTTCTAGTTGTGCTTTCTGGTCGATTGTTTGGCTCAGGGTTTTTTGTTTTTGCATGTGTGACTATTTTCTTCAGATTTCTGATCCCTGTTTATCCTCTGATTAGTTGTTTACCTTGTATTACTCGCCAACAAACTCGAATAAATGCAATAAATTTCACCTAAGAGAAGAAGAATTCTAATTGCACTGCTCTCTCTTGTGAAAGGTGGTGAGCCTTAATAAATTGTAAATAAAATAAATCCAACCAATTTATATTATGTTGGTTAGAAAATATAATTAAATTATTCAGTAGTCCATTCCTTACTAAGTTACGGTTTTATTGAAATTTTTACCCTGGTGTCAAGATGAGTTCCCATTTGAAATTTAAACAACGCAGTGTGAATAGTAGAGGTTTTAGCCTCTGAGCTCACTGAGTATTTAAGAGTCAACCGGTTAAGGCTCAATCAATAGAACTTGTTTCTGGACATTCACAAAGTAGCTCCACTTAAATTGTCAGCTTCTTAGGTAGGTTCACACACATGAATGTGCGTACATCCTAATAGAATTTGGAAATTGTAATAGTTTAATTAAACTCAATTTTGGAGGAATAGATATCAAAACTTATTTTTCCCCTTAGGTTTGGTAGGAGTATGAAATCTCATCAATGAGTGAATGTTTACATAGTGTAACTCTATAGTGTTTTTGTGTATTTTGTTTACACATAAGAGAATAAACCTCGGGACGGTATTTTTTTTGGGCGGTATTGTGTTCTGCAAGTTTTGTTCTTGGCTTCACCTAAGTTATGTAAAACCATTTTTTAAACGGGAAACGGTTTTTAAAACTACGTTGTCGAAGTAAACTATCTCGCAATTGAGGAACATCAGTCAAATTAATTTTGATGGTGAAAAAATTCGCTTCGAATTCACTCTTCGATCACTAATATGATTTGTTGAGAAGAAATTTGCCCCCACGCTTCCAAAAATAACGAAACAATTTTCCAAGTTTGATAGATCAGGATTTCTACACAAAATATTCCTAAGTAAACCTACCTCTTCTTTTTAAAAGTTCATTTGTTTTTAATTTTGTTAGCTTGCGGATAAATGAAACGTTTGGCCATTAGTAATGAACATAGGTAATCTTGTGTATGGTGATTTCAAATCAGCGATAAACTTCACTTTCTCCTAACATTCAATCTTAGCTCCAATACGTACAAACAATACACGTCTTCTCTTAGCTTTGATGTATATGACGTTTTATTATTTCACTGTACTGCTTGCCTGATGTACTCATTTAAAAAACAACTACCCGTTTGAGCATATCAAAAAAGCGATCAAAATGTTCGTCGGATTTGCTTGTATATATGAAAAATGATAATTGGATTTCTATTATTTCTTGCCCTCCACTATTTTGCTATTGATTTGTGTAAAATGATTCACCCATTTTGTTGTGTACGAAAATTTCTCTGTTCTTAAATATTCACTTTTTCGGAGTCACACTGAAAAAATAATTATTGTAATTAAGAGATTGATTTTGAAGTATTTATCGATTCAGTACTTCATGTAGAGGTTGAGTTACCTCTAACAAAGTGCTAATACCACCAATTTTCAATAATATCGACGTTACGTAACGAAAACCTTCAACATTGAAATTAGATGGCGCCAAGAAACTCGGGTCATGTTGGGGCAATTAAAACTTGATTTGTAGGTAGTTTTCCTCTATTGAAAAAATACTATTCGATGGAATCGAACTTGTGTTCAACGCTATTTGATGATTGTAACTAGTTATCTTAATCATCAAATTGTTTTTTTATCCGTAACTGAAACAGTGCCTTTCCAATCTACTTTTGCTTAGTGCCCGTTCAAAAAAAAAAAAAAGAAAAAAAAAGCCCCTCGGGTTGCAGAACTAATGAGTCAGCAATGAAACTTTTGAATCTGCTAATAATGTTGTCGCTATCATTTCTATTACTGTTATTTAAAAAACAATCCGTGGAATCATCTGGGTCAGTGGGGATCTCAGTTAAGCCGCTTCACCAGTGGAACTGAACCGAGAAAATTTAGGCATTACATCAATTGAACAAAATCCTGAGCTCTTGAATACGTTGATTAGAAAAATAACTTTCAGATCCGGTGAATCAACTGGGACCTGATCTGAGCTCTGATCAGCCTAGTAAACATTCCAAATTTCTTCACATCTCGGATGTGGTTTTGTGCATTCACTTTACAAACCTACGTTAATTTATTTTTGGCAACTGACAATTGCTATTATAGCTGCCGGTTAGTTGCTAGTTATCTTTTGTCCGTTCCTAGCAAATTTTTGATTGATCTCCAATCTCAAAAACATCCATGTAAAAAAAAATAAATAATTAGTAGAAAGCAATGCAGTACTACTGTTTGATTAAGACAAAACTAACGTAGGAGCTATTTAAGGAGGCGATACCCATTAACCGGTCCCTTCATAATATTTAGCAGTTTACAATCAAGAATGATCCCATTTACGTTAATGTGAACCATCAGCTCTTGTCTGCATCATATCGTAGATGGAAATCAACATAAACCATACTCATACTCAGATTAAGGATTTTGATAACTCTTCTGATATTAACGTTAAATAATTTGGATTATTGTGAGATGTATTTGAAGAAATTAGTTAAATGAAGTTAATTCCTCTCCAATATTGTTTGCTCAATTTCGCCACCAAACTTGAGTTATTAATTTTTAAGGAGGGGTTTATGGTATTCTCCTTGTTTTATTCTTATGGTGTGTGTTGG
Source organism: Creontiades dilutus (assembly GCA_031894815.1). NCBI lineage: Eukaryota > Metazoa > Arthropoda > Insecta > Hemiptera > Miridae > Creontiades > Creontiades dilutus. The sequence continues at coordinate 38,854 of JAVIWC010008777.1, read as the reverse complement.
TTTAATCGAAAATTAGTAAACTCAACCAGGGTAAAATGAAGGGATTTTCCCCGCTGGTGGTTGGGAAATTCAAAGGTACCATAACCAAAGACTGGTTATTCCAGGTCAAATTAGCATTAAACAGGAATCTAATCTCACTGTCGACCACAAACACTCATCTGTTTGGGAAAGCTTTTCCTTACCGAATGATAGTAATTTTTTTATGCATTTTTCCTGGATGAGTTTATCCAAACGTTGGGGAATATACTTTATTAATTATCTGCTGCTGTTGCTATTTAGATTTAGTATAAACTTATTCATCTAGGTGGGAGTGACTCTTGTAAGAGGATCTGGAATCTATTCTGTGGTTCAACGCTACTAATTATGCCTATTTCTTATGTATTCTTGATCTTATATGTCGAATTAAACTATAACCATGATATTCACCTACCCATTGGAACATTAGCTCAAATTTATTGTTATTACCAGTTTATCCATTAATGTTTTTGTTGGGTTTTGTTCTGCTCAATTTGAAACTGAGTGAGAAATTGCTCTCTACGTTACCTACATGAAAACTAACGAATTCTATTCTAAGTGAGGCTGCTAGGTCCGTTCCTAAATCAAAAGTGCCCAATTAGCCCGGCTAAGCATGTACCAAACTTATACGTAATTTGTTGTTTAGAAAATATTACATTGCATTGTTGAATAGGCCCACAATAATTCCATTTAGTCTTTAAAAATCCAATAGATCAATTCAGTTTGAACAATTATAATTCCGTTGACCAAATCCAATAGGTTTATGTGCGACATGTGTTTTGAAATTTCATATTTACGATTTTGTATCTCATAGCTACAACTGTCCCTACCACGCATCTAAAATTGATTGTGCTTTTCAATCGAAACCATTTTTACTCCTAGTCTTCACGATAGGTGAAGGTACCTAGTTGGTATTGAGTGTGATAGTTGTGGTGACTCTGGTTAATCGATAAACAACCATTACTTATGAAATACAACTGGATCCAATTTTGAGTTTCTGTTCCTATCTTAAAGCTAGACAATTGCTAAAAGTTTCCACAGCTGAAAATACTGTTTAGTGAATAATTAGATTCTTCGCGCTCTAAACTTTTCCGCTTTACTAAACACATGAGTTGAAGTTTTCTTCAAGGAAACAACCATAATGATAACTACGTAGATTAGATTGAGATTTTTCATTTTTGTTTGAAAATAATGGGGTGTACCCCGCGTAGTTATTTTATATTTTTAAAGCGAAGTCATCCTAAGAATTGTTTCTTATGAAAGTTCCCACAAACGTTTGACAAAAATCGGTCGAAAGAAGGAAGGGGGGGAGTCGTATAAAAATTTCAGACTCGAAAATAACAATTTTTTTTGAGGTCCCATTGAACAAATCAAAGGATGAGAATATCCCTCTCCTCTCCCTAACTTTGGAATTTCGTTGTGGGAGGTATTAAAGTGTTGTTTTATTAACTACAGTTATTATTTGTGAACGTTTGATTGAAAGTCATTCAACCTCAACCAGAGTAAAGGGATCAGCAATACCATCATAATAGTGCCTAATGGTATTTAACGATATTTCATATTTCCTTCATGTAGATGTTATGTTTTTGTGTAATTCTAAAAAAATGTCTGGTTCGATTAATTTCTTCACCACCCTATTGATACGTTTAATGACCTACTGTTGTTTTTTCTTTGGAAAAATTCTATGTTTTCTATTCCCGACAATGTTATTATTTTCGAGATTGGTTTCAAAGATCATATTGTTAATGCTTATAGTTTAGACATCCATAATTGTTTATTCGTTTTTACAGGTTAGCTCTCATAAATGAGGCACTGTTGTAAATTAGATTAATTTCTACAGGTTCAAAAGTACAACGCACATAATTGTAAATTTGGTGCTTCTTTCGGGGAAGAATATAGTTAACATCAGTGATCTCTAATACAATGATTTGAATATTATAAACGAATTTGACCTCAAAACAAGGAAACAGTAATCTATAATTTTCATGTATACTTATGTACTTTGTTCTTCAGCAATTTATTACCTACTATACTTGTAAATATACTTATATGTACCGTGATATCATACTCATTACTCATATATGTAGCTTTAAGTTATTTATATTCCTCTGTCTGGTGATTATTTACAAAGAAAGTTACAACATAACGCTAGTAGAATGAATCTTGAGAAATCTTATCACTTGTTATCATATTCCCTCTATTTGATGACACTGCTACTGACTGTTCCGTTATTACCACTGGTGAGCCATTTTCAATTTTGGTTTAGGCTATAAGCAGTTTTAGTACCGACCTCTAAAAGGCTGTATGCCTGTATAGTATCGACCTCTAAAAGACTGTATGCCGGTACAGAGTGAACAGTGAATGAAAATTATGCAAATTGTGATGAATAAGAGTATAATATTGCAATAAACAGCCGTCAAGAGTTGGTACCTACAACTTACTAGTCAACTATTAGATTGAATCGTTGCTTCACTCTGATGAGTCACTCCAATGGTTTTCTCTTTCTTTTCGTGACTTTGTCATGGGACGTCCTGTTGAAGGAGCAAACTTGACGTAGTGGCTATCTGCTATCTGACTCAAGAAAAACAAGATGAGCAGAAAGATGAGAAATTTAGAATTTTTCATGTACCGGCATATAGGTCGGTTCAGTACCGCCATATATCCTTTTAAAGGTCGGCACTGTAACTGTAAATAGCCTTTTAGAGGACGGTACTGTACCGGCATATAGCCACAACCTTAATTTTTAGTTAATTATGAATACAATTTTTTCAATTGAATTCAGTTTATTTGGGTTTTATTATCAACACAAATTTAGCTGCCCCCTTCATTATGTGAAATCAATGTGCAATAGCACACGTTCTTGATGGTAGCATAACTATAGAAGAAAATGGAACATCATTCGAGTGATTGATTTTGGAGGCAATAAGGAGCATACATATATATATATGTATACACTTGTTGGTTGCTGTTCTACTGAACTATGTACTTGATATATATATATATATCAACTTACGGAAGTGCAACTAAGTTTGTTTACTAAAATATAGACGAAATGATTGTACATTGTGATATACAAAATGAGTGAATCAAAGTATGGATTTACAAGCATTCTACAGCATCCTCCTTTGTGTAATACTTTGTGCTTCTCCGTCTTATTACTCTATTTTTATCGTAATGCTTTACTGTCACAACAAACTATGTAACATCTAGTAACATATTTTTGAATTACTGTAAAAAGTTCATTATGTACGAATTTTGTGGGTTATAGGATACCATCCATATCCTTTACAACAAAGTTATTCATATTCACATACTGTTGCGAGTTGTTTTCTTTTCACTTCCCCACTTCCAACATTTTGGTGATAACCTCATTTGGCCTTTTCCCCATTACCTGGGAACGTTCATTGGCAGCGTCAAATCCTTTGTTGAACATTTTACTTGCCGCCAGATACGAGTTACAGCCAGATGTTAAATTGAACGAAATGTATAAACCTTGAAAAAAAGTTTGCAGAAGATAGGGAACTACATGACAATTCCAAATTCTAGTACCTAGCATCAATACATGTGAGTACCTACCATTTAATTGTAGAGTATCAGTTTTAATAATTGAATTACTATAATTATTGTTTTCTTAATGAAAACTGGTTTAGTTGAAGAAATTCTGATTAATAGTACTTTCTTCTGACTGATATTTGTTCAATTCACTGCGGTTGGTGGATTGCAGAAAGCGAATCCTAATGGTTTTTACATTGGAATGCGTGCCAAGGCACACGGAAATACCAGATAATGAATGAACAGACCTTGTCGCTGCAATGCATTTGATTGTTCAATGTACTCGATAAATCTGCCGCAGGGAGAGCAAATTGTTGTGTCAAAGCCGTTTTGTGGGATTGGATAAAGAAGAACAGAAAGCTGGTGACGAACATACATCCACCCTCAATCTCTTTAGAGGGAAATGAGACTCTTAGTGAGAACTGGGCATAAATGCTTCAGGAAACATTTGAACAGGAGTTGAGCCTACAAAGTGATTCAGCGTGAAAAGAGGAGAAAAGAACGGGCTCTCTTCTGCTCTTCCTATGGGCAGCTCTAGTATCAAGAGGGTTAAGAATTTTTGGAACCCTTGCCACAGGGGAGATTGTATTGACAGACGAACTTGTAAGGGTAGTTCTCAGTCTGGAGAGAAAGGCAGATATGGTTTAGAAGTTGGAAAGTGTGGCAATCTACCCCCTTCTAGGACCCTGAAAATAGTAGTAGATAATAGGTAGCATTCACATTTACTCTTTGTCAAATCATTTTTTGTAATTGTGTGAGTTCATCCAAAAGTTGTGATAATATAGCTTGCAGTCTTTGCTGGATATTCTAGTCAAGATCATGGTAAGATAATAATTATATCAAATATTAAGTGAATACATATTGGAATGGTTGGACTGGCAATATAAAGTTTTAGGTTACGGCCATCACCAATATTAAATCGATGCCTGCCAAAGTACAAAATCCGTACCCACAGATTGAGATAAGTATCTACTCTGGATGGAGCTACTGAATAATCTTTGCATCTTGGGATAACAAATGTATACAAAAGTAATATTACTAGTAAACATGTCAAGTTCATGGTTTCGAAAATGATCTACACTGATGTGTGGAATTGAGAAAAAAACTGAGTAGAAACTTACTGTCATAGGCTCTGGAGAAGGTCAGAATGAAATAGGATTGACAGCGGGCAGATATTTCCAGATCAACCACATGTCAATACATTTGTTTTGGGAGATCTGTTGGGAGGCTGTTCTAACATTACTGAATTTCACAACTGTAAATGTTTTGTTCAACTGCTCTATAACAATGAGCGAGCAAAGGAGGTAAATGAATAAGTGTGGGAGTTTGGATGGATCCTGTGGTGACTACCCTTGTCCACTAGTGCTTGTAAATGAAATCACATGGCCCTAACAGCCCATTAAGCCATTCAAAGCACAATGAGCTTATTGTGAACTTGGGCCACACACTTGTTCAGATATCCGCTAGAATGCTCTCTTCTGTTGCTGGCTGAAACCGTTATTTTCAGATCACATCTCAGCTAGTAGCCAAGCAAAACGATGTTCAAGTCTACATACCCTTGGTGGTATACGGTTTTTTTTTCATCCATGCTTTGCCTGTTCTACATTCTCTGAAAAGTAAGTAAGGAGGAAATCAACGATTGTGACAATAAGAAATATGAAAAGCCAAAGAAACCAACTACGAAAGAAGCAGACTCTGAAAATGAAGAACTAGAACAAAACTGACAAAAACGGAATGACTTGGGAAAGTTACGCCCAGATTTTGGAGAAGGAGCACTTGGAAAAAGTAGAGCACATAAAACTGGAAGGCGTCAACATACAGCCAAATTCATTTGCCCTAGTGGACAGAATGGGATGGAAAAGAGGAAAAACTACCTATCGTTATTTGAACGAACTGGAAGTAACGGGTCTTAAAAGTGTCAACCCTGCCAAATCTAAATTCAAGCTTGCCGAAAAAGAAACATTTTCAGTCGAGTGGGATAAGGTGAATGCCGTCCTCCCCACCCCTCAGATTGAGAGAGATGGGCGGAGGGATATTTTTGTATTCCCACGAACTGTAAATGTGATTGAAATATAGTCTTACAAACAGTCATAGTCAAGTCTAATTGAAAACTAATTGGATTGAGAACATGCTAGTTACTTTCCTAACTTACTTAATTGTGGTTGACTGAATTGATGTGAACTTAAAGACTGTTTCAGAAGAATTTAAATTTATATTTTGGTTTTTCCTCTCGGGGTACGTCTACTGTATGAGATTCTTTCATTTTTTAATTCTTTCTTTGTAATAAACCGTTGACCATTCACGTTTATTCTTTCTTTCAGCACCATTTGACCCGTAAATTTGAAAATTTAGCGCATGGGAAAATGCAATTGGGGTAATTGTAAACTCTCACAAATGAATTCTGGTGTCTCCCTGTGTGTGCCACGATTTTGCGCTAGGTAAGCCTCATTGAAAAATGCCAGTTTAAATTTAACCCCGAGCCTCTGGGGTAGATGTAAACACTCCGGGCTAAATGTAAACAGGCTTTGGTTTCCCCCTAATGTAATTACCGTAAAAAACTTGGTGGCGGCTGATTCAGCAGGTGCCATAGTTTGAAATGTAACTATTTGGTAACTTATTTGGAGTTAACTAAAGAGTAGAGGAGAATTTGAGTAGTAAACATTGAAATTTTGTCTACATTTACCCGAATTTACCCTACATTGTCACCATTCCAAGTTTTTGGCAACTACCTATGTGCACAGGTAACAATAGATACAATACAATGTATTAAGTCCCATTTTAATTTACATGCATATCATATACCTACTCGTAATTCACATGTACGAGTATGTTGCTGGTGTAAGCCTCCCATTGTACTTAAACCCTTGAGTCAAATAGCTGAAAGAGCTTTATGAGTTTTGATGGTAATTCCTATTACCATGCCGTTTTTTTTTCTTCTTTACCATGGAGGCTTACTTTGCCTCCTTTTGACTAAACTTTGATGAGGGTGAGTAATATTGGAGAACCAAAACTTTGGAGTGCTGAAAAGGTGAGGAACAACACACTGAGATCGTCTTGCTAGTTTGCTTTCCCCAGTTATGGGTAACTGCTCAGGAACTGCACTTTACAATTTTTAATGTGCCACCCATTGACAACGCACCATCACCTCGTCAATTAATGAGCGGAGGCAATGTAAGTCAAAAGGAACTACAACAGAAATTTATTCTTTATTATTTGGTGCACCATTTAGGCATAGTCAAGTATTTATGGGGAGTAACATACTCACATAATTCAAATTACATGCTGCTTGTATCCAGGCGGCTACTAGTTCTTACCATATTAACCGTTTCAATTTTTTTATATACATTTTTATTTAAATTGTATTTTATTATTCCATTTATACATGGACATATATTGATTTAAATTATCACCACCGTACTAGCATCTCAGACACCTCAAACTGATAAGCAGACAATACTATGAAATGGAATGGGTAACATATTGTATTTAGAAATGAAATCCTTCAATACATAATCATTCGTTTTGATTGTCCCTTCAAACAGTAGATGTAGGTACATTATAAATTATATCGCAATTAGACACCATTCCAGACCACAGTCAAACGTTTACACCCACCCAGTAAATGAAGCAGGTACATGAAAAACGTTTATGGCGGAAGAGGAATTGATTTAGTTTGAGATGCATGGATGCTGAAAAATACAGGATACGATGATATAGTATCCATACCCGTTTGTTGTTGGAACGTTATTATTGTTATTGTCAAACCTTGAAGTTTGGAAACAAGGTCCAAGTTAGGGATGGGATATCGAGGGAAACATCGATATTGATATCGATGTCGATGTTTGAGAGCGGCATCGATATGTCCTCCAATATTGGGTGAAAACATCGATATTTTCGACATCGGTGTCCTTATTATTTAACAGTATCCTTATTACACGCTACTAACGATCGCTTCTTGCTAGTATTCTGAGGATTTTGTTAGTTCGTTCGTGAGTGAATATTCCATAAAGATGTCTCCAAGTAAGTGGTGGCGTTTTTATCAAAAGACCAACGCTAAGTCTCCCAGATGCAATATCTGTGGGAGTAAAATTATGAGGAATATTGACGCAAAATCAACAATTTATTTTTTGGGAGATGATATCTCATTTTATAGGTTTTTCATCGTTGAAGAAGATGGTAAAAAAGTGTTCCAGTCATGCAGTATGTCGAAATGAGCAAATTTTCAAAGTAACTAGTTTTACAGGATGAAAAATTACGCAAAAACCGACAATTTTATTTCCTGACTTGTGATATCTCATTTTAATTTCAAATTTGTTGGAAGATGAAGAATTTTTTTTTGTTTTGGGCGAATTTTGTCAATCTGCCTTGTTTTATCATCTTCAAACTGCTATAGTTTGAACAGATTGAAATATTTCCAATCCAATTTCATCATTGTGATAAAACCTTTATAAAACAGAGTCGCCTGCTCGGGATTTTTGGGTAACTTCCCCCCATTTGAAATGCCCTAAATCTCCCCTTAGAGTGAGGCGATTGTGCTCATCTTCAAACTTAGCCTTTTGAAAGCCTAGGTACATTTTTTGTGCAAATGTGAGTTTTAATCTCTATTTTATCGCGTCTGGAATGATTTTTTGGTGTTTTTTGACATTGGATTTAGAGTGCTATATAACGGATTTTGATGCAAATTTTTTTTGAAAATCCTCATTTTATACAGGGTGTCCCGCACTTAGTGTAAAAAAAAAATTGGGTGAAACTACATAGAAAATGGAGTAAATCGCCGCCAACCGCGATTTTTTTTCCTCAACCCGTTGCTGAGATATGCTATTTTTAAGAGTTTTTTCGAAAAATCGCGTTTTTCGCCATTAAAACGCTTTTTTCTCGGCAATTTCCCAACATTTTTGCACATTTGACCACATTTTCGGAATCTGCGTTAAATTTTCTATAAGATGAAGTTACTTTGATTTCCAAAACGCATCTTCCAAACACCGAAATTTTCAATCAAAGATGAACATTTTTCGCAAAGTGAAATTTTTCAAAAACTTAGAACGCTTGGCGTGACCACAAAAATAATTTTTTTCGTTGTCAAATTTGATAAAAACTTCTCCCACTTCTAAGCTTTCCAACAGCGTCTCAACCATTTAATTCTGATTGGAATTGACGGAGAAATTAAAGTTCGAATGCCAGAAAACGTGTAGTTCGTTTTAACGTAAGTTGGTAGGTGACGTACGATATGGGCCACAGAAACTGATTTTTCTCGATTTCAATGAATGTTTTCCGGCATTCAACCACAGGTTCGAATTGGGCGTTAAATTTCCTGTAAGAAGAGGAGTCCTAGTCCCTAGGATCTAGTCCCACATCCCGAATCCGAGCTCCGACCTCACTATACCTCTTCATCACCGAACCAGTTTCTCGTAAGCGTTGAAAGGTACTTGTAAACACCCGATGTGTAGGGGCTCGTCTCTGAGGAAAGCGATTAGCATATTCCCGACTTGCAGCGAGTGAATTCGCATCACATAGTCCGTAAATAAAAACTATGTCAGCATATTCCTCGTTGCTGAATTGTGCCATAATGTTTGATACTAGACGCAAATGAAACGAGAGGAAGACTAAAGCTAGAAGTCGCCTTAACTTTCCAAGTCCATCTACGATAGCAAGGTTTCTTCTTTGGACTTTGACACTAGCTCGGCTGTAGGTCGATTAAACGACAATAACTGATAAACGGGTACCTAACCATTTTCAGGTACACCTCGTTTATTGGCATTCGAACTTTAATTTCTCCGTCAATTCCAAACAGAATTAAATGGTTGAGACGCTGTTGGAAAGCTTAGAAGTGGGAGAAGTTTTATCAAATTTGACAACGAAAAAAATTATTTTTGTGGTCACGCCAAGCGTTTCAAGTTTTTGAAAAATTTCACTTTGCGAAAAATGTTCATCTTTGATTGAAAATTTCGGTGTTTGGAAGATGCGTTTTGGAAATCAAAGTAACTTCATCTTATAGGAAATTTAACGCAGATTCCGAAAATGTGGTCAAATGTGCAAAAATGTTGGGAAATTGCCGAGAAAAAAGCGTTTTAATGGCGAAAAACGCGATTTTTCGAAAAAACTCTTAAAAATAGCATATTTCAGCAACGGGTTGAGAAAAAAAATCGCGGTTGGCGGCGATTTACTCCATTTTCCATGTAGTTTCACCCAATTTTTTTTTTTACACTAAGTGCGGGACACCCTGTATATTTTAGACCGAGAACAATAGGTAGTTTCTTTTTCTTCGAAAATTCGCTAATACTACGACTGTTGAAAGAATTTGTGATATTTCTCTTTTTTTCACGTTAGGTAGCAAGCAAACTAGATGGAATTTTGTCTGTAAACCAAAGAGTAAACCAAACCAATGTTATCGGCTCCAACACATCGATATATCGATATTATCGAACATGTGGCATCAATGGCAAAACATCGATATTTCGATAATATGGATGTCCCATCCCTGGTGCAAGTTTACCGTGGTCCTCCATTTTTCGAAAATGCACCCATGTCTTACCGAATTTTGGACCATACTAAATTCGAAAATCTGTCAGACCCATCGAATTAAAACCAATATTGCATTAGACCGTTTTAACGGGGACTTTCTTACCATGGATTTAAGCAGATCAAGAACGAAATTTTCACCAAAACAGAAGCCCACCATTACATTTTCACATAAGCCCACTATGCCGTTTTCCGTTTTAGCTTACCATTTTCCGTTTTCAATAGATTGTTGACAATCAAGTTTCCTTTTTTTCTGTTCTGACAGTATAATGTGTCCACTCAGCGGCGTAACGTTTTTCAGTGGAACCCCCCCCCCCCCACTCCCCAAAATATTTTCAGGGGCCCCTCCCCATACTTTTTTTTTTTTCTTGGCGAAGAATGCACTTTTTCAACGGTCATCGTACAATACGCTACGATAACCTAACTAAAAATACATAATACAATATAACAATTTAACCCACCTTTACAAACTTGAGACTTCTAGTCTACGTGGCAAACTTTTGGATGACCAATGAGCTCATATTACGATATTTAGTCAAATGATTAATGCTGCATTACCTCAGTAGGTGAACAGCTTATGATGAAATAAACCACATCACAATTCAATAATTGAAACACTTTCCAATAAATAATAAGATAGAAATACTATAAAGATCACGAGCTAAACGGTTCGTTACAAACTAAAAATTAGAGTGAATCATCGTCCCTCAGAGAGAGCTAGGCGTCGAAATAGAGTATCCATGTAGTCGTCATCACCGTGTAGTTGTTGTTTCCAACATGTAGTTAATCACTAGAAACTAGGGTTGTTCCGATATCGAGGGTCTTCAACCATCAACATCGATACACCGATAATATCGCAACAAAATATCGATATCAGCAATATCGAATGATATTACGCAATTTTTATGATTGCTCACAATTTTATGACAAAACTCTTTGTATTCATGTGATTATATTACTACAATCTTAAACTGATTTTATAATGAATTATAATGTAGAAAATTGGGTAAATTGATATAAATTGAAGCAATTTCCATTCCTTACTGTAAACTTTGGTTGAAAACATTTTTTTTTAGTTAAGCTAACATAAGTTACCCAAAACAATCGCACAGTGAATTTCCAGTACGAAAACAGAAATAATCATTTGAGCAATATGATTCTGGTACATTTTTTAAAACTTTATATTACAAATATGCTGTTGGAATAGGCATAACTGAAACACAAACCTTTTAACCCAAAGATAATATTTAGCAAAACTTACATGCATACATGGGCAGAATGAAATTTTAGTTTCTTTATTTAAAAAAATGTATTTGGATCAAACTAATATCATTGCCATTTGCGATTGAAAACCCGGATTTTTATTAAAATAGTTAACTCAAAATAATGCAATATCGAAATCCGATATTCACCTAAATCTTTCGATATCACGATAATATCGAAATCCTTATATCGATATAATATCGAGAGAGAAATATCGATATTTATTGATATCGATAATATCGGAACATTCCTACTAGAAACTAAGTTTTGGTTCCTATATTAAGACTAATTTTGAATTTGTCAAACTCGTCTTGGAGTGCTTAAAAACACTGTTTTCAAGTGCCTAATTTTCCAAAATTTTCGGTTGGGGGGGGGGGGGGACTTGCCCTTCAGACCCCCCTGTTGACCTCCCACCACCTCCACATTAAGATAAGGCCCTTGTGGCAAATAGTTTGGAGACCCCTGCGATAACCCATGGGGTTATAATTTACTAACACACCATTTTTATAGAATACGTTCAAAGATCAGAGATTATAAAATAGGTATATGTAATTTACCTATCAGAGATAATGAAATTATTGTTTAATTCAAACAAAGGTTAAAGAAGAAGAAGAAGAAGAAAAAACCGCAGGATAGGTAACTTTACAAACGTTAGCGTCAGGTAATACTATGACTTAGAGATGGGACATCGAGACAAAACATCGATATTGATATCGATGTCGATGTTTGAGTGTTGGCATCGATATGTCGTCCAATATCAGGTGAAAGCATCGATATTATCGATATTTTCGATATCGGTGTCCTTATCAGTCAACAGCATCCTTTCTTTCGCAAGGTTTCTATGAGGAATATTGATGCAAAATCAACAGTTTTATTCTGTGACAAATGATATCTCATTTTAAAGGTGTTTAAACGCTGAAGAAGACGGTAAAAATTTCCAGTCATGTAGCAAGACAAAATAAGCAAATTTTCAAACTAGACGAAAAATTAAACAAAAACAATTTTATTTTCTGACTTGTGATACCTCATTTTAATTTGAACATTTATGAAAGCTGAAGAATCTCATAATTTTTGTAACCCAAAATTGTCCATCTACCTTGTTTTATCATCTTCAAATTGCTCTAGTTAGAACGGATTGAGATACCTCCAATCCAAATTCTCCATCATGTGATAGTTCACAAAACCTATATAAAAGAGAGTCACCTACTTGGGGGTTTTCGGGTGATTTTCCCCCATTTGAAATGCCCCAAATCTCCCCTTCGAGTGAGGCGATTGTGCCCATCTTCAAACTTAGCCTTTTGAAAGCTTGAATAGATTTTTTGTGCGAATTTGAGATTTGTCTCTCGATTCTATCGAGCATTATCTTCTGGAATGAGTTTCGGTGCCATTTGACAGTGGATTAAGAATGCTTTGAGACGGATTTTGGTGCAAACATTTGATGGAAATTTTTTCGACCGAAAACAATAGTTTTTTTTCTTCAAAATACTACGGCAGTTGAAAGAATTTTTAATATTTCTTTTTTTTCACGTTAGGTAGCAAGCACGCCAGATGGAATTTTCTCAGTGAGTGAAGAGTAAACCAAACCGGTGTTATCGGAGCCAAAACATCGATATATCGATATTATCGAATGTGTGGCATCGATGGCAAAACATCGTAATATCGAAGCCAAACATCGATATTTCGATAATATCGAAGCTAAACATCGACATTTCGATAATATCGATGTCGATGTCCCATCCCTACTAGAACACTGCTGTTCAACTGCTAATGGAAATTCCGTAGCCTAACTTCCTTGATTGTTTGTGGTAATTCTATTAAAAGCCGTATTTTTTTTTTATTGTTCTTACTCTTCTAACATTAATTCGAGTGTGCTCAGTTATTGGATTTTCGGATAAATCGGTTCAGTCAGTTCCATCTCATCTGTCACCATGAATGACTCAAAATCGTTCCCTAAATACGCCCATCTTCCTGGGATTGTAAGTTTGACCTGTAAATTTACGTGATATAAGTCAAATAATTTGAGTATTTTTAGATAAGTATGTAATTGCTTTTGGTTGCTATTCTCCCACGTACGATTTTTCTTCTCCAATGTCTGCTAAATTCATCAAGTGAATATACACGGATGAAAATGGGATTTTGTCCAATGATGAAAATGGGATTTCGTGAAAAAAGCTGTTTATTTTGATTGAATGTAGTTACAATTATCAGATAGATTTCGTTGGTTACCAACTCACTTCTTGGGGTTTTCGTTGGCGATCCTGGGATAAATTCGCTCTTATCACATCAGAAGGTAAAAATATCCACGGCTACCCTGAAATATATATCGCAAGTGATCGCTGTGTTTGCTTAAGTCATGAGCCAAATTTTTTAATTTCTTCCCGTGCTCTATCAAAGAAGAGCACGTTCGACTATGTGGTGAGAAAATGGTCTTGTTCCAGTTATCCAGTAACGGTCACACCTCAAGAGAAACTTCCTCTGAGAAAATGCTCAGCAGAGTGTTATTTCGCGACAGCAGAGAGACATAAATGAAGTATTGAACGATGGTACCTGAGATATAAGCATGTATCCGTTGATTGGTCCGTACATTGCTCTTTATAATTTCAATAGCGGGAAAGATGGTTGGTTTCATATCGTCATTCTTCCGGAATATTTGACATTGATACAGCACAGCTTGTAAGGAATATACCATTATGAGCGTATCTAAGGGTGTGAGGCCAAGGGTAATTTGGATATTTCTAATTTGGGTAGTAGTCCAGGCGCCTTGGAAGTTAATGCGTGAGTTTGAAAATAGGCACCCTTATTTTTTTCGGGATTCCTGTACACTGATTTCAACTCTCTTAGATGATCTAATTCTATTTAAATTTCAAACTTCACATTCGAAAAGCGGCACATTCTCACATAAAATAGGCACATAGCGTTAACCAACGTAAGTCACTAGCGCTAGAATTAGCATGGCGTTTTGTGGCAGGCCTCGATCCTCTCCAAACCTATTATGTTTCTTATCTATGATCTATGATGAGTATGAATTACATCCTATCCAATCCTCGAAAGTACCGGCAAGGTCATTCTTGGATCCAATAGGCTCTCCTCAGGTCAATCTTCGTTGTAGGCAAAATCCCTGCAGCCCTTTGAAAGGGGATGCACATCGTCATATGCGAACCGCCTTCATTGCAGAGCTATTCTTGAAAATGCAACCATTCTTACTTCCCCCACCCTCTCCTCCTTCTTTTCTATGTGCACCAAGTGTCTGATGGATTGATATATCCCTCTTGTAACTCCGAAAGTTTGACTTAAAGCTCTCAGACTCTCAAATTAACCTCTTCGTTACAAATTGATTCAATCCATGCAACGAATGGCTCAACGTCCACTGTCACACCTTCATTTGAATTTCCACAGTGCTGGCCTCCAAACATATCCTCTGTTTAGTGATTCTTGATTTTCGGCGAAAGAAAGGGGTTTTCATCTTGGTCGTAGTGACACACACTTTCACACACAAATATCTTTGTGAAATTGGCAAAAATAATTTCAGAATGTTTAAAAGCGGATTTCTGTAACGACGAATTGCTATGCCCTGGTGTCGAAAAATCGCTAATACCCCATTATGCTCTGCATCAGCTGAGTTTGGATACTTTTTCTAATGTTTCGAGTTGCCAATCTCCTGGAGTTCCTGAAGGAATATTCAGAGTTGAACGATTGAGGATACTGCTGACAAATTATTTCTCCATTGTTGCAAGGACCTAATATGATAATCTGTAAATATCTGACTTAGAAATTAGTTAAATAAGAATTCTTTGTTGAAGCGATTACAGTAATGTAAAACTCACGTTTTAATTTGGATGTTTACAGGCATACGATCAGCCAGATGTCTATGAATCAGTTGATCTTCCTGAAGCTGATCAAGTCAGAGAAGAACCAGAAGAGGTACGATCCCATCAATTTCGCACTATATGCACATATATATAACTATTGTGTTGATTTTGTATTTTATTATGTACGTTCATTGTTCAAAAGGATTCGGATTCGATAGAACATCTGCATATTAGTGCTTCAACGGCTTTCAACCGTTTCAAAGGGAAGGTTCTTGATTCTGAAAGTGTAGACTTTTCTGACAGGCTCAGCAGGAAGCATCGAACAGGATATTGTGCTCAGTAAGTAATGATTCACAATACAAATAGATTTATTAATGTACAGTAATTTAGAACGTTATCAGTTACCCTTGGAACTCAACACTACTTCTGGCTGAAACATGTTATTCTCAAGCTCCACTTTAATAGGAATAATATAGAAGAGATGTACGTATTGTTTACACATGTAGAGCATAAAAGTCACTATCGCCCTCATAATCCATTACCTGATATTAACTTTTTTCATCCCGTAACATACTTTTGCCATTCTGAAATACTCTAACCAATACCTCAAAGCGATATGTTGCATACCCTTATCGTTGTTTGCTTCAGTTTCTATTCTTTATGTCTTCTAAAGTCTGTTTGGAGGCAACAGTTCCATTGACTTGTTGTGGAACCTCTAATAACCTGGACTAGGGTGATTAGTTTGGGACACATTCCAGTTTTTTGTAGATAGCATCAAGTTGTGGATGCCCATACCGTTTTAATGTGTTCAAGATAAGATGTAGGGTTGTAAATCCATCTTCCCCTCATACTTTCTTTAAACAGGAAGATAAACCCCTTGGGGATCATCACAATATTGAATAGACGTAGTGTTCTGTTACGCACTGTCCACATCTCTGAAGTGCAGTTTTTATACATGCGGAATAGAAACAAGGATAAATAAGTTTTATGTCGGCTCCCGGATCTTACAAAACTTCTGTTAGAATCATTAAACGTGAAATTGTTTCTTCAATTTTCCCACCGAAGGAGTCAGAATTAACCTAAGGTCCCATGTATGGAATCTTCTTTTTTTTTACTTTCTTACACACTTAATTTTGGAGTGTCCTATTCCTCTTTGTTTTTGAGCTTGTTCTCTTCAACCTACTTTGACCGTCATCTGGTGCCAATAAGGGCTAAAGATTTCGTAGCTCTCGAATGGATGCGAACCCTGGGTGCGTTCCCTACTTTCGACTTTTTAAAGTTGTGGCCTTGTGCCCCCCCCCCCCCCCCCACCTTACCAGGATTTCTCAACTCGATTGGCTGATAAACAATTTGTGAGGTGATGGAAAGGTATAGTTGCCCCTTCCGTGGAGGTGGATGCATTATTATGCTCCGCCACACTCAGAGGATGAAACAGACGCTTGGTAACGTCGGAATCTAAAATCGGGAAGGGGCCAACTAACCATATCCATCACAAATTTAATCTATTGAGGAGCTCTGACGATCTGAGTCCGAATCAGTAATGTTATCATAATATAAAATATTATGTGTAACAGGGTCCTGATTTACGGAACCCTTGGTAACCTATTTTGCATAATGTGTTGTAAAAAAGGATGGGGCAGGTGCTGGCAGTTGCTAACAGGTGATCCTAGACCTCGTCCAACGCCATTTCTCGAAATTTGGAGAATATGGTGTCAGGGCAAGAGTACTAATCTCATCGCTTAAAGAAAGATACACGAAATGAGGATCCTTGGATGGATAAAACAGTCAGACATACAGACATATCTTTCGATGTGGTTTGTTTTCGAAATAAACGAAATAAACGGGAACGGTGGATAGGGCTGACAGAAATAGGCATCGCTAACCAAATCAATTCAATAATTACACAAAATTAATAAATCGAACAAATAATAGTAGTTAATACATAAAATTTGTCAAAACAATAAAAAAAGGAGAACCTACACATTTTGAGGGAGCTAATTTTACCACGTGAACGTATACAAGGCCTAATTTATTTCTATAAAGTAAATAAGAAAGTATTAAGAAGTATAAAGTAGTGAGAAAGTATTAGCAACTGTTGATAAAAAAAACTAGAAGTGTTGTAAAATGTTGTAAAATCTTGTAGGTCTGGTCAGTGGGAGCTAGTTGGGGAAGGAGAGAAGGAAACTCCACTGCAGAAGTACCAACGAATAAAGTGCGAAATGAAGGAGTTGATGGAAGAAATCACGAAGATAAAGGTAACACATCAGACCCCTGAATATCCTTGAATAAATAACAGTAGCTAAATATTCACGAACAAAGGAGGAAAATCGTCGAAATTGTTGAACAAACTTCTTTAGTGAGGACCTTCCTGTAGTTATACTATTTTTTAGGGAGACAAATTTGGGAGCGTCTGGCCCCTGATCTGTAGGCCGCCCGATCGCTGCTCTCCTACTAGTTTCAAATGCAGCTATTTAGCCGATCTCCGTCCGATTGAGAAAATGAAGCTATTTTAGCGCTACTACCGCTCCAAATTATCCAAAATTGTTATCAATTTGATTAACAATCAATTGATTGTTAACAATGCATAATCCCAAATTGTTATCAATTTTCAATCACAATATTCATTCCATAAGAATCTGTTTCATATTGTTGAGTTCCACCAAATTATAGTTTCCTATCTAGTTTTTCCACTTTTTTTTTCATATTTCATCTTATAATAATAATAATGTTTGAGTGCAACTTATGTTTGAAAACTTTGTAGCCTTGTACAGCATCGCCGGCGAATTCATTGCAGCAAGAAACATTACCAGTGCTTCCACTGTGGTTATGTAGGGAAACAAAAACATAACTTGCTGAAGCATATTGAACGAGTAGGAGCGCAGCGATCGCGCGGCCTACAGATCAGGGGCCAGACGCTCCCGACAAATTTTGGTCCATAGCTTCTTTAAAACTGTTTATTCGTTGTCAACGAGGCAACGAATAGACAGTTTTAAAGAAGCTATGGACCAAAATTTGTCTCCCTAAAAAACAGTAAAAAAAATTGTTGAACATGTTATAATTATATTAAAGTCAGACATTCATTATTGAAAGGTAGTTCAAGGGATTAGTACTAGACTAGTGATATCTTGTATGTTGATGATCTCGTTTGAAAGGAAGATGAGTCGGCTGAAATACCCAACAGTACCATCGTCAACCATTTGGAGACCATGAGCCGCCAACTGGAGGAACTGAAGCTGGATCGCTCTCTTGGGACAGAACTGGTTAGCAATCTTGCTGATCCTCAGGGTGCTCAAATAAAGTAAGTGATTTTCAAAAAGGGGAAGCTTTGTCTTACCTTTGCCCCGAACTGATCCAGATTTATTTTAATGCTACACTTATTATTTGCCAGTAATTTTTTCTGGCGACATTAAAACCTCCTTGCTATTGTTTCCATGATTTTCGTTCACTTATAATAATTTATTTTTTCAATCGTTGTAATATATTATTGATAGACAACCTCAATCCCACTTACTTCCATTTTTCTTGGTAGGTACTTGGAAAAGGAAGGCAGATAAATTCCATAGTTTACTTGAAAACAATATGTCTCACAGTATATAGTTATGGTTATCATATTTATGAACCTAACTACTGTCACAAACTATATTTATAGTAAGCACACCCTTAAAATCATCACTATGACTACTTAGTCTCAGGATCAGGGTCCCTACTGGAAAAGTCTGAAAAAGCCTTAAAAAATTTTGTAGAAATCGTAGGGTTAGGGAAAAGTCCTAGGAGGAGATCCGTCATCTTGTTGGGTTCTGATGGATTAAGGTGTTTATAACAGTTGATGGTTTGTCAATTGGTTGTGTCTATCTAGTTATATTTAGGTAATGTCCTACGTTGTGCCTATAACTTGTGGAAACATTCTTTCTGCCTTATTATTTTTTTGTAGTACTCATTTCATCGTTTCAACAGTATTTGTTTGTTTTTTAATTTACTCCAGTACAGATCATCTATAGACCAGTCAGTAGAAGGGCTGTCTAATACATGAGTGTATGTAATGAATGGCCGTATTCTCGTCTTTAGGTTTCTTATGATTGATTACCATTTTCTAAGAACACGACTTCATGATGCGTAACATAATTGGTTCCCTCTTGTCCAAAGGAATATTGATTAAAATCAGTAGGAATACTCGTTATAAAATGTAATATTATTAAGCTGGATAATTGCAGAAAAATGCTGACAGACTTGGACAAATTGGGAGGTGGAGATGCTTCCCCCAGACATATCGCCGTGAATGAGGTATTGCCAGGGGTCCAGTCCTGTGAAGTAAAGTATCAAGTGCTATCCCGTCCTCAACAGGCCCAGCTGGCTCAAGCTGCAAGGATAGCTGAACTTGAAGCTCGCATCCATAAACTCAACTCTCTCGTTTCCACTACACCTGATACTTTGGTTCGTGGTAATTTAATTACTTTCTTGAATTTTTAAAAGATTCGTCCCATTAATCAGTTCATTCATGAATAGTATATTGCTCAAGAAATATGACCTCACACATTTGATACTTGCTACTGATGAAACAGGGGGCATAGTTTCGTTTGGTTTGAGTAACATGGTCGGTCCAGCCTGTGGGATTTTCGTTATCGGGGGAAAATGACATCACACTATGCCAGCCAATCGAATTGCCTTCTACAGCTTCTTCAACTGTGACAAGGAGCTGATGGAATTGTCTAGTTGCTCTTCCAAGGGCTGAGGCGACTAATGCCTGCAACCCCTAGCGGGTATCTCTGAAGCTGAAAGGCTGTGTATGGTTTGTGCACGGAGAGCAGGTTCAGGAATCAAGAAGGGGGAACTATCCGTATCTAACACTCCACTTAGATATTAATTAGAACAGATAAATAAATGCATGAAGTGGTTTGTTTGTTAAGATTCACTAAATAGTGTAAAGTTTGATGGTTCAGGGTGGAATTTTCTCAAAATTTAACATTCAATTAACGTTTTATCAACAGTCAATTGAACATTTAATTTTAATACCTTATTGTTTGGCGTAATCATATAATACGAATCCAATCGAGTGAAATAGTACTCACTGATGAAAAATAAATCGAGTAATTTAGTAGGTATGTATGATTTCTTTGATAGTGCCGAAGAGTACACGATGAGTATGGAATAGGATGCAGTGAGCCTAGGCAGCTGTTCCATCGATGTTATCTCAACCAGCCATTTTTTTAAAATTACGTCTTTCATGTTAGTGTAGTTTACAGGAAACTATCCTCTGTTGCTTCAATTTCCATACTTCGATATGGCTGATGTGTGTGGCAATAATTGTAGAAGACAAGCACAGTTATTATATATCCCCATCATACACAATTTATATTGAGTCAATTAAAAGATTCATATTAGACCAATTTCTTCTTTGTAAATCAGCGAAGGCTTGGGGGAGGAAGCGATAGAAGCTTGACAGAAATGTCCCGCCTAGTGGCTAGTAAAGTGGCCCTTCTGGACACCACACAGCTGGAAGCGATCGAGGCTAGGATGACAGGCCTCCTCACTAAGATGGACCAAGTTGCAGAGCGGACATCTGCCATCACTGGGTCTTCTGATGTCGAAAGAGATAACAAGGTGACTATCGTTTTCAAATCTGATGTCTGTAAAACTTCTAACTCTGCTAAATTTTGGGACCAACCGTAACTCTGTTGGTGAATTGATTACCCAATGTCCAGAAGAATTTGTCAATTAATTTTATTTCTTTCTTTTACTAGATTCTCGTATTTTGGCGAGAATCTTATCCAAATATTTGGAGGTATGTAGTTGTAGATCATGACATCAATGAAACTGACTTGATGTCTCAATAGACGAATAATTATTTATTATAATTGTTTTTCTAAGGTAGTAAGCTTATAGTGATTACAATTTACAGATCCGAGAGCTATATGAGTTGGCAAAAACGGCTGAAGAAATGTCCCAACTTCTTCCCAGAACTCTGGATCGCATGGCAGCTCTGGAGGCACTGCATCAGCAGGGAACGAACTTTGTCAAATCTCTCAATCAGATTGAATCAATGCAGCAGGTGATTATCGATATAAATAATTGTTTTATTCGTGAACTTTGCCGTTCATTATTTGAACAGTCCAGAGAACTGTCGATGCATTTGTAACTGAAAAAATGTAACCACCAATTTGTATAACCTTACCACTACCCAACTAGCGCCTACAAGCCTTGATTCAATTTCATCTGCTACACTGGATGCTTTAAAACAAACTTGATTCCAATCTTCCCACAACACACCCGAATTCGGACGATTCATACGTAGATACTATTAGTATTGATTCCAGCTCATACTGAAAACTCCCTCTTTATGAGACGTTTTGAGAGCTTGTTCTGAAAGAAGTCCGACGGCTACATTGAACGAAGTTATGATGTCAACACTGTGAACTACAAGACTGTGATTTGAGCTGTGCTTATCTTGTTAGGAGTAAACAGGTGGTTATTCTTTAGGGGAACTTCCATCCGCCCCTCCTCCGTCTACCTCGATTTCCCGTATCCCAACGGCTGGCGTAAAATATAGCTGGGCTCCCTACCCACTTTTATTCTGTTTGGTTTTTTCTTTTTTATTTAATGGTGTGTTCCTAAAAATTAGTACCGCTAATACTTGGTCACGTTAAGTTCCCATGTGTCATATGAAGTGAAGGCAGACACCTCCCACAGCTGGGAGAATGCATAAGAAGTCATGGCATCCCTACATACTCTACTAAATTAAAACACTCTGGTACGGATCAGTGACCTTGAAGGGCAGCTATGGTTTGTCAACCCCTCTTGAATAAATTTACACATTGGGGATTCATCACTTTCAAAGACTGATGCTTTTAACGTCAGGTACAGGCTATTGATTTACATGTTATGATTTGTCGCTGTGAAGAAATGAAAAGTTGAGCATTCAGCTCCGAAGGTGAACTCGGCTGACGAGATTTGAAATCTTTCCCATCAATGTCATCAGTTATCTGAGAATTAGTAGCAAAAATGAGTTGTTCTACTTTTGTCCAACCCTTGATGCATTGTGCCGTCCTCAGTCCGGAGACTTTCACTCAAATTTGGACAAGTAATTTTTGTCCGAAGGAACTGTGGGTCAAAACCGTATGACACTTAATGTGGTCTGAATCTTGGGAATCACTTCCGATGAAGCCGTATGGGTGAGATTGGACACTTTCACAACCCAAGTAGAGTCCACGTGCAAATGAACCGATTTTTTACATCAACTTTAATGCTTTTTATATCCCGGACGGTTGACGGACATTGAATCTACGCACCTTGAAGCGTAAAGTGACTAAGATTGAGGCGGGTTTCTCAAAATTGTTTGTTACACTATTATAAAGGCTTATTATTTGAAGTAATAAACCAAAATCTGACCGGGAAAACCTTGGGAATATAAAGATAGGTTTTCTTATGATGCAGGCAAAAATCAGTTTAATGATTCCAATAAAACCACACTGAGCATTCATTCTCGAGAAGGGGCTGAGATCACTGAATTGGTGGATTACATTCCATTCCGAATCTGGTTTAATCAGAAATAATCTTAACAACACAGTTATGTACAGCTCAATGTTAAGTCGTTCAATTTTCTGAACAGTTGTTTACCAAGTCATCAGCATCCCTGCATACAAAATTAGGTATTTCGACAAGTGAAGTCCTCATAATACATTCGAACTTTGAGTTATTGCCCGTGGTTGACTTGAACAGTTGTTTTATTTTAGTATTTTACAAGGTCATACAACAATGTCCCAAGTTTGGTGTAAATAACTTGATGACGTATTTTACTATTCTACCTTCAGGTCCTGGCTAATTCTTGTGAGACCACCAAAGAAGCACTCAAGCGCCTCGAAGAAAATTTCTCCACGTCCATCAAATGTCTGAAGAAATCTCTTGAAGATGTAGATGCTCGAGCCAGATCGTTAGCTGAGAATAGGAAAAAAACATAAACACGATTTTTATATTTACATAGGTGTTTCATAAAGAACAAAAAATATTTCTTTTCAATCATTGGTTTTGCTTGCTTACCAAAATTTAAATGCCGTGGAACGTACGAATAAACCTCTCTACTAATCTAATTAAAAAAATGTGTGTTATAGATTTTTTATTTTAAATTTATCATAAGAAATTCTATTAATTGGAAGCCGCTAGAAATGATGCAAGAGCTAAGGTGGAATGATCTTAATAATAATAATAATTCGTTAGTTGCAGACCTTACCTGTTTTACTTCCCAATGTTCAGGATCAAGTACTCCTTTTTTTTAATTGAAAGGAGCATTGCACATTCTTTTCATTTCTACTAATATGGGTCCTATGTTCTAAGAAAATCAGAATTTCATTTCATTCAACCGCTTTTTGTAGGCACCTATTTTTATGTATGCATGAACTATTTTTTTATATTTACCGTTCTTTGTTCAGATCAAATCTGTAAGTATCTGAATGAGTGCTCTACTAAATCTGCATATGTGAAATAAAAACCTCTTGTATTGTAATCTGATTAACTTCTAAAAAAGTGGATGGTTATCAGTAGTATATTTATTTAAGAAGTTTCAAGATATTGATAACCTTTTACTATCGAATAATTAATCTTGATTTAATACTTTCAAATGTTACTTTATTCTTACTTTCAAATGCATTCTCAACGTTGATAACCGATGGCCAATTTTAAGAGGTTAGGTTCGTTATTTATTGTTTTATCAATTTATTATGCTTAGATCTAATATTTGTGGCATATGTGGCAATTAAAAATGGTAATCCCTCATATTCGTTCCTTATTCCAATCCAATTTTTTTCTGGAATTATAAGTTATGGTACTAAGTGACACAAAACAATGATCAACGTACAACCTTTTATTAGATATTCTTTGAGTATCAGTTGATTGATAGTATAGTGTAGTCTAGTAGGAACCCACAACTATGTACGAATGGTCTGACAAAGGATCAACAACTGGTGTTTGTTTTGAAGTTGATTAACTCTTGGAAAATAATACACTTGGTAAGTAATCTTAATTGTGATTTAAAAAAAAATTCAACAATAAATTAATAGAACAATTATTCCACGTGAAATTATTTATATTAAACAATTATGGGTAACACTTAATAAAAAATAATAAATTCTGATAGTTCTTCAGGTCTTATTCAGTCAGATAATGATTGTAATTCAGCGTGGATAGGTATCTAAGGTGTTAAATAGGGACATGATTTTCGCTCCCATGTAGGGGAATATTGGCAAGTGAACACTCTAAATTGTAAAAGTTGGTTTAATAAACATAATGCAATACTGTGGTTATCTGTATTGCATGAAGAGTGAGATTACATGAAATATATATGTTAGATGTATAATTACCTAACCACCTAGGCCATTACATGAAATATGTATGTTAGATGTAGATGTATGTTAGGTGGCCTAGCCACCTAGGCCAGCTGTTCATTTTAGGAGAGTGAAGGGAGAAATCCGATCTCCCTGTGTTCCTTTACACCATAGCGGATGGATGCTTGGTGAACAAGGTGCAAGGTGTCCGAGCACGTGCACAGTCGAGTTGTTGTTTCCGTTCCGCAGTCTGATGGAGATACCAGATTAGCTAGCCCTTAAGGAGATCGAACAGATGAACTATTTTCTGTTCTAATCAACCTTGGAAACTGAAATTTGACTGGTAGCTTCGGTGGGGTGTCTATAATGTGATGAGTCGAGTGAGTCCAAATGCTAATCAATATAGAAAGATGAAATTTGGATGGCAACATGTTGATTTATGGTAAATCGAAGGCTATCCAACGTATGATGTTAAAGGCTGTGGAATACCCATGGTCTCGAGTGCTGAGCATCATGTTTTGATATCAGCAAAGAGACTAGTATCGGTTGGTGTTCACTGAGTTACACTTACGTCAAAGTCATCTAACTGTCCTTGGACATCAGAAGATCAAATGCCTTTATTTGTAATTTCGTTCCTAATCGATCTAATGGGGTCCTTTTTGTGGCCTCTAGAACTTTAATTGAGAATTTTTTTAATCAGTTTTCGGCACATGCACTTTGTACAAATTGATTGTAAAATTTCACCTTTCGTTAAATTTAGTTAATGAGTTCAGTGATATACATTAAAGGGCTGTCTGAAAATAATATAGCCAAATGTTTGAATTAGCAGCGTTTTTTTTTTTTTTTTTTTTTTTTTTTTTTCGATTCTACACATCTCAAAACGTAAAACAACAAATTTGAGGGTCGTTAAAATTCGTTTTATCGTGAATATGTTTTAGCCCGTACCTAACTGCAGAAAAACGTTAAATGAGATTGGAAAGTAGTTGGGTACCTACCGATAAACCACAGAGATCGATTTATGGTTCATACTCATAATAATGTAGGCCCCCGGCCGCCCCTTCAGCTTCAGAGGGAGACGGCAGCGGGGAGTTTCACCCCCCTGGTACCCCCACACCTAGGGAGAAGAGCGGAACGGAGGGGAAGGGTGGAGCTACCCCCGTAACAGCGGGACTGTTCCCCCTCTCGGGGCCCACCAATTAGGCCCGTGGAGGGAGGCGACTCGGGGTGGGGACGGGACCCACCTCAGGGCTCCCGACGTTGAAGCGGCAGCCAGTAGTTTCTATGCTCCAGTGAAGAACACCTCTCTCTCGTGTGTTAGTCGTTCGATCCCGTCCTGTTTAAACCTTTTGATCCGTTCGTTAGAACGCCCCCCTGCTCGCGATCCGCGCCGCGCTATACGCTGTTGTGTTTTGGTTGATTGTTACAGAGTCAGCTCGCTTTTGGCGCGCCTTCCGGAGTGAAGACGCCCCTGTACGTATTGAGGACCCCAGCGTGCTGTTACACGCGCCAAGCTACGCGCCACGCTCGAGCGCCGCGCCCGTCATCAGCGCCACTGACTTGCAGCTCGCCTTCCGGCTCGCCGCCCACGCCACGCCGAGCCACGCCAAGCTACCAGCTTGACTCTACCATCAATCCGAGTCACGCCAAGCCAAGCCGCTCCGCGCCAAGCCACTCTACGCCGAGCCGCGCCAAGCCGCTCCGCGCCAAGCCACTCTACGCCGAGCCGCGCCAAGCCGCTCCGCGCCAAGCCACTCTACGCCGAGCCGAGCCAAGCCGCTCCACGCCAAGCCGAGCCGCGCCAAGCCGCGCCACGCCAAGCCGCTCCACGCCAAGCCGAGCCGCGCCAAGCCGCGCCGCGCCAAGCCGCCAAGCCGCGCCATGCCAAGCCGAGCCACGCCAAGTCGAGCCACGCCGAGGATACCTAGTCAAGTCAGGCCTGTAACCCCCATCACTCAAGGTAGTGTCAATCAAAGTCTTAATACTCCCTGCTGCAATTAGGATTGTTCAATTTAAACCCCTTCAGGGTGCGGTCCATTGGGATAACGCTAGTCTATCAATTCTCTTCCGCTTCACGGTATATTGTAATACTAAAACGTTGAATTTCATAGTCCCAGCCGAGTTCCTAAAGTTATTGAGAATAACATTGATTACGTTCATATTGCTAAAGTTGCATTATCACAATTCGTGTACCTATACTTTTGATTACCTAGGCACGCTAAAGTTTAAGGTGATTTACTTGCATTTACCGATTTACTGTACTATTTCCATATTTTTTGTATCGTATGATTTACTGGTTAATAAACCACGTGTTTGTGAATTCGTTGATCATTTCTCTACCTATTCCCTGCAGAGTAGTACTGGATTCAGGTTGTTTACTAAGCCCATTAGGAGTCAACGACCCATCAGGTCATTTACCTTAACTTTAACTTTCACATTCTCCTCTTTAATAGCTCTTAAAGCTGTCGACCGTTGGTCGGGTATTCATTAGGGGCTTACAAAATTGCTTACAATAATAATAATTATGCGACTAGAAAAATCAATATGCAAATATTATGAAATTGCTGTTTGAACAGATTTTTCATAACGCTTCCTCAACTGTGGTTCAAAGTCACCAATCGATAATTAACGTTCCTAGATCGATAATGGGCGTTGTAGGCTAAAGGATGTTAATCTTTTTTGAATTTTTGCCGTAAGCTCCAAGCAAGAGCAAATGGGAGTCCAGGGAGCTGCCCCACGGGGAGGTCTGAGTTTTCTTGGTCAATTACTATGGTTCATTATTGGAAACAATGAACCAAAATCTGCCGTCTGGAGCATTTTGCCGAAACTACTGAACCAAAGTTTACGAAATTTGGCTGAAAAATCCAACATTAGTCCAAAACGAGTCGGTGATCTCGACCTCTTGATCCATCGGCTCTAAGGGATTACATTGAAGGAGTACCTAATCCATCAAAATTCAAAAATGTCTGAAATTGAATTTGTAAGCCCCTTCTTACCTTGTGATCCATTGGAGTCCACCTGTAATTCCCAAAGTTCACAAGAATGCAAAAATAAGAGTGTTTTGGTAGCCAACCTGAGGGGTCCAAGATCCCTGAAGGGGACTGACAATTAATTTTATATATTCAAGCTGGGGGAGATCAGGATCTTGAAAAAGAATGCCAAGATCTTCGCATACAAAACCGTGTAATCAAAATTATAGTTCACCTCTACAGTGCATAGAAATTCAACTTTTAGCCAACAAGGTACCTACATCAATGGAATGGTAAGATCTTATACTAAAACTGATTACTGAGATCACTCACTTCACCCCCGTTCTCAGAGCGTCCATAGGGGCTTCTTCACCCCCTTGCTCTGGTTTGAACTGCTGAGGTTCCACCAGGGCTTACAGATAGTAGTTTTTTGGGTTCAACACTCTGGTTAGTGTACGATCATCTTTTAGCTCAACATGTGGAAAATCAGTTTAGTAGTCTGATCAGTGGCAGGTCTGAGCTAGACCATGTGGGTGGTAAGTTAGGGGACAGTTGAAAAATAATTCACTTCCTAAGAAATCTAAAATGTTTATTGAACAAAATAAAAACAACAATTACGAGTATTTGAAGTGAAATTAGTCATAATTAAACAATAATAGGTAACACATAGTAAATAAATAATAAATCCTGACAATTCTTATGATATTTAGTCGGGTCATAATTCAGTGAATACGTTATTATCTTGGTAGGTACACAGAGTGTTGGATCAGGACACGATTTTCACTGCCGATGTTGGAGGAAGATGGCGAATGAATATCCTCATAGTACTTGTCCTTGTATGAGGATGAATGC
The DNA here is from genome assembly GCA_031894815.1 of Creontiades dilutus. Lineage (NCBI taxonomy): Eukaryota > Metazoa > Arthropoda > Insecta > Hemiptera > Miridae > Creontiades > Creontiades dilutus. Next base: position 10,567 of record JAVIWC010008777.1, on the reverse strand, counting down.
ACTGAGGCTGTGCCGTTATTTATGTTGGTTGAAGAGTTTACATTAAATAGGCATGTTAGATATATACATACTGATATAGGCACCTATATACTTACATAGGTATAATATTACTATTCCGTTTATTGGAGGAGAGAGAGGGGTTCCAAATGACCATTCGATCGCTGTACTGCCTTGTACTGAGAGGCATGAATATGGTGTTAAACAAATGACGTAAACTGAATGGGGATTGAATTAAGCCGCTAACAAAAAAAAAAATAATAATAAATAAAATAAAATAAATAAAACAAAATGAAATAAATAAATCTACCAAATTGTGTGGAAAGTATAGCTTATTCTAACACGAACGTGGCAATACGCACAATTCGTTGCTGACGAACTTGCAGGATTACATAGTATTTATACTAATGGTCCACCGGAATGAAGTTTATGAGCTTCCTACGGGTTACCCGATTCATTTTGTATACACGTATCTAGCACATGAACGAGCTGCGACAAAAGTCTCAGTTTTAAGTTTACGTGTTACTTGAACGGGAGTCAAGTTTCTGAGGTACCCGTTCACCAAAATATGAGTTTCATAATTGGAGTTTCCAGTAAGTAGTATAGTTTTTTCATTATGAAAATATCACGAGAATCTGAGTGCTGAGAAAAACAACAGACGTGATACCGGGAGTAGTTACCTACTTCTGACTTTGAAATATAAAACATAGGTACGATTGACAAAAACGCTAATCCAGATTTTTCTTTCATGCTAACTCCGAACATTATTGTCTACTGGTTCGTATCCATCATTAGTCAATAATATCCATTGCTTAATTCTGGGGATACATACTACGCTGAACTATTTCTTCGTTAGATAGTCTGTATCTACTTTATACATCATTAATAAATTAGTCAGGTAGATATTTGAACTTGATCTTGGAAATTCTACCTTAATTTTCATTTGAAAGAACAAAACATCTTCCTGTCAAGTAATTCCGTCAAGAGAAGCGTGAATCCCTAAGCCTTTCTCCACGACACAATCGCTAATTGATCATCAGGAGCTCTTCTAAAGGGCCTCGTTCCGTCTGGTGCAACGTATTCGTTTATCTGATAGATTTTCAGCTTCCGGTAGTTCATCACCTCTGCAAGTTGCTAAAAAATGAAAATTAATACGAAAAATGTAAGTTTCAATTAAATTTAAGTTAATCATGTTCTGACTTGCTCTATTGCTTAGCATTTTATATACGGAGAGTCATTGGATGGATCAGAGAGCCTTCATTTGGAGCATCTCGGAGTATTATCGCATACGCTCTGAAGACTTGGGGATAGCTTTAGGTATTTGTCGAGTAGTAAAATATGACGTTGAAATTTCAGATTGAGGTAAAAATAGAGTTTCGTAGTTTTACGCTACGTCGTTCAGAACATTTGTATATCGCAACTTTATGGGATAAAATCAATGGAGAAATAACGTCATTTGACCTACCTGTGTCAAGGGTGAACTGTTGGTAGTGAAGATCCCTAGGTAGCCTCGTTCTCGAGCTAATTCGAGCACCTTTTCCTCCATGTATTCCGTGATTTCGATATTTTCCTGAGATGTTTTGTTTTGCGATGTACCTAACATGAAAGAGTGTAATATTTTTCCTTTGGGGAGCATGTTCTCTCTGTAACATATTCCCCCAATTTATGAAAAATAAACCTTCTAAAAGTCATTAGGTTATTTAATTTGATTGTGATGTCCCTTACAGTATACCACAAATAATAGTACGAGCAAAGACTTTTTGTCTTTAGGGCTTCAAAGAAGCCGTCATCAGAAATGCTTGAAAAGAAGGAGAAAATCGAGTGAAACGCCGCCATACTCTCATTCTTCAAGATATGATTCTAAAGAACTGTTCAATAAAGTACTCAGAAATCCCAAACCGCCAAATCCCTTATTTCTGTCCTTTATCTCAAACAACGTGAATTTTTGGAATAATTCCATATGTTTATTATTTTTATTATTATCATCGTTATTTACCACCGTATCACACAATTGAAACATCGGTTGTAGAGAGATCTTTATTTTACCTGGGTGTTTGAAGTTCAACTATATGCATTTTAATTTTTAGTAAAACGTTTGTTTTCGTGTTTCATCTCTTGCTCATTTTTTTCTTTATTTCGAACATTAAATTTGTGTTACTCCCTAGTGTATGTCGTTTAAAATTTAGTTAATTTCCTTGACTTTCTTTCCACACTTTTAAATTATTTTAAAAATTCCCAATTGAAAAATAAATTTTAACGATAATTTTCCGGGTACTTTGATATTTCACTCCCAGTAGAATTCCCCTTAATTAATTGCCTAAATACGCTTAACATTTGCATAACATTACAAAGTCGAGTTAGTATTACTGATCATATGTAGACACTAGAAATTAGAGCACCGATTCTGTGTGGTTTTGGTTGTGCACGGGTTTTTAATGGAATCCCCAGAAAAGTGTGGCCCAACTCAACGTAATAATAATCTGAATGAATATTTTTTGTTTGATCTATTAATTTATAAATGGACATTCTTTGTTGATCAGATGTGTTTGTTGTTTGGCGCATTACACAACCATTTCGACTAAATTGCTACAACTCTGGTTTGTATTTGTTCGTACATAACTGCAAACAAACTCTGAGTTTATTTTTACAACTGAAAAGTGGCAGGGAACATCTAATCCAATCTAATGTTAAGTTATACCTGATTGGAATTTCGATGTAGTCAAGGAATTCCATGGTGTACTGAAGCTGTCCGTACAAATTGACTTCAGTTGGTTCATCATCTGCGTCCATAAGCAGGCTCACGCCAACGATCTCATTTGTCTTCTTGTCCCGTACAGCAATGCTAAACATCAAATGTAGGTTGTAATAGAGAGATTTTTTAGGACGTGAAACAACACCATCAGCATTTAATTAATTCAATATGTATAGTTACATCGAAAAACGTTAATATTGTGAGCATCGCCCGCCGATAACAAGTTGACATGAGGCCAAGATGCATTATAATAATTCAAGTGTTTTGAGGTATTTTTTGTTTTAATGGTCTATCTAATAAAGGGGGGCTCGTCCCACATTTTCGCCCCCCTTCCCTTTGTATTATGTTTTTGGAGTTGGTTGGTCGTGTTAGGTGCTGGGGAACCCTTATTTTATTGTAAGCTGAATTCTTGGAATGTGCGTGAGGCTCCGGGATTTTTGTTTGTTTGGTTAATGGTCCTGGTAGGGGATAGGATTGGGCAATACACGGTGTCAAGGATATTTACACCTAGTTCAGGGTATATGGGTAAGATAGGGAGCGCTTAGCGGCTCCGCCCCCGGGCCTGTGCTTCTCAAGTTTTAGGTGCTGCCTACAGGGACTTCACGAGCTCGCCACCCGATCCGCAGGTACAGGACACAAGAGGAGAGCGCCGGAGTAAGAGCACGGTCTCAGGGGCGCGGCGAATGCAGGACCTCGGGTAAGTTACCGCCCGGGGGGAAGTCGCTGTCCCCCCGGGACCCTCCTCGCGCCGTAGGGAAAGACAGGTTGGCGGCCCGAGGGGGGTGGGTGCTGACATTTTTGGTGGAGGCGCCGGCTACCAAAAAAGAAAAAAAGCTTTATTAAACAGCTGGGTATTTGATTTTTCCGCTTTATAACCTAATTCTGTCCAATTTTTGTCAAGAAACCTTCCGTTCCCGAATTTCGAAATTCTATACAAATGCCTACAAATTGGTGGGGTGTGCAATAGAACAGAGAAGGGGAAAAAGGGCAAAAAGCTTGCGGACACAGGGTACTCTCTGAGTATTGCATAAACAGTAGTCCATTATTGACAAGTTAAACCCTCAGGATCTGGGGGATAGGACAAACTGGAAGTTTTCGAACACCACAACGGGCATCACAAGGGGGTCGGAGAGAAGGCACCTCGGACGTCTGAGTCTCTTGGGGGTGTTACGCAGCAAATTTCGAACTGTTTAAAGTGAACATTATGCGAAACAATAACGAACAGTGAAAAGTGAGAAGTTTTAGAGTAATTAGGTCTTACGATATTATAAGTGGTTATTTTTACGTATTATTAAGTAACGAATAATGGATAGGTTTAGTTTATTAAAACACAAACTCGGACTTCTGCAATGCTTCTGCTTATCAACTTTAATTGGTGAATCACGAAACCAATTGAAATTTCAAGATGGGAAGTTCCTTAATTCTGGGGAGATTCGGGAAAGCGTAGACTTCAGGGAAACCCGACAAATAAATTTTCAAGGTCTCAAACCGACCCGAGGAAAGTTGCGAAAACCCGAGTCTTCGGGGCCACCAATTAAGGAATTCGATTCCCAAACATGGCTCGCTAAACTGTTTCATAATTCACAACAATCTGTCACGACCTCAGCGCAGTACCTATTGATATTGCTCAATGACTTAAGATCAGCATTTCAACAATGTGAATGTTATCTGTTTCAGGGTTTCATCTTTGTCTTTAAAATCAAGTAGATTTCAATAGCCTCCAAAGACAGCGGAATTTGGGTCATCTGTTTCAACGGATCTTTTTTACCTATTTGTAACAGATTTGATCTTTGTTTTTAAAACAAGTAACCTCGTACTCTCTCATCCTCTAATGATCACCTATCAATACGACCTCCTAGCTCCCAACCTATAAATCTAAATAGACCTTTTCGTTCCACCATTTCACATCCCTACCCCTCACTAATACTTTTCGGAGGAAAATGTTTTTCTTTGCGGTGAAGATGAGGACTACCCACGGTTCGAGAGCCGTTTCAGGAAAGTCGTTAGGACGAGAAGGCGCTTATTCACCTAGGCGATTCGCCGACGTACAAAGCAGCGGAGTGGTACTCACTTAAAGAAGCGTCCCTCACCACCTTAGACGAGACGTACGAACCCCCGATCGAGAGCCGTGTGCGGCTTGAGTTCCGGACGCAGGCAAGGGGAGAAACTCCGTTTGCCTTCGCTAAATCCATGTTAACTATGTGTCACAGGGTCGATCCAGGGATGTCCGCTGAGGAGATCGCACGTTTTGCCCTAAATGTGCTGAACCGCGAGTCCTACAGAGCTCTGCACGCGACCTGCTGGATTGTGTCCGTCGAATAGAAGAGTTCCTGCTTCGAGATGTTGCCGCTTTACCGTTCACCGAGAGGCGTCACCAGCACCTTCCGAACGAGCCACGCCACCAGGGAGAAGCTCATTCGATCTGCAGGAATTGGGCCACAGCCTGACCAACGTACTACAGAAAGTTCAAAAGATAAGTGCTGATCTAAGATTTTCTGCAACAAATTATTCACCGAGGTCTCATTGCAATATCCATAATTATATAGGTTTTGGAGGAGGACGCAAAATGACTTGGAATGATAATTATAATCAAGATAATAGAGACTCCGAAAATCAGAATGTTCGGGGGGATAATCGTAATCAGGGGGGTTATAACAACTATAGATCAGGGGATAATCGAGAAAATTTAAAATGGGGGAACAAATTATAATCACCACTTACTTAATTACCACAAATTATAATAGCCAAATTAAAATACACATCCTCAATGAACCTCAATACCCCCCCCCCCCCCACAATAAAAACATCTATAATTTATCAAGTCCTTTGGCACTCGTATTGCGTTAAAACTTCCCCAAATCCAAATTTAAACGATGTAGCCAAAGGTAGACAGATGTAGAGGGGGCACACAAATATCATCAACTGATCAATCCAAATAGGTGTTTTGGATGAGAACCGATTTACGTGGTCTATGCATATCTCCTGAAATTCAATAATCGCTCTATCACCAGTAAAACACGCACACTCCGAAGCTTAGTAAGATCCAAATCATGAACGCAAACCAATTGAATAATAAAGTGAAAGAATACTTATTTACCCCAGTAATAATATTGAATAATAAACCCCAGTAATAATATTGAATAATATTTACCTATATATTATCAGCGTTTCATGCATATCAGAATGCTTCAACCCGGGTATCGGCTACTACCTACACTAAAAGTATTCACATCGGCTATCACTCCAGTATCCACATTCTCTACAACTCGACGCTATCGGCCGGACATCACTAGGTTACAAACAAACAATAATAAACGAAAAAACGCAAATGTTGGCACCATAAATCAGGCCATACATCGGGAATGGTTTGACACTCGGACGTGGGGAAGGGCTCATTCGATTCCTCATGATCTTCAAATAGGATAAATATTTAGGCCAATTCGACTAGTTTTGAGGTTTTCAGGGATTTTACAAAACTTTTACAGCCCTTAAAGGGCACTTTTAATTGAGTGAGGGAGCTGGTTCAAGAATATGGGCGTCGTCGGACCAAGATGGATTTTTCCTGAAAATTTCAGATTTTTTGCTCCAGCCGTTTCGGAGATATTGTGCGAAGGGCGTATGGCGTACGTCGGGCGGACGGAAAATTTTTTATTGCAGTTTCGGATTCTACACCCTTTGAAACGTAAACCATGAAATTTTCAGGGGGGTTAGAATTTTTTTTTCCAGAGCGATTACAATGGTTTATTATTGAATAATAAACCAAAATTACCTAGTTTATGTAAATCAGGTTATCTCGACGCGATTCATTATAAATTATTAGGTAATACAAAATGTAACAAACATTATAGTAGTAGTACGTAATACATACCCCATTTGAAAAATATTCCTCAAACCTAGTACAATCCCTGTGAGACTAGGCTACTACATGTAAGGTAGGATGTATAATGGTACCTGTTGGTAAACTTTAATTAACTCTGACAGTATGAGTTGAAGTCCTAGCGTTCAATAGGTTTCAACGGCTTGACGACATTCTGTAGTGTTTCCCAAACTTCCATTACAGTCGCCCTGAGTAGGCCTACATATTGTCGGTGGGTCTAAGGGCCAGGAGGAAGAGAAAAGAGGGAACTGGCGGACGTTAGGAGTAACAATAGAAAGGACGGTAGTGAGAGGGAGGGGAGCGGGCTCTCTAGTTGGCGAGAGCAGAGGGAAGTGGATTTGAAAAGAAGCTGCGGAAATCCGTCGGATTACTGAGGGATCAGGGCAAACGGTCTGGCGAGAGATAGGGGCAGCAGTGACGGCTCGGATGGAAGAGAGAAGGCGAATTGCGAAGGAGAGAGCGTGAGTGAAAGGGGTGTAGGAGGAAGGGGGTTATCTCAACGCCCTGAAGACCTCCAATTATCCAGGCACTTCTCACGTAAACACGATGATCCCTTCTGGCATTCGCCCTTCTGTTTCGATCTAGCGAGAACAGAATCGGAAATCGAGTTTTATGCCCCATGGTGCTTTCTGTTCGACTATTTTGCTTATTGAACTCATAGTAACATCTTGTCAACCGTTTTATTGGACCGCGCAATTTCACAGTATCACTTTTGCATATTAATGTACTCTTTCCAACTACAAGAACGAACCTGAGTTATGTGACAGCCGTATGCCTTTGTGAAGTAATCCCTAATTACATCATAAAGGATTTAATGAACGGAATCAGAAAGCTGTTATCCTCCTTAGTAGCTGTTGTCAAAGTCAGTCCCAAAATTAATGGAACTACGATTTCCAGTTATTTAGATTCTGATTACAGATGTTATGTTGAATTGTGAACCTTGTAGATGGATTTGCTGGATGCGTAGATGGATATGCTAATTCCTTGGAATCACACCACTTCGATGGGTGTGAGACAGGATTATATAGTCAACTTTTTTCTGTGAGACCTGAACCGAAGACTTGAACACACCCTGGAATCGTAATGACCTGCTGGGTGTGCAGACAGGACTAGGATAAGAGCAGCTTTCTTCCAGATCCCGAATTTCTCCCTTTACAAACAAGTCCAGCTTTTGAAAATTTCAACTCAAAGTAAACTTTGAAGTTTAGGTTTAAAGTCTTTGTTTACTTAAAGAATCAACTCATCTGGGTTTACAACCATATTGTAAGCTTGCAATAGTTTAACAGTTGACAAATGAGGATTGTCTTGTTAATTTGCCGCATTGACGCTGTGACTATTCTAAGTGAATGGTGATGTATTATGAGGCACATTTCCATGTTAATTGGCGAACCTGCAGGTATCGTATTCGTAGAACACTTCGGACTTTTCATGAATCCCTGACGCAAAACTTTTACATTACTGCTTGGCGTGGACTTCTTAAGAACACAAAAGCTTCGTTTTAAGGGCACAGAAGCTTCTCAAATCGACTTGCTTCTTCCTACCATCACGTTGGACACCACGTAGTTGATGTCATTTCTAAAGACTAAATGCTCCCATTTACCAACCGAGAAATGTAAATCAAATGGTTCAAAACCAAAAATTTTGTGAGTTACGTAATTTTGTTCCTAGCCCATCCCTCTTACATCCAGGTTCACTAGATTATTCATTGATGATTTTTTTCTTTGCAGGTGAGGTCTTAAAAAAGGTTTGGATACACTAAATTTCACAACCCAAACTGGCAAAACTCTTTCCGAGCATCAGCACTACGAATATTCGTCGTGCTCACCGAGGTATGAGACTCAAAACTAATAAAAAATCTCCCTTATTTGATATCCTGTCCTCTAACTTAGTGAAAATTTCAGCGCTGAATTCGAAAGCTTGGGTTATTATCATCAGTAATGAATCTTTATGAATAGTCCACCATGAGAAAAATTTATTGATCCCTTCTTGAAAGTTTGATTTTTTACTTTTCATGTTACGTAGTTTACAAAAATTGAAAGAAAATTTAAATCCTTCCACATGCCATTCGGAGCTTTTTTTCAGAACAACTGGACAAAACCATATGAAATTTGGCTCATAGATTACACATCGGCCGAGGCATTTCGGTATCATTTCCAATCAATCCCTAGCGGTACCAATGAGGCACCTACCTTTGAAAGGGAATTTATTCATTATTTATCAACGAAATTAATATCCCTATTACAATAGTAACTATTTCTGCTTACCGGGTGAAGTTGAAACAAAACGAGAGAACATACAATCGAAAAAGTTGGGAATACATTTTTTCCCAATTGCAGCAGAACGTTATAAAACTTGAGGTGGAAGATCTAAAATTATAACAATTTACATTTTGGATTTTGGACCTTCTTGACAGTTTCTGTCAACATAAAATAGTTGTGGAACAACAATGTTGCCGATGTGGAGTCTCGACTTACGTTCAACAGATTTTAAGGAGATTTCAGATCAAATGCCGAACAAAGGGAGGGATCTTCATCACGGACCTTTGAAGAATGTAGCCCGTAATTGGTGCAATGAAATGTTGGATGGAAAAGATGAGAGTCCTTGCAGGCCTAGGTGGAACTCTAGATTTCATTTCGGCAACCAGGAAAGGCTAATCAGAATCAGCTCTCAAAATCTATACAATGCAATATCGCATTGCACCTTCATTTTCCCCAGCGATTCCAGTCCCTAAACTTTCCTCATATGCAGGACAGAGAAATCTTTGATGGCGTTGCTCTTGAACTACGAATATTTTAGGAATTTAAGTTGGAACATCTAAATGGAATCAGCATGAGTGAATTTACATGGGTTCCAAAGCACTTAGGCGAATAAAAACGAAGTAAGATGGAACGTTGTCTATATTTCCACGAAAGTAAAGAGTTACACTGTTAAATCGATTTCGACGGTTAGTTCATCATCAGTAACAAACATGAACAGTATAGACAACTTTCCATCTTACTCCGTTTTTATTTGAAATGGGTTTCCACAACTTCGTCGCGAGTGACTTAGTCCGCACTTATGCGAACTCTAAACGGCATTTAACCAAGGCGCAATAAAGCGCTGTGTAAACGACGGGTGGTTGAATACAATAACCGTCGTTGAACCGTGATCCGTGGTTGAACTTAGTTTCGGAGTTGTCTGATAAGAAAATACCAAATATTCGTGGGAGGTTTTCTTTTTCGAGTCGGCTCATCGATTGTTAGCTTTTGTTGGTGGTCGGTACTCCGATTATTAGTTTGTTCGTTTGGGTGTTTTCGAAATTTTTGTTCACTTACCTGATTCAATTGTTTTTTAAAACCAATATCCCTCGGATTGCTGCACGGTCGCCCTCACTTTTCACCGTTCCATTCTCCCCACGAACTACCACAGAAATCAACCCCTCAATAGATTACCTAGAAGTGCCAACCTTATGCTATCTTTATATCCTGATTTTGATTTTTTTCATTCTTCCCTCCCATCTCTAAAGAAGATTGTCCATACCTCCCCTGTTATTTTTAATTAAGTGAATTCAGTTATGTTTATTTATTTTTTTTTTCTTCTTCAAATGTTCAATATGTTTTCTGTTCTTTAGATCTATTAAATTACCTATGTAGACTGCTGTATTTTTTGTTATGTATTGGGCTTGCCCGTAAATAAATAAATAAATAAATAAATATATTATCTGTTCGTTAATTTCATAAGAAAAAAAAGGGTTGGGAGTTGATTTCATTTTTTAGTTCGTTAAGATTATGATGCAGGAATATGCTATGTTTTTCTTCGGTCACAAGTAAAAATTGATGAATAATAAAACATTACCTTCTTCATTGCAAGTTCAAGTAGATTGGCAAACAAAATTGAATGCTGTACAAATTTTTATTCGCAAAAAAGATCTCAGTTACTTTGAAGAAGGGAGACTACTTTGT